>OX596380.1:94419611-95619611 GCA_951394425.1 Tipula unca
GGAAGATTGTTTCAATATTTTTAAAACATGTGGATCAAAATGTGTTCCCTTGCCCAGCGTAGAGTCCCGATTATGTTATTGAAATTTGTGGACTTATTGAAACGAAAAACTCCATGCGAAGTAGGAAAAAGCGAAGATGATACGTGGAAAGCAATTAGACACTTTACAAAATCCCTATTCAATAGGTCAATAACAACTTTATTGACTCAAAGCCAAATAATTTGATAGAGGTTCTAGAAGCTATAAGGGGCATCCACATCATATTAAAATAAATTTTGCAATATTTTTTTAGTGTGTTTCCATACTGCACGAATAATTTTAAACAAAAAATAAATGCACAAAATTTATTTTTTCTTTATCTTAAATACAAATTTAAAATTTTTTGTTGGGGGTTTATGTAGATACTTTGGCCATCAATGTACATCATTTTAGAATAAGGTTCATTTTATTCTTATTTCCGAACTAATTTCATTTACGAAATAAAAAATTTTTGGTTTGCACACATAATTTTAAACTTCACCGTACAAAAATCAAATTAGTTGCTTTATGTTTTTTATTCAAATTTTATTCAGTTGTTTCATTTTTTTATTCAAAATGTGAGGAAGATACTATGTAATTAGATTTTGTTACTTTGTGAAAAATAATTTCAATTTGAAAATTTCTAAGAAAAAATATTATAGACCAAATGTTCAATGGGTTCGAATATGTGGAAATAGTACAGAAATTGGTTCGTCATTGCGGATATTAAATGTTTATTGGCGAAATGCGGATTATCTGTGAATTGCGGATGGAACATTTGAATCCGCGTCTGATCTGCATAAGCAAGAAACAACTGCGGACACACCCGGTTAATTCCGCGGATATCGGATAATTGCGGATATCCGCGGATATTACTCTCCGATGCACTGCTCTAATATGTAGTATTGACAATATCATTCTTCGGATTTTATATCAATACATATTCCTACAAGAATTTGAAATTCCTACAAAGGCAGGAATTTATGATTCTTGTAGAAATATATATTTTTTGTTTTAGATCATGTTTTCTGAAAGTGGTGTGAGCACGATCGAAGTATAATAATACCAGACGTTTGCCGCTAGTTGTCACTAAAGATGAAATAAGTAATCATGATTTTTTTGTTAATTACGCTTTGTTCATGTCGTTGATAACGTTCGTTATAAATGTTGATTTATTTTGAATTTAATTATTCCTATGGGTTGAATTTTTTCCTATAAACTGAGTTCTGTGATACCAAAGTCTCATATAGGATTTTTACCCGTTGGATCGAGTTCTATGATAGACTTGATTAGTACATACTGGACATTTGCCGCTAGTCACTAGAGATAAAGTAATATAAGTTACATTTATCAAATAATGACAACAATAAAGATTAGAATAGCAATAAAGAATAGAAACAAAATTGTTTTGTTTTATTCACAATCCATTGATCGAATCTTGATTGACATAAGGCATAACAATAAAAAAAATAACAAAAGACCAGTAGATAACATTTTTAACAGACTCTGTATTTAACAGACAGAAATGTATTCTTAATGTAAACTGTAAAATTCAAAGTTTTATTAATTAAATTGTGGATACCATTTGAACAATTTGTTGCTGCATTCTATACACACTCTTAATTAACACACTTAATTATTATAAGATGAATCGAATCTAATGATCAGCTAGATTCACCAATATTATCTGAAAATACTTCGGTCGACTCAATAGTTTAATATTTTCTGAAACTTTACTCGAACCAATCTAGCCAGCGCTTTAAATGTCTCAACGACTTGAAATTTGTTTTAGTAGTTTTTGTTGAAGTTTTATTTATACAAGATTTTTTTTTTAGTTAATTATATATTTAAACCAATTATTTAAAAATAGTTTCAAAAGAAATAGTATAAATAAAAACTGCGTTCGGTTTAAAAAATATGGAAAATTCTAGGAGTGACGCGAACAATGAAAAACGGCTATCACTAAATTTATTTAATATTGAAAATATCCTCATCTCGATTGCCGGAATTTATTTACATTACGAAGAAATTTTTGTAATAAAGTCCAATTTCGATGTGAACTTTTCATCCTATTTATTTACGCAATCTACGATTATAGCAATCCTCTCGTATTTGACTTCGATCAAAACACCCGATTGGATCCATAAGAAAAGTGCATTAATCAAATTCGTGTATAAATTTGTTATAACCTTGCTTATTTCGAATATACTGCAAACGCTTGTATGGGTGTATTTCAATAAGGCATTGTATTTTGTGTGTCACAATTTTGCCCAGTCAATGGAAGTATCTTTATATGGTACTGTGTTACCTAGAATACGACCAATTACCGAATGGTTTAAAAATGTACCATATTATGTAATTCGAAATACAGTCGCATTATTTATATTCTATAAAACTTTGAGTGTTGTGGGCGCATTGGATTTCGTTAGAACACGGCAATCAGCACAAATCATGCCAGGAGGGCACAGTGATAATCCTCAAGTACAGCCTGAAGTAACGTTGATATTTTTACCCGATAACGTCACAAAGTATTTTACACATAAACCACCACGTATGGGGAGAGAACGTTCAGCGTCGCGGGTTTATGATTTGAGGCCACGATCAAGGAAAACCCAATCACGTGATCGGAAATCAGCAAAAAGATAGAAATCAAATATTTTGAACCACCATCCCACCATTTTATTAGTAAAAAAAATTAAGTTCAATCACGTTTGTGTTAAATAAAATAATAAATTATTTGAATTTTTAAAATATGTCATTAAATTAAGCAATTTTTATTTTGTTGCGATAATCTAACTTTTATCGATTACGAGTATAAGCAGAGCAACTATAAACCAGCTTTAACTATGCGAAGGTGTTTATAAAGTTGTGTTTCGTTGCACAAAAGATTAGAACTTGATTTGGTTGTATAGGAAAATCATCTATTAATGCACGAAATTAATGCCGGCTGCACGAAAATATTTAACGAGATTAGCTAACAAGCGATTAAATACTAAAATTGTTTTTAATTCCTTAATAGAAATTCAATTTAATTTAATTTCTTTTGCACTTTACTGTTAAATATTAATATTTTCTATCAATACAATAAAAAGGCAAAATCAAAATATTAACGGTCGGTTAAATAATTAAGTCTAAAATATCGGCTGGTTAACTCAAATAGCTTATAATACTATAAGGGAAATCGTGTCAATTTCAAACAACTTATAATACAATAAGGTAAATATCTTATAATACTATAAGAGAAATTGCTGCAGATTTGCGTATCAAGATATGGCAGTTTATCGTAGTTTACCTTTTTTAACTAGTTGGCACCACTGGCAAATAATTGCAATGTTACCATTTTTTTTAACGAAATTTTGAAAAATAATCTAAATAAATCTGCAGTAATCTCCCTTATAGGTATTATAAGTTGTTTGTAGTATTATAAGTTATTTGTTATTTGCTATAAGGGATAGGACTGCAGATTTGCGTATCAAGATATCGCAGTTTATCGCAGTTAAGTTATGTTAACTAGATGGCACTACTGGCAAATAAACGCAATGCTATTATTTTTTTTAACGAAATTTGGAAAAATAATCTAATTAAATCTAAAAACAAACCAAAATAAATAAACAAAACCAAATTGACAACACCCGGCTGAAATAAGAGGTAACGTAAAACTTCTTGTTTTGAAACGTTTGGTGCGCCACCTGTTGAAGATAACTTTATTAATTTGTGTTGAATATTTGTAATTATTTTAACTAAACATTATTCAAACAGACATTAACAAAAATAGCTAATATGTTATGTATATCCATAAAAAATCACTGGAACATAGCTTTGCTATGCTACATCCTGCATGCATTAACGTAGAACTTCGTCTGGGTGGTGTAATAAATGCAACGTGTGGTTATTGTATGTAATCATAGTTGTTTTTTTTGCGATTTATCCTTAAGAAAACCTAAATAATTCTTACTTTAATAACTAGTGAGTAATATTATGTTTTATAAAGAGCTTTTGTCCCACTACAAACCGTCCATCCATTGGCTTCGCGCTATATCTAGCCAATATGTTCAACGATTCGGTTACTCTAATTAAAGATGACCAGCTTATTCCGTGTTTTTAAATGTATATTTCCTTGAACTTATAATATTTGTACAATCGTTATGTCGATAATGTCTTCCTTTGCTCCTATTGGCCCGCAGTGCTTCGGCATTTCCATATGTACCCTCTTTCCGATGTTCGGTCTGGTAATGATAACTCTGTAGTTGTTCGACAAGCTACTCGTCCTTCTGGATTTTTAAATTGCAGCAGCTAACGTAATGCTTCATGGTTCGTTCGTATATGGAATTCTTGGTCATAGAGATACTTATGAAAATGTTTCACACAATAGTTACGTTCTGGTTTAGATAACACCTTCGAGTAATAGGCTACTACTCTTTCTTGACCTTCAATTTCTTGTGACAACACTCCTCCGATACCATCATTACTGGCATCGGTTTCAAGAATAAATTTAACACAGGGTATGGCAACAATGGTGTTGTACATAAACGCTCCATTCTTGCAGATCAAATCATCTAAGCTCTTTGCAACGTTGGCAGATTCGACTCGAATCGCCTATAATAAGTGCACAATCCGAGGAAGCTTCGTAATTCCTGTTAATTATTAGATCTTGGCCTGCCCTTTACCACTGATATCTTGTCCTTATCGGTGTGGATTCCATTGGTCGTCAACGACCTTATGCCCCAAAAATTTTACCTCCGTTCTTATTAGAGAGCCGTTCTTCGGATTTAATTTTAAACGGGCTGTTTGCATTAGCTTCCATATCTCTGAAAAATTTCTCAAGTGAAATCATTTGAAATCTCGTCGAAATCCTTTCCCATAACTATTGTGTTCAAATATAAGAGGCATGTCTTCCAATGAAGACGTGTAACACACGTTCCATTAGTCGTACATAATTCAAATGGCATCACGTTAAACTGCCATAGCCCATTACCGCCATTGAACCCGTCTTTACACGAGCGCTTGGTCTTCCACCTGCCAGTAGCCGCTTTGTATGTTGAAAGCATTCTAGCAACTGACAATGTGTCTAACGTGTCATCGATCCTTGGTAATGGGTAGCTATCCTTTTCCTTCACTGAATTAAGCCGAAAGAACAAAAAGTTCTAGGCGGGAGTGAAAAAGTGCAAAATTTAGAGGAGACAGTTCTGGGCTTCCAGAAAAAGCTTCTAGGTATCGAAATTAACGGAACAGAGTCGCCAATAGCGCAGACAATGCATGCAATGAAATTTAGGCCATCGATATTTGATGGATCAACATCTTTCGCGGATTTCAAATTTCAATTTGAGATAACAGTCATTCAAAATTGTTGGAATGACGGAAATTGTCGAACAGCGCTAATAGTAGTTCTTAAAGATGAAGCGGCTGAGACACTGCAGACTATTCCGGAATATGATCGAAAAAGTTACAACGAGATAATGAAGGTGTTTATGGTGAAAATTTTGTTTAATCACTTATGTTATATGTATGACTGAAGGACCAGTTCCGATGTGGAACAAATTTTATTCACACTTATATAAATATATAATATTATATATAAGAAAGATATTTTTATCTATTGCAAATATTTTATTTTGCACACGGTACAAATTTCACATAGAAGTATTAAAAGAATACGTTTTACTTATTCTGTGATCTCTATTTTACTAATTTTTATTTCTTTTTCAGTTTTATTTTTACATAATATTGCTTACTTATTTTAATATAGTATTGTCTCTTTTTGTTTATTATATAATTCAATACATGAGAGAATTTACATTTTATATAGAAATACATGCATAAAACTATATTGCTTTCTTTTTTAATTGTTGATCAATATGTTGATCTTTACAGAAGGCGCTAGATCGAAAGTCTGCTAGAGGCGTGATCTATCCATTATAATGTAGAAGCGTAACTTGTATGCTGTGCAAAGGAGAGCTATACATAATTCTCACACTTCAAGCGGTTTGCCTTCTTGAATATGGGCATATTGCTGCCACTTTCCATTCATAAGGCATAAGTTCGGTTCGCCGTACTAATCGAATAAGGTCGAAAAGACTATTCCACAAAGTATCCCCTCCGAATATCAAGAAATCCGAATTAATGCAGTCCACCCCAGGGGAGCGGTTTCGATTCAATCTCTGCATGGCCTTAGTGAATTCCTCATGGGATCGATCCTCTATGCAAATCTCCGCAGTCTGTATTTGAGGTGATTCAACAACAGTCCTTGACGCCTAATGAATATTAAGCAGGTCGGTAAAGTGTGCCCTCCATGCGTCGATGTTGATATGGAGGTTTCCGTCTCGGTCCCGAATGGCGGTTGACGCAGGCCTGAAAGTATGGTGCAATCCTGTACTTCATTTAAATAAATTACTCTCATTGCCGAGCTGTTGTACTTTCAGAACCTCAATCTTCCACCATTCTCGCTACTTCTGTCTTCCTAGCAAGAGCAGCCTTGTTTTTCCTCGCGAATGAGACACGTTGTTGCACTTCACTATGGGCTATATTTTGTTACTCGAATGCAAGGCGACACTAGTCATCAAACCAATTATTCTTGGGTCGGACTTTGATTATACCTAAAGTCTGTTAAGCAGCACTGACAACCGAAGTTTTGAGAACCTCCGAGAGTTCATACAGTCAGATTGGCAATAAGCTTCTTCAATGTTGTCGCTGACAAGATCCTGATATCGTTTCTTTTGATCTTCATGTATCGGACCTTCCCAGTCGAAACGTCCCATGCGTTTCGTTGTGTTCCCCGACTTGTATGAAAACTTCCATCAAAGTTTTGAAGCGACCAATTGATGATCGCTGCTTACGTATTTCGTTGCTGACCGAGAAGTTCTCACATCCAACCCGAGCCTGCCTTGGATCTATGTTTCTAAATGTATTTGTTTGTGTGGGAAGAATGTGCTTGATACTCTACTGCTTGCAAATTCAAAACAGCCTTCTTTAACTGCGGCCCAGTAAGAAGTCCAGCTCAAAGATTTCCGAGGTCATCTCCACTGTAGAGCAACGTATAGCACTGGGACACATGATCGCCATTTTTAGGCCAGTTAGTTTCTTGAAGAGCAACGAGTTCCTGGCGATACTCCTTCATTGTTAATTGGACTTCTTATTGGGCTTTCCAACACTCCTAGTTTCCTAAGTGACTGCAAATTCCACGTGTCGATCCTAAATCTCGTGTCCGGGTACTTGAGCGGGGGTCCGCGATTTGTGGGCGGTATCCGTTGTCTTGTTTTACATATACGGGTCGTCAGCTCAGCGTTTAGTCGATAAGCAAAGGATATTCTGTGGTCGTATTCTTGGAAAAAGTGTTCGTGCAATGACGTAGGTTTCCGAGACAAGTGCCCTTTGACCACACTTGCCCCCAATATATATATATTTATATATATGTATATATATATATATATATATATATATATATATATATATATATAAATATATATATATATATATATATATATATATATATATATATATATATATATATATATATATATATATATATATATATATATATATATATATATATATATATATATAGCCATTCCACGCGAAATCAGACAAAAAAAGACATTTACGGGGGCAAGGTGTCCAATTTTTTTGAAATTCGGGGAAATGGTAGATATAGATAAAAAAATATAATTTGAGTAAAAACTCGGTGAGGTCAAATACGAGGAGTTCCGTTATAATTTGGTTTTATCGGAAACTCAAATGTTCACATCTTTAAATTCGTGTATCTTAAGTATTCCTTGTCCGATTTTCATGTGTAATAGCAGTATAATTTCAGTTTTAGATAGTATTTTGCTGAAAAATCGAACTGCTCCCCCTTTCATTTCAATTTTTTTATTTTTATCGTAAAGCACTTGACAATACCTTTCCAATAAGCCATATCTTTCACGATGGAGACTCAACGCGTTCGATTTTTATAGAACAAAACGTCATAACAAGTTACGGTGGAATTTAACATTTCAGTACAATTATTAATTCTAAACTTCGAAATTTATGTTTTGGTTCTTACTTTTACAGTTTTATCCAATAAAGTTAATTTATTTACGAATTATTTTAATTTAAAATTATAAAAATTACCAGAATTGGAAAATCGACGCGCTGTGATGTGGTTGTTACCATTGGGAACAAAGCAATGATAACCGTCAGTTCTTCTGATGGCTTTAACTGAATCAATTTTTTTTGCTAGTGATCGTGCCACCCTTCTGTACTCTTGATTTGTACAAAATCTAAAAGTAATGTTAGATTCATTTTTTGTAGTCCAATCGAAAAGTTGATGTGCTGTCGTTATTTGATCAGCGTATGGTCACTGAAGCGTATATGGCCGCTGGCTTTCGTGGCATTTCGTTTCGATTTTTAGCTTCGTCTGATGATAGAAATGATTAAAAATGTATAAAAATATATAATCGTACCAAAAAGGTACGGTGAGTAATGAATTAATTACTAAAAGTTAATTAATAAATATTTTATTAATAAAATAGCGGAAGGACGCCATTTTATGTATAATCAAACTTTATCGACAAACTCTTTAATGTATACGGTTGTTAACAGCTTTAAATTACGTAAAGTATGGTTCTATAAAAAAAAATATTTTTGTTGGGTATATTGGGTCAATTGGCCGGCAAGAAGCAGAGATTTAACACCATTGGACTATGTAGTACTTGAAGTTCTGTTAATAAAAAAACGCAGCAGTTGTGTTCCATTGTGATCTCTTTGTGCATAACAAAAAAGTCAAAAAATTAAAAAAGTCGTCGTCTTTTTGTATGTATTAGTGTTGGTTGATATATTTTATTCAAATAGATATTCATTATTATACAACGTTGCAGTTTGTCATATTCCATATTACAGAGCTCTCACAATGCAAAAACTTTTTACTTTTTACTTTTTACTTTTGCCTTTTGATTTTTTTTTTTTTTTTAGCTCGCACAATGAAAAAGAAAATTAAATTGAAGCCAACTTCATCATTATTAAGAATTGTTTACAAAAGTTGTTTACAAAAATTGTGACATTTAATTTTCCAACCTCTATATATGTAGTTAATAATAATTTTTTTGTTCTCGTATTTCTTAAAAAAAATTAATTTTGTAATAAAAATTGAAAGTACAATTAATTATAATAGTATTTAGACAGTGTACTAAATAGAAAATTATAAATTATTTTTTTGTTGGGTTATGTTATGCTGACATTTAACGAAAAATATTTGTTGGCGCCTATTTTAAAATGTTGTTAACTTCATTCGTTTCAATTCATAAGGCAAAAGTTAGGAGTTCGATAACTTTTTCTAAAAGATTTTCACCAACATAACGAACAAAAAATTTTTTTTTCTCAAAATAAAATTCATACAAACTTGTATTTAAAAAGTAAAAAGTTTTCCATTGTGAGAGCTCTATTACACTGCATGATAGAACTATATGTATATTATATATCTTGGTACAATGCAAAACAAAGTATATTTATGTTTGTTAATTTTGTGTAGTTGGACTTGTCTAATCATCTATATTAGATTTTGAATCAACACTAAATTTATGAATTGTTATTTGGTAATATTTTCGCCATTTTATTATATTTAATAGTCTATTTATTATTTTAACTAAATTACTACTTATTTATGCAATTATTTATCTATTTAACTGAATTATTTATTATTTACCATATTATTATTTATTTAACTGTATTCTATTTATATAGTTTTATATTAAATTCACTTTCATTTTATTTATTTGTTTGTTCATAATAACACTAATACTTAATGTATTTAAAAATAACTATTGTAGTATACAACTATGCATTATATTTAATACTTAATAATAAATTATTAATAATTATGGTGTTTGTTTTCTCACATCCATAAACTTTAAAGTATTCAACAAAATCATATATTTTTTTTATTCTTTAACATCATATTTAATTTATATTTCTTTTTCATAAAAAAACCGAACTGCTTCTTTACAGCAGAAAAACTTAGTTTTTAATTATTTTTATTTAAATCACGGATTAACTTGTATCCAAAAATCATCCAATATAATCAATTAAGCACTGATCACAAAAATCATATAAAAACTGCTTACCGCGTGCTACCAGAAATCGTTTATATAGTAGGCCAATACAAAGAATTATCCCACCAAAAAAAAAAAAAGATTTGAAACTGGATAATCCCGTATGGATTCCCCAATCTATTTGTTAAGCAATAAGTGAGGTAAAAAAAATTAAAATAATACCAGGGAACGACGCGCCGAGCTGTAAAGCACTATAAAAAATTTCTTTCGTTAGCTGTATACTTCCAGCTCAAACATGTTTTCCCTCTCTAGTGATGAATAATTCCATAATATCGTCTCTAGTGACGAAAAATAGATCACACATATTAAAACATCTAGTTTACCATCACTTTATGGGTCCCGACTGGTGTCGGTGACCCAGATGTTCAGAGGGTCCCTGAAGACGGTTAGGAGACATTATCCATTGACTAATTAGATATGTCGTGATCTATGGGGCTGCATTATGCAATCCGGATGGATGACTCGCTGTCAGATGCGGAGTCTGATTTAACAGTTTTGGAGGTAAGCCCTATATCTAATGCTTAAGATCCTTCAGATCAACCTCCACCACTGTAAGGCTGCCACGGCGGCAGCTCTGCTAAAATGGAATCTGAGTCCATTGATGTGGTTCTGGTCCAGGAACCTTGGGTCAGCGGTAACCGGGTACTTGGGCTCAGAACTCCCAACTATAAAATACTACATGCGAAAATGATGGTAAGATTCGCTCCTGCATTTTCCCTAGAAATAATTTGAATACTTTTATATTTACTACTAAATTACAGCAACGCTGATAAAATGGTGGCTAGCATCGAGATATGGATGGACAAAATCTTTGGATAATATCGGCCTACCTAGCATATGAGGAGGAAAGTATACTACCAGGTAGGTGGGAGCAGTGCAATAACGGATGCTCAAAGACGAAAAATAGGAGTCATCATGGGCAGTGCTAATGCGCATCACTCAATTTGGGGAAGTACCAATATCAATAGGCGAGGTGAATTACTCCTTGATTTTATTTTAAGTACTAATCTTAACATATGTAATATCGGGCGTAAGCCAACATTCATTTCTAAAAACAGACAAGAAGTGCTAGACATCGCACTTGTCTCAGATTTTATTAAATAGAGGCTATATTGAACTGGTAAGTGCCGAAGACCATTACTTTTCTGACCATCATTATCACCAGTAAGAAGTGGTTACAAAACGCACTAGTAAACCATCTTTCAGGAATAGAAAGAAAACTGACATATATTCCTTTAGTACCAGTCTTGGTAACTCATTATCGGTATCGGTTCCAAATCTACCTGTATCTATACTTTTGATACTTTTAACTAAGATATGTTAGGTGCGAAATACCTCGGGCTACGTTTGGACAGCAAGGTAAGCTGGAAACTAAACGTCTTAGAAAGGGTAAAGAAAGCTACTGTCGCGCTCTACCCCTACACAAATGCCATTGGTATGAGATGGGGTATGGCGCCCAACATAGTACACTGGCTCTACATCTCAGTGCAGGTCAAATCTATACTACTGTATGGGGTTGTCGTTTAGTGGCCAGCGTTAAAAATTATGGCTAACCTGAAACTGTTGATGAAAGTTGAAAGAACCACCTGCTTGTGAATAAGTGGAGTGCACCTACACAAGCTTTGACGATTAAGTTTCATCTCACTCCCTTAGATCTTGTGTCAAGCAGCTTGCATCCTGTACAGACAATCGGCTCAAATCCATATCTACATATGTGGATCTGTAACAACATAGGGCACTCATCATTCCTGTGCGACAGGGGTATTCCTAAAAATACCGACTACACTATCCCTTCGCCATATGTTGAGGTGAGATTCCAAGCTTAGTTTCCCACTAGAGAGGGCTGGGTGAATGAGACGGTTATGGACTATGAGGCGCTAAGCTTCTTCACGAATAGCTCAAAGAGAGATAGAGGGGTTTTCTGTGGGATATTCTATGAGACACTAGGAGTCAAGCTCTCTTTTCCTCTTCCCGACTTTTGCAGTGTTTTTCAAGCTGAACCTATCGGGATAATGGAAGTCATGGATTAATTGAAGTATAATGTAATATCTACGAGAAATATTCGTATTTTTCCGGACAGTCAGGCTGACATTAAAACGCTATAATCATACTGTCTGACGTTGTAAGTAGCTCAGAACTGTCTGACATCTTGAATTAGATGGCTGATCAGTTCAACATCCGATTGACGTGAGTGCCAGGGTACTTCATTATGTTAGAGAATATAAAGGTAGATGAGTTGGCCCGTACGGGCACAGCACGCCTCATATAACAAAGCAGGCTGGATATCAAGATACCGCTTGCTTCCTGTAAACTGCTGCTTCAGGAGGAAGCCACATAAAAGAAACGAACGACAGACGGGTTAACGCTAGTTTGTGTGAATAACCAGGAAAATCTGGCCTGTAGTTGACCGGTCATTCGGGTAGATGCGAGCATACTGGGTATCACCGCCCATTATTTCTGCCGTAGCTGTGTTGAGGAGGAAGACGAAACTATGTGTTCTATCTGCTCTACACCAGTCATAGTCTAGCGAACAGCAGAATGAAATTTATGGGAACTTCCCATTTGGACGGCCTGACGAATCTTAGTAAGATCGATGTCGAGGGCCATCAACGCTTCTTCGTAAGCTCAAATTGATTTGGCGTGTGAAGAGGAGGTAACTTAACTACTTGTTTATTTGAAATTTGACGTTTTTCATTTATTATTCAAATTTGTTAGTCGATATAGCTTAATTGTTAATTTTGCGGGTTTATAATGAATTCGGATTCAAATAGTGATTTAGATCTTGTCAATATACCAGGGGTCGGAGAAAAGTATACTGTTTCATTCGTCAAAAATTATTTTTTGAAGCACGCGAACAGTGTAATACAATATATAATATTATTGGATGATCTTTTGTGTTTATTAAACCAGAAAGCTTTTAATAACATTACTAAAGGGATATCCGTAAATCCCATATCTCTAGAAAACAACGATGAGCTATCGTCGGTCAAAACCGGCCCAAATCGGTTAACAAACAATAAAGCTAACTGGGAACAATTTCAGAAGCTAATTATAAAGACTACACCAATTTATAATTAATGAAAACGTCGGTACAGTTAGGAAATGAACTAGACCTCCTAAACAATAATATTCAATGCGCAGCGTGGGATAGTTCTCCCATTAGACGAACGGAAATGAACAAAAATAGAAGCTATCCACTGGAAGGCAAAGAAAAAACTCTTGTACATTTGCCGCCCCACTATAAAATTACAATTCTGCACGATACAGGAAAGTAAAAAGTATTCAAGAGTTATAATTCTATTATTTATCAACCACAACCAAAAAAAAAACTAAAACTTAAAAGACACGATACGAAAATAAAACGAAACTTAATGAAAAATAGAAATAAAAAAATCCACGGCCTTATAAAACCGATTTTGATTTTCATTATTAGACACAAACTAACGGCGATAGAGTTAACACTAACAACAAATTATTAGAAATTAAAACCAAATCAATATACGCGGTAGTGAATCGCTTTTTTTGTACTTCATTTACAATTTGACCGTTAATTTAGTCAACCATATTGTTCGTTGGTTAAAGGCACTCAAAAAGTAAAAGTATTTCCATTTAAAGTGCGCGTGTATGTGTGTGTGTGTTAATTAATTTAACTAAATTAATTAATTAATAGTATTTTTGTTTTATTGTGAATTATTGTATGTTCTCTCATGTAGATCACTATAATCACTTGTACTTTTATTATTTTATTATATTGTTTGTGTTGTGTCTTGATGTTGTTCGCGGGTATACGCGTAAAGCTTGCGAATTTGTTTGCAATGCAATTTAAATTAAAATCAATTCTTGTCTTGAATTTAATATTTTTGTTAAATGTGGCCAAATGTATGCCAATTTTTAGTGTTAATTCCGTATTTGAAACATTTGATCCATCGTCAATGGTTCGATTTTTTGAGTTTAGTGATCAAGGATGGAATATAACCGAAGGCTGTATTAAAGATATGTATCTATTTTTGGATGGGTTACAAAAGGATCAACCGTGGGCCTATAAATGTAAGTGCACACAGAACAGATGTATATATGTAATGTTACCGTTGGAACGGTAGGGGTTGGTAATTGTTTATAATGTCAGTATACCATAATTAAGTATTAAGAAATTCACTACATAGAGAAATATACGGGGTTCAGCTTGAATGAGATTCGTCGACGCAAGTTTAATAAATTAAACCATATGTCCCGTAACATCGACTTACATGATGATGACAAGGTTGAGAATTTGTTTCATTATGTCATAGTAATTTTATGGTGAACTGAACAGTAGAAGAATGTATGTTGTGTAGTGTATACGTAATCAAATAATAAAATCAGTTGTTAAATTAAAAAGGTCGCGGATATTAGCAACGAAAGTTTTTTTTTTGCGATTGTAAGATCTCCGTTTGCGATGGCATTGAGGAAATTTACACTTTTACTGAAAATAATTATAAATATGTTGCTAATTTTCCACTGTACCGTTATGTGGAGCGAATACTAGCAGAGCCATCTTAATAAATCAAGCCTCCATGTTCAAAACGAACTTTTATTAAGATACCTAAAATGACAAAAATATTCGCTCTCTTCATACATTTTATATGGAGAGACATGATTTTCGTTTATAGAAATATTTGAATGAAAAGTAACTCAAAATTATAATTTTTTGAAATCAATTGAAACTATAAACATTGGTTTTCACCTGACTTGAAGGATTTTTCCGTGGGGTTTTCCATTTTATTGTATTAATTAAAGGAAAATAAGATACTTTATTCTCTAATAAAGCTCAAATAGAAATAGAATAAAAATTTGTAAGAAAGGGACATTGTGTACATAACCAACAAAATAATTTATTCCCATCAAACAAATAAACCAAAAGAAGAAAACATCAATGAATTTTTAAAAAATGGAACAAACATAATGATCATAAAACAACGCAAAAAACGAGAAAAAATATATGAACACAATTTTTTATTTCATAGCAACAACAAAAAATAATCGCATAAAAAATAATATTGAGAGCGTGATCAAATTGTCCCTCTCCTAATCCTAATTGACGTATTGTTTATAAATTATGTAACCTTTTGTAACCTTCAAAACAAAACACAACATTTTATAATTTATTTGATCGATACGATCAATATTTTTATTTTGGTTTAATGAGAAATTTCCCAGCGTTTATCCGATTTATCTCCTACATTTTAATTTATCGTAGTTATCATAATTTTTATACATATTTTTCGATGTTTAGATTTTGAATCGAGCTATTTTATTTCTGTGTTGGAGTGAATGCAGTATATTGAAAGAGAGTATTAGAATATATCAGCTATATATTTGTGTTTACAAATTTAAAAGCGCAAATAAATTAAATTAATGACAATTTTATAATCATAAAAATTATGTTTAATTAATATAATTTCGAAAAATAACCCTGGCCATCACCTAATTCAATTCTTTATCTATTACTTTATGTAATAAAATATTAAAAGCTCTCACTATTAATAGTTGAACAATTCAAAATAAGTTTGTATGTTTTGCCATGGGATTGCATAGACTTCTTTGTAAATTACACATTTTTTGGTTAACTAAAAAAAGCTCGTTTGAAAATATCGCTCAACATGGACTAGAAAGATATTCTAAATTAGTATTAGCTGCGTTTTAAAATAATCAAATCTTACATATTTTCAATTCTTCTACATAAAGCTCCACAACCATTCACATAATCGATCGTAAATTGATTTTTCTTAACACTATGGTTTGTTTAGCCATATGCACTAAATCAGTTTTTTAAAGTGTATATTCAAAATGGTTAGTAAAGCCCGTTTCACGTTGTGTTATTTAAAAAATACCAAGAAGCATAATTTTTCCACTCCACATGTCGAGTATTCCAAGAGAAAACATATTTAATATTTACCTTGTATACAACTTTAATAAAACCTTCCAAATTAAACAAAAATATACCAAGAATAACAATTTTATTTGGGGCCAATATCATGTGAAATAAGGAGGCGCAACAAAAAATGCAGTTCCAGTTTTAATGAAGATAAGTTTAAGCATAATGGCTCCCACCCATATCTTGTAATCGAATATAGAGAGTCAGTGAACGGTGCCACAAAAATTCTTTGCTGTTGAATAATGACAAATGCAAAATAATGTCTTTTCATCGCAAGAGAAAACCGATTAACTTTGTTTGGGAGCCACATTCACAGAAAATATGAGTTTTAATATCCACATTGACAAATACATTGCTAAAGCAAATCCTATGTTTGGTTTTGTTAAGCTCTCAGTTTACTAATTTGTAAATTTTTTTTTGCATATATAAGATCCCAAGTTTAAGACGTATCAGTAATCTGGAGCCCTTATTACGCTAACCACATCAAAAGGATTGAATCTATTCAACAGAAATTTATTATGTTCATTTTAAAGAAAACTAACTGAGACTTTATGATCATAATTTACGTTTTTATAAGAATATAGCCCGCTTACGGCCATACACGACAAGATGGTTAGAGTATACAGTTTGCACACTGGAAAATAGACGTTTATTTTTGGACTCAGTTTGGAAAAACCATGTTCCAAACAAATTGCTGTGAAACCATCGATTTTTGGAGAAAGTATGCCACTCGACTAACTATGGTGTTAATAGCCCAATCAATACTCTTGCAAAATCATTCCACATCGCAGAAATTAACGTTGAATTTCATCTTAAGAACTTGAAGAACTATTTTTTGAATCTTAAAACTTAATTGATCAGTAATGTCTTTTCTATTTATATTTTGTAAAATATACTTTATCGGTAGCTTTTATGAAGAGCTCATGATATTTAATTTATTTAACAAACAGCCTTTTTGTTTGTTTTATTGTTAATCTGTATTCTTTGAAATCTTACATATTTACATGTTTCTTACATGTTTCTGTTAATAAATAAATAAATGAATAGATAAAATGTATAAAAGCCATAAATAAATTCCTAATCGATGCTACACAAAATAATTTTTAGGCCAATATTTACTAAGGTGTATTCGTATAAAAAAAATAAATTAAAACACTTCAAATACATCTCTGCGTTAGTGGCCATGTTATTTTTATGTTTACATGCGTGGTATCTGTCAAAATTCTCATGCTTAAAAAATTGCACTGTACTCGCTTTGATATAAGCATAGTTTTTTAAAATTCTGAAACCCTTTAAAGTGGAAAGTTTAGTCTGAAATTTGTTAAAATACCTGAATTTTGATCATATGTATTTCCAAATTTCCAATATAATAAAAATTCTTAAGGTTTATAAAATTGAATCAAACTTTGAAGTGGGGAATTTTGGAAGATAACTTATTCATTGTTAAATAAAATTCTAATTTATTATTCTTATTATTAAAATTGGTTGGATTTTATTCTAATTTGCAGAAGTGCAATGCAACCCCAACAAACTGGACAAAACTGTAAAATTAAAAATATAAAATACAAATAATCAATCGCACGATTCTCTTAATTTGGTTCTACTTCTGCAAGTTTCTCAAAACTTCAAATTCACTCATGCCGCTAACGTTTGCAAACGTTTTTTGAATTATTATTTTATTCTGAATATAATTATCAAGTAATCTTACGTTCAATTTGACACTTTTAGTGAGAAAAGACCCATTGGTCAATCTCATTTACAAGTTATTACATTAGTACTAATTCGATCTTAATCCACTGGGTCAGTTTATATTTCTGATTAGTTTTCTGGAACTTGGGCTGCTTTGATATTTTTAAATTTGTCCAATTCATCTTTCGTGCAGATGGCCAACGGACCTGTAGCCGTGTACAAAATAGGGATACTGTTCAGCTTTCAAAGGACAATAAATCCCCTGACTTTTTAGAATTGGTTGAATGGTAATTGTCATATTTTCTATGACATTAGTATACCTTAAGTTTTCATTTCCCACTACCTGTGCAAATTTTATTTTATCCTTTCGTATTGGTTGGATGACTTTATCTGTTGAGTCTTATTCATCTGATTTTGTGAAGTTTGGCGTGCCTAATTCTTTATTTTGTGTATCTGTTTGGTCACTTCGTATTCTTAATAACTGGCTGGATGCTGCTCATTCCCATTTACTCATTTTGCTGAAGCATCTCACGATCGTGTACGATCTCACGAGTGTACGATCTCACGAGTCTAGGGTACTTCCGTATAATATTTCTGCCTTAACTTTCTATTTTGAAGGCCATCAATAATGTATTTGATAGGGCGAACATTTTTATTTTCGTATGTGTACCACTGATATTTTCGAATATTCAGTTTCATTGTTAAATTTGTGTACGCATTCAAGTTTGATGTATATTATCTTCCACATGTTATTATTAAGGCAATGATCTTATACTCCTGATCTGTTACAGAGAACATCATGGCTTGAATGTCGGAGAATTAAGTAACTCCTATTATATTTATTGGTGGTGGTGGGTTCTCTTTTGGTTGTGCAGTTGGTAGTTACGCTATTTGGTGTTCGGTATTTTCGTCGCTGTGTCCGTGCTCTTTGTTTTTGGTTTTTGGTCTTGTTGTGGTGTGGGCTCAGCTTTCGTTTTCTTGTTTCTTTTGTTTGGGTTTCTTTTCTTAAAGATTCAGTTGGTATCTGTATCTAACTCTTCCTCACACCCTAAGGTATTCAAATCCTTCATTTTTTGAGCCTTCTAGGTTTCTAAATTCGCTTTGGAATTTGTTTTTTCTTGTTTGAATATTATTAACTCGTTGTTCATTTTGGATATTAATGATTCCATTTCTCGCAGTTTCTTATTTAATTCTCGGTTTTCTTTTTCTAAGTTATATTGTCCACTGATTACTCTGCTAAATTCACCGATTAAATCAACTAATAAGTTGCTGTCGCTTCTACATTTTAGTTGCGGTGATCTTAATATATTTGGTTTTCGATCCGTATTTGATGGTTGAACGGATTTGATGTTTGCTGATTATTCAATATGTTACCTTCCCCAGAATATACAGGATCAATCTCCATTGAGACTAGAATAACCTATTTACCTGGGGTATTATCTCCTTTTGCTGCGCCCATTGCTATGTTTTGATTGACTATCTGCAATACAGCTGCTTCATTACTAGAAGAATTTTGAAGATCAAATTTATTTGATCGAAATTTGGTGAAATATTTAGAACTTTCTATGCCAGTTCTGTTTTAAAATCATACAACATATAGCGTACAAGAAAAATTGTGTTGAATTGTGAACGAAATATGACAAATATGACAAAACAATGTGAACGAAATATATAGACAATTTTAACAAACTCGCACTATTGATGGATAGTTGAGTTGAGTTTGATTGTAAGTACTGGATCTTAAACCTTTTGATTAAAGTACTGTATGCATTTTTACGCTACTGTATGTATTTCGCCGTTTATTGTGAATATAAATGAGGTTTTCGATGTTTACTACAAAACGCCCATCGAAAAGGTACCATACGCACGCTCTATGAAAAAACTCGGTTACCGAATGAGCATTCATGTCAAAACTTTTTGTAAACTATTTTTAAATGTTGATTACAAATTACAATTTCTGATAAAATTTAAAATTTTTTTAGCCTAAATGGATTTAGTGAAAATTGGTTATTTTTACAGTGAAACGCATTGGAAAATGAATTGTGAAACAAACAGTTAAAAATCAAATTTTGCTATTTGAAGTAAGAATTACTATTGTTATACTGCTGATCAGTAAATTGACCTGTAAACTAGCAGTATATCCAACCCTACAAAACCTTGCTGCAACTCTTTTACAAGCGAAATTAGAAATTTCACACGGTAACTGAAATTGGATAAACAATTATCTTCTATAAAATAAGGGAATTTCCCGATTATTCATATAAAATCTATAACAAATGCCATATATTTAAAAATTGGGTGCAAGAATGTCGTTCTCAATTTGAAGATCATCGAAAAATAACAAAAGCGCCAAAAGAAACAGTGTAACATCGCATAGACAGTTGGGTAAGATATACCAAGATCCAAAAACTTTCAAGAAGTATTTAGACAACTTGAACATTTAGCGGAGAATTGAAAGTCAGCACCAGCTACCGCACAGAGAAACAAGATGCTGCAATCAAATCGAGGGTACGTTATCTCAAAATTAAACATGCCTTCAAGCTATAGATACATGTGTAATGCATGCGCGTCTTATTTTTTCGTATAACGTATAGCTATTAAAATATTATTTTGAATCTCCGAACCACGGACACACCAGCAAATCAAAGGTTTATTGTAAGGCTATAAGCGAACGAATTATCTGCGATCCTGTATTCAGAGTAGGTTTGGCAGTATAGTTCAATGGTAAGTATCACAATTGTTGGTTCGAATTGGCGCCATGTAATTACGCTAAAGCAACATTGCTCGATTTGTCCCAAGAGAGTGTAAAACTCCAAATGTGAAGCTCAACAATTCATTATTTTGGAGTTGAAGAAATTGAAGATTGAAGATGCTAAATGAAAATGCCTGTCACCTTCTATCATTGAATTTGATATGCACCATTGTTGAAAAGGTGACACTAGTAAAGAGTTATTATAATGGATTTATTGTTGTTTGTTCCCTCATGCAGGTCCGTATTTGAATTAGCCATCTTCACACAGCATAGATTCAATTCAAACTGTACTGGCATGGAAAATAGGCCAGCCCATTCTTAAATCATATTGGAAAATAATGGTAATAGTAATAGTTACCTTACGACGTAGAAATGTGATAATGCAATATTGGCGCAATAAGTCAACTTCATGGAAAAATGCAGACAAACGTCACTTTCAACGAATAGTATTAATGCTGCGTGCCTCACGCCAGTATTTTCGTCTAACCCAAACAAAACCACAAAGCTTAAACTTATTTTGGTTTGTTCACCATAAAATGAACAAATAAATCGAAAAATATCATGCTGGAGAACATCTTTCGTAAAATTGAAACACCTCAGCGCAACAACTCATATCGCCAGTCCAATCAGGTGCTTGCATATGTAGATGACATATATGTGATTGGACTGAATAGCAACGGAGTGAAGGAACTACTTGATTCGCTTGTAGAGTTTTCAGCTTCTGTTGGACTCCAGATCAATGTTTCCAAAACGAAATACATGAACTCTGGTTATAGGGGACTCCTCTCATTTGAGAGGAGAATCAAGCGTATGATTTACGTATGATGTACAGTCCAAACCAGATGGTACACATGCGTGCTGATCCGGAACGAATTGTGTAGGGATCTCTGAAAGGAGAGCCACCATATGATAGACGCAGAGATTGTTGCAGGCAACGATGGCTCCACGATGTAGAGAACGACTTGGCTGACTCAGATTTTCTATGACAGTATGAAGACCAACATCAGAATCGGAACCACTGGAGCCATATTGTTGACACTGTAAGGAGCCAGTATATAATAGGCTTAAAATACTGTTAATTTTTGGATGACTCCGATTTCTGGATCCGAAAATTTCTCACGTAGAGTTTGGGGCAGTATATATAGAGTCTGGCTAGACCATTACGTAATAAATACTACTATATTAGAAAATAATAGTTTGAGGATATGTATCATGGAATATTATGACGGTAGCGTTAGGTTAGGAAAGCGTGGCCGTCCTAAAGGACTAGCATAGACACAAAATTGGTCCATAGCTGTACCACATTCGAGTTTCTTCCTCTTCACTCGCTAAACCATCCTGACCTTACCAAGAAGCGTTTAAAGTCCCGGATCTCGATCTTACTAAGATCCGTGAGGTCGTTACGAAAAGAGAGGTTAACCCCTAGTGCCTCACAGAATACCCCGCAGCCAACCCCTCCATCCCTTTTTGAGCCATCCGTGAAGAAGCTTACCGCCTCATTGTCCATTACCGTTTCGTTCACCCAGTCCTCTCTGGTGGGAAACTCAGTTTGGAGTTTCTATTTGGGTAAATATTTATAAAAGATTCAGTTTTAAAACTTCAGGTACATGTAAAATATGTATGTATGTAAATTAAAATTCTCTTGAAAAGTGAAATTCTCACTATTGAAAGAAAGTAAAATGAATTATAGCTAAAACTTAAAAAGATTAAACAAAACCAAATTCCATTAATCAATTCTTTGTCATTATGTTATTTCAAGTTTGTATAATTCTTCTATGCGAGTATAGTATATGCACAAGTACATGCCTGAAGCGATGAAAACTTCTTAATTAATTTTAAATCAAAAGTACTCCGAACATGTATATCCGCAGAATGTGATTTGATTGTAATTTGTGTTTGGTAGAAATTAGAAATCCACCATATTTTGTATTGTCTTGTCTATATCCCAGATGTCTCTTTGTGTTTCTTCACAATTGAATATTATAGATTACGAAACTATGCGCTCACGTTACATGTCTTAATGTAATTTTAAATTTTTATATGGTTATGGATTATGGCCGTATATACATATATACGTATAATACGCATGTATATAATTTAAACAAGCCTATATGATTATATACTTGTATATTTGTTTGTTATTTTAAATTTGAATGTTGCACGAAATTAATTTTATCTCTTAATATTTTTGTTAGTTTGAGATATGTATATATTACCAACTTTATGAATGAACGAAAAATTATGTCGAAGTGTCGATACATTTAATCAATTCAACTGCGAGTTTATTATCATACACCCCAAATATTGTATTTCCTTTAAATTAATTTATTAACTTCCTAATAAATAATTGATTATACGTTTTATGGAAATTCAGAGGTTGGGCAAACTACTTATTAGTTATAATTATAAACATATAACTAACAATAATTGATTAAGTTTTTACCGTGCATAAATCGGAAAATTCTTTGTGTATTTCTTGCACAAGGGCATGCATTTTTAGCTATTTGTTTTTTGTGCACTAAACCAGGTGGAACCATAATTTAATTCGACAACAGTAATAAAAACACTTTGTTTAAAAAAACCTTTTAAAAATTCGAACTTTTATGATAACAAAAACTTCGGAATAATTCATTCAACAATAACATTTCAAAATATTTTATCGTATGGATTTTCAATATTTTTGTTGTTGTTTTAATCTAACAATTAGAATAATTAATTTTATGGTTGTTGTTTTCTTAAAGCATTTTAAATTTAATGTTTTTCTTGGTAGATGTTCCATTTCGTTGATCAATATTTTAAAATACTTTTAAAAATGAAAACTTTTAATACTTGGTTGTAGTCTTGATGAAAAATAATCTACAGTTCCAAAACAAAATGAATAAAATTGTAACGACGAAATATGAAACCTCGTAATTTTTTGAATATTTGTGTGTGTGTGTGTCTGTGCACTAATGGAAAATATGGTCGATCTCTAAATGCTGTAAACATAAAAATTGAAAACTAAACCGCATTTAATTAGTTCTGGATTTCACTTTTAATTTTTATAATAGAAATTAAAATACAAATCATTTCAGTTTAGATAGATGTATACATCTTATATTGATATCTCGAATTTGTAAATTGAAAAAAAAACATAATCTTTTAGTTTGTACATGTATAAGCACACTAAAATCGGTTTAGTTGACTGCATTTTTACCATTTTTATCAGAGTGGTTTAAGCATGATAATTTTGACAGATATCACGCAGAGATGTATTTCAGGTGGTATTTTTTTCTATGTGAATAATATTTGTTTACGTGGTTGCCTAGGTAGTTCGTACCGAAAATGGGTTCTAACATTTTTGCCACTGGCGCCGTTAATATTTTTGCGACAAATTTTTGTATTTCTAAGCAAAATCATAAACATTTTAACTGTTTTTTGTTACATATGATATAATAAAATGTACATAGCACAATTTATTGTATTTTATGTTATTTTACAAATTCTTTTAGCTTCATCCTTTATATTTATGTCAATTTTGTTACTACGTCAATGATTGCTGCGCGGAGAATTTTTTTTATTTATTTTTTTATAGATAGGGTTTTTCAATAAGAGGCTACATTTTCAATATGCTATTTGGGCAGCTGTCGATTTTGAAGCTGTCATCTTTTGACATTTGTCAAGTAAAAACTACGCCTTACTAAAAATGGTACGAGACACGCTTCAACAACGCATTGAAATTGTTAAAATTCACTACAAAAATGGTGAACATTTTGCAGTCACAGTTCGCAAAACTAAAGCACTTCTTGGTCGCCGGACCTTCTCGGCCGGCAATAGTGAAACTGGTATAACATTTTGAGCTGTTGAGAGAAGTTAGTGATGTAAAGAATCGAAACCGTGTGCGTCGCTCAAGAACAACTGAGAATATTGCTGCTGTAGCCCGTAGTGTTGAAGAAAACCCAGGTTTGTCAATTCGTCGTCGATATTTGGAATTAGACATTCCACAAACGACATTACACCGTATTTTACATAAAGACTTAGGTCTTAAGGCTTAAAGTTCAGTTAACACAAGAACTCAACCAGGTTGATCACCATAAACGTCGTAGCTTTGTTGATTGGGTCCTTCAAATGTATCAAAATGATTCGGATTTTCATCGAAAAATCATCCTGAGTGATGAGGCCAATTTTCATCTCGGAGGCTACCTTAATAAGCAGAATTGTCGAATTTGTGGCTCAGAAAATCAAAGCATGATTGTTGAAAAGCCTCTTCATCCTCAACGTGTCACTGTTTGGTGCGGTTTTTGGGCTGGCGGTGTGATTGGACTTTACTTTTTCGAAAATGAGGCTGGTGCAACTGATACGGTGAATGGATTGCGCTCGGAACGGATCGAGCTATGAATAATGATTTTTCATGGCCGGAATTAGAAAATATTGATGTGGACGACGTTTATTTTCAGGCAACTAAAGCGAACGTGTTATTTCTCGAATAGGTGATCACAATCGGCCACCGATATCAGCTGCAAATGTGCGAATTGGTCATGGAAAAGTTCATGAAAAGGATATGGTGCTGCAAGCGTAGCAGTGGCTGCCATTTGGCTGATATCGTTTTCAAATGTTAATGGCATACCTTCCTCTTTACAATGAAATAAACATTCATTGATTTCTTTTTTCGTTTTTATAAATATCAAAATGAGGTTTCATTTATTGGAAAACCATTTTATTTATGATAACAATAAAATTTTACAAAGGAACTAGTTTTACAAAGGAACTAGTCATTTTTGACTAACAGCGTTTGACTCTGACAAAATAATAATAAAGCACTTCTATGTGTCAAAACCGTTTAACAGTATTGATTTTGTTCAGGCTGTATCTATGAACGGTTTTGATTCTTTCCATAAAGTGTTGTTTGGTTGATTAGGCATTATGCGGACTATTCAGGTAACTCAAAAGGTTTTAGTTTTTTGAGTCTTCTTATGATAACCTCTTGATGAAGTAGTTTTACAGCTTCGATGTTAGGGTGATGATTGAGCCTCTCCTGGTGTTTTGAGCACACTTCTTTATTTCAGTTACGACTGTATCTATCCCGAAATCTCAATGAAGTTCACTATTACGAATGTACCAAGGGGCGCTTACAATCCCTCTGAGAACTTTATTTTGAAATCGTTGAGCTATCTGTTCATTGCTGGTTTTGGTGCATCCCCATAGTTGAATTCCATATGTCCAGACCAGTTTGAGCATTTGTTTATAAAGCAGAAGTTTATTATGAATGGATAACTGAGAGTTTCTACCAATTAACCAGTACATTTGTCTATATTTTAATTGAAGCTCTTCTGCTTTCTTTTTCACGTGTACTTACCACTTTAACTTTGCATCAAGGTTCATACCAAGGTATTTTGCTTGATTTGCATGTAGTACAGGAATATTATTGAGCGTGACAGGTAGTGGTCCTGTTGATCTATTAGTGAAGTTAATGTGAGTAGACTTCAATTCATTCACTTTAATTGTCCACTTAGCTAGCCATTCTTGTATATTATTTATGGCTATTTGTAGTTTGATTGTGGCTTCACCGATTGTGCCACCAACAGCCAGAATTGCAAACGTGGCGGTAGTTGTATTGTTCGTCTGCGGTAAGTCCCTAGTAAACAGTATGGAAAGGAATGGCCCTAAGACACTCCCCTGCGATACTCCTGCTTTAGCTTCTTTAATGCTGGAGTAAACATCTTCCTGTTTAACTCTAAAGTATCTTCTTTTCGGGTATGACTTTATAGCAGTTAATATGTAGTATTATTAATATGTAGTATGTTTTATATAGTATGTGCATTATTATTTTATGAAGGTTTTCCAGAGAGTGAGAGTGATATATAAACTAATGAAATATATGAGTAAACTATACCGGTAAATTACCGGTGAACTTGAGTTGTTAGAGTGATGGACGTTGGTTTCGTAGACCTAAGTTCAAATCTCGGTTCGTTCGAAATATTTTTAATTTAAATTCTCTATTTAAATTGCTAATATAAGAAACGAATGTATAGCAACGATAAAACCATGCGGCGGTGGTCGAGTGGTTAGACTGATGGATGTTGGATTCGTAGATCCGTCTCGGTCCGATCCAAATAATTTTAATTTAATTTCCCTATTCAAATTGCTAATATGTATAAGAGACGAATTGTGTACCAACGAAGATATAGAGTTAGATAGAGTGTGTGATGGTGTTAGAGTGATGGACGTTGGTTTCGTAAGACACCCAAGTTTAAATCTCGGTTCGATCCAAATATTTTTAATTTAATTTCTTTATTCAAATTGCTAATATAAGCGACGAATCTAGCAACGAAAAAAGCATGCGGCGGTGGTCGAGTGGTGGTTAGAAGAGAGTGATGGATGTTGGTTTCGTAGACCCAAGTTCAAATCTCGGTTCGATCCAAATATTTTTAATTTATATTTCTCTATTCAAATTGCTATAAAAAATGGATGTAGCACTGAAACGTTCATGCGGCGGTGGTTAAGTGGTTAGAGTGATGGGCTGTTGGTTTCGTGTTCGTGTGCCAATGTTCGATCCTTGATTCTGTGCAAGAAAAGATATCAAATTTACAAAAATGTCTATCAATTGTTGTTCAACTTTTTTCAGCTTGAAATAAAATTTTCATGTTTCTCGTTCAATATGAATTTTTTTACAGAAGCGAATGAATTTTGTGAAAAAAGAAAAAAAGAAAAAGTTGTGGTTCCGAAACGAGAATAGAACTTAGATCCATGAAACCATACTCCATCCCTCTAACCACTTAACCACCGGTATACATAGCAAGAGTGGTATACAAGATATATACATCTCTCATATACATACCATTTGAATAGAGAAAACTGAAAATGGTAACAATAGCTGTGTTGAACCAATTTATAAGAAGAAATTGAATTAAATAAATTTTTGGCCCTTAACTTAACCGAGGCTTGGCTCAGGCCGACGACACCAGTCAATGAATCATCTAAGTCCCAATTTGGAAAAACAAATTAATTTAAAAAGTTTCGACCCAACCGAGACTATAGAACTTAAGTTTAGGAAACTAAAGTTCATCAATGCAACCACTACACCACCGCCGTCATTTTATTATAAAATAATTTTATTATACAATTTTATTTTGAAAGAAGCAATTAAATTAAAAAACTTTTGGCCCCGACCGAGTTTTGAAGTCAGGTTCACGAATGCAAAGTCTATAACTCTAATCACTTGACCACCGCTGCTTCACTTGACCATTGCTGCAATTTTTTGAGTTATTTGTTCACTTAATAGTTAGTTAATAGTTAGTTAGTATAGTATAACATTTATATTTTTAACCAGTTTTTTACCATTTTATTAACTAATTGACACACGGCCTGAATGAAAATAAAAATTAGTACTTTTAAAGCCACGAGTTTATACATATATAGAGCTGATTCTAATCAGTAACAAGAAAGTTATCGGCGCATGCTGAAGGAAATTTCAAAATATATGGCAACATTTTTTCAAAAACACACTATGCTTTTTATTATTTTTACAAAATTGATGTCATTATTTTGTCAATGTTTTGCCATTGACAGTGACATATTTCGCCAGGCTGTAATACAAATGAAGTTTTAGTATAATAAAATAAAATACATAATTCAAAAACATCAAAATTGACACTGTGCAAAAAATTTGAGCATATTTTATTTTGTTGTTGCCTGTTGCTTTTTTCATGGATTTGACATTTTAAAATTTTTTAAAACCTACTACGCGATCGTGGCGAGGCCATAGCCAATAAAACTATATGTATAGTATAACAGTATGAATTTTCAATTACTATTTTAATTAACTTGTAAATCTTATATGAATAAAACAATATATTATATTGTAAAAAACAAGACATATTTGAATTTACAATGCGTAAAATTGTATTTGGTAAAATGTAATATTCAATTACCCAAACAAATAAAATATTGCTGTAGTAACTTCTTTTCTTATGTTAGCGTGTTATGTTGATGATCGGTCACCGTATAGCAACAAAAAAAGACTTTTGGGTGTCACTTTTGTTAGAAGATGAGAAAAGTTCATGAAAAGGATATGGTGCTGCAAGCGTAGCAGTGGCTGCCATTTGGCTGATATCGTTTTCAAATGTTAATGGCATACCTTCCTCTTTACAATGAAATAAACATTCATTGATTTCTTTTTTCGTTTTTATAAATATCAAAATGAGGTTTCATTTATTGGAAAACCATTTTATTTATGATAACAATAAAATTTTACAAAGGAACTAGTTTTACAAAGGAACTAGTCATTTTTGACTAACAGCGTTTGACTCTGACAAAATAATAATAAAGCACTTCTATGTGTCAAAACCGTTTAACAGTATTGATTTTGTTCAGGCTGTATCTATGAACGGTTTTGATTCTTTCCATAAAGTGTTGTTTGGTTGATTAGGCATTATGCGGACTATTCAGGTAACTCAAAAGGTTTTAGTTTTTTGAGTCTTCTTATGATAACCTCTTGATGAAGTAGTTTTACAGCTTCGATGATAGGGTGATGATTGAGCCTCTCCTGGTGTTTTGAGCACACTTCTTTATTTCAGTTACGACTGTATCTATCCCGAAATCTCAATGAAGTTGACTATTACGAATGTACCAAGGGGCGCTTACAATCCCTCTGAGAACTTTATTTTGAAATCGTTGAGCTATCTGTTCATTGCTGGTTTTGGTGCATCCCCATAGTTGAATTCCATATGTCCAGACCGGTTTGAGCATTTGTTTATAAAGCAGAAGTTTATTATGAATGGATAACTGAGAGTTTCTACCAATTAACCAGTACATTTGTCTATATTTTAATTGAAGCTCTTCTGCTTTCTTTTTCACGTGTACTTACCACTTTAACTTTGCATCAAGGTTCATACCAAGGTATTTTGCTTGATTTGCATGTGGTACAGGAATATTATTGAGCGTGACAGGTAGTGGTCCTGTTGATCTATTAGTGAAGTTAATGTGAGTAGACTTCAATTCATTCACTTTAATTGTCCACTTAGCTAGCCATTCTTGTATATTATTTATGGCTATTTGTAGTTTGATTGTGGCTTCACCGATTGTGCCACCAACAGCTAGAATTGCAAACGTGGCGGTAGTTGTATTGTTCGTCTGCGGTAAGTCCCTTGTAAACAGTATGGAAAGGAATGGCCCTAAGACACTCCCCTGCGATACTCCTGCTTTAGCTTCTTTAATGCTGGAGTAAACATCTTCCTGTTTAACTCTAAAGTATCTTCTTTTCGGGTATGACTTTATAGCAGTTAATATGTAGTATTATTAATATGTAGTATGTTTTATATAGTATGTGCATTATTATTTTATGAAGGTTTTCCAGAGAGTGAGAGTGATATATAAACTAATGAAATATATGAGTAAACTATACCGGTAAATTACCGGTGAACTTGAGTTGTTAGAGTGATGGACGTTGGTTCGTAGACCTAAGTTCAAATCTCGGTTCGTTCGAAATATTTTTAATTTAAATTCTCTATTTAAATTGCTAATATAAGAAACGAATGTATAGCAACGATAAAACCATGCGGCGGTGGTCGAGTGGTTAGACTGATGGATGTTGGATTCGTAGATCCGTCTCGGTCCGATCCAAATAATTTTAATTTAATTTCCCTATTCAAATTGCTAATATGTATAAGAGACGAATTGTGTACCAACGAAGATATAGAGTTAGATAGAGTGTGTGATGGTGTTAGAGTGATGGACGTTGGTTTCGTAAGACACCCAAGTTTAAATCTCGGTTCGATCCAAATATTTTTAATTTAATTTCTTTATTCAAATTGCTAATATAAGCGACGAATCTAGCAACGAAAAAAGCATGCGGCGGTGGTCGAGTGGTGGTTAGAAGAGAGTGATGGATGTTGGTTTCGTAGACCCAAGTTCAAATCTCGGTTCGATCCAAATATTTTTAATTTATATTTCTCTATTCAAATTGCTATAAAAAATAGATGTAGCACTGAAACGTTCATGCGGCGGTGGTTAAGTGGTTAGAGTGATGGGCTATTGGTTTCGTGTTCGTGTGCCAATGTTCGATCCTTGATTCTGTGCAAGAAAAGATATCAAATTTACAAAAATGTCTATCAATTGTTGTTCAACTTTTTTCAGCTTGAAATAAAATTTTCATGTTTCTCGTTCAATATGAATTTTTTTACAGAAGCGAATGAATTTTGTGAAAAAAGAAAAAAAGAAAAAGTTGTGGTTCCGAAACGAGAATAGAACTTAGATCCATGAAACCATACTCCATCCCTCTAACCACTTAACCACCGGTATACATAGCAAGAGTGGTATACAAGATATATACATCTCTCATATACATACCATTTGAATAGAGAAAACTGAAAATGGTAACAATAGCTGTGTTGAACATAAATTGGTTCAGAAGAAGAAGAAGTTGAATTAAATAAATTTTTGTCCCTTAACTTAACCGAGGCTTGGCTCAGGCCGACGACACCAGTCAATGAATCATCTAAGTCCCAATTTGGAAAAACAAATTAATTTAAAAAGTTTCGACCCAACCGAGACTAGAACTTAAATTTAGGAAACTAAAGTTCATCAATGCAACCACTACACCACCGCCGTCATTTTATTATAAAATAATTTTATTATACAATTTTATTTTGAAAGAAGCAATTAAATTAAAAAACTTTTGGCCCCGACCGAGTTTTGAAGTCAGGTTCACGAATGCAAAGTCTATAACTCTAATCACTTGACCACCGCTGCATCACTTGACCATCGCTGCAATTTTTTGAGTTATTTGTTCACTTAATAGTTAGTTAATAGTTAGTTAGTAGTATAACATTTATATTTTTAACCAGTTTTTTTACCATTTTATTAACTAATTGACACACGGCCTGAATGAAAATAAAAATTAGTACTTTTAAAGCCACGAGTTTATACATATATAGAGCTGATTCTAATGAGTAACAAGAAAGTTATCGGCGCATGCTGAAGGAAATTTCAAAATATATGGCAACATTTTTTCAAAAACACACTATGCTTTTTATTATTTTTACAAAATTGATGTCATTATTTTGTCAATGTTTTGCCATTGACAGTGACATATTTCGCCAGGCTGTAATAAAAATGAAGTTTTAGTATAATAAAATAAAATACATAATTCAAAAATATCAAAATTGACACTGTGCAAAAAATTTGAGCATATTTTATTTTGTTGCTGCCTGTTGCTTTTTCCATGGATTTGACATTTTTTAAATTTTTAAAACCTATTACGCGATGGTGGCGAGGCCATAGCCAATAAAACTATATGTATAGTATAACAGTATGAATTTTCAATTACTATTTTAATTAACTTGTAAATCTTATATGAATAAAACAATATATTATATTGTAAAAAACAAGACATATTTGAATTTACAATGCGTAAAATTGTATTTGGTAAAATGTAATATTCAATTACCCAAACAAATAAAATATTGCTGTAGTAACTTCTTTTCTTATGTTAGCGTGTTATGTTGATGATCGGTCACCGTATAGCAACAAAAAAAACACTTTTCATATTATAAAGCATCACTTTTGTTAGAAGATTGCACGTTATAGTTATATATAATTTACAATAGTGTAATTAATAATTATGGATAGTTGTTAAAAGTGGTTGAACGGTAACATGGTATATACTACATAGTTACTTCAAGGCTATTGTAGTTAAAAATGAATGAAAAATGAAAATAAAATAGAAAAATCGGAAGTAAAATTATAACACGCTATAAAATTATAAATAAATTATTTTCGCTTGTATCGTTACAGTGTTTGATGCATCTGGATATTATTCGGGTGGAATATACTCGGGCAATGAGTACCGAATAGGAAATCATGAATTCTGCACCAATTTGAATAAAAATATAGCGATTTATTATCAAATTGGGAATTTGATATTTTTCAATAATTCGTTATTACCTTTCAATGTGCGTAATGTACATGCTAAATACCAAATGGTAGTCGATGGATCCGCGTTTAAGGTAAGAAGATTCAGGTTAAGTCATACCGATATTATTTTATATAAAAGTTATGTTATCATCTCAGCACACTTCATCAGAAATTGTTTATTATTAAAATTAGTTTTGATTACAAAAATCGTTACAATAATATTTTAGATATATTATAAGGATTTTATGTCATGTAAATTGAATTAGAAGGTGATATAAGACGAAAGAAAGTATTTAGAATAATTATAGAGCTCCTTTCGAATAATAGCTAATTTGTGTGGAAAAGTTTTTATAAAATCGCACAGACTGACTGATAAACCAGCATGATTTGATAAAAAAATAATTGGTTGATAACAAATTTTGGGTCTATAGAAGTTTTTGAATTTTTTCAGTAAGAAACGTTCAACAAACGTTGAGCAAAACGTTCAACAAAAGCGTAACAGCCCCACGAATGCCTTCATTGTGTGAAAAATATTAAATACTCTAGTATTTTGTTCAGCCTTATTTAGAAGGTGTTGTCCAAGGTTCAGATGATAACGAGCATTCAGAATACAAATTTTATTATTCTTTCGTTAAAGTTGCTTGTCATCGGATTCAATCAAACGGTTGCTGGACTGACGAACCGCATCCCTCCGTAATCTCGACAGGAAATTGCGGCCGACAATGGTGAAAGAATAATGTACTTTGCAATTGTTCACGACCTTAGAGTATCAAGCATATTCTTCCCTGACAAACAGATTCATTTAGAAAAATAGACTCTTCCTCGCAGAACTTGTCGCAACTAAATTATTCAATAGTTAGTTTCTAAAGGGCGAGCTTGGGTTGTTTAGGATGTGTGAACTTACCGACCAGCAACCAAATGTAAAGGTTTGATAAATGAAGATCCAAAGAAACGATATAAAGATTTTGTCAGGGACAGAATTGAGGAAAGTAATTACCAGTCTGACTGTGTGAACTCTGTCTGAGAGGTACTGAAAACTTCGGTTAACAGCGCTTCTCAGCAGATTTTAGGTCCAGTGGAGGTCGATTGGTTCGATGACGAGTGTTATCTTGCACTCGAGCAACAAAATATAGCCCATAGTGAAGTGCAACAACGACTCACAATCGCGAGGAAAAACAAGGCCGCTCTTGCTAGGAGGGCAGCTAAGCGGGTTTGTAGACGGAAGAAGCGAAAATACAGACTGATCCAACTCTTGAGAAAATCACTAAAGTCATGCAGAGATTAAAATAAAACCGGCCACAAGGGGTGTACTATGCATTATGTATTATTCTGTATTATTATACAAGATCTCCGGATAGAGGGACAATGGCACACCAGATTTTAGTAGTGATCACTACGCGTTTGACGGAGTGAGAACGTTCAAATATTTCGGCTCTATATCATGTACGATAACAGCGTAGATGCGGATATTAAAGAGCGGTTAGCAGCAGGTAGTTGTGCTTTGTATATCTTCTTAGGCTACTACTAAAATCTAAATACATATTAAGTGCCGTGAATCTGAAGCTTTATAGAGCGTTGATGAGGCCCGTTGTTATGTATTTATGTGAAAGTTGAACGCTGACGGTCAAGTACGAGAGATGGCTCGAGATTTACGGCCCAAAAGACAAAGAATATGGTACATACCGAGCTCTGTACAATATTGAGATCAGAGATCCGATGAAGATCCCCGATATTGTACACTAAGTAGGAACTCAGCGAATACACTGGATCTCGGTCAGGATCCGGAACGAATTATGCAGCGATCTCTGAAAGAAGAGCCACTCTATGATAGGCGCAGAGGTCGTTGTATAGCCAATAATATAGGTCGTTGTATAGCCAATAGTCGGTTAAGCCAATCTCCTCAGTCCTCATACTTCTGAGCGTTGTTTTTAATCGATGCTCCTTTATTTATTTGGCCTTGCGATTTTTATTTTTACCTTACGATCACCGTATATGATCAACGAAATTCAATTCCACACTAAACAGTGCTAAGTACGCAAAGGTATTGTTTACTACCCCAGTTATATGAATATGTATATACTATAGTATTTACTATACATACATAACCAAATTTATAAATGGTCAACATTTAGGCGTAATTTTGATTAATGTTTTTTGCTAATCTCTAATCTTCTTTTAGGTAAATAAAATTCATCAAACATTGTGTATGCCTATGTCATGTGATATCAACGATCTGATGCAAATCCTATCATATAATTCCAACAATTTACTGAAAATCAACAATATTACGTCAAATATCCAGCTGATTGATGTTAATATCTTGAACCAACAGTATAAATACTACGAAGAATTTAATTTCTATGTACTTATGTAAGTCTTAATTTATATAACGAACTCAACTATAAATTTAATAGCTTATTCAATTTGATAGTTCTTAATTTGTTGTTTTATATATTAGAGGAATATTTACAGCCGCATTTGTACTATTGGCTTTATCCACAGTCCTTGAGGCGAATTACATTTTCACTAGTAATCTTAAAATTGAACATGTCGAACGACATGACACGAATGCTTCATTGGTGCCCGAGTGCCGAAAAACTATTCTCGATCGGGAAAATAAACGTCGACGGCGTAGTGATAAAAATTGCAATCATAAGTTGAATAATAATTACAATCGGAAATTTAGTCGGCCGTTCATGACAACGACGACTACCAGTCGGAATAATGAAAGCCAACCCGGTCTGGCGAATGAAGGCACTATAACCAATAATCCGAATAACACGTATGATAAGAAAAACAATAATGATATTGCTATAAGTACCCTAGGCAGTGACAGTAGTATCAGCACGAACAACAATACGCTGGACTCGATAAATTCGGTTTGCTTCAATTCAACACTGCAAAATTCTCATGAAGTGAATTCGGTGGATACGATTACATCATCCCATAATTCGTTGATGTACGTACATATATAAAATTATGTATATGTACTCGTAAATACAATTAAAATTATTCGTTATTATTTCTATTTTTAGCATGCAATCCGCCATCGATGAATTAACGAAAATTAATAATTTTGAAAACGAGAATTCGATAAAAAATTTAAATTCCGATGCGTCACTGGTTGACAGTATTATGATTAATAACATTAATACTTGTAAACATATACAGAATTTTGTTGGTGTCAAGGGACTGGTGAAAAATAATATACCACCATCGGATTGTACGTCACTATCGGTATCGACATCGTTAGCAGCAGATAGTATATCGAATAATTGTCACAATGGTAAGAACGTTATCTAGCTCGAAGTTTCAAAACTTAATAAAATATAGATTTCAAAATTACAAAGTTCAAAAATTTAGTAGCATTAAGGTTTAGGGCTATACAGCAGATGAAAAATAGAAATACTAAATAAAATTAAAAACTATAAACTCAATAGAATTTTAAATCGAGCAACAATTTTAAATGTTGATAAGATCCCCTAATAAAAGGAAAACAATTTTCAAAATTTGCACCATAAAATGGATAAACAATTATACATATCCTATAAATTATTATAACAATGAGCTAAATCATACCACACGTATGGTTTGCACTCCAATCTATACCATTTATTTAATTTAATAATTACATTTCAGATGAAGTATCTGAGCCAGATGATTACGGCTACAAAACTATGGAAAGCGATAATTTCTTCAAGGATCTGATCAAAGAAATGTCACTCAAATGTATTATTAATGAGTTGAAAGGAAAGAATCGATCTGAAAACGAGGTAAAATGCAAATCTATATTTGGATTAAATGTACTTTGTTTGTTATGGGTAATACTGACTCAAATTTACATCGGTTTTGGGTATGTGTCTGGTATGTATATACATATATTGTGGTCTCTTTTGAATATTTCATTGACAAATTAATTATATATTAAATTTTAAGAAAACAAAATATTCGCCAGAGAAGCCAAAACCATTCCAATCATTAGTTTCATATTCGACCATGGATCATACTCGATTGACACATTCTTCTTCTTATGGTAAATATCGCTAAATTAAATTGACTCGAATTGTACAAGGTATTTTGCGCTTGTTTATTAAATATATTCAAGTTGACATTAAATTACCTATATATTCTTTCTTATATAGAAAGTATACACAAAAAATGTGTGTAGAAACAACATGTTTGCACAATTAATAATCGTATTAAAACCACCACACCAAACCAATATGGTCGATAACCAACTGTTTCTGTGTTCTCCATTTTGTTTATTTTCAGTGGGATTTCAATATCGCTTACGTTTTACAAAATGACCGAAAATATAACGATCGATAAATTTTGTGGTCTATTCGAACAAATTCTGCATTTTCTAATCCTAATTCTAAATAAATTTTTGAAATTAGTTCTGCCGTATACCGTTGTATTGATTTTGGTTCAGCTTGTGATGAAATACTTTAATGACTACGGCATCATTGAAATACCGTCGATGGATCATTTGACGTGCGAAGAAAATATGTGGAAAAATGTTTTGTATATTGACACATTTTATCCGCTAATTGAACGGGTAAATGTTTGATCTTATTTTCTATATGCGTCTTACATATGTATACATATTTGTGAATTAACATTATTTTCAATTTTTTTTAGTGCATGCCATGGTCGTGGTTCATCTCGTTAGAAGTACAATTTTTTATTGTAGCCTGCATCTTAATGTTGTTGTCGAAAAATCATCCAAAATATACAATGACATTGTGCTCATCATTTTTCATTAGTTCGTTTATTACGTGCACGCTCATGAAAATTGAAAATGATCTGAAAGGTACACTTATGATGCCAGGAAATATAATTTCTAATGTAGATGATGCAGTTGCTGCAAATGATACGAACTCAATAAAGGGGTTGGTGATGGAGTTGGCACTTTTTAATGGTATTACAGATCAGCCATGGGTTCGGATCGGACCGTATTTGATGGGCATGTGTTTTGGATATGTATTGCATAAAAAGTCATCCGAATTTAAAATTTCAGGCATTTTGTGTATATTTGGTAGGTGCACTAGTTTAAAAAAAATGAAAACTGTTGAAAGTAACTTTTAACATGCAAATTTTTACAATACACTGAGGTTCGCTATCAACTGATTGATAACTTTCCGATTCGAATTCAAATTCAAATTAAAAATCAAAATTAATCATTTTTGCTTGTTTTATCAGAGAAACACTCTTGGTGACAATATTATTATTAATGACCAAGTTCATCAACAGTCCAAGAGGTTAATATTACGTCCCAATTAATACCGGTTGTACAATCGATTGGGCTGACGAAAGTGTTAATTACCTCACAGAATTTCTAGATACTCTAGGTTCTGGGGTGCCACCTCACAAATTAAATTTTAAAGTAAAACATTTATGATTCTATTTAAGAAATGAAAACAGAAAAATAATATCGTTTGTGTGGAATGGAACTCGCCTAATTGTCACTATATAAGCTAATGAATAAGAGTTAAATTGCAGCCTTCAAAAACTCTTTTGATAGTAAAAGTTTTTCGTAACAATATAGCATTTGCAATAAAGTGTTTGAAATTTACCTTCCCATCGTATTTTTAAGACTGGTATGCAGTATGTTCCCAACTATTAAAAACACAACACATCGTTTTGGTTTTTGTCTAATAATACACACATATATGCAAAAAACTAATTGACATGCAATTTAAAATTTGAAAATAGTTAAATTTTCGGTTGCCATATTTTAGTAGAAAAATTAGGAACATTCATCTAAGTTGAAAAAATAATTTACAAATAAATCTATGATTAAATATAATTAAAATGGAAAATCATGATAAAAAAGATTATTTTCAAAATGCCTATATTTTAATTAGTCTTAGTCTTTTTTAATTAGTCTATCGATAATTTTTGTGCTACTTGTATAAAAAATTCTCTTTATCTATAGTGATGTCTCTGGTGGTAAATAGCAAACTATTTATTTGCTGCTGAAATTTTTCTACTTTCTATGATAATAATTTTAAATAATTTTATCGGCTGTACATCTATACATTATCGGGCAAAACAGAAAAATATGTCCTCTTATTTTGAGTATTAAAACTTTCATAATAAGGCTGTTTCATTTAGTAATACATTTTAATATAATTCTAAAAATATATTTGCAGTATGGACTTTTATCACAGTGTTGGTATTTGGAATTATATACGGTAAAGAATATATACGAGATACCCGGGTATGGATTCAAGCAAGTTTTATCAGTTCATCGCATGTCATGTGGATTATCATTTTAGTTTGGATAATTATTGCATCGGTGTCAAACAGAGGTGGTATGTACATACATATAATGAACCAAAAAGAGTTTGCACATAAAGTTGCGTTTAAATTTTTTAATATTTCATTTCATTCAAATTATATGTCAAGTTGCAAGTAAATACTTCAATTGAGAACGATTCGATTGAGTAATGCGATCCAAGTAGCGCAATTGCCCATTGTCTATGTAAATTTAGTTCACTTATACACATTTTAATTGCTACACGTAGTGAATATTGCAATATGTATACACAATTTTTGTCATTCAATTGCTGTAATCGAATGATTGCTGTAATCGAATGATTATGTATTTTAATGTTTATATTTACGATTATTATATTGATTATTGAGTTTGAACTTGAATATTAAAAATAAACGAAACTATACTATGCCGATGAGTTGCATAAGCTGCACATCATATGAACATAATTAAATTAATTTCTTTTTTAATTAAATTTATAGGCCCAGTCGGCTGGATTTTAAATTTGGACGCACTGTATACCATGAGCAAATTGTCAAATTGTATTTATTTGATACATCCATTAATAATGCGAATCATAATTTTATCATCAAATAATACGATGTTTTTGTCATACGGGACAATTGTAAGTATAAACTAGATGTTTTGGCCACGTATACATATATCTACATAATGTTAAGTGGTAGCCACTTTGTTAGTGGTGTTAAACGAATTTGTCAATATCATATCTCACCAAAATATTAATTAGAGTATTATACATATACATAGGAATGTATAGTTTATTCGTTATTAAATTGGAAATTTTGTTATTATTTATTCGGTTAGTGATCGCTTGAAAGTATAGATATAAATGTGTAATTATATATAGATTTGCTTTAGGTACGAATAATGTATAGAACAAAATAATTGAGATTTGTCAAGGGAAACATGTTACTGTTAATCATGAACGGCCATTAGTTTATAATTTATATAAATACAAAATTGTTTTTTTTGCTATATAAAACCTGTAATGCGATTAGCATATTTATAGGCTTCGATAATATTCGATGCACTAGGTATGGATCTCGATACCTTGATATATATTCTATGTTCAATTAACGTTTTAATTTTAAAATGTTAAAACAAGTTGCATTTATATATTATGTTTAATATAAAAACATAGATTTATGCAGGTTTAGATTGGTATTTATATCATACAATTAACTAAAATTCATTAGGTCATGTATCGGTGAATTAAGACCTTGGGCCATTTACGGTCCTTCACTGGTTTTCATTCTACCCGATTTTCATAATAATTCCACAGGTTCAGAAACGTGTTAAATTTAATTGAAGGCGCATTACTATAAATTTGGAATATTTGAGGAACTAGTTTTATACGAAGAATAAAGCATAAAACCAAACTACAAGTTTCCTCAGATCTGTTCTTCACCTAAAAATTTGAATAATTTTTAATTATTGGATTTAGAGCTCCTTTGCTAGGCAATTGTGGAAAATTGATAATGAAATAGTTTATTCTTAATAATATACAATTTAACGAGTTAATATTAAATTCAGTTTAACAACATTGGATTTCTTTTATATATAAATTATAGTGGGATCCTTGCGGCCTAAATTTGCCAACCCCCGTTAACTACCTAGTCTGTTTGCTGGATCCTTTATTACTCGTATTACACATTTAGGCTAATTAATTTATACGTGTATATTGTATATGTAGACTTATAAAATATACTATTGCATACAATTCGTTAGACATTTTCGTCACGCCTTTTCGTAACATATTTTTGTTACGCTTTTTCGATACACTTTTTGGCTATTCTTTCTATTTTGTACAAATATAGCACTAGTTAGTAGAATAAACGTAGTCTTGTCAAACAGATGACGTCACCCGATAAATGAAATTATATTAATCTCTATACCTTTAATAAGTAGTCACACCGAACGCGAATTGTAAATGCAAATAAGTTTATTTATCGTACAAATTACAAAGTTAGTTAAACATCACTTTTATTAAGATTTTAAATTTAAATTTGTACAAAATTTTGCTGAATACAAGTTATGATGAATGGAATTGATGAATTTGAAAATATTGTCAATGAAAGCGTAAATTTAATAAAATCAAATTTTCTATATTCCATTTAAAATCTCTCCATTTTGTTATTTTCGATTGCTTTTTTCATAATATACATATATACTACTAAGTGTATTTTCTGGACAAAGTTACAACAACAATTGCATTGCATAAATCACCGCATAAAACCAAAAAATAATTTGATTTATTTAAAGTATTAATCAGATTTTTCATTAGGGCGGAGTGAGAAGTCTGGTAAAAATGAAACAAGGAATAATATTTTCGGCTAATCCCAGATGTCATGTGTCAATACCAACTATCACTAGACCAAATTGAAATTTTCAGACAGATCTGTCATTTAGTTCAGTTTTGACAGCCATTGAAAACAGACAACCCATTGTTTTTTTGCAAACATGGAAAAAAGTGAATTTCGTGTGTTAATTAAACTTTATTTTTTGCGTGGAAAACCCGTTACACAAACCATAACAAAGCTTGATAAATTAAAATGATTCACAAGTGGTCTATTGATTTGCGTTGTGGTCGTACAGGCACAACTGATGCCGAATGTTCAGGACGCCCAGCTGAGATAGTAGGCATCTCAGATGAACGTGTGCGCAATATATTACACGAACATTTGAATATGAAAAAGCTATCCGCGCGTTGAGTGCCGCGTTTGCTTATACAATCAACCAAAAACGCACACGAGTGATAACTTCAGAGGCAGGTTTGAGGTGATGTTTAAGCGAAATAAAAAGGAGTTCTTGCGTCGTTTCATAACTGTGGATGAAACATGGATCCATCACTGTACACCGGAGACCAAAGAACAGTCTAACCAGTGGATTTCTAGTGGTGAATCTGCGCCAAAGAAGGTTAACAGTTTTGTGGCCAGTTATAGCCATAGTTTTTAGGGATGCACGCGGCATAATCCACATCGATTACCTTGAAAAGGGGAGAACAGTCAACGGCGAATATTACTGCAACTTATTGGATCGTTTCAACAACGCTTTGAAAGAAAAACGACTCTTTTCCTTCAAGACAATGCATCTGTGCACAGGTGTGTAGTTGCCATGGCCAAAATCCATGAATTACGCTCCGAATGTCTTCCATGTCCGTAATATTTTCTAGACTTAGCCCCCTGCGAATATTTCCTTTTTCCCAACTTGAAGAAATGGCTCGGTGGATACAGATTCGGCTCAAATGAGGAGATCATCGATGCAACAAACGCCTATTTTGAAGGGTTGGAGAAATCGTATTATTCGGAAGGGATCGAAAAATTGGAAAAACGTTGGACTAAGTGTATCGAGCTAAAAAGCGACTACGTTGAAAAATACATTTTTTTTTGTCCGAAAATATCATTTTTTGTTTCATTTTTACCAGGCTTCTCACTCCGCCCTACTAGATGTTAAAATAATATGTTGAAATATATTTTTACCGACTACTAGATGTTAAAATATATTTTTGATTTAGATTTTATTTCGAATGACTGATGAAAAAATGGCATTTATAAAAAAATCATTTAAATTTTGTTTGTTTGTGAGCAAACAATTTTGTTTGCATTAGTTATGGCCCAAAAATACATTAAAAATTAAAATTGGTATGTATCTAATTTTTGAATTTCAAATTTTGTCGTGATATGTGTTATTTGAAAGTTTTTTTGGGCCATAATTTAATTTAATTTAATTGGAAAGATCGATGCTTTCTAATTACGGATATAGATAAGTAATTTTTAATAGAGTGGAAAATGAAACTTTTTTTTAGAAATGAAATCCAATCCTTCGTCGTAGTTTTTTAATTGGTCTAATTTATCGGCTTTGATTCAATTAAGTAAAATAAAAATTAAATTCAATGTGACCTTCTCTTTAGACACTTTAATTCTATAAACTTTCTGAGTAGCATGTCGAAAATGAAACAAATTGGAGACCCTATCGAATGAATGAGCGCATTCAGATTTCCATCTCATTGGCATTGAAAATTTACTGATGAAAGAAATGACATTTAAACTATAACATGTTGCCAATAGTTGACAGACCTGAATGCGCTCAATGTTTAGAAATTGATCGAGCAGGCTGTGATCATAATATTAATTGCTGAATTGAACACAATTTTACTCTTTAAAAGAAAAGGTAGGAACGTACATAATCTCGTCTACGCTATATAATTTAAATTATACACTGGGCGCATTCAGGTCCGCCAACTGTTTGTCAACATATGTTGAGTATATATGTAACATGTTGGGTTCTCAATGCATGTGATACGATAATTTAATGACATAATGTGATAATTTAAATGCCATTTTTTCCATCAGTAAATATTCAATGCCAACATGATGGGAGACCTAAATCCGCTCATTATCACGACATTGAACCGAAAAATTTCTAATTTTTCAGATTGCAAAATTGAAAAATATTTTCAAAGAATAATTTTGTAGAATATTTTATGGCTATATACCATTTTCATGGTAAATTTATTCAATTATTTATTCTTATACGCATTTAATATATTTTGTGTGTGCCGATAGGCATTTCTATGTAGTATACAAACTTAAAAAAAATCATTAAAGACGCTAATTAATTATATAAACGGATACCTACAAATAATATTTTATGCATGTAACTCAACATCTAATTGTTTATTTTATTTTATTTATCGTTTCAGATAACACTATATTTGGGCATCGTGGTTCTTTCGTATGCATGTGGATTCGTATTATACATCTTGTTTGAAGCACCAGTATGTGCATTCCTCAAGGTTTTACATAACAAGACTATAAGATCGTAGACACACATAACGTTTAGCGATCATACTATAATTCTAAGTACGAGTTAAAGTTAAATCTACTTTTAAGATATACCAAAAGATGTTATTTTTTTATAATTTTGTAAGAAATACTGTGTTAAGCCAAATAAATAAAAGTATGTAATGTGTACTAAAGAAAATAGTTTAGTTATTTTATTTTCGAAGTCGAATTTATGCACGAAAATCAAAGCTAAATAAATGAGTGTGTAATTAGGTAATAATCGAAAACAGGTTCTTTAAAACCTTTCATTTAAGTTATTATACTTTTGAGTTGAACTCTTTTTACCATGCAGTTAGACTAAATCAACAAGCCAGAAACTAGAATATACAGTTTAAAAAATGACTTCTACGTGACAATGGTATTTATAACAAAAAAAAATTAATAACAGCTTCGAATCCACTACAGTTGCTTGTGGAAATTTGGAAAATGCTACTGTATTCTCCTTTTAACGCAAAGTCCCTGACATTTGGTGAAATATTTTAAAACTACATCAAAGTTGGTCATGACTATATAAAATACAAAACAAATTAGGCAATTTCACATATAAACCAATTTTAACTTTCGGTTCATATCAAATAACTTATAACACTATAAGGGAAATTGGCAGTTTATCGTAGTACCTTTTTTAACTAGATGGCACCACTGGCAAATAAACGCTATGTTACCATTTTTTTAACGAAATATTGAAAAATAATGTAAGTAAATCTAAAAAAAAAATTACAACTAAATAAACAAATCCAAATTGACAATACCCGGCTGAAATAACTTGGAAATAACAGAAATAACGTCTTCTTAAAAGCGTTTGACGCGCTGAAACAACGTTTGGAGGGTTTAAAAAAGCATAAAAGGGTGTCCCGAAATTAACGCAAGATTTGAATTTTCCGCCATTTGTGCAGTAAAGTGTTGGAAAAAATTTGACAGCTGAGGTTAGTAAAAATGTGGCGTTACACGATAGAACAGCGTATTTTCATTATTGAAGAATATCGTTAAAATAATGAAAGTTTGGCAGCCGCAGTTCGAAAATTTCATACAAAAAATGGTCGGAATAGTGTTTTAACTTCGTCGACTGTTAAGAGATCAATGGAAAATTTCAAGGAGACTTCAAGTTGGAGACGCTAAGCACACATGATAACACATTTCTTCGCGACATGATAACACACTTCTTTCTGCCTCAGTATTGGTTGAATTGACATAGACGACATGTGGTTTCAACAAGATGGTGCCACATGCCATACTGCCCGTGAAACAATTCAATTACTGCATGAGACATTTCTTAGTCGTGTACTCTCTCGTTTCGGTGATCAGAATTGGCCCCCTAGATCTTGTGATTTAATTTCTTTTTATGGGGTTATTTGAAGTCAAAGGTCTATGTCAACCAGCCCACAACCACCCGTGCATTTCAGGAGGAAATTAAACGCTGCATCAACGAAATTCAGCCACATTTATGCAAAAAGGTCATGAAGAATTTCGATAAAAAAGTGCGTATGTGCCAGCAAATGAAGGCCATTTGCCCGATATGATATTTCATAAAAAACCCTATCCTCCCGTAACTCAGCAAAAAAATTGGAAAAGTGTATACAATTATCGAATCAATATACGAGTGCCAAACTTAATAGTAATATTATGTTTTTTCGTATTTATATAGACATTTTTAGTGAGCATTATAGCCTGTATTCCATTATGAAAAATTTACTGACAGTATCAAATTGAGTATTTTTTATGGCAACACATCGACATAAAAATTGTGTGCGGATACGACATTTTTTTCACATACATGTAAATTTTATTTGGATATTTTTATGGTCATTTTGTTGTAATTTTTTTTTTAATGTTTTGGTCTTTATAATAATAAATTAGTATTATTATTATTATTAATTATATTAATAAATTATTTAATATGTTTATGCACTAAACGCACTTTAAACAAGAACCAATTTATGACATTTTTTGGTTATGTTATTTTGGTTAGAAGCTGTCAAAACGTAACCATAAAAGTTAGTAACCAAATAGAATTGACGACCTAATCATAAAAAAACAGTAACAACTAACCCCCAAAATAGTATAAAAGCCAAGTAATTTTAAGAAAAATAATTAGTAATTTTTAATAACTGAAGAAGGAAGTATATCCGAAATCGATATTAAAAAACAAAATAAATAATAAAAAAGACAAATTATCACAAAAAAGGAAGGAAAATAAAACAATAAATCAAAAAATAAACCTACAAATAGTTTTATTTATATAAATTTAAAAAGTGATAAAAGAACACATAAAATAAAAAATGGATAATCTATAACTCAAATAAAAGTTGGCTATAAAATAAAAATAAAAAAAATATGATCTTTGTCACTCTAATGGAATTTTTTCTCCTTTCGTTATTTCAGCAAAAAATTGCTGTCAGTAAAATTTTCATAATTGAATACAGACTTTAATCAGCTGGAAACACACAATAAGTATTTGCTTTTTTAAACGAATTTTTGTTTTGAATTTGTTTCACTGTTGAAAAATCGATTTTAAATTTTCAAAACTAGCGATTCAAAAAATAAACTATGATTCTAATTTTGCACGAAACTAATTTTACCAACGTCGTAGTAAAACTTTCTGCAGGCATACCCCAGTCACAAAATAAAATGCATTGAAAATTTCACTCATCAAAAGCCAGAGGTTCAAAGAAAAGATCATGATCAGGTATCATGAGAGGTACGTAAACTATGTAGTATGTTATGTTTGTTGTCATCAACTGAGTAAAATAAATTTGTACCAATTAATTTAAAAAAAATCATCATAAAAACGCATAAAATTCGACTTAAGGCTCGAATGTTTTTAGTTTCTTATGTAGGTCAAGTTGGTAAACACTGTGCAAAATTATAATAGAGAAATTCACATGAAGTAATTCAAAAAAATAATAATTTGCTTATACTGAGCAACAGATGAAGTGATTTACATAATTTTACTACATACAAATAAAAAAAAACAAAAATTATCTTTTATTAATAGAAATTTTTATGTTTTTTTAAATAGCTGGTTAAACATAAAGAAAACTTCACTTTTAAGCAAAACAAAACCGTATTTATTGTAATATGTAATAATCGTATATGTACGTCGAATAGTCGATATACAATTTTCAAGTAGTTAATTAGTCAAAACATGAGGAAAATGACTATGTACTTGGATGGATTCCCAAAATCGTACCAATATGTTGATTGTGGATTATATTTCGATAATGATGACGATACAATGTTTTATACCGGCTATATGCCTCTCTCATCATTTTAAGAGGGTTGTGCTATTCATATCACTTGGAATTAAAAAAAATTATATATTTCATTGAATATGGCATAGCAAATTTAACGCTAGTTTAAGAAATCTCATAAATATTACTATATACAAATATAGCAAAACATATGTCACTTACCGTCAAAATACCAGTCTATTGTATAGACATATCCAGAGATAAAAAACTGCCGTGCGATTCAGAAAGACTTTATCTGATATTTACTTTTAAAAAAATCAATAATAAAATAGAAGAGACCAATTGAAGATCTAAAGACGATGAACCATACATAAACGTCAAATGAGCATTGCAAACCAATAACAAATTAGAATTAATTAAAAATATTTTGAATTGATAATAGTAAGTAATAAAATAACTATTATATTCTTAGGGGTATATCTTCGATCGGGTCGTGCTACAAATATTTTGCTACTCAAATAACTACTCGATTAATTCTACCTTTGAATTTGTGAGCTTCAATTTAAAAGTAATTTTTTGAATTTTTATTTGTTTTTGCGGTAGTGCAGTAAAAAAAATATGAAAAGATTATTAACAAGATCTTACAGTCGGAAATAAGACCGCAAGGAACTCATTATAATTAAGGCTAAAAATAAAAATTGACTCGCAAAGCGTTTGTTTTTTCATATAAAAATCGATAATTTCCGACCCGCACCCGATCGAAGATATCCACCAAAAAATTACAGATATTAGTGTGATATGGATATAGAAGATACGAATTCATCATTTGGAATGAATTGGAAGTTCTATGTAAAAAGAATACATATTTCTTCAGATAAGAGTAGTTTTCGTTAATTTATTCCGAATATCCCGAACATTACGAAAATTACATTAATAGTTCTTTTATTCAATCCATGTATGTATTTTATTCATTTTTGTTCGTTTTTTTATTCATTCGGAATTTTCAGAATACATTCTTTTTGATCTACATCAATAGGTAGAATAAAAGGAATATTTTCTATTTAATCGTTGGTTTTGTTTCAAATTTTCTTTTCTAAATAAAATAAAAGTTAATTCGAAATGGAAAATGTTGCTTGTGAAGGTAAAAAATGGTTATGTAATATTTAATTAATTACGTATTTTTTAAATAATGAATAATTATTGTTAAAAATATTCGTTATATATAGTTCAATATATAACTAAAATACGCGTAAAATATATTTTAGTTTCAGACAACTTAAAGTGGAGCCCGGGTGATGTAAAGAGTTATATACAGAATATTTCACATTGTTTGACCGCCAACCGAAAAAAAAATTGGAAGGACTTCGCAGGTATGCATAAGCTTATTTATTTTTTGTTCCGTGTTCTGTAGGTTTGTACTTACATTCGAAGTTTGAACTTTAATTTTATTTTTAGATAAACTGTCCAGTGTAATAGGGAAGAGAGTGTCAGGTGAACAATACGATGGAAAGTGGAAAGGATTAAAAGCTATGTAAAGGGTGTTTTTTTAGAGGTTCACAACTTTGAGTTGGCAACACTGCTTTATTTGACAACCCATTTAACAGCTGATAGTTGCTTTTTGTTTAGTTTGGTTTGACATTTCATTATGGATAGACTTACATCAGAGCAACGCTTGCAAATTGGTGAAATTTTTAAACAAAATAATGGTTCTGTTCGTCAAACTTATCGTGCACTTCGTCCATTTTATGGCGTACATAATCGTCCTTCAGAGTGGCTAATTAGAATAACAATAGATCGTTTTCGAACCACGTTTACTCTTAATGATAATGTGCATCCCGTGAGACGACGACCAGTGCGCACTGAAGAAGCTGTAGCCGCTGTACAGGAAAGCATTGAAGAAGATTCAAATCAATCAATTCGTCGCCGTTCTCAGCAACTGGGGTTGTGTCCTTCCACTTTATGGAAAATTTTACGAAAGGTTCTTAGCTTAAAAGCTTTCAAGATTCAACTTGTGCAGGAATTAAAGCCAAACGACCACCATATGCGCCGCCAATTCGGCAAATGAGCTGAAGCACAAATTTGATATTGATGTTGAATTTCCATTCAAAATTTTGTTCCCGATGAAGTTTTTGGTTGAATGGGTACGTAAATAAGCAGAATTGTCGCATTTAATGCTGTCCGAAATGTGTAATAAATCTCCCCACCTCATAAGTTTTTTTCCCCACGTAATATATGTTAATTTTAGTTTTCATAAACAACTAATAAATTGCACAGAAAATTTAAAAAAATTAATATTAAAATAATGGATGCGATAATCCTTTTAATGTCACATTATTATTATTATATGTATTAATAATTTTATAATATATTATTATGTATGTATAAATCTTATGTTGCACATGCGTACACAAATTATTCGATAGCTGTCAAAAATTATCCTAGTAATAAACTCGAATAATTTGGGTGTGTTCGGAATTATCAAGTAAATTTCAAATAATTAATTCACGATTTTTTATCAGAGGTTTCGGACACAGTCTTAATTGACTAAATAATCACCGAAAAATAAAAGTTTTACGAAAATATTTTTTTGCTACAAACAGACTCAATTTAAACATTAATATTATCAATTAAAAACTCCACGAAACACAAAATCATTAATACGATGTGTTTTTGACTATAATCAAATATTATCTAAAAGCCGCAATTTAATTTTTTTTAAATTTAATTCAAAAACAATTTATTACCAAACGTGAATATTAAAATTGAAACGCAAATATAAATATATGCGACTAGTGCCGCCATGTTGATGAATTGTTGTTGCTTTTTGGGTATTTCAATTTTTGACGTATGCGCAATATAATACCATGTAGTCGATATATTTTGGGTTTATAGTGCAATCATCGATGAGATTACTTCCATAAAACGCACATTTACATAGCTCTAATCGCTAATTTCATAAATCATTTTTAGTACTTCTATTTGCTTCCTTTAGGATTTAGGAAACGTTTAGGTTTTAGTTACAGTGCGCTCTTGAAGGATTGTTCAATTGATTGATAAAGTAATTGAAAATATAGTTTATTTCATAAACTTATAAAAACCACAAATATAAATTATGTTCTAGGCGGACGATGATTTATAGTTTAAAATACATACAAACTCCCGTTATTAATTAAAAATAGAAGTTACGCAATCCAAATATCCGCTGCATCTTGTTATGTGTCTAAAGCATACAACAATTTATCTATTTACTTTTGCTATTTAAACACTTTACATAATTCGCGCATATTTGCACCTCAATAAAATATATGACCTTAAAGTCGGTAAAAAATTCAATTCTCACCAAACAAAATACTGTACTATTATACTACTACAATAGATTATCATAATCAAACATTAGAGATTAGAGTCAGCCGAAGAACAGTGTATTTTCCGAATTAAAAGAGATGAAGAAGAATATGCATAGAAGAATATATCATATTCCATCATTAGTTTATTTAATATAATTCAAGCTTTTAAGCTTTACCAGATATACCTACATATATACATACATATATATGTACATATATCGCAAACAATAGTCGCGGAATGAGAATTGAGGGAAATATAATTTTATATAACGCACTGTATTTTCTTATTTATGAGTTATGACACGATTATAGATAAATACTTTGCGGTAGTTAGATAGGTATTATGCGTGAAATTTTTTGCCAATTGAATTCTATATTTTTAAAAGGTTTTTTGTTAAATATTTGATCAATATTCTTGGTCAGTATGTATGTACATATTATGTATAGTTATTATGGATGGAATTTTGAGGTGTTTATTTCAATGGTAAAATCAGCCAATCTATAAGATGATGTTGATTTTGAATTATTAAATATAAAGTCAATGTAAAAAAGCCAAGGCCGGTTCAGGGTGTTGGTTAATGTGATGGTTAATTATATAAAATATTTCTAAATTGTATACAAGTTATAATATTTTGATTTCTGTATATTGCATACAATCTATACACTTACAACCCATTATCAATCAACAATAATTATGGAAATACATAATTGCAATAATTGGCACGTTTTTATTATATCATTTTTCCTAATGACTGCTAATGATTTGACGGAAGTGCTATAAAACAACCGAATAAAATATCACAATGGCCTAAACTAATTTCAGAAAATTGTCATTAGCATATTTTGTATTCTCTAAAGAGTGTACCGAAACAAACCTTGAGCTCTAAATGTAAATAGTATTATTAGAATTGAAAACCACCTGTGAGCTAAAGCATATATTCATATTGATATACGTACACCCAAATTTAATGGACATTGTTACTTGTTAGTGGAAATATTTTAATAATAACGTATCGTTTGAGCTGTTATATAGCTGGCCTAAACGTTTCTGTTTTAGAATTTTGATACTCGAGTGATACGGGAACAGTATTAGCTAAACCGTCGTCAGGAAGATAGTTTGGAAATTTAGTAAGATCAACTTTTTTAATATCTAAAACGTCGATATTCTTCGAAGTTTAAATTGAAACATTTGAAAACTAAATTACTAAAAAATTTGAGAAAACTGAGACTTAGAAAATTATACAAATAAATTCTGAACTCGTCCACATAGTGCAGAGAGAGACGCATGTGATGAATTTACTATAATAGTCAAGAATTGGAAAATGTAATTATATGAACTTATATAGCTCGACTAACCGTATGAACATATTTCGTAAAATTATGTAAATCCTTAAACATTGTATTAAATAAACTAAAATACAATTAGTTTTATACATTTTAATAATTGTTAAAGGTGAGAAGAGTCTATAGGATCTTACTAAAAAAACTGTAAAATTGATCACTAAATGACCTTGAAAATTACCTCCAATTCAAAAATCCACTTTTATTGCTCTTTTGAAATCAAACAACTTTATTAAAAATTAAACAATTTTTTGCTCAAATACGTGTTTTAAAATTCATAAATTCAGTTGTTGACTTAAAAGGCTAATCCGAAGTATTTTATAACTTATATAATACTAAAATATTATATATGTATGTATGTACATAATTTTAAAATTTATATCTCTTAAGCGAAAACTATAAAAATTTAAAAACGATCTCGCTTAGTAAGTATAATTAGAGTTGGCATATGCAATGAACCAATTATTTCCAAATTGTCCAATTGGTCCATATACATGTTTGTGTTTGATTTATACCACTTTTCATGGAACATATACTATTAACATAATTTATAATTATCGTAGATAGTTCAGCACTTGGCAAACAACATAACACTTTTTTTAAATTAAATCCTTAACGTTTATCTGGAGGGTAATAGTGGTTAAAACTGTTTTTTTTTCGCTAGCAAATTTTCGAAATACATGTGTGTATACGTATGTACATATTTCTATATTGTCTGTACACACATAATCAATTATGCAATGATTATGGTGCAGTTGAGTTTGTGATTCAAATTTTATTTTTGAACAAAATGTAAAGTAATTAATCAGCGTTGTTCGACAGTGTAAATGCGGAACAATGACATCACAATAATTAAATTTTATTTAATTCTATGGTGAATGGATGTACATAATAAATATGTAATACACTTTCATATATGAATTAATTTCATAATTTTAATTGTGGCTAATAGAAGCAAAATAAGAATTAAACATCTCTTAAAACAGTTAGTCTGAGTCAATGAACTCCGCGGTCAATCTAACTGCGCACATGATGTTCATATCAAAAATCGCCAAAATCACGATTTACGATTTTGTCTTGTTTTAATATTTTTGCCTTGGACTTGATATAATGACTATTTATAGCGCGATAGTTTTCTAATTTGGAGTTATTATATGAAATAACTTATTCTGTATAGTAAGTTGGCGTTTTATATTGAAAGAAATAAAATATTTTGTATGTACTTACATTTCCATACAATTTATGAAAGTCGTGTTTTTTATTCAAAAAATTTCGAGTTCGAATGTAGTTCTGGCTAAGAATTTTCTCGATTTTTCAGTAAAATCCAAATAAATTTAATTTTTTATCTATAAATATGATATATGTTAAACTAAATTTTCCAGTATTATTCCCGATGTTCTATATAGGACTTGAAGTTCTAATAAAACAACGCAGGATATATCTGTTTATTCAAAAACTAAAGGTATGTTTTTTAATGTGCGTTTTTTTTATTCAAAAATTTTCAAGTTCGAATACTGTACTGGATAAGAATTTTCTCTTTCATTCAGTAAAATCTAAATTAATTTAATTTTTTAACGATAAATGTAAGACATTTCATGTTAAACAACATAGTTTAATTCACTATTCTCGAAATAAATTGAATTATACTATATTTTTCGGTGTACTCGATAAAAAGTACACGAACTCGAAATTATCGAGTACATTGAAAAAAAAGTTAAATTTAATTGTATTTCGATAATAGTGAATTAAAATATGTAGTTTAACATTAAATGTATTATATTTATCGATAATAAATTTAAATAATTTAGATTTTACTGAATAAACGAGAAAATTCTTATCCAGTACAGTATTCGAACTCGAAGATTTTTGAATAAAAAAACGCACCTTAAATCAATTATTTTCGAGTTTGAAAATAGTTCTAAATAGAATTTTTTCAGTAAAATCCAAATAAATTCAACTTTTGTCAATAAATAAAATACAATTAATATTAAACTACACATTTTAATTTTCTGTTTTCAAAATAAAATAAAATTTTATTTTATCTAGTACCTTGTGCTAGAGATAAAACAAAAATTTTTTCATGTCCTCAATAGAACTTGAACTCGAAAAAGTGAAAGTTTTAAAAGAAAATATTGTCTGCAAATATTTCTCAATGTTTTTAACTTTACTATACATTGTTTATTATTGTCAAAAAATGATTTTTTTAATATTCTAAAATTTAGCCTTTTCAAACAATAGGTTCGATCACTGGATTGTGAATAAAACAACCAATTTAATTCTAGATGACACTAATTTATTTATTACCAAATTATTACACAGAACACTAATTTACTTAATTCACTAATTTACTTAATTTCATAATAATCGCTTTAATACACTTTAATCATACTATTTTACACTTTATAAACTTTAATTCCTCTTTCACTTTTCACTTTCTACTAACTCTATCACTATTAAAATCCAACTAACTAACTCTTACCATTTCATCTTGTATTTATACCATATATTCGAACCTTCTAGAATATTCCACAATATTCGAGAGTGTCTAGATTATTCCTGAATAGTCTAGACACATCTTATTTACTACAGTTTACATTTACTGTAGAGTCACTACTCACATATAGATGTCGCCAACATCGTAACAATATTGGTACGTTCGTGGCGACATCTCTATTTGAGTAGAGACACGACCGTAAATGGAAACTGTCGTAAATAAGATGTTTCTAGACTATTGAGGAATAATCTAAACTCTCGAATATTGTGAAATATTCCAGAAGGATAGAATATATGGTATAAATATAAACTATTCAAGAATAGTCTAGACACTCTCGAACATTGTGGAATATTCTAGAAGGTTAGAATATTTGGTATAAATACGAGATATAATTTTAGGAGTAAATTTAGTGGGAGTTTAACCGTGATAAAGTTAGTAGAAAGTAAAACGTGAGAAAGTTAGTTAATCTTGATAGTGCTAGTAGTAATAGTGTTTTAATCATGGTAGTGCTAGTAGTAATAGAAAGGAACAAGTAAAAGTTAACTGTTTATAAAGTGAAATACAGTGAATATACACACTTTAATAAGTGTAATAAAGTAATTATTGTGAAGTTAGATAAGTGAATTAATTTAATTAGTGTTTAGTGTAATTATTTGGAAATAAATAAATTAAGTGTTATGTAGAATTAAGTTGGTTGTTTTTTCACAATCCAGTGATCGAACCTTGTGTGACAGGGCAAGAACGTAACAATACTTTATCAAATATAATTGTATAGAAATAGAATGATATTTAATTTAAGCAAGAGATCTTTGATCACAATAGAAAATGCGCAGTTGAAGCCGCTCTCATACGAACGATTCTAAGGTTTTTTTCGACCCAAACTCATGATAAACACAACATAACAATGTTTAATTATTTCTATCTCACTTGTCTTCGTCATGAGTTCGGATTGAAAAAACGTTAGGTTTTTACATTTGGTCAACTTAAAAATTGAATTTGCCCAACATTACCAACAGTATTTTTTTTCAATGCAGTCGCCTTTATTCTTGAAACTTTTTTATAACCCCAAGTTTTCAAATCTTACCACTAATTAAATATAAAACAGTAAGACTTCACCTATGTTAGTTCTTAACATTATCATACACTATTGGATTATTGTTAGTAGTGTTACTCTAACTAAACGGATCTTTTTTTTCGATGCGCCGAAATCTGGCTTTCTACGTAATTCTCTGGCCAATAGGATATTGTTGTAATTTTGACTGGTACTTTTTGCTGTATTGCTTTATCGTATCTGGTGCTGTTTCAGTGCGTAGTTCGCGATGTATATGGTTGTATTGCGTACATACCATGCTGCATTTACGATTCTTCGTAACTTTTGACTGCATTCTTTGAAGTTTTATTATGTTGGAAGCACAAGCAGAGCCCCACAATTGAATACCATATGTCCAAGTTGGTTTAAGTACCATTTTATATAACAAAACCTTATGGTCTATAGACTTAAGTTTGATTGTTTCCCAATTAGCCTGTTCAATTTGGCAACCATAACTTAAATTGATATTTAGTTTCAACGTGTTTCTGCCATGTTAGCCTCCTATCTAAGAGTAGACCCAGATATTTTACAATTTGTTGTTGCGGTAGGTTTTTTATTTCACTTTACTAGAGGGCAGGTGCGTATTGACTAAATGTGAATGTAATTTATACCGATTTGCACGCCATTCATGGATTAATATTGGACGGTAATTTAATCATCATTGTATTTGCCATTTTCTGTGCATATAACGTTTTAACATTAAAATCTGTTGTAGGTTATTGGGTGTAGCATCCGCTACATATGTTTAAATTGTTATACCTATCCGCTACATATGTTTAAACAGTTTGTATGTTCATTTGTACAGATAATGGTGATTTTAGAACTTGGGTGCTTATAGCCTTATTATATTGGTGAATAATCTTTATTTGTCTTCGATATTATATGATATCTGCCAATTTCTTTGGTTATACTATCTATTAAATTACATACATCTATTAAATTACGAACTTTCTCTTATCTGTTGGCCAGTAGATATGTGGTTTAAATTTTTGTTTTGAATACTGTCCCACAATTGTTTTCCTTTTGGTGTTACTAATCTGGACCCCTTGTAGTCACTTCCTGCAAGAAATTTATCTCCCAAGGTTTTGAAATTGATCGCTATGAATACTGTGGTGGGCATTAAACTATACAGATATGTTGCATTTGCTTGTCGCTTCTTCCAAACATATGGTAGTTGTTTGAATAGTTTCCTCACTGTGCTGTTGGAGTGAGGAATAATGAGAATTAAACTAATATCACTGGCACTTTTTGACTATTTTACTTTTATTTTATCACGCGCATCGATTTCACGTCCAAATCGCACGACAATTTAAATCGAAATTTTTAATTTTTAATTATAGTGAAAACTTCAAAACCCTCAGACAGATCTCGTGCAGTTATGTATTTTGAGTTATTTGTTGCTGTTTTAAATTAAATTAAAATCAAAAACGCAAGACATTTGTGTATATCGACAACAGTTTTAACATTTTCACAAAGGAATTTTACGATTGAACAATTTTAAGATTAGAATATCTATTTTGTACAATTTATTGCTGTAATTTAGAACTACAAAAATTAATATAACATTTATTGAAATAATGCAGAACACTTGCATTTTGGATTACATGTACGATAATTTATTAATTCATTCAATTTCCTCGAACAAATTGAATTATGAAATTGCGGTTTTTTATGATCTTCACCCCACATTTTGATTGCTCATTTCATTAATTTGCAAATTTAAACCAACAAAAAAATAATAATTTTACGCTTGTATTTTACAACTTACATCGAGTTACATAAGAATGCAGTTACGATGTAATTAAAGAATTGCCTATATCTATTCATTCATATGTTTGTACAGGTACGGGCCTCAAACATTTTGTTCCGTGATTGAATGTCGTTTTATATTAATTTTTTTCACTCTTTGCCATTGCAATTTTAATTTTGGCATCAATCGAACAAAAAATTAGTTTTGGATCAAAATTACTAAAGTATTTTTCATATTATGTAGGCACTATTTTTCATGAACATAGTGCACCATGACAACGTATTTGTATATTAAAAATGTTGGTTATTTGTGGTTTTTGCAATGTGCATTTCTGCGACTATAGTCCGTATTATACAATTTCTAATATTTTCATACACATATGGCTAATTTACATGCAATCTTTTTCTCTATTCCATAAAATGGACGTATGAGAAACAAGTACATTCAAATGATTTGCATGAAAAAATAAAGTAGGCATAGCCAAATAAACATTGTCTTTTTCAAGAAAAAAGATGAACGGGTTCGTCTTTTTTTCAATATTTTGTCATTTTTTGTAAAGTTCGCAACCAAATTGTGAATTTTTTTTAGCTATCTTCTTTTATTTACATATTTGATTTAGGAATAGATTTGGAAAAAGATTAAAAATTGAATGTAAACCAGCCAATAGTTTGTATTTTCTCTACTGTAATACTGTTACGTTTTTGCCCTGTCAAATAAGGTTCGATGACTGGATTGTGAATAAAACAAATAATGTAAATTCTAGTTCACACTAAATTTATTTATTTCCGATTAATTACACTAAACACTAATTTAATTATTTCACTTATTTAACTTAATTATTTAACTTCACAATAGTTATTTAATTACACTTTAATAACACTTTATTACACTTTGATTACTTTCTCTTTTTTACTACTATTAGCACACTCTTTAAAACACAACTGTAAATTAATTTACTCCCAAATGATTATAGCGTATTTATATGTACCAAATATTCCAACCTTCTAAAAATCTCCACAATATTCGAGATTGTCTAGATTAGTCTAGACACATCTACTTTTCTACTTTATAACCGTTTTACAATAACGATAGTGTCGCTACTCAAATAGAGATGTCGCCACAATCGTAACAATATATAGTGTTACGATTGTGGCGACCTCTCTATTTGAGTAGAGGCACTATCGTAAGTGTAACCTGTAATAATCAGATGTGTCTAGACGATTCTGGAATAGTCTAGACACTCTCGAACATTGTGAAATATTCTAGAAGTAAAAAGGAACAAGTGAAAGTTAAGTGTTTATAAAGTGAAATACAGCGTTATTAAAGTGTAATAAAGTAATTATTGTGAAGTTAAATAATTAATGCTAAATAAGTGAATTAATTAAATCAGTGTTAAGATTGTGTCCGAAACCTGTGATAAAAATTCGTGAATTAATTATTTGACATTTTCTTGATAATACCGAACACACCCAAATTATTCGTAATATAAATTCAATATATTACGTGGGGAAAAAATTTATTAGGTGGGGAGATTTATTACACATTTCGGACAGCATAATAAAAAATCGTGAATGTAGGGGATTAATTATCAAACAAATGTCAAAAAATTAATTCACTATTTTTTATCACAGGTTTCGGACACGGTCTTAGTGCAATTATCCGAAAATAAATAAATTAAAAGTTATCTAGAATTTACATCGTTTGTTTTATGCACAATCCAGTGATCGAACCTTGTTTGACAGGGCTAAAACGTAACAATAGTATTCTCTCAATGGTCATCACAGTATTCTCACATTGGTAACCATAGGGTGCGTTCGAAGTGCGAATTTAAAGGTACCATTTAAAAATTCAATTTTTACGAAAATTGTAAAAGTAAAAGACTTAATCGAAATATATAAAATTGTAAAACTCAGTGTACGAATAAATATAATTAATCAGAATAGAAAATGGTGAACAAAAATAAAACTACATCAACTCCAGTTTTCGATGTGTCTTGGTTAAATGTACATTTGAATGAAAATAAATATTTCGAATCACAAAGGGCATTTGTTATAAATTTGCCTAGGTCTGATGTCACATCCGATTGTTTAAATTGTTTAATTCGTTCGATATTAATTATTTAAATTTATCAAAAAATTCTATCCACAAATAGAGGCGACAAATAAATATGTGGATTTGTTTATTTTTGAATTGTTTTATGAATGCATAAAGCATGAATGCTGTTTGAAACCAATTATTTGATTAAATCACAAAACAATTTCACTATTTCAACATTAAATTTCACATTAAACAGTGCAATTTATCTATTGGAATTCCTCTCTATATCATACATTCATATATTTTTATGAAATTAATATTAGATTTAAGAATCTGATTTTCAGATGTTTCTCTTCAATATTGTATATATGTATTACATAAATTGGATATCGAAATTTATTTGCATCCATTAAAAATAATTTCAATAATTTCCTTAGAGCAATAGACCCAATACGAGTATTATACTAATACGTACTTTCATTATTTATCTAACAATAGTCTAAGGTTTATCTAAATAGTCTCATTTAAACATAAATTTATGAATTTACAGTACCACATCATAATCTGAAATATATTGCATCCATTACTAAAATAAAATAAAATAAAAAGAATTTTATGAGATTAACTGGATTGTGAGATCTACAAAAAAATTGAATCTGAAATTTTGGAGATATACTAGTATAAAGTTCGTTTTTGAACTAGCGGTTATTTCGTCGCTCGTAGCTCTAGTATTATCAATTGAGTATTACAATAGATGGCTCTGGTAAACGCCATAGAACTATTTTACAAAGGATTGAAAATAAACTAAATATTGAAGCTAAAAACTGGGGACTATTTAGAAACTTATCCAAGTCGAATTTTTCCGGAAAATCCAGTCCGACACTGGTTGACCCTATTATGAAACTTGATTATCGAATTTGTGATAAACATAAACAATTATTTTTGAAAATAATAAAAAAAATTCATTATTTCTTTGATATTTTTTTAAAATTATATTTTAAAATTATTTTATAATTATTTATTAGAAACTCTATCGCATCAGTATGGCAGTTTGAGTCGTAGCTACAGAGCATGGTGTGGTAACGATCGCTGGTTCCGCCCTAACCACGGTAATTGTTATGATGAATATTTATTTGAGTCGACGACTGAGGTACATGCGGTGACTTGCAAAAGCAGAATGGTCATTATTATTCAGTAAAATACCCTAATGTTTGAGAAGAAAGGCGTGAACAAAAACGATAGAGAGGAAATGAGCGTCGAGAGAGAGAGAGAGAGAATACAATTAGTGTGCAAATTGCAGAGATTACGTCATAGATTCCTCTCGCATAAAAATACACGCATACTTTTCCCATTTTCATGCAACGACGCGATATGGAAAGTTCGAGAGTTGCATTAAACGGGTATAGAAACGCAACCAGATTACAGAGTAAGTTCAGTTAAAATTCAACCAGGAACCAGCGAACAAGTGAGATAAAGTGAAATAGTGAACTAGTAAAATAGTAACGCACTAAAGTGAACCAGTGATATTGTAAAGAGCTGAGAATATTGAAAATGGTGTTAATTTATTCTCGAATAAATTGTGCAGTGTTCATAAATAGTTAAGTATTTGATTGGAAAATCCCTTACTAATCCTTAGAAGAGCCCGAAATTCGTAACAATATATTTATTACATATTTAAAATTACGGTTAGTAACATGTAACATCAAACATAATTTTTTTTTTATATATACGATATTACAAAATTCAACAGCTAAATAGTAGTCGGATTTTAACATATGCGATCGAAAAAACTTATCAGAAATATCCGAGCGGGATAAGTTTCATAATAGCCGCCCTGGTTACCATAAATGGTAATATTCCACAAAATTTCCTCTTTATTCGAATGGAATGCAAAATTTAGCTTTAACTGTAATATTATAAAATTTAAAATTCTTACATGCGGGAATATAATTACCAAACGGTGAAAGTTATTCCGAGGATTAGTAACTCGTTAATACAACGTGTACATTGTAGAATGTATCTTCTACATACAGATTTTATGTTTTATGTACTTACATAGAGCATAAGCTGTATTTGTATATAGTGAGTAACAGTGTTCAGTGGTTATGGCATGATGACCAAATTTTCATATATATACTTAAATACTTATCGGCTCGAAACTGGTCATTGTTTCTATTTGCAACTTCAGAATAGACTAGCTTCATGTAAAGTTAATTAAACTATTTTTGTAAAATTAACTAAATTAATGCAAAACATTCTCTAAACCATGATTGATATGCAGTTTATTTTAAAATGAGCTGAAATTAATGTGCCAGCTTATATTGTAACAAATAATAAATTAACTTAACCATGGTATGTACGTAACCCAGTTATTATTTTTTTCTTTTTTTAAATATGCGGTATTTGTACAGTTTTGTAGACTCACGTTGCGGGCATTGTTAAAATCGATTTAAATTAAATATTTTATTTTAAATTATTATGTTCTATTTAAGCAATTACTCTGTTACACATAAATACATTTTCAATTAACTCGTCCAATCAAACTATGGCTAGAAAGATTATATAGAGATAAATTATAAAAAAAAACTGATCCTGTTGTTTCAATTTATTCGTATATAGATTTAGTTCCGTGTATATATAATTTTTTATGCATTATATACACTTTTCAAAATAATTATTAGGTACTTTAATAAATTATTGTAAACTGGTCAAAATTTCCAAATTGATCATCTCAAATTTATAACACTATTCTACACTTTTTGCCACATTTTAGTTACCGCGTATTTCAAAATACTTAATTAAATCAGACTATGGTTGCAAATAGGTGTTTAAATCATTCTATACTGCATCTGTATGTGGTTTAAATTTAAAGATGTTGCAAGGCAAAATCTGCTGTTTTTCGTTATGCATAGTTATACCAAAATAATGAAATTGTCGGTCTCGGTATTTTGCCAATCACAAGAATAAAAAATCTGTACCATAAGTAAGTTTGTAATTTTGGAAGACGCAGGATGCTGTTAAAAGCCGCTTTGGGGATATATAGAATATATAGTAATTTAACCGCTAGTTCATCATATTTCATATAAAATAACGACAGATGGTGAATCTGTAACGAGCAAGTCGTTGCATCTAGGTGCGTAATTAATCCTAGGTGCGTAGAATAGATGTCTCTTCACATCAATGACACCACCACCGTGTTCATGGAGGAATTTTTTTTGTTCAATTGTGATATGGATCGCGTTACACTGAAACCGGGGATCAGTAAGACTATGAAGTTGTTATAGCGACAATTTTATTGGGTAAATATAGTTAAAACTGCGCATGAACATAAATTGTGAAAATTGCAAAATGAATAAGCCTATAAACTACTCGTTAAAATCTCCAATCGGGGAACCACGCAAGTCACGTCGATCTTTACAGCACTTGTAAGCCGATTTCTTGGGACTATATCCTAAATCTAAGAGTGTTAACTGTTATTTCTTAGTTATATTACGCCATTATTCCAGGATTGTTTTATGTATATCCCTATGTGAGGCAGCTGCATCTCATCTAAGTGAGTTTGTGGAGCAACAGATATTTATTATATTGATATGATCTATGATTTATTTTCTGTACCCGAGGTTAATATTACCACTGATAATAGCAAACAGTTCATATCTAAATAGTTCCAGGAACTATATTGGCAAATTATAATGTTTATCATAATCGTACTTTTAGAACAAAACTTAATTCGTTTAGTAGTTATTCGTGATTCGTGAATTTTTCGATTTGCAACATGAATAAATATTCTGGAATACCACCTGGGGATTCGTCAAAGATTTTACATTTATTTCGGTAGGATCAATATATTGTAAATTTAATATGTGGTTCTTGATTTCACTAATCTTGGCACGACAAGTAGTAATTTCTCGTTCGGCTAGTTTAACAACATATCTAGACATTTTTGACGATTTTTTTATTACGGATTGTATGGATTCGCGTAGGTTGTCTAAACCTTCCTCATCATCGATATCAATTGTGCGAACCTCAAGTTCATGCTGAACTTCATCGAATTTAAGAGCGGTAATCTCCATTTTAGTAAAAAAAAAATCAAAAACATGCCTGTCCAAAAAATGTTAAGTATTAAATTTAGGTTTGCATCGTTCCAAAGATATCGTTGCATCGTTAAAATTAAAACTGCTAATCTTATCATAAAGAAGCTTTTGTTTTACCATTTACCGGCGTGACCCGGTTGGAACACGTATAATATAGCTCAGCAACTTCAACATCTAGCTAGTTGATAACTTAGTAACAAAGAAACAAAATTGATCGATCCTGAAGTACAACTACATTTAAGATTTTTAAAATATGTGCTCCTTTCCAGTGAGCGCTAAAGTTCTCATTGTAAGCCTGCAAGGGCCCTGGCATCAGTAAAATTTTATTACAAAATGCGACAAATTGAATAAACGGTAAGCTAATTTTCTAAAAGCAATTTAATTTTCTAAGCAGCTCTATAGCCCAAATCTTTCAGACTCTAGATTAGTATTTCTTTGTTTACGATTAAGAACTTGAAAATTATTAATACTTAAATGAAATTAAATGAAATTTTCTGAATCTTAAGCAATGGGAAGATATTTTTAGATTTTTAAATTTAAATTTGTAAATAAAATGTTTTCCAATAAGAGGTTTCGTTTTGATATTTAAAAAAACCAGTATTTTTTAAGAGAAATCAATGAATGTTTATTTCATTGCAAAGAGGAAGGTATGCCATTAACATTTGAAAACGATATCAGCCAAATGGCCGCCACGGCTACGCTTGCAGCACCATATCCTTTTCATGAAATTTTCCATGACCAATCCGTACATTTGCGGCTGTATGTCCTCGATAACTTCACGAATTCCATCTTTAAGGCCTTGAATAGATTGTGGAGCATTGGCATAGACCTTATCTTTCACGTGGTCACAAAGAAAAATGTCTAAAGATGTTAAATCACAAGATCTCGGTGGCCAATTGTGATCACTTCTTCGATAAATAACACGGTTAGGAAACTTTTCTTGCAAAATTACTATTGTTTCGTTGCTTGTGTGGCACGTAGTGCTGTCTTGCTGAAAATAAACGTCGTCCACATCAATATCTTCCAATTCCGGCCATAAAAATTCATTAATCATAGCTCCAGCCTCATTTCCGAAAAAGTAGGGTCCAATTACACCGCCAGCCCAAAAACCGCACCAAACAGTGACACGTTGAGGATGGAGAAGCTTTTCAACAATCATTCTTGGATTTTCTAACGTAGCCTGCGAGGTGAAACTGGGCCTCATCACTGAAGATGATTTTGATGCATTTGAAGGACCCAATGAGTAAAGATACGAAGTTTATGGTGATCGACTGGCTTGAGTTCTTGTGTTAACAGAACTTGAAAAGTGAAGAACTTGGGCCCCGGTGTAAAGCCGTTTGTGGAATGTCTAATTCCAAAGATCGACGAAGAATCGACAAACCTGGGTTTTCTTTAACACTACGGGCTACAGCACCAATATTCTCAGTTGTTCTTGAGCGACTCACACGGTTTCAATTCTTCACATAAGTAACTTGTCCCAACAGCTTCACGACGACCAAAAAGTGCATTAGTTTTGCGAACTGTGACTGCAAAATTTTCACCATTTTTGTAGTGAATTTTAACAATTTCAATGCGTTGTTGAAGTGTGTATCGTACCAATTTTAGTAATGGCGTAGTTTTATACTTGTCAAATGTCAAAAGATGACAGCTTCAAAATAGACAGCTGCCCAAATAGCAGGCTATTCAATAAAGAACGTTATCACTACCTAAATTAGACTTTATCGAAATACGCAGTCTAGCGAAATACAGTTGATTGGTTCTAAGCATAGCTAATCATTTAAGTCAAAAATATTTAAATTGAATTTTAATTAAATTTTAATTAAATTATATCTATGGTAAATACATAATATGTTGATCGATATATGGTTCCTCATTTTGCATCTTTAAAGGGATCCCAAGCAAAATCAATTTTTTCAAAATTAATTAGGAGTGCGATTGTAATAATAACAGTTTTTTTAAATATTTCACATCTCTGAATGGTAAAGTATGTAATACCATTGTTCATGAAAAAATGTTATGCGTGAAAGGGAACAAACATAAAATAAAATTAGTACATAACATTGCTTTTTTATATATCTACCTCTATTTTCTCTCTCACTGTCTCTCTCTCTCATTTCTCTTTATTTTTTAATGGTTATATCAGAATCTGACCGAATCCCTCCAAATATTGTAATACCATTTTGTCAGCAAAATGAAGAACATTAAAAATGGCTGGTCTGATTAAAATCTTGTTGGAGTAGAATTTCAATATTATTATTGAAGGTCTACTATATTGAATGGGTTCTGTTGCTATTTATCATTAAACCATTATCATTTTTTCTAAAAAAAAAAATGCTGCGCTTATTTCTAATGAATGTAAATGTTTAAAATACAGTTCACCCACACCTATCATCGCGATCAGATAAGTTAATAAGTACGTGCAACTTCCAAAATGTCAACTGCCAAATAACGGTACATACATATATACATACATCATTAATCTATGATTCGCCGGTTATCAATGATGGTTGAAGTTCAGGTGTTTTTTATATACTGCTTGCAATACTTTAGTGGATTTTAAACTATTTCGTATATGGTATCTTGCCAAACCTATAGAGATGTGAAAGACATTACCATTCGAGATGGAACTGTAGATTGGTAAATTCGATAAATTTCGTTTAAAAAGAGTGTGTATCTTTCAGCTACAATTTATTATTTTCCCTTATAATATTGAACTTTATTTTATAAGTCACGTGAATTCCAAGTATTAAAAATTTCCTAATTAACACAGTCCAGACCAAATTTAAACTTTCAAAAAAAAAAAAACTTTCATCTTTTAGTAAATAAAATAACCACTTCCTAAGTTACAGAGACATTACATTAGGCTACTGTAGTAATGTCTCACATATTGCAGATACAAAAAATTATCGTACAACAATCATAATAATACATCGCCGTAATAAGAAGAAGACACCGCATATTTATTCCCCACTCTATTCGTTCCGTATTATATACATATCGGTAGTTACCATACATATACGGGTATTCGTTGATTTTTATATTATTTAATTTAAATAAATGAAAAATATATTATTAAAATAAATAATAGTGATTTTTTTCTTTTTTCTGTAAAATTAAGTTTAGTTTACTTTCATTCTTCGTACCGTTAAGACAAACCATAACCTAATTAAAAAATATAAACATTGTTTATATTTTTCGGTTATAAAATATATAGTGATTTAAAATTATATAATTTTTTTAAATAAAATTGAAAGTTTTGTATGTGAATTGTTTAAAACAAATACACGCCACGGCAAGTGATAGTTTCAAAGTCGATATGCCACCCGCATAATTTAATAAGAAAGTTTTTAATTATAAAAAAATTCGTTTATTAAATCAACGAAAATATTTATTAGTTTAATCGAAAAGGATTTTTGGCGCATACACTCAATAAATATGAATAAAAATATTAAAATATTTTTATTAATTTTTGCTTCGATTGCAAAATTAGTAAATTGTGAAACGAATAATTCGTTCGATTATAAAATAAATAGCAAGGATGAGCTAATTGAAAATCGTGAATTGAGCCTGAATTCGGATAGTTTTGATAAGGAACGTTCAATCCCAACAATGGAAAACGATAATAATTTATCACTGCACCTGGATAATAATCGTAATTTTAGTGATTTTATACGAATCAGTGAATTATTAGATGTATTTAATGTAAAATATATTGGTGAAAAGTGGTATGAAATTGAAAATAAGCTAAATGCTAATTGTTCAACTGATATGGTGAAATATTTTAACGGATTGAAAAATGGTGATACGTGGGCGATTAAAAGTAAGTACTGTTAAATTTTTAAACCATTTTGATATGTATCTTAAACTTTTACAGTTAAAATGTCGAACATAATTTCCATAAAAAATTTCCTCATGACATTCGATCGTCACCTAACATATATCATAATGTATTTGGATGTACCAACCACTTGTGTGATCAAATAACCTTTACCAAATTTACGATACGACATAACCGACATTCATTACTCATTAAATGGGTAGCATCGCAAATATACATATACCAAAACACATTATTACAAGATCATGTGGAACTGATATTCAATGATCGTCAGAGTAAAGAAATGTTAAATAAAGAAAAGCAAAAGTTGTCTTAAACAAAACGAAAAACACAAAGTAAAAAAAATCAATTTCACTTTTATAAAAAAATTATTTATAAATCGAGAGTATCCATATACATAATTATATAACTTAAATTATCTCTTTCTGTAGAAAAAAAATTAAAATACATAATAAAATGCTGTAACCTATTTGGGGTTTTTGTATATTTTTTTTAGTTAGTTAAGTCTTGAAATAAAATGCTAAAAACCGAAAGTGGAACCAATATCTTTGAGCGCAAAATTTCTTGTTTTTTATTTTATTTTTTGGAATCGAAATATGCATCTACTGATTAAAATACCATATGGCCAAAAAGTATTTGTTTCATTAAATTACATTTTACAATTCAAATTCAATTTTAACACACAAACACAATAGATTTGAAATAAAATAAACAAACAAAAATACACAAACACGTAAGTAGATGGATTTAGTTTTCTAATAAGTCTACACCATTTTCCATGCGTTCGTTGATTTGAATTTTGTGTTTTGTTTAGCGGGTTTGTGAAACACTCACATGACAATTGACACATAAGTTATGGAAAAGGTGGAAGAAAGTCTCATGTAAATTACGTCAAATGGAAATAATAAATAAATCACGACACACATTTTACCAGATTTGACAGTGTAATTTAATAAAACAATCGCGCAACACCTAATTTATATGAAAGTTTAATGTGTTGTTGTGATAATTAACGAAATATTAATTTTTTGCAATAATAATTGGTAAACGTTTTATTTATTTATTATTCATTGTTTACAATGTTTTATATTTTAATGGGAACCTTAACAAATCAAATCAATATAATTTTTTTTATTTGGTTGGAATTACACACAGTAAACGATTCAGGGTTCCTTTCACTTTTGCTTTATTTATAGCATATTGGTACCTAAGTGGGTATGCTTAAACACTTTCAATATACATGTACTTCATTTCAGTTCTGCTAACCGTTAATTTTATCGTCTTCTTAATTTGACAGATTTTACCAGTTTAAACGCCGGGGAAGAAATGGCCTTTAAAATAATCTTGATACATGATGAATAATGGATACATTTATAATCGCCAATTTGAATAAAGATGGTTGACCATATAGGAATAGATTTTATAACGTTTAATGTTTAGTATATTTTTAAACTTTATCTGAGATTATTTTGAAACCTTCTTAAAATTATGTTTTGTTTAGTTAGCATGTCCGTCATCCAGGATATTTGGGAATTGTGACTTATAGGAAGGAAAATTTCACCCATCCAGTGAAAGAATCACTTACGTCGTATTATAGTTAGTTTATTCTTACTTAACCCGGTTTAGCCAAATTTTCTACTTACATTTGCGTGATTTACTTGGCCATTAATATCTCGTATTATCTGTTGTTATTGATTCAATGGTAAGAGTATAATTAGATAAGCTGTGGTAAATCGATTAACAGTTACATATATAGAAAACGTATAAACGTCAAGTAATTTAGCTCTATGCCAGTGTATTCAAACCTAATACATAATGTTATAATTGAGTTAAACGCGAAAATAAGCGAATAAACATGACTTAGTTTCTGGATTATATATAAATGTACAACGTAAGAATTTAGATTTACGGTAATATGTATGAATCAAATGCTGAAATTCATTTAATTCAATAATTTAACTCCGGTATAGAATCAACTTGATTGCTAGAATCTAGAGACAATATCAGAATTTTATAGGAAAGCTATATCTTGATACTTTAATATTGAAATAACACCATCTGACATTATAATATAAATAATTATAAGCCTATGTATCAACTAAATTTGCATATAAGACATATGTTTTTTGACATATGACGTAATTTTTTATGGACTTTTATTACTACCCCTACCATTAAAATGTGTATTGATTTACTCAGAATTTCGAGCGATCGAATATCGGAACTTCATAACGAACTAACTAAAATGTTAACGCTTTAAATAGATTAGTTTGTCGACAAGCGATAATTTATATGTATATTGTATATAAGGTGACCAGACGCCCTACAATTCGTGTGACATGTCCACATTCCAAAGTTTTATCCTACTTAGAAATCTATTCCACGAATTGTCTTATGAAATAATTTTTGAAATAAATAGAATTTCACTTTAACCTTAGAAATATTTATTTTAAATTCATATTGGATGTACCCAATATTTTATAAATAACTGAACGAATTTAAATTTCTCAAGGAATCGTATAGTTAGTTACTTTATCAACAAAATGCAAATTTTTCATCTAGTACTCGTTTTAAATTTACCGGTGTTACATTAATTTTTTTGTTTTGTTAAATTCAGTGACAAGATGGCAAAGTCACAAATTTATTGTCATTTTGAAAATGTATATTTTCTATTAGAGACTCGTACAAGAAACGGGTAAGTGCTTCAAAAAGTATTTTCACGGCAAATCGTTCTGTGGAGGCTTTACACAATTATTGACTATGATAAGTGGCAAAAATATATCACAGTCAATGAAGCATGGGGCCCAAATTTCATTACATGAAAAGCTGTCAAAGGAACTAAACCACTTAAAACATGCAAAAAGTTTGTAAAACGTGTGATTATATAAATTCCTGTTTAGCGCTTTAATAAACTATATGAGGATGAAACAGATATACAGTCCGAAGGTATCCGCCCAATTAAATTTAAACTTAACTGATTTTAAAACTTAAAATTACTAAATACATAAGCTGTATTAGAGGTACACCCGAAAGTGTTTATGTGAATACATTTTAACTGGTCGAAGTTTGGAGGCGTGGATGTTTATGACAGATTACATATAATGATTTAGCAAAAGAAATAATAATTTTGTTTTACAACATTCCATTACATCTTCGTATTTACGAATTTCTACAATTTTTGCTAATTACACAGTTTACCATTTTGAATTTGTTATTATAGCCTATTCATTACAGGTCTATGATAAATAAATACAGACAAATCTCTTATTTTGTATTGTATAAATATTAAAATCACCACACATCACTATGGGTATTTCAGTGTCCTTATATATTCATTTGTAGAACAGTTCTTTTGATTGGATAGATGAATTTGGATGAATAGACAGCCTCTACATTACATACACTAATGTGGTCTAAACAGAACAGAACAGAGCGTTTTCTTCTCGATTTCTATTGTTATTTATTGCGACGCATTCAAAATCGTTGATATTCACCGAGCCCCCATATGTTAAATAATCGCCTCGTGCAAAACATGTTCCGATTTACGACACAAATCGTATCATAATTTCGTTTCATAGAAATTCTGGCCATTTGCTCTTGTATAACAGTTTTTATGATGTATTTATGTTTTGACCTGACATCAGGTCGGAATTAACTAAAACACAATATTTAGAGAAATTTGATATTTTTAGAAACCATTTAAGGCACGGTTCTTTAAGTACAATTACCATCGGTAAGCTTGTTAAGTTTGAGAAAATGTTTCAAAGATATCTGGAAAAAGTTCATAAACAGTACTTCCACCACGTGTTCAGTATATACGCACATCAGTTTCACTTACGATCAAAAATTTGATAGAATTTTGTATAGTATTTTGTTAAATCAAAGAAAAAGTGAAGGTTCTCGTTTATTATATTATACTCGTACATACGAGTATGTGTAAGTAGGTATTTAAATTATATTATGACAACGAAATTATATTATAACTATTCCTAAAATAACAGATAGTTATAATTTTACCGGCATATAAGCGAGATATAATGCCTTGAACTTGATGCTTATAAGAAATATTTGTTAAATCATTTTAAGTTTCTTGTATACATACATAAACATTTTTTTAAAATGTTGTAAGTGAGTTTTTTGTATACAATCTGAAATTATATGGCATTTTTATTCCTGGCTGGCCAAATGTGCTGGAGTGATCATGATTGTTACTTAGCTTATATGCTTTTGTTTTAATTTTTCGAAAATATTAAAAAAAAATAAAGTGTGCTGTGTAAATGTATATATCGATATTAGAAATAAAAACAACTTACTTATAGATTCCTGTAGCTATGTATTTGAAGTCAATTGATCTACAGGCTGAGGATCTAATTTATGTAGCATAAAGAAAGTTTTACACCAAACCAATTACAATAGTTTAATTTTAGAGCAAGTATTTTAACAAAAATTATATAAAAAATTATATTAAGTTATTAATAAAATTTATAAAAATAAACATTAAAAATAAATTATATATGTGTGTTTTTAAGTTTTGTAGAAACAAAATTAATTTCATGTTATGGGCTATACCGGGTGTTTTTTTTAAGATGAAACTTTCAAATATCTCGGAAAATAAGCCCTCTTCGATAAAAATGACTATTATCAAAATTAAATCATTCCAGGAGAGAAATACATTAGTGCTAAAATTAGGACCTCTCGCCGCTCCTTGTAAAGAGGGTGGGGGGCAACTTGGAATAGGGATAGTAACCCCTATTTTTTGTATTACAGATTCGGATTTTATGGCTAAAAGTACGTAGGATTTCCTTGAAACATTTTTTTCGATTCATAATAGATGGTGCTGTAATAGACAATATTAAATTTTTATCGATTTCTCCTACTGAGTACATTATGCATACGATTCTGTAATATGTTTGCATTAAAATTAACACGTTTTCAATGTAAATACTCGAAATTAGTTATCTATCATTTTGTGTAGTTAACCATCCTTTCTCTTTTTTTGTCCTTACCATTTTTGAAAAAAAAATTCTCAAAATACAAAACATTATTGGGTATATTTTTGTGTCGAATGATTTTGTAAATGTTTTTCACAAAAAAATTGATATCTTTAGTTTTGTATGCGGTTTTATTCATTTGAAACATACGCTTAAAGTAATTTTTTTTCGAATTTTTGTTTATTTTTCGAGTATAGTAAAGTAAAAAAGTAAGCATTTTTTAAATGCCAGACTTTGTTTAGCTTGTGATCCGGATTTGGAAGTTTAGCCTCGAGTATTTCATCTTCAGTTAAAACATACATTATATATTTCAAAACAATTCTGATAATTGTTTCATACGTTGAATTGTAAAGCATACAAAAAATAATAAGTAAAATCTCAACTATAGGAGATAAGATAACTAGATATTTTTGAATTATTCTACTATATTTACAAAAATATAGGGTGGGCTGTTGCAACATGACCATTTCCGATAGACGTTTGTATCTCTTTCTTTAAGAACAAATTTGTGAGCAATTTTGTTTATTCAGTTTTTTTTATTGTGATCTGGGCAGATTAGATTAAATTACGCACCACTATCTCGTTTTCCTCATTTCGTTAGCTATCGAAATTAAAAAAATTGGCGATATTTTATCGTAGGCTGTGACCACAATATAAACTGTGTAATTGAATACGAAATAGCGTATCTCTTTGTTCTTGGAAAAAGAAACAAACGTCTATCGAATATCGAAAATGGTGATGTTACAACATACCACCCCTGATTCTCTAATTGTGATTCTGATTGTGATTATAAAACTTTACGTAATGAATAGTGTCAATTTGTACAAAAAAATATATCACTTTTGAAGATTGATCATTCAAATTGTACGTTTTATTTGAAGCCAACACTATACTTTACTTTCATCTATAATATAAATGGGAACAAGTTTTGATAGCCCAGAATTATTGAACAAAAATCAATGTTTCTATATGGAAATCATCACACAAATGATTTGATTGTTCCCGTGAGCTATATTAGCACTGCCCAAGAGAGCAAGGACATAAACAAAAATTGTTTTTGGCAAACCCCTCATTAGTTTTAGTTCATATAAAAAAATTTTATTTGCGATACGATCGCGATGCCCCAAAATTTTTAAAATCAAATAAAATCATTGTTATAAATAAACAAGACCACGTCAAGAACTTAATTTATTAAATAAATCTTATAAATAAAATTCTAGTTTACTGTGGCTACTATTTGTAATTGGGATATAATAAATTCTCACTATATACATATACATATGTAGTTCATTATCAATATCATAAAATGTTAATTCCATCTATGTATCTATATTGTATCTATGATTACAACACGTTTCTTGTACAATTTATAAACAATTTCTTCCTGAAATTCATCTAAAATGATTTTCTTGCGATTTTACTTTGTTATTATTTGTAACTTCCGCACATATCTGTTCTATATACATTGAAAACTACTCACCATGCCCAAACAAATATTCGTTTAAAATATAACAACAAGAAGAAAAGTGAAATTAACAAATTTATACGATGATATAATAAATAATACTAGTAGTAATAGCATATAGTAATAATATTAATGCTATTTATACGAACTAAATAAATCAAAACAATAATTAGAGAGAAATGTTATTTCCTTATTAAATTGCTTATTCGAACGAACTTTTTGGATTGGAACATTCGAATTATCATTTACTTCTTATATAATTGTCGTAAAATATACTGTAAATAATTGCCGTATAATGTATACCTGTAGTATAGATATACATATGTATATATATATATATAAAAATTAAACATCCAATTGAGTGAATGCGTATTGCGTGTTCTGCTCATTTTGATTTACAATATCAAAAGTCGAATATATGACGGATTGTTTATACAATCATTTCTACAGTTAAAAAAATATGCTATATGCCGTGAAAGTCTTACTAATCACATTCAGGAAAATCGCACGGCATTACAATTTATTTTGAGTTGCTTGTGTTTATTTTACTGACGATTATAAAATCTCATAATGAATGATTTAGATATTCATAGAAATTTGCAACAATTTGATCATTTTTTTCACTGTAAATATAAAAATATTTCAGAAACTCCCTCCGCCTGCTAAATAAAATAGGTTACATACCGGGCGAGCGGTTTGAACTATAAAAATAATTTTCTTTTCTTTACATTTTAAATCATAGTAAATCGCAATTCATTTGATATTGTTAAAACTATTTAACTTTATCGCAATTTACTTAAATACATATGTATAAAGTTACTAATTTGTAATGAAGTTGGTGATGAAGCCAACGCGACACGTTCCACAAGATACTGTTAAACTTTTCAAAGTAGCGTGAAAACCGAAAAAACAAAGAATAACATTTGACATGTCAAAATCATTCTTCATAAAAAGGTCCGGAGTGTGTTCATAAACTCGACATTGTAACAATATTGTTACGACTGTCATTTTGACGTATAGAAAGGCAGTACCGAGTAGAGTTGGTAATGACGTTTGTAACAATAAGGGGAAATTTTATTGTTACAATGTCGAGTTTATGAACACACTCCCGATAGTAGTGAATCAAAAATCGAATAACTTTCTGAATATGTTTGATATATGTACATATTTAAATAATTAAAAATACAAACAGAAATCTCTTTTAATTGGGGTGTTCAATTAATTTATCAACACCCGCAATTTTCTTAATTCTCGTATATATAAATAAGACAAAATTATTTTTTCCTTGAAAAATAACACCTTGATATTTATATACCGCGATGCTCGCGGTATATAAGTATCAAAGTGTTATTTTAGTGTACCTAAGAAATTTAATGGTCCGGGTATTTAAAGTCTTTAAATGTTTTCCTAGATTTAAATACAAAATATTGGAATTCAAATTAATTTCTATTGTTTCATTTTGAACCAACGCTTACTTGCTTTTGACTAAACAAATGTAAACAGTTCAGCAAAGTTATTAAATCAAACTCTATTCAAATTTGTACTATTTCCAATCACAAACTTTAATAAATTTCGAATATAAGATTAGAAAATTAGAGATGTATTAAAATATCCTATTATTCCTATAAAATTTCTAAATAAATATGTATAGAGATTTAAATGAATGCACATACACGTTCCACGGATAATTAATACTTTCAAACAATTCAACATCACTAATGGTGTTATGACACTGGCTAGTTTTGAAGTGCGATAAAGTGATGTAAACCAATTTTAACAAGAAAGGAAAAGGAACAGGAGGCAATACTATTATAATGCATAATAATGCAACTATCAGCATCACAAAACAAATTCAAAACAATATCACTATATCACTATCACTTTGCAAAATTGTCTTTATACAGTTTATATTTAAAGATTATTAATTTTAAATTTAATTTTAGGTTTTATTTTTCAAATTTCGGTATTTAAATGACGAAATGTCAAATAAAAATTGCGTATGTCAAAAAAAGATTCAAAATGAAATTCTTTTCTGCTAGAATTGCCCACTTTTTTTGCTAGAAAATTTGAGCTACGCTGGTTTTTTGACATATAACGATTTTTTTACGTACTATCATAAAGAAAGTATACAGCATATTTTCTTTATGGTACTATGTCGTATTCACTCACATGCGTGTATATTTTGTCTACAAGTTTTTATTCTCGCTTGTCTTCCACACACCAAGCGCGGGGCGACGTATTTTTTGTTTTGTTTTTTTATGACATTTAGATATTTCAAACATTTTGAATCTAGTGAAAAAAATTGCTATAAACAATAAGAACATTTAAAAAATATGAAAATCCCAACAAAAATTCTTGTATAAAGTGTCATATTTTTAGGTTATGCTCTGCGGCGATGGACGATTTTTTTTGGCCGCTTGATTTGGAACATAATTTCGTGGCAATGGATGCAACTTCACTCGATACATTTTCTTATAATTGTAATTTTTCTATTAAAAATCTAAATTTTGTTAATACTTTTATAAATAATTGTTGTATGTTTGTTCATACTATAGATGAGCAAATAAATGTACGTATATTTAAATCCGACGCAAGCCGTTGACGCTTGGTGTGTCTAACCCTTAAAAAGTGAAATAAAATATTGTTAACAATAAATTTTTAATTCTTTTGTAATGTAAATTGTTAAATTAAATTATTATTCGATGTTTTGAGGTAATGCCCAAATTTAATTTTTTTTAATTATTTTAAAATAAATATGTATTAATTATATTTATCTTAAATTTATGTTCATATAATAAATATAATAAAATAACTACTCGGAATAAATTTAAAATATGATATATAGAAAAATCACAGAAAATCACAAATCAGTAAAAAAAACTTTGAAATCGTAAAGTAATTTATAAATAACGCAAGAAAACGAGGGGTGGGATGTTGTAACATCATTTTTTTTTATATTTGATAGGCATATTTGTGTTTTTTTTTTCGTATCTCGACACAACATGTGTAACCTGCACATATAAACAAAATATTGAAAATATTAACCAAAAAATACTAATGCCTGTAACTTTTTCTGATGTATTTATTATGTAAATCTCCATATTGCCTTAATATTTTCCGCCCGGCATAAAGTGCTCTGCAAACACATTTCGAATCTGAATCGCAATATAAGATGAATTAAAGATATCCGATACCTACCGTGAAATCGAACGCAAACGAATAAATCTAAGATTAGATTTCAAGTCGGTAGAATTCTCAAGAATTGTTGAGCAAAACTTTTTTAAATGATATTGATTGATGTATCGATTTTTCACTTCAATGTACTTATGTATATGTACCTGTGAGTTCAATTTAAAAAAATTGAAATGCATTTTCAATTACCTTTTTGGCCTTTTAAACCTTTTTAATGCATTTCTCGTAGTTCAAATTTTGATAAAAATTAAAAACTTTTTATCATCAAACTCTTTCTTATTGAGTAGAATAAATGAATCACATAGTAGAGTATTTGAGTGTCAGTTTTATTAAATTTCAGAAAGAACCAACACACTAGGACTTTTCAAGGTCAGTTTCATATTTGCGTATTTTTCAATTGCGCGCAACTACGCCTTTTTTAATTGATCCAAACTATTTTCAAACCGCTTACAAAATTACTCAACAAACGTCAAAACACGGTCACACGCTGTTTATTTTCGCATTGCAATCAATTTATATTACGGTGATGGTGGGAAAATCTCAAATTTCCAACAATAATATTAATATTTGTGGTTACAAATTGATTGCAATGATATTGCATATTGTTTGTTTCGAGAAAAGTAGGAAGTTGGATATAATACTGGAGCTTCATCTAAAGGTATTTCAAATCCATCTAAGAAGCCAACGCAATGTGCAAGTTCGATAAACAAACCCGTTATTAAGACATTCCTTTCTTCTCATGATGGCCATTCTAGAAAATCGTTTTCCAATGCCATAACCCGGTTTGTTACCTTTTATAATATATCTAAACTTTAATATACAGCTTACATCCTCATCCATATCGTCGAAAATTTATTCAATCATTTCAAATATAATTCAATCGAATAAAACAATTACCAAAATTATCCAACAATTCAGCTTTAAATACAGCATTTTCGATTAATAAATCAACTAGTTTAATTTTACTGAACATTTAAATTTAAATTTCCTATACCAAATTTCAAATTATTTATAGAACGTTTTACCACAATACGTACTCTTATAAAGTCACAATGGAAAATGTTTATTTTTTGATATGGAAACTATCGATGATTTTAATTTGGAGGAAAAAAACTTAAATTCAATTACGAAAACAGTTCGTTTTACTGTATTTTATATTGGTGAGAACGTTAAGCAAAAAATACAAATGCCAAACTTTTAGCAAAAAATAAAAGATGGCGTTATTTGCAGTATTTCAAAATGAATTATTGTCAAAACGGTTTAAATTATTGTTTTGGTTATTACATATTTTATTTATTAAAACTATATGTGTTAAAATTCATCAAATCGAATCGTATTCGCAAATACAAAAAAAACACATTAAAACATTAAAACACACATTCTCAATTTTAAATTTATGTTTATGTGGTAGAACAAATCGAGTATAGTCTTATATTTGACTACCAATTGGTTTGCTTGGTAGTCGATTGACTTCGATCCTATAACTGTGTGTGAGCTTGTAATATAAGATTAAGTATACAAAATGGTGAGCGATAAAATGTAGTAATCTCCTAAGGATAAATTTTCATGTGAGATACCTGCTTTTCGTTAGTTAAATTTTCGGTGCGATTCTGGCATTTGAAAATAACTTTTTCCCAGTCTGTGTTTAAATTATCTTCTGCAAAAGCTACCCGCGCTGCTCGATGTGCGTTGGCTAAAATTTGTTTTTGAACTGGAATTCGATGCTGAATTCCAGGGTCTTTTAGTGTTCGCGACATAGTTTCACGTTATATGCCGGCGCAGATGCAGCTGCAGTCATAAATGAATTCAAAGTAAACTCCTCTACAATATTTTCTAACTTCATTTAATAATTTTGGTTTACTGTTCTCAGGCAACCGATCAATGGTTCTTGTTTCTGAAAACCTCTATATCATTTCATTATAGTAGTTTTCTAACGAAAAAAATATATAATTTATCATTTTATGAGGCAAGTTTATGCATCTTACTGAAAAGCTAAGCTTTGGTGAAATGTATTCGATGGATTTAATTTCTTTATGTAGGGTAATTATAGCCCATTTTTGTGCAACATTCAGTTGCTTGTGATTTGAATTCCATTCTGTACAATTAGATTGCAAAACATAATAAAACCGAATAAATGACTAAATCTTTTTTCTATCTGCATTGGTGCGAATGTCAGATTTCAGATCACCCTATTTTTTATCATTTACAAATGTTTATATAAAAAAGGCGATTGTTACTGCCATCAAAATCGTGAAAACTAAGTAGTTTTATGTTTTAGTGTACAACCAATTTTTGAAGGCGGTACATATATTTCAAAATTATGCATTTTTCTAAAATTTGTAAAGTAAACAAATTAATCGAATTAATTAAATAACAAAAAATTTAATGTCCTAAATATAATGAATTAGAATAGAAAATGGCGAACAAAAACATTTGTTTCAAAATGCGCATGTTTTCGATGTGTCTTGGCTAAATGTACATGAGAATTTTGAATCGACCAAAGATTTTAGAATACAAAAATATTGAAGCAGATCAATCTTCTCAATCTCATCAAAATAAATAATTAATCTAAAATAAATAATTTAAGAATATTATTTTCGTATTTTTTGTCATAAAATCAAATTGCTAATAAAGAAATATATTTATTTCAACAAAGTTAGCAAATTTCATATCCTTCTGAAATATTTATTTTTAAAAATAAATAATATTTATTTATAGAAATTTTATTTCTCCATGTATTTATGCCAAATTGTGATTTTTAAACTTTTAAATCATAAAACTTAATTTGATTTTGTTCAATTAATTATTTTTAATTTGAATTTATATTCAATTCTGTATAAAATAAACAACTTTTTAAATAATTAATTTCTTTATCTAAAAATTTCAAAATATTGTACCAATAAATAATCCGGTACTTTTTCTAAATTGCTGACACTAATGAACTCTAAAACAATTAACTATGACTAAGAGGCTTTTTGTTATAATATTTTATGTTAGTTTTTGAAAAGATAAGAAAATAAAAAGATTACATAAAACAACTGTTAGGTGAATATGGCAAAACAAACATTAATCTAAAACGTATATAGCAGGATTATATATAAATATTTTATGAAATCTGATATTTCAGGTAGAACGGACGTTTATTGTTAAGTGTTATAACTCTGTTATAATATATGGAAATTAAATAGTAACACATTGTAAAGAACAAGTCATGGCAGTTAAACTACTCAACGATATCGCAAATATCTATTATTATGATTAAAAGTTTTCTTTGGGTTGGCTATAGCGGGCGGATTAAGTTATCGAGCTATTCGAGTGTATATGACGAACCAGTTTTAATTTATATGGGCAAAGGTGACAGTAAAAATATTGGTGCTAAGCATATGTTTATACGTAACCAACAAACTATTAATATGTTTATAACAACAAACTATTTGTATTTACTAATAATTCAATCATATAGGTTGCTATACTAATTACAGCACCTAATTAGGCTGACTTAAATAAATTAATCAGCAACTGAATCATTGGATTATTCAACATAAGTGTTGTCAGAATCAGACACACAATGTTAAAAGATCAAATATCGAAATCGTATTTAACAACAAACTAAACCATCTTCAAATGATCTATCTATGTATCATAATTTTAATCACAACTTTCCAATTTCTCCAATATTATACTTACATCCAAATTGGTTTAAGCTGTTACAGTTTGCTAGAGCAGCCGAGCGCATTTGCGAATTATGATAGAATCCTCGGTTTGCACCCTGGGCCCAGAGTGGCATTGAGAGTGGAACCTGCTTGTATACATATACAACAAATACATCGAAATTTAGGGCAATTCTGCATTGATCATAAACTGATTAATTGATCGCTCAGCCACCAATTAAATTATATATGCGATAACAAATATTGTTATAATCACCGATTAACTATAACTGTCAATAATTAATATTATTAGTTTTTTATTGCCCAAGGAATCACATAACCACTAAAACAAACTCTATGTCTTGAATATTATATTGTTTCAAAATTATGTTTTATGAATTTACTATCGCGCACATCGATCACAACAGCGTTTAGTTTTGATTGCGTAGCCATACATCTTTTTTTGATAAATGATCATGTGAAATATGTTTCAGTCAACATGCAATTGTTATTATACGCGTATATATGGAGAAATAATTAACATCGTTGTTATTAGGCAGCTGTAATTGCTTAATATTGTATATTGAGTATTTGCTGTAGCAGGAAATAAAATATATTTTTTATTGACAAAAACGTGTACCTACCTACTTGAGATCATTAATATTTATCATATTTTCATTTATTCATCGATAATATATATGCAAATTAACCTTCCTCACAAATATATTCTATTGACATTATTTACTATCAAATCTGCAACATACAGATTGCGCGACAATAATTCAAAAAAAAAATAAAAATCTTAGATCGTAAACGATAATTGAGTAAGTAAGCAAGTAGTAAATTAATGTTTTAAGATGACAAAGCATTCTATGATCTTCTACAAATTCCATTAGTGTGTATACACTTGCGCGTAGTATTGAAGTGCCACCTTATTTTCCTATTTAACGATCCCCAATAATTCAAGGTGATTACAGCACAGAAATGATTTGAGTAAATACAAATTATTAAATGTTATTTTGATTTGTATGCACGGCAATTGAATAATTTAAAGAATTAACTTTTTAGCATGAATAAATTTAGAAGTTATAATTCGTATTTAAATATGCGCGGGGAATTATTATTAAAGCTATACTGATCAATAAAATTATCATGTAAGTAAACAAGATTATTTTTATTTTGAATATCGCTAACAATATTTTTCAATATTCGATACAATGACAAGATTTAAATTCATTGAGAAATTTTTATCAACGTCCGAATTTAGCTTAATGTCAATATACTACAGTATTCGAGTTATCATAGAATATTTAACGTTTAACCCAATACATAATTATTAAAAGTTGAATCACCTAAAAAAAATGTTGGCAATTAATTTTGGCTTTACATATAATAGTTCGTAAATTTTAAAGGGAACACGTTTTGGAAAAAGGATTAATATATTAGGAATTTTATTGTTTTATTATAACAATATATGTACGTAATATGTACTTTATAGAATAGTGTTGTCGATCCTATTGTTTTCTATTGTAGTAGTTTTACAATGTGACACTCGCTGAATCCAAAATTTCAGTATCTCATCCAATTTTAAACTTTAATTCAAAGTCGTAATATGATCTAAATGGAAATTTATATTAAAACAAGTACCTAACCAAAAATCAAATGTCACGGCAATGAAAATTCCCACGTTAACGTCCCAATGTTTGTTGTTTATAGATCAATATTCTCAATCAATTGGTTATGCAATATGATTAAAAATAAATTTCCTTTCGATTCGCCATAGTTCAACCGCAATTAACCATATATGTATATATAAATGATGAATGTAGGTGTGATATTCGTCGTTAAATATACAAATACATAACCATTTATAATTTAAAATTATTTAAATTATTGTATTTATAATATAAACTTTTATTTTTAATTACTCATCTAATATGCTAATTTCTTACACCTAAACTGAAAAAATCATTTTTATTGTCGCGACGCGAGCCTATATTATGGAGATCGATCAATATTCAGGAAGATATCGTATAATTAATCAAAAATGTTAGCAAAAGTTTTTTTTTATCACAAAGTTTTCGCGATAAATTTCTCTTTTTTTACATTGCACATAATATAAATATTCATAACAATATGATGCGCATTAATTAATAAATTATTAAATATTAAATTTATATCCATGCTAAAGCGTTTTTTTTCATATGGTGGCTTTTGGGTATCTATTGTAGGTTTGCGCGATAATAATGTATGAATTTTCGGTGAAATTTTATTTTATTTGGAGTTATTGTAAACACAAATAATAAAATTAACAGAGGTATGAGAGTTATGAATGAGGTTGATGGAAAAATTGTTTAATGAGATTTGTGTCTTAATTAAGATTTGGGCTATTACAGAGATAAAAAGAAACTTGTTAATAGTCTCTCTATAGTAATAACAAAATAAAACGAATTGGTTTAAAAATATGTATTAGTCATGTAATAGAGCATGGTAATAAATTTAAAAAAAGATAGTATTTACATTTTATTAGGACAAGTTAATTTAATGAATTAAAGAATAAAACATGAAGTCATCATAAAATGTGACTCAAATCGTATTGAAACTTTCAAATAATTATATTCAAGTTCAATTAATTAACTACATATATATATATACCTAGTTACAATCCTGATCAATTTCTAATTAATTCAAATAACAGTATTATAACAATAAAAGTAAAATTGTATATCTAATTTAAGATTGAAAATTTGTTAAACTTTTATAAAAGTGTATTTTGAATCCGAAATTCCAATTAAGTTCGACTCATTTTACATCAAAACTAATTAACGTTCGACTTATAGATCAGTGATGTAAAACCACAAAAAACTACACTTTACAATTCCAGACGAATGTTTTCTCGAGATTAAGATTTATTAATTCTCGGTTATCCGGGAACTTAATGTTCTTGAAAAATATTTATATCTATACATTTTGTTGTACAATTATTACAAAATCGAGAATACCACATTAAAATAATCAAAAATAGATATATTTATTAAATTATAAGGCACTGCTTTAAAGAATTGCCAATTAAAAAAATGATTTGTCTTTGGTTTTGCAATAAATTTTAAGGAAGCAAAGACAATTTCAGATTATTGACGGTGCTTGTTGATCGTTCGACGACCGTTCGGATATTTATCGGTTCCCTTGTCTGACAATTACTATAGCACAATTATATTACGAAAAACCAACAAAATTTGGCTGGCAAACAAGAACATTTGTCAGACCCTGAGGCCGAGGCGGTATAAAATTACAGTTATTTTTCGGGTTGGTGTTTGCATCTATCATGATATTAAAAGAGCAAGGAGCATCATTTTTTATAATAATTATATATTACTAATTTTCTATTTAATTCAAAATGTTTAATAACAAAATAAAATAAGTATCATTCTCAACTATTTAACTGTCAAAATTCAATCTCTGATGGTTTCCACTGAAGGTGATCGTTCTCCTTCAACCGTTACAATGACATCTTTCATCAGACGTTTCCTGTTCCTCTAACAAAATTTCCTCCATCGGAAGACATCAGTTTTCTCTGGGCAATAAATAACATTGTTATGTTAACATCGTGTTTCTTTTACACAAAACTGATGTTAGCCAAATTAATTTGTCTACTCAAATGATAGAAAAAAAGAGTCAAATATATTATATTTTATGCTTTATATAAAAGATGAAAATACAAATTATAGAAATATCTATTTGATTTGTTTCGTATTACAATCGATAACTATCACTCAATCTTTTTCTGATACTCGTAGTTTAACCATAGAACACAACATAGAATCCTTATTCTATGGTTTAACATCGTCGCCGTTTTGTAATCGCAAATTCGTGTTCATATTTTTTTTTCGTAGAGCAATCCTCCATTCGGATTCTATTTCTTATTTTTCCTACTGTTCAAAATCGAATAAAGTTCGTGTAGAAATTTTGATTTTCAAACAGTAACATTTTCCCAACTAATTGGTTGCATTGGTGCATGTTCTTTTTCAAGGTCCTATTCAGTTCTTCTCCAACACAGGAAAGTTTTTCGGCCGTACTAGATTAAAATTTATACAGATAGGTAGTATAATTTCGATAAAGATTCTTCATTTAAAACTATCAAATGTTTCCAAAACTGTCTCGAAGTTATCGTTTTGAAACCAAATTTGCAAAAGGATGTTAAACCTGAATAACTAATAAATATTCAAACTATTAATAAATTTACAAACGGATTAATTTAATGACTGATAGATGACTGTGTAACGCAGAACAGAGTGCCACACGGCTGTCCATTTAGTGGAAAACTGAAATGACTGATAAAGTTTTAAAATTTATCAATTGTAAATAAATAATTTTAGCCCCCAATTGTTAATCGGGTTTTAAAAATCTAATTCGATCACAGTTTGTTGGTCAAGGTTAGGTTAGAGGGGCTGCAACGGCACTCTTACAGACCGTTGTGATACCAGGATCTTACTTCTCGTTTATTCCTAGTGAAATCTGTCGGAGCTACTTATATGTAGCGTGAGATATCTTGCACTATCAGTGTCCATGCTGTACCTTACCTACCCACATATATTTGCCTTCTGCGTGCTAAAGTCGGACATGAGCTTAGGAAGTGAACTAAAGTCCCTTCCTCCTCATCCCTAATACAGCTTCTGCAGAAGTCATTATTTCCACACCTAGCCTCCTCGCATGTTCTCCAAACAGACCGTGTCCTTCGTTTTAATATACGGTAACGTAGTTAGATTAGGGTATTAGAGAGTTTCAAGACTTGCTTTATGACTGACTTATTTTCCTACACTATACATGTGAGGGTGTTAGTCTGCCTTACGTTCCCCGAGACTACTGCTAATTTTATAAGCGCTAATTTGAGCGCTATAATAGGCTTTCCCAGGTTTGCCCTTTCCGGTTTCAGTTGAACTGTTGTTCCTTGCCTAGCTAGTTCATCGAGCCTCTCACGCTCCTTAAAGGAGTGGTTGCACGTGCTTGTGATAGCGTCCACCATGCAATTCAGTTTCTCCATTGTCGTTGGCGGCTTAAGGGTCCCAGCGGCAATAATCCTTTTAGCATATCCTTGTATATTTCCCCAGTTTGTCCGTCTCGGACTCCTTAAGGCTTTCCGGGTAGCAGGGTAAATGTAAGGACTATAAATTACATATCGATGGTCAGAGAAGGAATGTTCTTTCGACATCCCCTATTCTTTCTCTGACCATATGATAAATATTTTCTGAAAGACAGGTTACGTCTAGAACCTTCCACCTGTTTCTAGCAATAAATATGGGTTCGCGTCTAATATTACAAACTAACAAGTTTAATAAGTAAACAAAAAGTGACAATTTAATAAGTAGACAAAAAGTTACTTACCTATTTCGTTGATGCTGGCGCTGTCCCAGATTGTATAGATTGTATAATTATAATTTTGTATGCGCATTAGCATCCCACCCGAGTATCACATCCATCTTCATTTTCTGCTTGAAGGACCAGGTTCCCCGAGAAAGTATTTAATAAAATATTTAAATTATTTTTTCTGAGAATACAGGATTTGATTTTCCCAAATGTGTTTGTGTATATACTCCTTCATTCTGCGGCCACAGATGTTGTTAATCCATGTTTCTTGAATAAATCAGTTACATTGGAAGGCTCCATTGGTTGGTGTACCTCCTCTCCCTGCACAGCTGCATCTTGTATGGACAGGTTGCCGTCCCGCGTCGACCCTTTGTAGTATCCAGCATCTCTACAAGATGGAAGGGCTCCTGGAGTTTACCTTATTATCTTTAGAAAAACTGAGTTCAGTGCGTTGTACATCAACCTTCATTTTTCCACTGTGAAGCTCCCATCTTCATGACTCAACTTATCAATGACGGCTATAAGCACTAAACTATATATTAAGAAATAATATTAGGTGTATCTTAAGCTTATTATACTCATTCCTGTTCCATGTTACAAGAACTTTATGCTTAACTTATAGTTCATTATAATTCTCAAGCTTTAACATTTATTTATTAATTATTTTGGTCAAGTGCAGTATTTACAATCAGTATTTTTGGTTTTGTCTTATAATAACAACGGAACAGTATATAAGTGACCTCAGTTTTATGTAACTCAAGCAAATAAATACTTGAACATTTTTTACCTGAAACACTTTGTTCAATCAATATACCAAAAATGATATCACCCTTTTTGGATCAGTTATATAGTACCTTACAATTTATCTGAATCAAATCTCATGGATAAATTCACATTGCAAGGTATATTTTTAAGTGATGAAAAAATATTTATGCTAACAAAATATGTATAGCGTTTTTTTACAATAATATATATATATATATATATCTATATTTTAAATACACATATATGTATATATAAATGTAACAAGGTTGAGGTGATCGCGATTTTACAATTTTTTATTGATTATTTACTGCAGTTGAACAATCCGATCGAAGGCTAATTCTCATATTATGCGTTCAGCATGACATGTAGTATTATATCGATATTAATATATGTACATCGAAATGCTAATTATCGTCCACGGTTAGAAGGCATCTGTACTAAATATATATGCATGTATACGTACATACATACATATTATATAGAAGGCACAAATCATACAAAAATTTTTTTTTACTTTGTTACTATCTTGCATGTACACACGATATACGGTCAAAAGACATTTAATGTACATTTTTTGTATCATATCCATAACAATAACGACGTAATGTTAACTTTCACTTATTTAAAAAAATAAAACACTGTATAGATACTAATTGTTTGTACGAGTATGGTTCATGTCTATACATGTCTATATATGTACATACCTTTTAAAAACTTTAGGTTTTGATAACTTGTTATTCCAAACGATGATCGACCAATTAAGCATATAATGTGTACATATACTTAAACTGTGTCCGAATCCTGTGATAAAAAATCGTGAATTAATTTTATGACCTTTGCTTGATATTTATTCCCCTACATTCACGATTTTTTATTATGCTGTCCGAAAATGTATAATAAATCTCCCCACCTCATAAGTTTTTTCCCCACGTCATATATGTCAATTTTAGTTTTTAAAAAATTAATATTAAAATAATGGATCCAATAATACTTTTAATGGTTCTGTATTATTATTATGTGCACATACAACAACGGTTAAATACCAGGATGTTGTTGAGACGAAACAAGATGCCATATACACCACAAAGCCAAAACCCAATAATAAAACGAATTTTGTAAACAATTACGCGTATCAGCCAAAACCTTTCAACAATTTGGATTGTTTTTAAATAAAAAGTGTAGTGGGTGGTCTCCAGAACTTGAACTGATGGCATTTTTGTTATGGCTGGGAAGTGGCACCAGTTACAGAATGGTCAGTGGAATGATGGATATACCGAGGTCAACAATAAATGACATAGTCCATAAAATGCTGGATTTTACGTTCGACCGTATAATGCCGAGGGTGATTAGATTACCGTCTACCAGTGATTTACCAGACAGAAGTTTTTATGAAAAATTGGATCTACCAAACCAAACCGATCTTAAATGAGTTGGAAGGACAAAATGGGAAAACAAAACGGTTGAAGGATTTATCATGGAATTTAAAAGTTCAGTTATCATCGGCCGGATGTCAAAAAGAAAAAATTCCGGTGGGATGTATCGAATTTGCGTCCAGCAATCAGGTACGTATGCAGCTTGAGATGAATCCCGTAGAAATATTACAACTTTATATGAATGTTTAGAAAATGTTCAAATTGAGTTGGATTTGTTGAAAAAATAAAAAAAATACTAATTAGATGGTTTATACACAATGTTTATTCGACATTTATAATTGCATGCCGGCCTGCACTGGTCGAAGGTTCTAACGCCGAAGACATTTTTGTAGGATTTGATGTGGTCTCCGCTACAGATGCTCCAGCTGTTATTAACTGAACCGTACCTTGTAAATTTAAACTTAAACATTTAATTTGCTTAGCCAGTTCGGTGGAAAATTCTCCCAACGATTCGCCATACACGTTTAGAAAAACCTCGATTCCATCCAGTAGAATGTTTGTGAAACGTTACTCACTTATATATCGTTTGATAAATCGTACAAATGCTGCAATAAACTTATGTTCACGTCTGAAAATTGCTCGCTCCAAACCCTTGCGTCTAATCAGTTCCTGTATTAGAGCAACAGTAATGTGTGGATTTTTGTTCACAACATACGCCTTCATTACACAGTCTAAAGATTTTCCGTATTCAAACTTTCGCAGAGATTTATCGTATCATAAAACTGGCCGATACTATAATTAGATTATATCGTATTATATATAGTAATTAATATATTTATATATATATATACATATACATATATATATATATATATATATATATATATATATATATATATATATATATATATATATATATATATATATATATATATATATATATATATATATATATATATATATATATATATATATATATATATATATATATATATATATATAATATATAATTAATTTAATATAATATATTATATAATTAATATTTCAATTTAATTTTGATTTTTAACAGAATTTTGAATAAAACATTTCAATATTTGGGTGTCAAACAAATCAAAAGTTGGACATGCGCAGACAAATTATTCGATAGCTGCCAAAAATTATCATAATAATTGAATAGAATAATTTGGGTGTGTTCGGTATTTTGAAGTAAATATCAAAAAATTAATTCACGATTTTTTATCACAGGTTTCGGATACAGTCTTATAAATCCAATAAATATGTATCAAGCAAAAATCAAAGTGTATATTGTAATTATAACATTCAATTGCAAATATATAGTCTATGTAATATACACAAAAACTAAAACATAGTTTTATGATATTTATTATATTATAAATTCACCTTGACGTATGTAAATATAACAATTTTACATCGAGTTGAAAATACTTCAACCTCTACATAGTTTATTTCGTGGTAATTTTTTTGCACCACGTGACATAAACAATTATGAATTATTCGTGACACGGTCATGTTATAAATAAATATATACAACGGAGTGACAGTATAGTTTTGATTAACCGGTTTTATAAAACTAAACATAAATACAACTGTAACTGCCGCCACGATATAAAATTATAATGTTACGCGAATAATTATCGATATACATATGTATTATAACGTTATTATTTAATCATATAGATCATGTTTTATAATAAAAATTACATTGCAGCTTTTACAATTTAAACCAAAATGTCAGCGATATTTTTTATGGGATTAACTTGTTATAGCATGATGGATTACATATATGTATATGTATATATATATTTTCGAAAACACATTGTAATATTTATCTTATGTTTTAGCGTTTCGATAATCATAACGATAAACATATACATATATACAACATATCATCAGATATAGATAATTTATTTAATGATGTGCATCAAAATTTATGTATTTCTAAATGAAAACCTAAATAGTAGTGTACATAATTTAACTCATTAACTGAAAACACACTAAACTTTGCATATATGGTCTGATAATGAGGCACACATGTTTATGGAGCATCTCAGAAGATCTATTCTAATTGAACTTCAAAGTACATAATAATACAATTTGGTACTATTAAAACCATGTTTTCATTATTAACAAAACGACATGAGTCATTAAATTGTAAATTTACAAAAATTGAGTAAACAAAATATCAAATCAAATTATGTATCGAATTTCGAGTGAAAGTCTGAATCAAATTCTGGAGTGAACATAAATACGAGTACTATAAGAAAAAGTTCTGTGCTAAGCGGATAATCTTGTCGTTGAGGGTCGCGCGTGATCAATTTAAGAGGACAATTTCTTTAAATAAATTATATTAATTTTAATTTGTAATTTGACACTCGAGTGACGTTAAAAAAGGATAGGGTCGTTGTAAACAAGTGTTTATGATAAGCTAGCGAAATACAACTTTTTCAGATTCTACATCATTGTTTCTATTTTGAAATTGAACTTTATACCATAGTATAGATAATAACAATTCGTACTCTACGCCAAATCCTCAACGAGTTCTGTTCCCACCAAAAATCATGACCGAAGCACAAACACTATGCTTTATTTCGTATTCAACATCAGCATTCATTCAATAATAGCTGATTAATTAGATTCATGTATTTAAAGTACTTTATTGAGAGCCTCTGATCTTATTGAACTTTCATTATTTTTCTGAAAGTACTCACATTAAAATACATAATACAGAATTGCATCACTGGCAGTGGAGCGCATTTAAAATAAAATATTTCAAATTGAATTTTAAAATTTCAAATATCGAAAAATTTTAGCTAATTTTAAAAACATATTTTAGAATGCGCGCGGTCGAATAATCGTCTTTTCAAATCATAATCAAGAAATTCAATATAGAAACTAATAGGCATGCAAATATTTCGATGAAATATTGAAAATAAGAAACTAGCTTGCCACAAATCTGGCATCCTTCATTTTTAAAATGACATATACAATTTGTTTTGCTATAAATTGTTCGTTTCATCACAATTTTGTGCCTGGTGCTGCAGCTATCATGTACTTTATCTACTTTGAAATTAGTAACGGAAATTGATGAGTTAAAAAATGTGTCCTCGTGATCCAGGTTTAGCGAACCAAATATTATAATATTCTGAAGCATACCTACAGGTTTACTTCTTTTTATTTAACAAAACCCAGTGGCAAACGGAGGCCTTCGGATACCAGGCGACCTCCAGTTGAAAGTAGCTTTATTTCTCTTATTCTCTCTTTGTCGAACACAAATAAAAAACGAGACCGGCACTCTCCAAAGGCCGGAAACAGCTACGATGAACTCGAACTATAAAGGTGGGGCTTACCGACGCTCGGCGTTCAGAATTCAAGATAGGTGAGCCACAAGCTTTGAGGTGCAACTCATATCCAAGCAGAGGGAGTCCATGGCATGGGCTAGGCAAACTGTCGGCTGCAACCACTCAGAAAGGGACCGCGTGTCAAAAAGACAGCGATTTCAGGATGAGTTACAAGCGGTCGACGGCAAACAGGCCAAAATGCAGATGGAAAAAGAAACCCCTACTGCAAAAACCCACCGCTGCGTGGCTTCATATGGAAAGAGCATGCTATTGTGCTGGCCGTCATTGACAAGTAGAGTCATGAAGATGGGAGCGTCATTGTGGAAAAATGAAGGTTAATGTTCAACGCACTGAACTCAGTTTTTCTAAAGATACCAAGGTAAACATTTCACACATCACGAAATCAGTTCCATTAACCCATCGCCATTAATTCTATACCTACTTCTCCAAGAGATGGTAACTTGATGTTTTTTATGAATTGACATCTTATTTGCACTTAGTTTAATTGTATCACGTATCAGATTCTGCCACACAGTTTCTATTATAGATTTTGCTGCGCCATTATAAAATCTAAAATTTTTGTCCGAAAATAATTTAGACTAAACTATATGTAATTTAAAAAAGTTACGAAGATTAAATAAATTTGATTAATCAGGTTTTTTAGGTCCTGCAAATACATGGTAACGCTTCACTGGTGAATAGTAAATTAATTCCACAGTTAAAATAGTTTAGCAATAATGACACGCGGAAAAAGCTGATTGACTTGGTAAAACTCAAGTATACGACTTGTGTAATTATACTTGTAATAGTTCATCGACATTTCGACCTACTGTTATATCACGGAATAGTGATTATCAATCAGCACATTTATATACGAGTAATATGTTCATACGCATATAATTATAAGAACATTCTCGCAATTATCTTATATTACAGTATACAGTTATAATCCAAGGCTGTTCACGTGAGTTCTAGTTTCTTTTTTCAAGATACATATTTTGATTTTGTATCAACACCTTTCTACATATTTTCGAATTAATAAATTGAATACAACTGATTCGTCATACTACTGTTTATTGGTTTCATTTCAATATATGTTTTATATTGTGTCTTAATCATTTATTCCAAGTGAAAGTTTTTGTAATGCTGATTCAGCAGATTTAGTGTTATTTTTGCATTAAATTTTGTTGCTTAATCGCACGAGAGAGATTACAGTAGTACTACATATTCATATATCTAGAAATTTTTTCCCTCAAAACATGCAATAAAATATTGTGGTCCAAGGTTAACCTACCACGGATGCGCAAGCATAGATCATTAATTCTTCAGAATATAGATATTTATAGTTATAGCTACATAAAATATACGGATATAATCAATAATTATAATAATGTTATATTATTTAATAATATCACAATTAGTTTTAAGTATAGGTCCAATCGAGCTTAATGCGCATGTAATATGTGATATAACGCAACAATACATTATAATTATGTGTTTATGAGTAAAGAAAATAGATTTGTATAAATATCGCGAGCGCGTAATTACCGTTAATACTTAATACACTATACATAAAAAAAACCGATTTTTTATATTATTTTTTGAATTATTTAAACCGATTAATATGTACATATGTATGTATGCGCGAAGATGTTTTGGTCAATACAAGATTTGGTGCGATACTTGGAAAGAGAAAGCATTGCATAATATACCAACATCATATTATGCATATAAGACATAAAATAATCCCAGCTTGAAGAAATTGGATATATAAATAAACTGCAATCTTGGTTAAGTTTTTAAACGAAAGTGAAAATTGGAAGTAGATAAGTGGGTTAAATTTGATGTAATAATACTTGAGTCAAGTAACTAGTAGTTTAAGTTATATTTATTATCACATACAGACAGTAACATTATCAATTGTATTTAGGGTTTTTGACCAATTTGTATATATATGACGTATTGTGTAAGTTAAAGTTTGACTTAAAAAATATGGTAGTATCAATTCTATTCGACCAAATTCATAAATGTATTTATTTATTTAAAAAAATCGATTAAGATATGTACACGATTATGATTTTATGTAATAAAACATTATGTAAACATTCTGTTAACTGTATTTTCGGTGTTGTAATCGTAATTGGTTGAATCACGTTCAAGTTCCACGAAACCAATATAGTTTCGCAGTATTTTCCGATCTACATGTGTTTGCTCATTCTTCGCTTTATCAAACCCATATACATAGAATTCGCTTGGGTGATTTCTCAATTTGCCTGTTAATAGTTTCAGTATAACTACCTGTAATTCTTGCTGTTATTGATATTGTATGCGAGGCGTATACGTTATACTTTATTCGATGGAACGACATTATTTTGAAACGAATGTTGATTGTACCATTCGATAAATCTATTAAGGTCTTCTTGCAATCATTTGTGTGTTGTGTCATTTGTATCTCTTTCATCGTATGGTACATTTTTATATCATCTGCAATAACCTAATTGTTTTATGACTTCAATGATGAAACCACTGTCCAATGTGTGGAACACCAGAAGTAATAATGATTTGCTTAGATTTCTAATTTTAAATTATTACATACTGCCCGTGACTTGATAAATATGAGTTAAACGATTAAATGAGGTGGAATGAATAATTAAAATTATACAGACTTCCAAAAGACTTCATAATGTATTACGTGACGTATTTCTATCAGGCACACACACACACACACATCCAGCATTTCTCTGCTTTACAAATTAACCCAATCTGATCGTGCATTACATCAGAAACTGTCTGTTCGTGGCTGATTATAACCACTTCAAGTGGTTAACCAAGTATAAAATACTAAATAGCTAACCGCGGTCTTTTAAAATATAACACAAAGACTGAATGATTTGTTTACTTTATTTTTGGTAATATTTTACGGTAATTTTACTACGTTTTATACGAGATGTACATATATCTGTGGTAACGTGCAGGTTTACAATAACATTTTCGATCTTCGATATACGTTTGTGTCCCTTGTTTTACGGACAAAATTATGCTCTATTGCGTTTGCTCAGTTACGCTTTTTCTAATGCGATCTCAGCCTGTTAGAATAAATTGGCACACTATCGCTTTTGCCTCAATTTGTAAGCTATCGAAAAGAAAAAAACTGTTGTTACTTTATCGAAATGTATAGAAAACAGAATCGAACTCGCTGTATGTGCAAATATAAAATAGAATACTGGAGCCCTACTAAGACTTTCGCCTACTATTTTCGACGGCTATCGTTTTCCTATTGTAGGAAAAGGAAAAACAGGAAAACAATATTATAATACAATATTACTATTGTTTACCTTCTTCTTTCTTTGCCAACTATAGGAAAATGATAGCCGTCGAAAATAGTAGGCGAATGTCATCGGGCCCTACTCTCCGTGAAAATAGAGATGTAGTCTAACGAATATCGAAAATTTGATGTTGGAACATGCTCCCCACTGATTTTGTACATATTGACATATAAAAAGATAAAATATTGTCGAAAACCTGACGCCATATTGTATAAAGTATCTGCAAAAAAAGTTGTCACAAGTGGATACTATTTTATTTTGAGTTGTAAGGCATATTCGAAAGTAAAAATTGGCTGTGGTTTTAGAAGATATTGCTGGCCTGAAGGATAAGAAGAATACTAAATACTTAAATAAAACAGGTGCACATTATATGTCTTGTTGGTATATAGGTTCATTAAATCGACTATAAACTCTTTTGTTTATACTTATGTAAAATTCAACATGATAATAGTTTAAACTTTTTAATTGGTGGAAAATTGGAAAACATAATGACATAAACATAATTCAAATTGAAATTTTTTTTTTATGTTTATCTGAACTGAACAGTAAAATTTAATGCAAATTCCCTTCAGTAGCTTAATTATCTAAATAGTAACTCAATCACTGAAGAGGTTATCAACTGTCAGATCAACCAACACACTTTACGTGCATTCGAATATTAGATCAAAACGGTGAGATAGAGTAGATAGATAATGTCATTTGACACAACCAAAATAAATTAAATCAAAATCAGTGCGAAACTTTAATTCCCATAACTCACAAACGCGGTCATCTTTTCTAGAATTGCAAAGCATATAAATTCAAAAAATGGCCGCAACATTCTACATATGAAAACATTGTTTCGTTATATTAAACCTGTTTTATAACTTTAAGACAAAATGGAGCGCAGTTCTTGATCAAATTCATTACTGTTTATGTACAATTCAAATAAATTTTTATAATTTAATTTTATAGTTTGTTATTTTTTTTAACTCACAAATCTAGTTTGAACTTTATTTAATTTTTACAGTTTACAAAACAAAACACCAGACAAATGAATTGGTAGTTCTGAGCTCTACACCCGTTGCATTACGGCGTCATTTCCGTTTGGATTTTCGTTGCATTTTTACATGTAAAATTTCGAAAGTGTCACTTTATTTCACAACTAAAAAAACGTAGTCCTACGTCAAAAATTACTTTGTTTCATATATTATCATATTGTTATAAAAGTCAATAAATTAAATATTTAAAAAAAAAATAGAATAACGCGATTATTAATTTTTTATTGAATAAAAGTATTGTTTATAAAAATAACGTGATCTCATGAGCATGATTCCAACAAATTTAATTTGCACTGGCAATAATAATAATAGTACTCGGATACTCATTTACTGCGATAAAAATCGACTAGTACATATTTGTGTTTTATTGAAAGTATTTTGTTTCTATTTTATTATCACAAAATCTGCAAATCGATGAAAAATTAAAGTAAATATTTACTTTTTTTAAATTGATTTTGCCTATGGTTATCCTATGGTTATCCTATGGTTTACCTATGGTTATAATTGATCCTAAGTAAATCAATATCTTTAGTGAATTTTTAGCTGACTATTTCACCCGCAGCACTTGTCCGAAGTGTTATTTTCATTCTAATTTGATGACAGTTTTCTTTTTATCTTAAAAATTTACTCATTGTACAGAGCACAAAATTTTACTGGAATAGTGATGCGATATAATAATCGACCGCAAAAGATTTTACTCCGATATTCAAATGATATATATAATCGAACGCAACAGATTATTGTTTTACTGTATTCTATACAATGGGTGTAATCGGCGACCCTCAACCCTTTTTTACAGAACGCATCCGCTCACTATTGTGCTTATTAAAAGCGTGTAATGCTGTGCCAAGCTATTCGTACAAAAATCGTAATTGAGAAAAATAGATGAAAAATACTGGCACTTTTTGATAATTTAGTTTTTATTTATTATTTTTTTAATAGCCTGAATACAGTTGAATAATTGGCACTTATATTGTAATTTCTAATTACCAAATTTTCGTTTACTATGACCACCAATGAAAATTAAAAACGGAATGTTCAAAAAGGCTCTGTTGAAATCCAAAATCTAAAATTCGAACCACCGACCAGCCGTGTGAACAGAAAACGAATGTGGAACAAATTCCTAAAGGTGTGTTCAAAACCAGAAAACCTTTAGAATAAAAAAAAATTCTGTTCAGCAACATTTTTAGACATCGCCAAAGTTTTTGATAAAATTTGGCATAAAAGACTTATATATACAACATAACACAGCTTTCCGCGAGCTTCTCCGTAAACATGAAAAATTATATGATTAATTGAATTTTTTTTAAACATATAACAGTACAAAAATGTATACGAAAACCTTGCCGGGGTCCCATAAGGCAGTGTACTGGGTCATATTATGTATACATTTGAACATTGTTGATGATACAATAATACTATAGCTTCGCACCAAATTCCTGCACTAACTTCAACAAATTTGCAAGAACAGACACGTGAAATAGAAGAGTGGTTAACTATATATAGTAAATGGAGAATTAAGGTCATCGAGGGTAAATCGGTACGTCGGCTTGCCGATACATAAAATGATAAATACCTAAGTAGGCTTACAGTTTCGGGTTTTTCTGAAAAAATTGTCAAAAAATGATGAAAATCTTTTTAAAAACGAGCAAATATGCAAGAAAAGGGACATTTTTACACATATTTTCGGGTTTTTTCTGTAGATAAAAGGTTGACAAGGAAAAACAGATTGAAACTAAACGCGGCAACATAAATCGAGTTAAAATGTGCTCAAAAACTGTTTGATCAGAAACATTCAATTACTTAAGGGTGATACGGCGTCTAAAAGACACGATAGATCATTCATATATTGAGTATATCAACAAAATTTACAAACCACAAAAAAAATCCGCAATACACTATAAAAAACTCAAATTGTAGGTAATCAGATTATAGGACATAACAAAATAAATTAAATATAATGATTCAATACTACAGAGAAATTTAAGCCACATAAAATGGCGAAAACAGTCTTAAGAATACCGACATACACGCTAGATGAACCAACAAAGGAACGGAACTAACGAATGAACAGGGAACTACAGATGCACATGACTATGAATGTTGAACTATATAGTATACTTTGCTCGACTATTCCAAAAATTGCTGCTTCAAAAATTTTAAATGGTTGGATCACAAAATAAAATAAATCACTAGACTCAAACCTAAATGACGAGAAGATAATAATTTACTATAAAAGTGGACTGAACAAAACTACTTAAATGAATTCCCAATTTATGCTTTCTTTCTCACTAAAAAAGTGGATCTAACTAATCGATATGCTGGATGGAAAATATTTTTTCTGTCTACATTTGGATATCTCTAAAGTAGAGCTCAACGCGCAGGGTGCACCCAATTATCTTCAAAGTTTAGTTTAGGTGAAAAATGATTTGAACAATTCTTTTGTAGAGTCGTAAAATAGTAGCCGTAATATATAGTGTTTTAATCCCCGGTTGCACGAAAATATTTAACTAGAGATTAGCTAACCAGCTGTTAAATGCTAAAATTGGTTTTCATTTCACAACCGAAATTCAATTCAACTTAATGTTTTTTCCACTTTACTTGGAAATATTAACATTTTCTATCAATACATTAAAAATTCAATATTAACAGCCGATTAAATATTTAACTATAAAAATCGGCCGGTTAATTTTAACTGGAGAAACGGTAGTTAAATATTTCGTGCAATCATATGGCCAATGTCATATTGTAAAATTGACAAATTACTGATGTGTGATTGATGTTTTTATTATGTCTGTGGGATTTCATTTTTTTTATACATGGTGATACAAAATGGTGATGGTAAAATATGTCACCCCTGATTGATTCAAAACAAAACACTACCAAGTTCATGCATGAACCGTCAAAATATCGTTTTATATTTAAATCATATTGTTACGTTTTTGCCCTGTTAAACAAGGTTCGTCCACTGGATTGTAAATAAAACAAACGATGGCTTATTAAATTTATTTATTTCCGAATAATTACACTAAACATTAATTTAATTAATTCACTTATTTAACTTCACAATAATTACTTATTACACTTTAAGAACTCTGTATTCCAGTTTATAATCACTTAACTTTCACTTGTTCCTTTTTATTATTACTAGCACTATCGCGGTTAAAACACAACTAACTTACTCCTAAATTTGTATCTCGTATTTATACCAAATATTCTAACCTTCTAGTATACTCCAGAATGTTCGAGAGTGTCTAGAATATTCTTGAATAGTCTAGATACATCTTCTTTATAACAGTTTTAGATTTACGGTAGTGTCTCTACTCAAATAGAGATCGTAACAATATACACAGATAGAAATGCTGTGAAAAATGTGTAGAGAAAAAATAGAGACATCTATATTCTAATAGGAAAAACATCCATTCACTAGCTAATCTGCTATGGAATTTTCTATTCCAATTTCGTTTGTGGCAAGTTAGATGCCTAAATTTTATTAAAATAAAACTCAACTTAATATATCTATTTGTATCTCTCTGTAAGTAAATAACTTGAAGAATTTTGGAGTTTGCTGAGATACGATATAACTTTAACGGTTCTTTATAATTTTGAAATTTGGTACATTCTTAAATAAAACCGTATAGTTTTGGAATCAATTTAGGTAGGGTTTTTTGTTTTCTTATAATTCCTTATCTGTATTTTGCAGCATCATATAGCATTTTTCAAAGAAAATATACAGAATAAGAATTTGGATGTTTTTTGTTTGTTTTTTATTTAATCACTTCCAAAAATTGTAATTATATAAGTATTTATGATTTAGTTTAACTAAAACCCACTTGTTGTGACTCATAATTTGAACACGCACTTCGGTTACACGTTCAAGTAACTCCTTAATCCACGTTAAGATAAAGGTTAAAATAGGTAAAATGGATATGGAAAGATTGCGAATTCCAATTTATAAGTTGCATTGTTAGACTTATTTGTCTTATAATAATATATTGTTGTTAATTTTTGTTTCGTCTAAGTCTAAAGGTTAAACAAGGTTCCCATTATACATGAAAAAGTAGTATTGCATTTCCCATACACGAGCGCATGTAAAAAAAGATCGACTTCATTGTATAATCTATAAACACATCAAAAATCAAATAATTTTGTTTTAAGAAAGTTTTTCTAATAATCGAGTTATTACCTACATTATATAGAAGTAATGACAACATTTGATGTTATAGTGTATGCATAACGTAATGGAACTCATACTTACACTTTCTTCATTACTTTCAGCAATCTTACATAATTTAATTTTACTTCTATATACGTACATATATCTAGTGTGTGACTAAATAAATTATCTCTCACCGTATAGCATAGTTTTTCTTAAAGAATAATAAGAACAAGAAGTATAATAGTTTGCGGTAATAATTTAATATACATAATATGCATGCATAATGTAAGTATGGATAAGCTGCTCGTGCGAGTTTACATTTGAATTGTGAAGTTTTTTGATATAATATCGCCAAATAAGTTTGCGAAATGTCACTTCAATTATGAAATACCATTAAAACGGTGAATTGTTGTTGGTTTCTTTGTTTAGTTCGAATAAGAGTCAGCTTATAAATCATTTGGTGTAATTTTATACAGTTACTTGGTTGAAAAGACACAGATAAATTTATTGAAGATTTACATTGACATATTTAATATCCTAGGCATTTACATGTGTATATAGTACACTCAATACGGGCTGAGTACCTGTCTAAATAATGATCAATTTAATCTGAGTAGGTTCTGGTGCCCGAGTTGTTGCGCATTATACGTATTTTCATGTAATGTGCATCACGCCAATATGTTCGGCTAAATCGGTAACTTTTCTCAATTTATGCCTAATAAATTTAGCGTAATCGTGAAATTGTTTTTCGTGTAAGTTATCATTTTGCTTGGGTTGGACAACAAAAACTGGAATGATATTAATACATTTTATTAATTGTATTTATTTGCACGACCTGCAGTAGTATACTCAAGTTCTAACATCCATGCAATTGTTATATTCTTGATTATTAATATAATGGACAATTCAAAATAAAAAAAACTGTCCGAAGCTCGACGTAATTTTATAGTGACAAACCATAGCGATAAATAGCGCAAAAAATTATAACTTGCCATAAATAACGTGTTAAAATACTAATTCAAGGTTCAATTCGAATACCACAAGACTCATAAGTAAAATTACAATAAGACAATATATTATATATATATACTTAATTAAATACGAGACTAACCCACATATTATCATCGTTTACAAAATATCGTTGAATTACATAAACCGTATATCGTAAACACCAAAACGAAAGGCACAACAAAATTTCCAGTTAAAACCATCGATCGATTGGCAAATTATTAACAATCATCATCATGTAATTATATTTATGCTTTTGTCTTATGAAATTGTAATTAAACGTTATGTTGTGTATGTAATAACATGTATGATTTATAGGGTAAAATATATAGTAATAGTTCACTATATCGTTATACCCTCTTTCAATATACGTTAAGGAGACGATAATAATCATAATATAAGCTATTTCTTGTAAAATTTTCATTGATTTCTAAATGCTGTTGATTTGTGGTGAAAGTTGGCAACAACAATACAAATCATACATAAAAACTATAAAATCTAACTATATTGTATCTTAACATTTTCTTTTTATTTCTATCAATTTCCAGTGGATGATGCAACCGGCCACTATACAATTGGATTCTTGTACGGTAATAACTATTGGACCGGTTCACATTCGCTATGCAAAGCGATTTATAAAACTGAAGCCGTTATGAAATTTGATGAAAAGCGCAAAATGGCACATGCTGGCCTATCGTTTACAGCTGATCAACGCAAAGGCATACAAAAACAAATCGTGTACACGAATCCAACATTCATGCCTGGATTTTATGTGGTCAAAATAGCATTAAATGATTTCGATTATATACCGGTTAATTCGAGAATTGTGTTTATTGGCGCGTGTTTACCATCGTCATGTTCATTGGAAGATGTTGAGACGATGGCTAAATTGGCGCACGACAGTAAAAATAAGCTTAATCAGACTCAACTTTTTGATGTGCTGAATGTCCGGTCACCAACGTTGAATCGGTTCAATTTCTTTGAGGACACGACATTTATTATATTGCTGTAAGTATGTTGACTGTTTGTGGTCAGATTTAATCTCAATTCAGATTTAAAATTTTGCGTGTAGATTTTATTACTAATTTGCCATGTTTGCTTCAGAAATTTAACTCAGGTAATATTTTTATTAAATTTAAACTTAATTTTTTCAGTATTGTATCCATCTTTGTTGGCACATTAATGGCTTGTGGCACCCTATACGATTTACATTTAATTAAATGTGTCAAAGAAAAAATGAGACTGAAAAAAGAATCGAAAGATTTGGCAACTGATTCATCATCTGGAATTGGATGCACTACATACGACCTTTCGAAAGCCGGGCAAACTAAGGTCGATAGTTTATCGGTTGGCATTGGTATGCCCAACGGTATCAATAATAATAATTCAGATGAAAATTTGGCAATCAATTCGTCTTTAAATGGGGACGTCGAGGCAATAAAATTAAGTAAGTATAAATATGAAGAGGATTGTGTAATTATAATTTATCGTTATTTATTTATTTTTCAGGTGTCTGGAGTGAGTTGTTACTATCATTTTCAGTTATAACAAATTTAAAAGCAATTTGTGATCGCAGTGTTGGAAGTGATACAATTTCATCTATTCACGGATTAAGAGCGTATTCAATGGCCTGGGTTATTTTAGGACATACCTGTATTGTCGTTTTCAAATATTCTGATAACATGGAACTACGAAAAGTAGTGGAACGTGAGTTTTCATTCCAAGCTATCTCGAGTGGAGCATACAGCGTCGACACATTCTTCTTCATTAGTGGCTTTTTAGTCTCATTTATCTACTTCCGCACCAACGCTAAAGGTAAATTGGAAAAATTATCGAAAGGTGTTAATGAATTTACTGCTGCAACATTTCATTTTTTGGGCTTGATTGGATATCGTTTCGTGCGATTAACCACACCGTATATATTTGTCCTTGGAGTGGTCGAAGTAGTTATGAAATACTATAATCAAAATTCAGTTTTTGAACCACCAACACTCGACCATGAGACCTGCCCGAAATACTGGTGGAGAAATGTGTTATACATAAACACGTTGTTCCCAGTCGAACAAATGTGTATGCTTTGGAGTTGGTATTTGGCAAATGATACACAATTTTATGTCGTCGGTGCGATAATCCTCATCATCGCAGTACGACATTTTAAGATCGCCGCCAGTGCAGTTGCCGTATTTTTATTATCCGCTTGGACCACAACAGCTTTTATAGCATACTCAAATAATCACATGCCAAATTCCGATGATCCGCTCGCATTATTCGATAAAATTTACGATAAACCATGGACACGCTCAGGACCGTATTTAATCGGAATGTCAGTCGGTTGGATTCTGTTTAAAACAAATTGTAAAATTAAAATGTCCAAATTTGTTGTTGTCCTTGGATGGACCACATCGACACTGGTCAGTTTATATTTAGTTTATGGATTATACTTTTTCCAATTGAACCGTATATCAGCGGCCGCCTATAGTTCATTAAGTCATTCAGCCTGGGCACTATGTTTAGCTTGGATAATTATTGCTTGTTCAACCGGATACGGTGGATTTGTAAATAAAATCTTATCCGCCAGCTTTATGTATCCATTCTCACGTGTTACGTACTGCGCATATCTAGTACATCCAATTGTTATCCGCGTATTAGCATTGCATACAGACGCGCCGCTACATTTAGGCATCGAATCAATGACCGTGTATTTCTTTGGACAGGCGGTATCATCGTATATCTTATCGTTTATCGTATCAGTATCGTTTGAAGCACCGGTAGTCACAATGTTGAAAATATTATCGCCAAATCGAAAGAAACGGGTTTAAATTATTTATGTATGTATGTATATATAGACACTTAAATATATAATATAGTAAATGTGATGAAGTTAGAATTTAGATTTTAAGACAAAACTCTTTGTAAATATCACAAAATAAAATCACACTCGCCCTCAAACTTAATTTTTTTATTGACTGGCCGCAAGGTTTATAAAAACACCGTCTTTCATATAAAATTACCTCTTATACATATAATTACATATATACAAATTCCATCTAATTCCATCATATTTTTAGATTTAAATTAAGGAACCGCATCTTAGACTTAATCAAAAACAATTTTTAATTTATTATTTTATAAAAACATAGTTTTTTCATACATAATTATTTTTTTTTGTTCTAAATATTTTTTAGATTTCACTTGACCATTTAATTCTTATATTATGTAAAAATATGTTATATTATGTATGTATATTGTAAAAAAAATATTTTTATTATTAAATAACAAAAAATAAATAAATAAAAGTGATATTTTATATAAAAAATAAAATTATTATGATTTTATTATACAATAATACATATTTAAAAATATCTTTTATTTACTAATTAGATTCTTCCGCCATGATCTGTTCGATTTGTGTGCAATGTTTGGAAGGGAGTTCCAAAACTATATAACTCGTATGCGAAGAGCAGATGGTCTGTATTCTGCAAAATAATGATTATTTATGATTATAATGAAGTTAATGATTTCAGTTTACATATGTTAAAGCGGTAATGGTAATAATAGTTTTGAATTTATGTACAGGATAGCTATGATGAAGCTATCAGCTCAATACCCCCAGTTACCCTAAGAAATTGATGATATTCCTCAAACAAATAATATTTGTAGCAACATAAGCGAATGACTAAACAAAAGAAAATGGTGTATTGAAGATAAGACGAATGAAAAGCAAGAGTTGATGAGAGAAGAAATTTACCATCGACGATCGGAACGTCGTATAATTGAGAGGTAATTACGCCAAATTTAATTCCCGTTCCAGATCGAACAAGTGGCCTCGCAGCATCAAAGACATGGATTATTATAATTGAGGTTACGGATGTTAACACTTTCTAACTTATGTAATAATAATAACAGTGATTAAAGGCAATTACTGGCCCCTTACTGCATCAACAATCTGGCTCCAACGGTTTCGATCCTGTGCTTGGTCTTCATACTGTCCTAGACAACCAGAAGAAGCCAAGTCATTCTCTAAGTTTATTCTCTCTCGCGCCTACCATATGGTAGCTCTGCTTTCAGAGATCGCTGCACAATTAGTTCCGGATCAGCACGCAGAACGTGACGGAGCCAGAGTACTCGCTGAGCTCTTATTTCATGCACAATATCGGGGATCTTCATCAGACCTAATCTCGATATTGTACAGAGCTCGGTATGTGCCATATAATTCACGTTTTGGGCCGTAAATCACACGCATAACTATTCTCTCAAATGTAAGGAGCCATCTCTCGTACTCATTCGTCAGCACCCAACTTTCACATCCAAACATAACAACGGGCCTGATCAACGCTTTGTAAAGCTTCAGCTTCATGGCACTTGATAGGTGTTTAGATTGTACCAGTGGCCTTAGAGGATACAAAGCGCGACTGCCAGCTGCCAGCCGCACTTTAATATCCTCACCCACACTGTTATCGTGCGCAATAAGAGAACCCTAATATTTGAATCTCCTCATAAACGTGTAGTGGCCACTACTAAAATGTGGTGTGCCATTGTCCCTGTAACCAGAGATCATGTATTTCGCTTTTGACTTTTTGATCTGGAGTCCAACTGAAGCTGAAAACTCTATAAGCGGATCAAGTATTTCCTTCACTCCGTTGCTATTCAGTCCAGTCACGCATATGCCACCTGCATATGCAAGCACCTGATTGGACTGGCGATATAAGATGTTGTGCTGAGGAGTTTCAGTTTTACTAAAGATGTACTCCAACATGAGATTAAAGAGTATCGGAGACAGAGCATCACTCTGCCGAACACCCGAGTTAACTGCAAAAATTCTTGAAGCCATTCTACACAATCATACCATTTTTGTTGGCATACCTAGATATTCCAGCGCCGACCACAGACTCTCTCGATTGATCGAGTCATAGGCCTGCCGGAAATCCAGGAACACCTGATGTACTTGGATGGAAGTCTCATAATATTTAGATAGAATCATCCGCAGCGAAAAGACCTGATCAGTGACCGATCGAATCGGACGAAATCCTCCTTGATAGTCACTAACCTGGCCCTCCGCTAGGGGGTGATTCTGTCCAATATAATGTAGGACAGTAACTTGTATGCTGTGCAAAGGAGCTATACCGCGATAATTCTCACACTTCAAGCGGTCTTCCTTCTTGAAGATAGTGCATATCGCGGCCACTTTCCATTCGTCAGGCATAACTTCGGTTCGCCATACTAATCGAATAAGGTCGAAAAGACAGTTCCACAAAGTATCCCCTCCGAATATCAAGAGCTCCTAATTAATGCAGTTCACTCCAGGTGAGAGGTTTTGTTTTAGTCTTTGCATGGCCTTAGTGAATTCCTAATGGGATGGATCCTCAATGCAAATCTCCGCACTCTGTATTTGAGGTGGCTCAACTACAGTCTGTGACGCATGATGAATACCAAGCAGGTCGGTAAAGTATCCATTCCGCTTAGCTGCCCTCCTAGTAAGAGTAGACTTGTTTTTCCTCGCGATTGTGAGACGTTGTTGCACTTCACTATGGGCTATATTTTGTTGCTCAACTGCAAGACGACACTCGTCATCAAACCAATCATTCTTGGGTCTGACTTTCACTATACCTAAAGTCTGTTGAGCAGCACTGACAACCGAAATTTTTAGTGCCTCCCAGACAGAGTTCACGCAGTCAGACTGATAATTCGCTTCCTCAATGTTGTCGCTGACAAGATCCTGATATCGTTTCTTTTGATCTTCATTTATCAGACCTTCACAGTCGAAACGTTCCATGCGTTTCGCTGTGTTCCCTGACTTGTACGAAAACTTTCACCGTAGCTTTGCAGCGACCAAATAATGATCGCTGCCTACGTATTTGGTTGCTGACCGATAAGTTCTCACATCCTGCACAACCGGAGTTCGCCCTTTTGAAATTAACATATGGTCAATTTGGCTGCGGGAAGTCCTGCGAGGATGGTTCCATGTTTCCAAATGTATCTGTTTGTGAGGGGAAAATGTGCTTGCTACTCTAAGATCGTGAGCAATTGCAAAGTACATCATTCTCTCACCATTATCGGTCGCAGTTTCGTGTCAGGAGTACGGACCTATGTTTTCACACAAGTTGGACTGATTTCTGCCAGCTCTAGCATTAAAGTCCCCAATTACCATTCTAACATCGTGTTCGGGTATAGATCCCATCAGATCGTCAAAGTCATTGTAAAATGAGTCTTTATCTGGGGGCCGGCTGACTTCTGTGGGCGCGTGTACACAAATTATCGACAGGTTGGCTAACTTCATGCGCAAGCGAAGCTTACACAATCGGTTATTGACTGCTTGGAAAACCAAAACAGCCTTCTTTACCTGCGGCACTAACTTATATACATACTTTAAATTTATTTTTATTTTCTTCAGGTTCAAACAATGGGTTCAGAATTGATGCACAAACAGTTATCACTTTGGCGGCTATTATTGGATTAGGCCGTTTAGATAATTTATTACCGAAAATAATCACTTCTGGAAACGGTCCCCATCCACACTCAAATCTGTAATTATATATACAAATTTGTAACAAGAAAAGATATATCTTTTGAATTTTTATATTATTATGTATCTGTGATAAATTGTACTGTATTTCACAAAATACGAGTATTATGAAAACTTACTGGCCAAGTGGCATTTATTGCATAAAACATATTTTTGAGACCGCAAACCATCATAACATTTAAGGACTGATTCCTACGAGTATGTCTATCAATAAATATATAATTGCATCTAGAATGCGGACACTAACACAGTATGTTTTTTTTTACATCATACAGTCACTTTAAAAATCCCATGCATGCGATCAACGTCATGGTATTAACGTTCATAGCCAAGCCAATGTACACATAGTAGTACTTGTTGCACGTTTTATATTTTTTGTCGTTTCATGTTTGAGGGTTTCCCCAATATTTCAGAAAATATATTCAGTTCACTGGTAATTTATTTATCTTAAAAGACAATCTCACTTGAAATTGTAAGTTTTATCCAGTCGCAGTAAATATTTTTGTTTCGTTGTTAAATCCGTTGTTGGTTTCCGAATAAAATATCACGTCTAATCATTATTACAGCTCAAAAATTTACATACATACATAACTTGTTGATTTAATAGATTATCCATTTATCATCAACAGCAAAGTAAATTTCTATGTAGCTAATATAATGCAAAATTTTTATACAACTAATATACAATAGAATATTTATATTTTAATTTTCCTGATTATAATAATAATTAAACAGCATTAATAACAATAAACTGTACAGGCAAAGAATTACAACAATTGCAAATATGTATTTAGCACTAATCAAAAATTTGCAAAGTGATTAGTGTAAAGTAGCTAAGTGTAATGTAAAACAGGCTCTAAGAGCAATTGTTTTTATTCTTTGCTGATACAATTTATTGTTATTAATACTGTAAAATTATTATTAAATCACGAAAATTAAATTTTTAAATATTCTATACACGTTGTCATTGTATAATTATTAATTTCCAAATATTTACAGTTTTTTTTATAAAGATTTATCAAATTTACAAATTTGATTTGAAAAGTGAAAAATGTTAAGAATTTGCAAATAAAATACAAGCGCTAATATGCAATTCAAGTGTTAATACTTTGCAGTTCTTTGATAATTAAAGTTAGCTAAAGAAAAATTTGCTTTGCAGTTAGTGATTAACTGGTAAGTCATAGCTTATTGAGTTATTTGAATTTGTTTAGCTACATCCCCGAAAAACAAGCTATTATTTTAGGAATGTAAAATGACTGTTCGGAGACTGAGGACCGTGTAGTCGTATTGCGGACTATTTTGGGCAAAAGTGTTTAAATCGTTCATGTTTTGGCAGACCTTAGCCGGTTATAATGTCTGCGTATTCGGTCTCAGCCGAATATGATCTGTCGTTATTGGTTACGTTGATTGTCTTTATACTGACTCAATGGTAAACATTTAACTGACTCGTTGGAAGCGGAACTAACCGTCTTAACAATAATGGATTGTCGAACTTATATCGGATTTAAAGGTAAACATTTCACTGACGAAATCATCGATATTTAACCGTCCCCAAACGGTAATTGAGACCGACAACTGTATATGTAAAATTGCACTAGAACTACAAATTAAATAAATTATTTATTTTTAATTTTTAACAAATTATATTTTTTATTGGCTAAAAATGATTGTTATTAAGTTATAACAAATATATATACTCGTATATCTTATTTTTTTTCAAAATTTCAATTCCTAAATGATTTTTATAATAAAATTATTGTTTAATAAAAAAATTACACAAATTAATTCATATATACAACTTGAATCTGTTGTAGAGTCACAGGGTTATCTTTATTCAAATAGTTTTGCACTTCGGCCATAAGTTGTATCAAATATGTGTTTTCGTTAAATATTAGTTTGGTTATATCTATGAACAAAAATAATAAAATGAAATTTTAAATTAATTTTCAACATAACATCATTGAAGCAGATTATAAATAGTATATATATATATATATATATATATATATATATATATATATATATATATATATATATATATATATATATATATATATATATATATATATATATATATATATATATATATATATATATATATATATATATATAATATATATATATACAAATTATATGAAGTGTCTTTAACTAGACATTTATGTAAATTACCTTTTGAAAGTGAAGATTGACCAGACCAGGAATATTTTATTATTAGGCCATAACTTAATAGGACGTGCACTGATTTATTGGTGTTGCTACATTTCAAAGAAAATATGTAGATATGTATAAAATCTGGAAAATATAAATAAAAGAAATTCAAGTTAAATGTCATTATGAAAAATTTAATTGTTTTACCATTTGTTTCATATACACTTTATTCATTAATTTAGTATTAAAATTTAGAAGTTCTTCTACCGTAGTCATTGGGATTTTCGGTAACACAAAAGATTTATTTTTTATAATTTTTGCCTCGGATTTTCTAACCGTCAGTAGAAGGTTTTCCAAACATTCTTTGGTAATGTTTTTCGCTCGGTTTTCCGTTTGTTTTTTAAATAGAAAACTTGATTGAAAAAATGATGAAAAACGAGTACTGTAAAATCGAACGCTTCACGAAATTGATACACTTCTTCATTATAGAACGTAATCACGGTTTTTTTTCATTACCGAATGGCGGTTATATGTTGTTACCAAATTTGATTTTTTATCGGGTATATATTTAACGCTTCTCGAATTTAAATCGTTTTTTTTATTTAATTTCGTTTAAAAATCGTGATACATTTATTAGTTTTCGTACATTTTTTATCAAGTCGGTAAACATTCGTGTGATTTAACATAATATTTGTAAATTGTTGTTGTAATTTTCAACCGACAATTTACAGACGCGCAACCATTGGGTTATAAATTGTTTTTCGGGATCAGAGCCATCTATATATACAGTATATATAGGTGGCTCTGGCTACATGCAATAATGATAATCATGAGATTTTCCAACGAAACAAAAAAATTACTGCGAGTTTAAATCCATTAAATTTAAATATTTTTAGTGATACTTCTTGTAAAGAATCATTTGTGGTAAATTGTGCCACCCGACCTTAACATTTTGTTTATTTAATCAGTTAAAAGAGAAATTTCCATATGGCTAAATTATATAATTTACGGCTTAATTTAAAAACAGCAGCCAAAGCGATAATTGTTTGTGCAACAATTCACAATATTGCATGGACAATAATTCGGGATAATTATTAATTACTTGCAACATATTTTCAAATAATTTTTACAAAAAAATATAATTAATGAAAGGAAATACATAAGGAAAACTAAAATTTATTTAAAATAAATGTATAAGTAAGAAATCGTAAACGTCAATTATAGTTTCAGAAACTACATGTTTTGCACCTGCTGGCGGCCGTTTTCACGAGACCGCTTGTTCGACCCTGAAGCTTGAAATAGTATTAAATTTCACAAAACTTCCGAAGACAGTAAATTCAATTCTTTCTCCAACTTCAGGCATTGAAACTGTCGTTGATAAATTTCCACTCCCATGAGCTCCATCCTTATTTTACGTTCGTCTATGCATGGTGCATTAAACACCATTTTCATTTATTCGCCCGTACACTGGCGTTGCTACAAATAATTATTGTTTGAGAAACATCAATTTCTTGAGTTTGCTGAGGTGGTATTAAACTGACATCCACGCCAAAGCTTTGAAGCGAATTCAAAACTTTTACCAACTTACGGTCCAACTTTAACATTTTTAAAATAAAATTGTCAACTTCATCAAATTTCATACCATTGCTACAATTATTATAATAAAACATAATTTAGTCTGCCTTGAAAAACGCATTAAGTCAATTTTCCTATTATATTCCATTGCAAATTTGATAAACGTTTATAGTTATATACAAGTCATTAGCACTTAGGAAATCGCACGATTTTTACATAATATATTCAACTACATATTTTTGGTTTTGATAAGTTTATAATAAGTTTTTATTAAATATTTTAACAAAATTGATTTAGTTAACTATAATAAAACTAACATACGATTGTTTTAAAAGCACAAATACGTCTAATTTTTGATTTCCGAATTCAAACTTTCCAAATTAATTTTTTTTTTCACAGAAAGAGAAAACAAATTTGCAAAGTGATAAGTGCAGCAAGGTTGCTAAGTAAGTATGATGAATCAGGCCCCTGGTGTATCGACATTAGTTATCGGCATTTGTATTTGTGCTTTAATGTGCGGGCAACTGCCTTTTAAAAAAATATATTTAAAAAACGTTAAGAGATAGACTCTAATCCAACCGCATTAATTTCGTTGAGTTAATATGGATTTAACGAAACTCTACCTTAATCTACGTTTCCATGCACATTAACCTAAGTTAACCTTGAATAACTCTATCATGGAAAATTTTGGTGTCTCTGATCAAATTTTGAGTATAAGAAAAATATAATGATTTGGGGTTTAAATATAATGACCGCATTTCTTGCAGTGATAATGACGGAGGAAGTCAAAATGTTTGTTATTTTTTTGATGTACATACATCACTTTTGGTGGCACCAAACGACTCAACATTAGATCGTATTATATTTAAATTTATTTCGAGTTATTTCGGGTTTAAAAAAATATCAAATTTCCGTTGGTCCGAAAGAACGCGTAAAGAAATTGATGTTTTTTTGTCTTTGTAAAGAAAGAAAAAGTAGTAAATATTGATAGAAGAAGAAGGAAATGTATTATTATGACGTTTTCCGTCGATCATATTTATGAATTGATAGATGAACACGTGATGGCATTAACCCTGCGGATATCCAGCGAACTATTGACTTAACCCTACCCTGGCTGGAAATTATCTTCAAAGGCAGCTTAGAACTCTGTCACATTCATAGAAAATTGACTGAAGTAAAAGTAATATTTATACCTAAGGCGGGAAAAGGTTCTCACTGCTATTCCAAAGAATTTAGGCCTATAAGCTTATTCTCTTTTCTATTAAAATCACTGGAAAGACAAATAGAGGCTTACATTAGAGGCTCAATGAAGCCGGGAAAGCGTTCGTGATCTCAACGCGCATACTGTAAGGGACGATCAGTGGAAACACCTCTCCACTCCCTTATTGGCCCGATTGAGAAATCACTTGAATATAAGGAATATTCAATGGTAACTTTCTTGTATATAGCCTTTATTGCCTTTATAGCCTTTATTGCCTTTTCTTGTATATTGCCTTTAACAACGCCAGACCGGGGGCAATCACTCGGGCTCTTGTGTGCCTGGGGGTAGACGGGTCACTCAGAGGCTGGATAGATCAAATGCTTAGAAGCAGGATCGTGACAGCTTATCTGGGTGGAACGTCTGCCGACAGATACGTGAGCAGAGGGACACCGCAAGGTGGGGGTTTATCCCCAGAACTTGGTAATTAATAACCTAAACCTGGAAGGGTAAGGTTTCAAGGTAGTTGCCTACGCGAATGATGTTATTATTGCAGCCTTCGGTAAATATCCTTGGACACTGAGTGACCGCATGCAGTGCAGTTATGCACTTGCAGTTATTAAAATAAAATGGAAGAGAAAACCGACATTGCCATTTTTAAATGTACATCAAAATATTTTGCTATAATATGTCCCGAAAGAACATGAAAAATGATGTACATCAAAGCACCGGCAAAATTGTTTAAAAAAATACAGTTTGGAAGCCTGGTTCATAGATGGGAGCACAAAATATTTCATGCGCTCTAAAAAAGTATCCTTGGTACAAAATTTACGTAAAATGTAATATGTACAATATTTCCACAAAAAAATGATTCGAAGCGATTTAAAAAATTAAATTTGGGCGGATTTTACTCCAGCACTCAATGCCACTAATGGGCCCACGGTGCAATACCCACATTTTTATCGACTAATATAATACATTTAATGTTAAACTACATATTTTTTAATTCACTATTATCGAAATCAAATCAAACTTAACTTTAGTTTTCGATGTACTCGATAAAAATAATTTCGAGTTCGTTAACTATCATTTTATCGAGTACATCAAAAATTAAAGTTAAATTTAATTTTATTTCGATAATAGCTTTGAATTTAAATTGAGTATATATAAATAGAGAAATCATGCGCAATTACAATGTTACCTCAATAGATAGCGTTACATACACGATTTTAAATGTTTTTCTAATTTTTGTGCATAGTATCAATGCCTCTATATTACAAGCCATGAGCCCATGACACAAGATTTTGATGTAGTATGCGTATAGGGCTATTCGTTTCTTTTTTTTTATATGAAATGATGAAATTTACTATGGGATTTTTCTATAGGCAGATTTTGGAACACTTTTATCTTCTAGTTATAGTGCAATTTTTATTTTCAATTTTCTATGAGACAAGTAAAATTTATCTGGAAACAGTTTGAGATAGTTATAAATTCAAATTGATAAAATTTTAATTGATAATTTTTAGTTTTTGTAAAACTACTTTTTTTCTTAACAGTTTGTTTTCGTTTTTTGTTTTGTTTATAAGAAATCGTTTGCCGATTTTGTACGAACCATTTAAACGAGCATTTGATTTTTTTAGTGTAATGATTATTGATTTGTCTTCTTTTTGCTTTGACGTAGGGTGATACTTTTTTTTTTATTTCGTGTTGATGAAATTTTTGGTTTATTTTGAGGATTGAGGTGAAAGCATATGTATGTAAATAGCGAATTTTCAAATTAAGATAAGTATAATCAAATTTATATATTTACATATACATATGTATATATATAGTTTGTGTATTATTTTAATTAAAATTTATTTAGTACATACCGTTATTTTGTACATACAATTTTTACTTTTATTCGTGAAGAAATCGATTTCTTTAATTTTTATTTAGATATTTTCCCGATCTAAACCACGGGTTACAAGATTATCTGACGGCGAATCATCGAAACGCCACATTTATTATACTCCTATAATACCACGGTCCACGGCTCTCCATGATTACGCTTGACATGCTTAAAAACTTTCCCATAAGCACCTTGCGCAATTAAGTACAATATATTTTTATATCTGTAAATTTGAAACGACATAAAGGCGGTATTCTGGTATTTAAATATTTTTAGTGTGACATTTCCGCTAGGAGTATTTTTAAATTCCAATTTTACCAATTAACTTAAACTAAAACCAAAATCAGTTAAAACAAGATATGCAGTTGCATTCAATATATTATCAAACAATAATATTACAAGAAACATAAGTTAACAATTAATAAAATCTGTAAGAACGTCAATCGGTACCAGTTATACATATATACTCGTAATGTACAAAATAGACAGTAAGTTTTAATTAAGATAATACATAAATTATGCGCTAAATATTTGTATGTATGTACTTAACTTAAATTATCCCCATTTCCGACATTTACATACTTTCACTGCAATCTTCAAAGCAATAAGAAACTGAAAATTTCACCAATTCGAAATAAAAAAAAATTATCACCCTGTGTCACAACAAAAAAAAACAAATCATTACATAAAAAAAAATCAAATGTTCGTTTAAATGGTTCGTACCAAATCGGCACACGATTTGTTATAAACAAAACAAAAAACAAAAACAAACTGTTCAGAAAAAAAGTAGTTTTATAAAAACTAAAAATTATCAATTAAAACTATATCAATTTGAATTTATAACTATCTCAAGCACTTCTCAGATAAATTTTACTTATCTCATAGAAAATTGAAAATAAAAATTTCACAATAACTAGAATATAAAAGCCTTCCAAAATCTGCCTATAGAAAAATTCCATAGTAAATTTCATCATTTCATATAAAAAAAAGAAACGAATAGCCCTACACCCATACTACATCAAAATCGTGTGTCATGAGGCATTGGTTGTATTATACAGTAAGATTTTTCGCTGAAAGATTTTGTTTTGATTTTAAAATATTTGGAAATTTAACTTCGGAACTATCTAGGATTTTCGAAATACATATACGAAATTTCGAAATGTACGTTCTTGTAGAAAAATAAAACAAGTAGTTAATTAAATGAAGTTTGGAAGTGAAACGATTTCACGCATATTTAATGATTAAATTGAATGAAACTTTAATAAATTAACAGAAACCTTTTTCAAATAAAACGGAACCATTTCTAAATAGAATGAAACCATTTTCAATTGGAATGAAGCTTTATTCAATTAGAATTATACTAATTACAAATCCAATGAAACCTTTTATATTAAGTTGATCGCCTTTGAATCTAACACTTGAGATTTATGAAGGATAATCTGTAATAAACATTCGACAAAATTAATTTTTAATTCGTATTAAAACTTATCGATCTGATAGGAGGACTCATTTTTTCATTTGTTATTTCGCTATTTGCAGATTTTCAGTTGCTGATGTTTCTTACCATAAAAAATGTATAAAAACCAAGACTTTTTCGTAATTAAAAACACAATACAACTGTTGTCTATTGTAATTTTGGTTATTTTGTTAACATTGTTTTTGTTTTTGCACCTCAATGAACTGTTTACAAAATGCAGGGGACAATTTTCAAAATTTTTCGGCAAAACGAGCTAACCGATAGAAATAAAATTCAGCAAGAATGATGAAAACGGGATTCTAAAATAATTTTCACATATGAAGTTCTGTATGGCCAATTAGAAAGGAACTTTGTTATTTCTTAACCGATTATGATGACGTTTAGCATGTACGATGCAAGTGGAATTCTAAAATAATTTTTACAAGTTTTGAAATATGGCCAGTTAGAAAGAACTTTGTTAACTGGTTATAATATAATCTTAACCGGTTATAATGAAATTCGGCATTTTCGAAGGTACTCAGGTGTTTCTTAAAAGATTTCATATCGTTTCATCATAATCGGTTATGAAATAACCAAGTTCCTTTTTGACTGCCCATATTCCAGAACTCCATGTAAAAATTATTTAGAATCCTTTTGGCAGTGCACATTTCGAATTTCTCTAAAATCGACTAAGAAATTACAATGTTCCTTAGTGATTGGTGATATTCCAGAACTTCATGTATACAAATTTTATAATTTAATTATTATAATCCCAATTTCATCGTACATGATGAATTTCATCATAATCGGGTAAGAAATTACCAAGTTCCTTCATAATAAACACTTCGACTTATTGCAAAAATTATCTATAAAACCGTACCGACCGGTAAAGTTTAAACATAAAGGTTCATTATGAAACTCGAAGAGTCCGTAGATGGCACTGAATTCACACTAGCCATTAATACTATCACCCAAATTCTGTTCCCTCGTTGAACCCAATAAATTTCTAGCGATTGCTTTTATTTTTGAAAAGGCTTGTTCAATTGGGTTCAACGTTCAACATGGAAGAGTACGGCGCTAGGAACCTTAAACCGTTTCCTGAGGTTTCTATTATATCATTGATCTGCGCAGTTTTGTGGTTTTGTGCGTCATAATTTTGCAGCGAGTTCTTCAATAAGTTTGCAAAATTTACTTGAATTAGAGTTTGAACTATAGAGGTAGAGTTTGATTTATTTTGGAACGAATAATGCCCAAATCTATAAAACTGCGCATTTCATGAATAAAATAAAAACTTCAGGAAGTCATTTAACGTATCTACCACCGTACTCTTTCATGTTGAAACCAATTGAAAAAACCTTTTATAGGCCGTGTTTAGAGATATATATAATATATAGAGATCGATTCTGGAGTAATAAAATGCATCCTGTTTTCTTATTTACCTGCTTTCTACATGAATTTATTTCGAAAAAATTAAAACCTCATGTATTAAAACGAAACTCTAGCTATAGTCATCTATTAAAATTGTATTTATACATCATTAAAATTTGCATTAAAAGCTGTAGTTTAAAAGAGGTCATAGGATTTCTCAAGTGTGTCCAAATACCCTTTCCCTAGTACGTTTAGAATTAGGCTGTGGTTACATTTGATATGAATTCTTACGAACATTTCTTTTTATGAATTTGTAAGGATGTGTACGAAATCATCAAAAGTAAACTAAAAGCTCGTCTAATTCAAACGTACCCTCCGAATTTGAACTGGATGCCAATACCAACAAAATATTTTGTAATATTTTTTATTTCATCTCTTGCTGTTGTACTGTTTGTGTATAAACACAAACAGTAAACAGCAAGGGATGAAATAAAAATTATGGAGGAAATTTTTCTTAAATAAATTGGACCCTTCTTCACAAAATCTGTATGTGAATATCAACATTTTCGGTTTATTTTAAATATCTTATTAAAATTTGACATATTTTTTTTTGGATTTTGCATAATTTTTTTAATAAAATCAAAATTAATTCCTTGTAAATATTTCGATTGATAAAATCTCCGCAGATCTCAGAACAAAGTTTAACTACATACAGTGCCAACAGTTCCACCATTCTAATCTTCACCAAAATTCTGAATAACTAGTGTTGTTGATTATAACATATTTGAGGTTTAAACTCTTGCAGTTTTGTGTATTTAATTTTGTTTCTGAAATACAAAATTTGTTATAGAACCAGAGCAATTTACTCAAATATTCCTATAACCAAATTTTGGTTTCGAAGCAACGCAATCGCTCTCCTTAGACGGAATAAAAAATTGGTACATAATAAAAAAATATTAAAAAACTGAAAATAAAAACAAAATTTAAAAAACAAAAGATAAAAAATTTGTTTGTATGTTTGTAAGGTTATTTTGCTTTTGTTTTATTTGTTTCATTCTACTATGGCTGTTTCCGAAACCGATACTTATTTGAAACTTATTTACTTATTTGCCGCCATCTTGAATAAGTATGAAAAATCATCCGAATCGATTTAGCATACTTATTTTGACAGTATGTCAAAACAACAAAAAATTATTTATGTTAACCTATATGCAAAAACGGTAAATTAAAATATACAATTATACTTTCAAGTAATTGGCAGGATATTTTAAAATTATGTGGAAAATAATTTTATTTTAGAATTTAGCACAGTGATGATCGACTATAAATAAGTGGAAACTACTGTTGATAGTTGAACGCCAAAAAGCTCTGTACAAAAATAGATTAAAACCAATAATAGCAACTGAGCGAATATATGTGCAGAAATATTCAGTAGAAATACTGTTAACTAATAATAATAAATAAAATAATTTTTTTATTTAGACAAAAAACTAAATATGTACTCGAATGTATATATTATAAACACCAAAATTACATGATCATAAATATTTGACAAATTTTGACAGATAATTTAGATTTTCTTGCAAGAAAGAGATAGCAAATTAATTACCTCGCGAGGATACTTATAATAAGTAAGAATAAGTAAGTCTCCACAAATAAGTATTTCGTTTCGGAAACAGCCTATGTATAATAATTCAATAGTCGATTGTCACGCTCTACAATTCGAGCGAGGTAACATTGTAACTTTTATTTTATTTTGGTAATCACTCTATATATAAATACACAAAGATAATAGTGAATTAAAATATGTAGTATAACCACAGACAAGAAGTACTTCTTCTCTGAAGTTTAACATTAAATTAATTGTATTATATTAATTGATAAAAAATTAAATTCATTTAAATTTTACTGAATAAACGAGAAAATTCTTATCCAGTACAATATTCGAACACGAAAATTTTTGAATAAAATAACACACCTTATGAGTGGTAAATTTAGCAAAGACAAAAACCATAAGTGCTTCTTGGCATTTTAGTGTCGCTACCCAATATGCAAAGTTGTCGCAAGTGTGACAAAAGAGGTATAATTCCGCACTAATTTCCGAAATACAAAATTTGTAAAAACCAATACATTTAACCATTGCATATATACTTTCACGTTATATTTTGTATCCCTTTCGGTTTTTATTGAGTTTTTTGTTTTTATTATTTTCTCCCTCGCGTTTGTTACGAATATTACGTATTGGAACTAGTAATCCATACAGGCGAAATGTGATTGAGGTGAATTTATACATGAAATTGCCTAGGGAATTTTTATTTTATATGGGCTTGATTACCTTTCACTTTAGTTTGAACATATTTCACCAGTGCTGGGATGTTCTAACATCACTTCGATTCGCTTCGATAGACACTTGCGTCTCTTTTTTCACGAACAAAATTGTATTCTATTTCGAAATTTATATTGTGATCATAGCCTACTCGATGCTATTTCTATAAATTCATTCGATAAAATATCACCAATATTTTTATTTTCGATGGCAAGTGAAAAGAGGAAAAAGGGATAGTTTGCAAATTTATTCTAACAGGCTGAGATCGCAATAGACAAAACGTAATTCAAAAAACGTAATGGAGCACAATTTTGTTCGTAAAAAAAGAGACACAAATGTCTATCGAAGCGAATCGAAGTGATGTTAGAACATCACAGCACTGATATCAGACACTGCGTTAAAAGCCGAATAAGTACTTCCAGTGGTCGATTAGAATGCAACCATTATTTTAATAAAGGAAACTTTGAATACTTAAAAAAGAAGTTAACAAAATTCTACATAGGGCTAAAATTGACATTCTTCTACACTACTTTTGCATATTTATGTCACTTGCCAGTTTGAATTTTGGAGACTACTTTTAGTGAAAATTTTACATAATTTTGAGATGGATATTGTAAAATTAACACCAAAATTTACAACTAGGCTCTGGAAAAATATTTGATATATAGAATTTTGCCTTCCAATTTAGATGTGTTTATTTTAAAAATACTGAACAAGGAATTCTTAATTTTTTCCAAAATGTTAAATTCTTTGTTTGCTTTCTTAATACGTAGGTCTAGTACACGTAAATTTCTCAAAATTTCGAATGGTAGTTTTTTAGCAAAACGATAATTCTTCTAAAATTGTATCAACTTTTGATGAATAATTTAAAATTAGTTCTAATATCAATTCCTGTAGATTGGAGCAAATATTCTTTGAATTTGAGTTCTGTATTAATTTTGATCAAACTAAGCCTTACTAATTCAGCATTTTACATCTGACCTAACAAAAAATTTTCGAATTTAAACAAATTTGAAGTTATCTATTATCAGAACCGTAGGATAAATTAATGCAACGATAGTTTGATTTAAATTTAACGCAACGGTTGTAAATAACGGAGTTATTTACAAGTTCAGCTCATGGCTTAAATTAAAACATCTTTTCGTTTTAACAATACATAATAAAATCTTGTCTTAATTTATTTAAAAAAAATATATTACGTTAACTGTAAAATTAAATTACAGAAACACAAAAAAAAGAGACGGAATAGGAATATAATATTTGATCATAGAATTAATCAATCTAGAAGTACATGTACTTAGTACATTCACGAAATATTTATTTAGTTTTCTTCTTTTCGCGTACCATCTGTCCCCCATCATCAATATCTTCAACAAACCTCGTATTCTCATCAAGGCGTGTCTTATCTACCGGATACAAATATCGTTGATACAGGTAAATGATAAAAACTATATCGTCCCGGAAACATGCGACACGATGTGATGTTGGCATTGTAATGATGAAAGCGAAAATATCATCGATAAAGGTATTAAATGCTTTGTACATAAATGCGCGCCATGGAAGAGCAGCTACGGACTTTAGTTTATAGTTAATGAACAGTTGGGGTAACATGAATAGAAAACCGAATGCATAAACACCGTTTACAAGTGAATTGATTGTCCAGGAGTACCAACTCTTGTGCGGCTGATAAATAAGAGAATATAGTGCCCCGCAAATGCAAAGTGGATACAGCACGTAACTTAAATATTTCATTGCTTCGCGATCAATTTTTCTCGTATTTTCTTCAGCCTTGGCGATTGTTTCATTTCCCGAAGTTTGAATCTTAAATCCGGACATGGTTATTTCTATTTTCAGAATTTTTTTACATTTCCAAAGCTAAAATGAAATTAAAAAAAATAGAAATGGGTATATTATTGGGCGTTGGCCTTGCGTTACATACCTCGATTAACGTCCCAATTCCGGCTGGTATTAATACTAGAAGTGATGTGTTTTCATCGAGGAGATATAAAAATATCAAAATTTGACTGAACGCCCGCCAAAGCGTTGTGCGCAGAGAAAGCCCAGTATAATCCCGCTTTCGTTTCCAAAATGACACATCATTTTTGAAAGACAGGAAATCAAACAGTAAATGAACACTGCCCACCAATATTGTACCACACAATAAGTAGACATTAGTGTCCGAGAATATTCCTTTCACTTCGTCTATATCCTTCGACGTGAACCCTAGTTGCGTGAATGATTTTAAGGCGTGCTCAACATGGAGCACAACTCGTAATTTACCGGTACTAATGGGGGCGTAATTAAATTCGATGTTGACTTTCTTTATTTTATCCGTGATCTCTTGATAATCGTAGAGTCGAGACCGTAAGGCGTCATTCATCACAATCGGTAGAAACTGATAGTTTTGGTTCGCCCGAACAAGCCGACTTAATTCTGGTGGAACGTCGGCTTCGGAGAATGAAATGCTATCGGTAAGAATTGATAGATGCACTTTATTTGTAATATGTGCCACGGGCCGTAATTTAGAATCAGGTGACTTTTTTTTATCAGTGTTCTCCTCTTTATCACCAAGTAGATTGAATGTAGCCGCTCGCGGTATTAAAAATTCCGTTAGTTTAATTCGTTGAATAACGGTTGGCCCGTCACGTTTCAATTCCTTCCATTCTAAATCACGGCCATCGTCCAACGCGACCACAGCATGCAAATACAGTGTACCATTCCGTTGTGTTTTTCGTGGAATTTCAATCTCATAGTTGTTCAAATACTTTTCACGATACGGGAACTTTTTCACTGTACCAACTTTTGTCACTTCGGTCACCGTGGGATTCACTTGGGTCGATGTGAATAGAACGAGTTGTAGACGAGGATTCGCCTCCAAAAAGGATTTATAACAAGGATTTTGAGTACATGATGGCGCGATGAAGAGCTGGGACAGAGCCCACATGGAATGTAAACTGTATGCGATAAATATACCACTTAATACTAAGGTTAACGATGGACGGCGCATTTTTATATATGTATTAACAAAATTGGTTTATGGTATTTTAACCACTATTTCAACAACACAACTAACAATAGTTTTTAAATTAGATTTACAATTTTCCGCTCATACCGCATTAGTGCAGTTTTTATGATGACGAGTCAGAGAGCTAATCAGAAATTTTATCACACCAATTTGACAGCTAACCCATACGACACTAGCGAAACCATATAACAATCCGGAAACTAGATTTGTTTGGACTGAAAGGTGTATACAAAAATACTGTGAAACAAACTGAGATAGATAAAACATATACACTTGGATCTACAAGTTCATCTACACTCTACATGGTAGTGAATTGTCAAAACAAAACATAAAAAAAACATTGTTTTTGTAAAAATGAACAAAACTATTTACATATTTCGGAATGAGTTGAATTTTTTCTGTCATTCTTGGTTTGAAATTCGGTTGTCACTTGTCATAGTTAATTTTGTTCTATAGTTTTGTGTGAAAATATTTTTTGAGTAAAAAATAAAATGTCATCGCCCGAGGAATGGTGCCGTGAACAGTTGGCCAATCTACAAATAAAAGATTTACAAAAAGATACACTAAGTGAAATCAAAACGTACTTAAATAAGTTGCCTCAGGATGAAGCTGTCACAACGTCACATTTTCTGCAGTTGCCAACAATTTTTGACTGTCTGGATACGAATGAAAGGTACGTAGGTACAAATTGGAGTTTTCGGATTTTGTGCTTAGATACACTTCATCGACTACCTCTGAATATGAACTCCATTGGTCCATGAAACACGCTTCTTGAAGCATGATATTCATTCATATTTGACCGAGTTGTACTCATTTTCGGGGCTTTAAACACCGAAGGTTAGTAGCTCATGCCATTAATTTTGATAATACGTGGAAAATTCCCATACAACATGGATGAGTGAGCTTTCTCACGGTGTAATAAGTACATGTTTCTATGAGCTTTGTAATCAGTTACTGCTCACTCATGCAATTCGTTCCAAGAGGTCGAATATTTTGAACTGAAATAATACATAGCATGTATTTTTAATTCTTTCATTTTAGTGAACAATCGAAATTAGCATGTGACGTCCTATCCATTTGCATGTCAAACTTGGATCTCGGCGAATCGATTAACAATCATGCAAATCTATTGGAAAAATCATTGTATCATTCAAATGCCGATGTTAAGCTACTTGCTCTCAACGAGTTAAATCGTACAGCACTTGGCCATTCAAGCCTTATAACGGATATCAATCTGATAATCGCCACAATCAAGACGATCGTCTGTGAGGAGACAAAAATCGGAACGGTCTCTGTATCACTACTATCTCGTATTCTACCCATGTTCATCCAGGTTGCGAGTGTAAAATCAATACTAGAAAATTTACTTACGAGTTCACGAGACATAATAAAATGTCGTCTCTTCGAGATTGGCGTAAATCTAAGCGCCGACAGCAATCTAATCGAAAAAATCGATTTTATTCTGAGCAAAATGATCGAAGAGTTTAAGGAAGACTCTGATATCTTGTACCAATTGAATTTACTTGAGCTTCTCGGCGATTTGGCCTCGACCGAACACGGACTTTTATATTTGGAGAATAAAGGCCTTTTTGCGCATTTAGTTGGACGGATCGAATCGGCACAGGAAAATATGCTACTCGTCCCAGGCTTAATGAAATTTTTCGGGTCCGTTGCAGCCATCCATCAATCGAAAATGTTCAATAAGTACCCGTCGATAATTTCATCGTTGCTCGACTGTATCATTCAAAATGATGCTGCAAATCTACATACAGCGCTCGATACGCTTGGATATATAGCGCGAAATAATGAGGGAAAAATATTTTTAAATTCAGTGCCTGGCCATAAACTCGAAAGTGCCCTTAAAGAATTATCAGGTTTGATTTCCGCATTTTCGACTGATTTAAAAATTCGTTGTCTAATTTGTTTGCAGCAAACATTCGACACGGACAATCCGGAAAATAATCAAATCGCCTTGATCGCGGAATCGTGGTACTCGTATATATCGCCATCAAATGATTTAAATTACATCTTGTACTTTGCCAAAAATACATTTCCCGATATAAAATATGCTGGACTTCATTTACTCGAAACTTTACTAAAATATAAATGGGGGCAAATGTATTTAAAGCAAACCGCTGGTTTTATCGAATATTTGCTCGATCGCAAAATTGAATTCGATAAGGATATCAAGCATAAAAAGTACGAGATTATAAAAGGGCTAGTGGAATCAAAACATTTTAGTGGAGAACAAATTAAACAGTTCAAACGGTATGCGAACGAAGGTGCATTTTATAATGAGGCGATTACTGCGGTTGCCATTGAAGGAGAGTGATTGGGATGTTAAGCAAAAATTCCAATATATTGTAATTTGTAATGTTTAATGAGCTTGTTTTAGGCAGAAATGAAATTGGTTTTTATTTATTTTATATTAAAAAATTTTGAAAAATATTGAAAAATATGATTGTTTTAGTTTAAGCTAAAGTACCTAATTTGTGTTTAACCTAGTCGAATAGAATTCATTGCTATTCAAGTATACTAATCTCATAACAAAAAATTACCATTAGCGATTAATCGTTTAATAAAATCCTGCGAGAGTCTACCGCAAATAATTTAGTGAGTTAAAATGCTCAATTAAATTTATTACAAGGCCAAAACAAATATTACAGTATTGACACATGCAAATATTACAGTATTACATATTACATAAATAATTCGGTTTAGTCAATGTTAGAATAAAGAAATAGTTGTATATGTAGTATAGTATATAAGTAGTACATTACATCGAACACCGTCCTTCAGAATATTTTTTTCTTTATATACCTACATAATCAACACATAATTAATTAATTTATGTTTTCAATGCACTAACAATCAAAAGTTAAAGTAAAGGAATTATAAATTTTGACCTCTGTGGCCTTTTTGTTCTTGTTGATTGGCTTCCATAGTAAAAGTTGAATTGATTATTCATCAGTCTCTCTAGCGCGTTATCCATCTCCCATTTAAAGCAGACGAATCTGGAACAGTTGAAATAAAATGAATTCTATTTAATTTGATAAATTTTCGTATTCAGCAGAAGTAAGCTGATTGCTATTATCTGATGCAATAGATTTTAAAGCGTTATAAACGTACGTTACTTCAATTTTACTATTACTTCATTTTCATTACAAGACTTCGTTAATTAGTATAGACTACAAACCATTGTGATTATGAGTTCAATATGATTTCCTCTAATTTAGAACCACAGCCTGTGCATGAAAAATGGTTTCGATAAATTATCTTAAACAGTAATTATTCGACCATCCAAGTGTAAGATTGTATTTCACTTTACTTAGTAATATAAATCATCTGATTGAACAGTAATAAAGATTAAATAAGAAAAACTTTGGTTATTTAATGATAACTGTGAAGTTAGACCGGAAACCCATCCTATAAAGACTTTTCAATTTTGTGGTTTGTTTCCATGCTAATTTTAATATCACCCCGAAAATTAATAAAATTCCCCAAACGTTTCCCAAAATTTTGTTTTTATTTGTACATTTAGTTAATTACATATGTATATGCATATCTGCTTAACCGATTAAAATCGTGGCATCATCCAAAATTGGATATACCAGAGCAGGCATTTTATTGGTCATTTTGAATTTTTCTTGCACCGATTTTAGAGTTGTTGCTGCACATAGTAAAAATCCCGACCAATGAGGCAATTTTAAAAATTAACACAAAAAAATGTAAAACCTTTCGGGGCCTAAAATATCGCAGGAGTTTGGAGAATATCGCAGGAGTTTGGAGAACTGACTGAGTAAAAAATTCTACTGACAGCGAGCTAATATCATAAATGACAAAAGTCTTGGTTTGTTGTAATTAAGAAAAGCTACTGTGTTTCTCTATAGTGCATATTCTGTACCTTAAGCGTGGTGTTCACCACAATGTGTTGTTTGGTGTGCAATAATTATAACCAATTTTATTTTAAAGTGCATCTAGATTTTTGCTGCATTACCTTGTACAATGTAAAAGAAGCTTATATCCCTGTACTTTGCCCGCCCATCCATCGGTCTGTGGGTATGTTTCAGCTCGAATACGTCAAACGCTGAGAATATGAATTTTTTCATGAATAAGGAGTTTGATTTTTTGCATTTCTATACATAGATGCTATCGAGTATAACTTAGATAATATTGGCAAAGATCATATCGGAAAATGTTCGAAATCTAGTCGTTTGTCGGTTTGTAAAAGTTGGAAAAGGAACCAAAAGACATAGTACTTGAACCATTAGGTGAAATGGATACATATCTTTATCGATGAGAAATTCATCCAATGATCAGTTTTGTTGCGATAGACATGGTTCCAACTCATATTTCTGCTAACATCGTTAATACTTTAAATTAATCTAAATTTTAATAATATAGAGGAATGACAAATTTTCAAACTTCTGATTGATTTATAGATTACTTTACCAATTTAATTCAATAATTTAATTTCGTACAACAATTCAATTTGATATTATAATTTGATATCATAAACAATACCTATAGCTAAGCTAGAGTTCTGGTGGATTGTACAAGAGTAATTAAAAGATTTCCATACACAGTCATTGCAGTTAATATCCGGATCAAAATAAACATTTGATTTAGAAGATGATGGGAAAACAAAATATTTATCTTACATTAGTTCGTACATAAACTATAATATAAAACCAACGACTAACATGATAATACACTTCTTATATACTTTGCAATAAACTTTAAAACTACCGAGCTCAATGAGATCGATTACGATCATGATCACTGATAAGGTTAAATTAAATGATAATTTAAAAAAAAAAATTGAATATAATTTTAGAATCTGATCGTGGATTTAATTCTCCGCTTCTTCACTCTTAATAACATGCGTTTCATTAATATGCAGAGAGCATAAAGCAGCAATGAACATAATATTATTAAGTAATGAATTAACAAATACATATACAATATATAGATATACGTATACATATATACATATTTAGTAAGATATAAATAAGACCAAGATATGTGTTCATTTTAAAGTCGTTGATCTTCAATTTTTCACTATATGTACGTATATGTACTTGTACATACGGTGAATGTTTTAACATTCAAAACCGAACAAACAATAAAGTAGTATTCTTTTTGGATGATGATCGTTAGTTTATGATTTATTTTGGTCATATATACACACAATATAAGCGTGCAGTCGTCTATCATCGTTTCATGGGCAAAAGTCAACTTTTTTATTTTGTAATAACACACATTAGTTAGCGGAAACGGAATGCACAGTGAATGAAATTTCACTGCGTATTATCAACATTGTTGTTGTTTGCGCCAATATAGATAAGCTCATGGACGGGTGGATGACACATCCGTTGTTTATACACAATTGTTGTGCAACAGTGCAAGTATTTTCAACCAACGTATTACGACGCCTATGTCCGATTAGTTTATCAATTAGATTATTTTTTTGTGGTATCGCATATACATATAACACAATTCAACAGTTTATTGATTTGTAAAAAAGTGAACGGTTCAACATACAAGTGATACGAGTATACAAGTTCTGATGTACATATGATATTTAGTGTTTAAGTGCACTGTGAATTGTAAATCAGATCAAAAATGGATATATTCGATTTTATGGTATTTACATCACTGATCGTTATTGTTTTTATCGGATACGTGTTATTTGCCAGCCGAAAACAGTTTAGAGAATCATCCGGCCATTATACGGTTCCAGGTAAGCATTTTCCACGCAACAATTTTAGTTTCTATATCATATGTCCAATTATTATGAAATTAATGATTCCGTTTGAACCAACATTTCGGTAAATAGAATTTTTTATAAATGATAAGAAATTATTCAGATAATGTAAAGAAATTAAGTGTTACTCGTACAAAAATATTTAATGGCTTAAAGTTTGTGTTGGTGTAGTATTTGTAAATATTTGTACCTTGCAAACTAAAAAAGCCCTCGCATGTCCATGGTCTCGCTCATCCTAAAACCGCCATTGGCTAGAGCTGGCAGAAATCTGACCGACATGAGTGAAAAGTTAGGTCCGTACTCCTGATACGAAACTAAAAATATACAATGTATACATATATGTATACGTACGAGTATAAATATGTAATATATATATATTGTTACATTTTGGCCTTGTCAAAAATGGTTCGATCACTGGATTGAAAATAAAAAAACGATGTAAATTCTAGATAACCCTTAACTTATTTATTTCCGAATAAATACCACTAAACACTAATTTAATTAATTCACTTATTTAACTTAATAATAATTACTTTATTGCACTTTAAGAACACTGTATTCCAGTTTATAAACACTTAACTTTCACTTGTTCCTTTTTATTCCTACTAGCACTATAACGATGAAAACTAATTTACTCCTAAATTTTTATCTTGTATTTATACTTAATATTCTAACCTTCTAGAATATTCCAGAATGTTCGAGAGTGTCTAGAGTATTCTTGAATAGTCTAGGCACATCTAATTATTACAGTTTACATTTACGATAGTGTCTCTACTCAAATATAGATGTCGCCACAACCGTAACAAAATGATACATTTGAGCCCCTGTGGGGTACTAACATGTCTCGTAAACTTAAATTGCAAGAACATGTTTTCCAAGAATACCACCACAATAGTCTTGCTTGTGTTAGGGGGCGACTTAATGATTGGATCACTGGACTGATGACCCGCATCCGTATAAATAAACATCTGTTTATAATGTCAACAACAAATAGATACCGTCAAAAAACACCGGACCCCCGCTCAAGTACCCGGACACGAGTTGTGGCATCGGCACGTGGAACGTACAGTCTCTTAAGAAACCAGGAGCTGGTATAAACTAAAGAAACTGGTTTAAAGAAACTCGCTGCTCTAAAACTAGAGACCATGGGTCCCAGGGTTATACGTTGCTCTACAGTGGAGATGATCTCGGAAATCTTGCAGCTGGATTTCTTCTTGGGCCATAGGTAAAAAAAGCTGTTTTGGATTTCCAAGCAGTTAATAAACGATTGTGCAAGCTTAGCTTGCGCATGAAGGTAGCCAACCTGTTGATAATTTGTGTACACGCCCCCACAGTCAGCCCCAATATAAAGGCTGATTTTACAATGACTTGGACGATCTGATATGGATCCCATACTCGTACATGATGTTAGAATGGTGATTGGGGAGAAAAGCGGGCCGAAATCAGGTTGACTTGTGTGAAAACATAGGTCCGTACCCCCGACCCAAATTGCGACCGATAATGGTGAAAAAATGATGTACTTTGTAATTGTTCATGACCTAAGAGTATCAAGCACATTCTTCCCACGCAAACAAATGCATTTATTTGCACCCTCGCAAAACTTCCCGCAGCCGAATTGAGCACGTGTTAATTTCAAAACGGCGGGCTCGGGCTGTGCAGGATATGAGAACTTATCGGTCAGCAACCAAATACATGGGCAACGATCATCGTTCGGTCGCTGCGAAACTACGATGGAAGTTTTCGTACAAGTCTGGGAACACAACGAAATATGCATGGGACGTTTCGACTCTGAAGGTCTGATAAATGAAGATCAAAAGAGACAATTTCAAAACTTCGGTTGTCAGTGCTGCTCAACAGATTTTAGGTATAGTGAAAGTTAGACCTAAGAATGATTGGTTGGATGACGAATGTCGTCTTGCATTCGAGCAACAAAATATAGCCCAAGTGAAGATCAGCAACGTCTCACAATCTTGAGGAAAAACAAGCCCGTGGTTTTTAGGATGACGCAGTTAAGCGTATTTGTAAGAAGAAGAAGCGAGAATTGTGGTAGGCCGAGGTTCTGAAAGTACAATAACTCGGCAATCAGCGCAGTTCGCGCAATTTCTAAAGGGATTATTGGATTGCTTTCAACCACCATTCGGGACCGGGATGGAAACCTCTATGTCAACATCGATGCAGTACTCGAAGCATGGAGTGGACACTTTACCGACCTGCTTGGTGTTCATGAGGCGTCACGGACTGTAGTTGAGGCACTACAAATACAAACTGCGGAGATTTGCAATGAAGATCAATCAATGAGGAATTCACTAAGGCCATGCAGAGGTTCAATCGAAACCGCTCATCTGGAGTGGACTGCGTTAATTCGAAGCTCTTGAAATTCGGAGGGGATACTTTGTGGAGCTGTTGTTTCGACGTTATTCGATTATTATAGCGAACCGATGTTATGCCTGATGAATGGAAAGTGGCCGCAATATGTCCCACCTTCAACAATGAATACTCCTTGAAGTGTGAGAATTCGTAGTATAGCTCTATTTTGCACAGCATACAAGTTACTGCCTTACATTATATTGGATAGAATCACCCCTCTAAGCGGAGGGCTTAGTTGGTGACTATCAAGGAGGATTTCGTCCGATTCGATCAATCACTGATAAGGCCTTTTCGCTTCGGATGATTCTATTTTAATATTATGAGACTCCAGTACATCATCAGGTGTTCTTTGATTTCCGGCAGGCCTATAACTCGATCAATCGAGGGAGATGTGGTCTGCCCAGGAATACCTAGGGATGCCAACAAAATTGGTACGATTGTGTAGAATGATACTGACCTCAATGTCGTGTTAAAGTTGAGAACAGGCTATCGTGAATTTTTGCAGTTAACTCGGGTGTTCGGCAGAGAGATGATCTGTCCCCGATACTCTTTAATCTCATGTTGGAGTAATCTTTCGTAAGACTGAAACACCTCAGCGCAACATCTTATATCGCCAGTCCAATCATTTGATTCGATACGCAGATGACATATACGTGATTGGACTGAATAGCAATGGAGTGAAGGAAATACTTGATCTCTGGTTATCGGGACAATGGCACATCAGATTTAAGTACAAGTTCGTGGGCGTGAGGAGATTCAAATATTTGGGCTCTCTTACCACGATAACAGTGTGGTTGGGGCTATTAAAGTTTGGGTGGCAGCTGGCAGTCTTGCTTTGTACCCTCAAAGAACATTTAAGACCCAAATCATGAAGTAAATGGTACATACCGAGCTCTGTACAATATTGCGATCAGAGATCTGATGACAATCCTCGATATTGTATATAAAGTAAGATCTCAGCGAGAGTATGAAGACCAAGCTCAGGTTTGAAACCGCTGGAACCAAATTGTGGACACAGAAATAACCATAATAAACATTAAAAACTGTTTATTATTAAAAGAACTAAAATTCAGTCTATTAATGGCGAATTCAACGAGAAAAATTTGCTAGTTTATGATTATTTGAATTTAAGTCATCTATTTTTACCCCGCCCAGTTTTTATGTATATTGGCAAACATAGAAAAAATTGAAATGGATAAAAAGATGACAATAATTCAGAAAGTCGTGGTCAGGGCTAACAAAGTTTACTCATATGTTTAAAAAATCCTGTTATTGTTTAATTTAATGTAACACCATCTTTTAAAATATTCCGACGAACAATCAAAACTTACTATCCGACAATTGACGACTGTTACGAAAAATGAGTTTTGCGCTATATTACATATGTCAGAATATTTTTTTTTTTCATATTTAGGCAATAAGAATTAGTCGTCAAACGACAAAACCAGTCTCCAAAGCAAATAATGTCATATATTGTTAAAGCAAACCATTAATTTCTCAGAAAGAATGCATATTTTAAAAAATCCACCACAATTTTTTGACGGAGATTTTTCTACAAAAATAATCAAAAATTCTAATTGCATCAAGTTACAGAATAGCAAAATTCTAACAAAATTAAAATCGGAGTTAAAATTCTTTCAAGCTCAGTACATAACTGCGGGAATACAGGAGTCCGAGTAAGAAAATATTCAACTCGAGTGTGATGAAAAAGGAAGAGCTTATGTCAAAATGGCGTACTTTGATTGGTAGAGAGTGAAGTGTGATTATTTTTTCGACTGACTCCCGCAGTTATGTACTGAGCTTCAGAATAGCAAATTGTCCAATGGATTTTTTTTCCAGTGTACTCGTTTACACTGAATAGGTATGAAAAACAGATATTAATGGGAACAACCGTGCGTACCGATTTTATGATAATTATTCAACTTTCCAACGAGTAAATGTTTAGGTTGATAATTTTTTAATGATCTACGGATTAAACAAAAGCACGTATTTCACTAAATTAAAAATACTAAAAACCGACTTTTACCTTGGTAATTGGTTTACTCGACAATCAGTCCGCTTCCTTAATCTTAATTCTGATTGCAACCAAAAATTATTGATCAATACCGGTATGACTGCCCTGGAATACCTAGGAATGCCAACAAAATTGGTACGACTGTGTAGGATGAGAGTGACGCCGTCTCAATGCTGTGTTAAAGTTGAGAAAAGGCTATTGACAATTTTTGCAGTTAAGTTAACTCGGGTGTTCGGCAGGGAGATGTTCTGTCCCCGATACTCTTTAATCTCATGTCCTGGAGTACATCTTTCGTAAAACTGAAACACTCAGCGCAACATCTTATATCGCCAGTCCAATCAGGTGCTTGCAGATGACATATGCAGATGACTATGCGTGATTGGAAGGAAGATGGGTCGGCCCATGAGTTCTACATTCCAACATAGGTGGGTCATATATACTTAGATGTTTTCAATTTAATCACCGATCGTAATCGGGAGATGAAAAATCCCTGTTGCATCCCGCCTCTTTTGGGATTCGAACCCGGTACCTCCCGAATCCAAACGTCGCAGCTTTAACTACTGCGCTATTTGCTCGGTGTTCCATGTCACTGTACAGGGTAACATGGAGCTATGCAATGCGCAGGTGATATACTGTACTTGTGTGAATGGGATGAATGGGTGTTGTTAGTGTGAATGTGGGTATTGCACCGTGGGCCCATTAGTGGCATTGAGTGACCATAATGTAATCGTTAAAATTTGTGATTTTATTTTTCGGATAATCTAAAAATTCATTTATGTATAAAGTCTAACGTTTGCGATCGCTATACTTAGTGACATCAAATATGAATGATAAATTGATAAATCATCAATCAAATGTTAATTTCGACTTGCCCAAAACGCAGTTTCTTTTATTGGGTTGCTCAAATATTTTGGCAATGCTGTGTGCCTCGATCGACTAAATTGACTAACTAAACTAAAGTAAGGTTAATTAATGCAATATAATATGTATGATGGCATTAGCATAAAAGTCAGTGTATGTGCCTCAACTTTAACTAAACTAAATTAAATGTCAAAATCATTCGAAAAACTACATCCAAAATACATAGAGTAACAATTTTTTTTTTACAATTATTAAAGGATAATGATAAACAATAATAATTGTGTAATACACTTTTTGTGTATTTAAATATATTTTATTAAGATGGATTATAAAAAATAAACGGCAACAGCGAACAAAGTAATTCACAATACAATTTGTATTTTGATTTTTAAGGTAATCCATGTAAATATAATTTACATATAATTTCTTACGTAATATAATATTGTTAAATATTATATGTACGTATTACCAGTTTTGTTGAAATTATATCGCGATACACATTACACAATAGGAATAGCTCTATTTATTTAAAAACAAAATTCTTATGACAAATGACAACCAGTTCATTTGGGAACACATTTAACTGATTTAAGAGTACCAGTAATAAACCTTAAAATAAACGAATATTAGTAGGATAATCATAGTCAGACACGAAGATAAATGTTCAAATTTCTTTACATCATAATATACATTTTTGATTCACGCAATGGAAAACTGGAAAATCAACCTCTTAAATGAACACACAAGTATCTTAATTGAAAAAAATTCAGCCACCGAGGAGAGTTGTTCACAAACATACTATATGCTTTGTATTTTTATAACAATTTTAAACGTAATATTTATTTATAAATGTCATGTAAATTGTTCGACAGGGAAAAATGAGATATATTCTTGCGAAAAATAAATGACAACATTCAATGAAGTTTCTCTCGAAACATGTACAAACTTAAATTGCAACTAACTTCCCAACTGAAATGAAAAGTCGACGAAAAGTAACCTCGGAAAGATACTTTTCAGCTATAACCTGGTGTTCAATAGTGAAAGTTCAATTTATTTTAGTTTAGTCAATATTTAGTGTGTTAAGGCACACAGCATTATAGTTATTATATAATGTGGGGTGCGTAATGCATATTATTATTACGATGCATGTTGCTATTTGCAATTAAATATTGAAACTTAATGACATGAAAACTCATTTAATTTAACATTCGATAGCTCAGTTGTTAGAGCGGTGCAATGTACAATTTTAGACTATACGCGACATAAGTCGCTGTTCTCAAATCCGGCTCCGAAGCAAACTGTTGTTTTTGTTTTAACGTTCTATTTCCTTTTAAATTACTACAGACTGGAATTTCATCTTGAAGAAATGGTGGGCCGAATGGAAAATTCGTAAGCTGAAAGAGCAACAGTACGAACATTTACAACGTAAGACAAACAACTATAAATCCGAAGATTTAAAACGGCTGGAAAATGTAAACAGCTCGGAGAGTCAATTAATTTATGGGACCGATATGGAAGGAAATTCAATTTTGATCAAGATCACAAGACGGCGTCATCGTGTTTCTGAGGTGTGGCTCATTTTGAAGCTTAAGAACAATGTTACTTACACGTTGCCAAGTCATCCGGATACGGGATTTGTAAACACTAATTCGAAATTTTTTGATGCGGGTGGTTTAAAATTGGAATGTCTAGTGCCGTACTCGCGGTGGCGCGTTTCATTCAATGGACAATTGCGGGTGGGTACGAGGAAAAATTATTCAAATGATATACATGAGAAAGAGCTAAAATATGTTCAATTCAGTTTTATGTAAGTGTATAGATAGAGATATAGATATTGTCTCCTAATTATCAAATTTAATATCAAATTTTATTCAGATGGGCATCATGCTCAGATCCAATTCATTGGCCCTATGGGTGGAGTCCAAAGTTAATGGCAACAGCGATTGCAGCTGAACCATGGCGTGATGGAAATTGGATGCATATGGTGGAGAAACATAACTCTGGGGGTTATGATCAATTTGGAGCATTGTATGGTCAACTGTTTATTCAAAGTGAGGGGAATGTCGAAATATATAACCCAAAAATGGAGAAAATCGAATTAAATTTACCTGGCTTGCGACAAAGACGGTGGGGACCCCATAAAGTGGCGCATTTACATCGGACCGGTTCAATTGTTGGTGTATGCTGTGATGGAAGTGTGTTTTGTTTGGGTGCATACAGTTCTAAAATAGGATTAACACAGTAAGTTTAAAATATACCGCACTACCAAGATATGTCAATAAAAAAAATTATTATATTCTAATTTTAGTTCACAATTTGGCAATATTCGGGCACCAAACGGAAACGTGTACCCTATCGATTGGATGGATTTCCATCTGTCATCGTTCGCTGAAGTTTCATTCGAGCTGCCCGAATCGAAAATCATTAAATTTTCGGCTAATGGTACAACGTACACTATTAATATTCATCTTCAAAACAGCGAAAATGTCGTACTCTTAGGCGGTCGGCCATTTGATTGGGCAGCATTTAATATCCCAATGCGTTTTGGGTTGAATGGTGGGCGTGGTCATGGTATTTCCATATTATGGTATCCTTATAATTCGGACGATGTTGTGCGTGACAGTGAACATATCAAACGGCTTTACTATCCCGATATTTTACCAATAGAAAGTAAACTAGTATTCAGTTTAGACTCACAGGAGGCACAAAGTAAAAAAATATCAGGTGGAAAGGGTGCATCGCTTGCAATTCTTAAGTCACTGGCGGATAATAAAATATTCGAGCTTGGGCTAAAATTTCCTAATTTTAAGATACCTCATGGATTTGTACTGAGCCAAACTGCGCTTAAAATACAAATCGAACGAAATCCGATTATTAGAGATGCGTTAAACGATATGTTCGAGATTTGTCATTTACGCCAAGAAGGTAATTTAGAAGACGCTTGTAAAAAGGTACAATCAGTTATTCTAAGCTGTGATATTGAGCCAGAAATAAAAATTTCGATTGATGCCGAGCTAATCACATATGATGTTATAAAACCAGAATTTGCGATCCGATCGTCGTGCATATTGGAGGACGGTAGTGAGGTTTCTTTAGCGGGACAGTTTGAAACAATTTTGGGCGCTAAAAATTTAACCGAGATTTTTAATGGGATAAAAGCGTGCTGGGCTTCGGTGTATAGTATTCAAAACGTGACGAATCGTAAAGACCACATTCAACCGATCAGTAGTGGTATATCGATTGTGATACAAGCGATGATCAATTCTGAAAAGTCTGGGATGTTATTCACCCAAGATCCGAGCACCAGAAATGCTTGCTATTCGGTGATAACCGGAAATTATGGAAACAAATTAGAAACGTTCGTGATACGTCGCAATTTTAATGATTGCGGCTTTCATGTATTAAAATGTGGTAAAGCGCAAACTACAATTCGATACGAGGAGGTAATGAAACTTGCTGATTTGGGCGTTAAATTGGAAAAAATGTTCACAATGCCATTAGAAATTGAGTGGGCAATCGACGGTGATGATATATTTGTACTTCAGGCACGACCGATCATCGCGTTAAAAGAAATCACCGATTGGGAATTAATACACGAATTTGACAGTCCTGTTATGAGCATGGATGATTTATGTACCAATGCTAATTTGGGCGAATTGTTACCGGGCGCCGTCACTCCACTGACATATTCTATCACAACAAAAAATTTGGAAAAATGTATAGGAAAAAATCGTTTTGGTCAAAAAAATTCGGGACTATATAGTCGATCGGTTATTATGAAACAATATCATCTATACTATGATCTCTATTCAGTATTCCTATCAAAATCGAACGGGGAATTTTCTAAAACAGGCAAGCTCAATACATACCTGCAGTTTGGAAATGGATTTCTAACGAGCGATATTTTAAAAGTGGCTAAGCATCGTTATGGCAAAATGGACATTGTGCGAAAAGCAAAACAATATTTAGAGGTTGCTCGTGCGGTGTGGTTCAATGAGAAGCGGTTTACGGAATTTTGCGAATTTCTTCGGCAGTATATAGGCCGCTATTTTTTGGACAATTTAGTTAAATTCAAAACGGCAAAAGATTTATTCAATGATTTACAAACTTTACTGGACAAAGAGTTTGACGTATTCGACCAGCATTTGTCAATATCGAGTGTAGCAGCATTCTCCCTCCTAGTCACGTTAATGGTGATGCTTGAGGGTAAAGGTGAGATTACAGATGATATTAAAATGGATGTACTAACCATTTTGGGTGGATGCATAGATCCTGAGGCAGCTCAAATTCCAAATAACCTCAATAAAATTACAAAACTTATTTTCGAGACGGGCGAGTCTTCTAAATTTGTAAATATGAAGCCTGAAGATGCAGAGAAATGGCTCGAAACAAATTACCCAGACGTTTTTAAAGCATTTGAAGAATTCATCACCAAAAACTATTTCCATGCAATCCGGGAGTGTGAAATAATGTCGACGACTTGGGGTATGCAACAAGCAGCCGTAACTGAAATATTGCAAATGTCGCTAAAAATTTACAATCCTTTTAAATCATCCATTTATGATGGATCTAAACTGAGTGTTGCGGACGTAGTGGACAAATTGGAAACGGTTAAAAAAGCAGCCACCAAAAAATTTCTATTAAAACTATTGCCACTCTATCGTAAAACCGTCGAGCGACGTGAACTTAGTCGAATCAATGTCGTTGCGTTTTACCATGAGCTTCGTATTGCATTCAACTATTTAGGTAAACTAATGACCGAGGAAGATCTATTGCCGAATCAAAATTTAATATATTTCCTTACAAACGATGAAATTCGACAACTATTTAAGACTCGATGTTCGACTTTAATAAAAAAAGCCAGGCGACGACAACTATTATATGACTTATGGAATCGTCAACCTTATGGAGCGTTCATTAAAGGAGTGGCTGAAATTCATATGGCCGACAATGTATTTGGGAATATGGTGATTGGAATACCATTTACGACACAAACGTGTACAGGACGTGCTTGTGTTGTGATCACAAACGATGATGTGGCGAACATTAATCCGGGCGATATTTTAATCACGTACAGCGTAGACCTAGGATTTTTAATGTATTTCACTATATTGCGTGGTATAGTGACCGAATACGGTGGTTTAACAAGTCCTGGTGCGATTATAGCCCGAGAATATGGTATTCCCTGTATAATTGGTGCTCAAGGTGCTTTAAAATTAGTTAAAACTGGAGATTACGTTAAAATTAACGGAGAAGATGGAAGTTTAATTAAAGTGTCCGAATAACATTTTGCTTAGATGAATCTAATAAAATAAAAATGTAAAAAATGAGAATTAAAAAAAGAAAATTTTGTATCCTTCGAGCCGGATTTGAACCAGCGACCTATGGATTACTACATCTATATGTGTTTCAATCTTTAAATTTATCTACAGTCCACCGCTCTACCAACTGAGCTATCGAAGGTCACATTCGAGTTTTACTGGGTTTTATATTACTGACGATGATGTTTTTATTAGTAACAGTAGTTAAAAAGTAAACTATAGGTTCTACCGAGATTTGAACTCGGATCGCTGGATTTAAAGTCCAGAGTGCCATTCGTTCTATTCAAGATTTTACTTAGACTGTGTCCGAAACCTGTGATAAAAAATCGTGAATTAATTTTTTGACATTTGTTTGATAATTATTCCCCTACATTGACGATTTTTTATTATGTTGTCCGAAATGTGTAATAAATCTCCCCACCTCAAAAGTTTTTTCCCCATGTCATATATCTCAAATTTAGTTTTCATAACCTCCAATTTTTTGTGACAACTAATAAATTGCACAGAAAATTTAAAAAAATTGCTATTAAAATTAAGCATCCGATAAACCTTTTAATGTCACGTTATTATTATTATATGTATTAATAATTTTAGAATCTATTATTATATATGTATAAATCACACGTTGCACATGCCCACACAGATTATTCGATAGATGTCAAAAAATTATCATAGTAATAGAAATAGACTCGAATAATTTGGGTGTGTTCGGTATTTTCAAGTAAATGTCAAAAAATTAATTCACGATTTTTTTACACAGATTTCGGACACAGTCTTTAAAACAAATTGCTTATTTAAATACACTTTCAAACAATTATTACTCAAATTTTTAATAAATATATAATAGACTTGTATTACAGTTGAAATTGAGAAGATTTATGTAATCTGAATAAATTTAAAATTTGTTTTAGTGTAGATATGAATATATTTTTAACTCTAAAACGTATACAAAATTCAGTGTTCTTTAGACTTAATTTATACTTTAATTTAATAAAATGTGTTACTAAAATTTGATTCAATTTTTTGTCAAATTTCATTCCTGCATGTAAAATCTCGAGTAAATTATTTACCACGATAAAAGCCGATAGGAATTAGAGAAAAAGTTGGTTTAACCCGTATATTTTTGCCAAAGCCAGACCAACATGAATAATGTTTATGTACAAGTTTCACAAAAATAAGTTCGGGAATTTTATCAGTTTCATTTGGCGGTAAGGTTATTTTTCTTAATTTAGGTGGGGACAGAAAGTATTAACTAACCAATTTCTTTTTGAACGTTGTCCACGAACTAATTTTTATACAACTTGTTCGCGAACAATAAGATTTTGAATGCTTGTGAATATCACTGGACCAAAAACTTCCAAGCAAAACACTACAATTGCAGAAAGATTCTTTTCGATTTCTAGCCAGGGGATTACTGATTCCTACCAAAAAATATTTTATTTACTGATAAAATTATTATTATTAAATCGAAATTGTAAATAATCATTGTTCTACAGTCAAATCAAATCTACAAAATGTTAGCCGAAAATGTTATTTGATTTGAATTGTTAGCTAAGATTGTTCGCGAACAAGTTCACGTTGGTCTGGAGTCGGCTTAAAATATCTACTAAGTGTGTGTGCCAATCGAAATAAAAAGCGCATAAAAAGTTAAAAAGTAAAAAATACTAATTTATTCACCACTGGTCTCGGACCAGTTAAAATTTTTGATTTGGTTTACAACTATGCCAACTTGGAAATATTTAGTACACTACAAAATGTAAGTTTTCTTTGGTACTTTCACAGAACCTCAACTAAATTTTTGTATAATTTGCACAAATGAACAAACATTAATAGACAAATAAATTATAAAACCTTGGATCATTTTAATATTTATAAGATTTCAAGTTTATTTTAATTCTTATAGAATCTTATATTAAAATGAAATTACAAAATGTCACGCACGAAAAAAATTGGTGAACGTTACAAATTTTAACTGTTTTCAATTGGCACAGCAAAACAGTTAAAATTTTAAGAAGTGAGGACCTTTTTTTTATTTTTACCACAGTTAAAATATTTAACTTTTTAACTTTTTATGCGCTTTTTATTTCGATTGGCACACACACTAAGTAATTTAAATTTATGTGAATTATAGCTATAGGTTTTCTTGACTAAAACCAGCGCCACCTGGTATATATTTATATATTACGGTCCAATGAAACGGATATTATGTAAATCACCGGTTGTTCTAAAAACTAGCGGCCCTTGGGTCTTAAATCAGAGTGGATATCATTTTAATTATGGATACTAAAACCGATTTGTTTTAAATTTAAAGAGAAAAATTAAAATTTCGATATTAAATTTTAGTCCTCCTTTCTAAGCATCCACATAGGAAAACACACGAAAAATTGTCTATCTTCAGTGCTAGATATTTTTTCGTTTATTTTATTATTTGAGTGTTTGGCTAGGTCAACTAAAATGTGGTATCGAAATTTAATTTTTACTCTAATTTAAAAAAAAATTTCTTGATACCTATTATCTAATTTTAGACGACCTTTGAGTGCTATAGGCACTCATATTGTAAAACATTCCGAAAATTGTTTTGTATCAGTGCGTGTTGAAATTTACTGTGCAGTTTTTTCGATGCTGTGAATACTTAATCAATAGTATGGGGCACTGCCGACCTCGCCCCCTTCGCTTCATTCCCTAGTAGAGACATTTTCCGGAAGACGCAAGAGTGATATTCAGTATAATCAAGTCAAGAATTCGGTGTGGAATTCGAAATGACATCTTGTTGTTATTTCGAGTGTCACATAGAGTCTGAGAAGGGAGTTTAAATCAGAATGGTGCAGATTATGGTTTTCTATATGTTTACGGTAAGAGAGTTAGTGAAGAATTGCAAAATAATGTTACAGTTGTCGATTGAATTTAATGTGTTTTGAACGAGATATCAGGTCGAAGATATCACACATGTCTGGATTTGGGTAGCAATTAGCCTTTTGAAAATCAAATGGGAACGATGTAAGTGAAGGATTATCCCTGAACCGGAGTCACCCGCTGGGGTGCAAGGGTTGCGGACTGAAAAAGAAGATAGATGCACGAGTTGGTACATTTGTAAATGTTTCAGTGAATATTAGTTTAGAGACTGACCAAGTTTTAAAATGCATGAATATGTGGAACTATGTAGATACAAATTAACTTAACAAATTAGATTCGTTTCAGTTGGTCATATTCCAGAACATTATAGAATCTCATTTCAAAATGTCGAATTTGGTCAAAATCGATAAAAAATTAGCTTAGTTCCAACTCCACTTAGTCATATTCCAGAACTTTATTATCCAAATACCATTTTAGAATTCCATTTGCATCGAAAATGTCGAATTTAGTCATAATAGACCTAGTTCCATTCCAGTTCACCATATTTGAATGACCATTAACGATAAACCATTTTAGAATTCCATGTGCATTAATCATTCCAAATTTCATCATTTTCGATCTAGAAACAGCCAAGTTCCATTGAAGTTGGCCATATTCCACAAGTTTATCCAAAAACCATTTTAAATTTCTATTTCCATCCATTATATCGAATTTTATTGTTGTAGTTGACTATATTCCAGGACTTCCTCAATTCGTTGGTATGTATTGTTTTCAGAAAGCTTCTACCATTATTGAAAGAATTTTATGATTCTTATCTATGTATGACCCCAAACCATACAAATTTGGTAAGGAAATGAATTTGGTTGGATTTAGAAATCCAAGACTTTTGGAGATAGATTAAGCATTGGGTTATTATTCAAACAGGGCCTTTAAGGATTACCCTAGAATATGCATTGGGGTATAATGCAGAAGCCACTTGTTAAACAACGCATTCTGCAGTCAATTTTAAAAAAATCAATAAATCATTTTGTTCGTCTGGTTGTTATTTATCAGTGGTCATAGACCTCTGCCACGTTCTTTGGGAAGCCAAACAAAAGCGATACAAACTGTAAATACCGGTACAAAAGGGTGGAAGTTCCACTTTTGGTTTGTCCTCAAGTCAATTTGTGTTCAAATCTTTCCATCATTTTACTAGACAATTTTTAGATGGCTTTCAATCATTCGCAAATATGCTTATACGAAATATAAATAAATATTCGAGTTGAGTTAATTGAATTTAGCATTTTATTTCCTATTTAAATTTTTTTTTTAAATTTGAGTAACGTGTATTGTTATAAATTTAGAATTCGAATCTTAATCGTTTTATTCCATTTAAATTTTTTATTGTAAATTACAATCAAAATTTACCCAGTCTAATTGAAGTTATGCTAAAAATTTCATTTATGATTTCCGTGTTTACTTACTTGAATTAGACCTAATCATTAAGTAAAACATTCGCTTGGTACATATTTAGGTTCAACATAAAAATATGAACCATATAATCCCTGGACTAAAGATTGAATCGAACTAACAATAAATTTGTATTAGGATAATTTTATGGACTTGTTAATTTATCCGCAATTTTTTTTTCAGTCACATTCCTCATATACGTGCTAGCGTATATAGTTGCATCATAAAATTGAATGTCATCCAAACCTCGTAGAAAGCATGCAAACTGTTCCCCAAACAGTTGTGCACGATCTTGTGCTTTATAATTTGTTATGCTATATTCCACTGCGTCCACTAGCCTGTTAATTGCGACTTTAACATCAAAATCTTCACCGGACGGGGTCGGTTTGCATTTGGATCCAATTGGTTTCTGGGGTGTGATGTTATCTATTAAAATTGAAAATCTATATATAGTAAATTGATATTGTTCGAAAGGTTTTCAATTACCTGCGTCATCATACACCATTTTCACTAAATAATTTGTATATAATTTTAATTTATAAAAGAAAAGAAAAACAAAACTGAATCACTTTTGATTTATTTCTTTTTCTGTCACGTTATTTTTGTATTCCTCATAAAGATAGTGTCGCCTCTAGCAACTAAATTTGTTTTATTTTCAAATGAAAACAACGAAATTTTTATTCGGTTTTAAAACATTGATATGTAAATTGACGACTGGTAAAGTTAGTTTTGCGGTATACGTATGGGTGTGTTTCTAAACATGTAAATCGATTTATCGAGAAAATCGAGAATTTGAGATTTGAACTATAGGTAAAATAAAAATTTGCCCCTAAAACAGATTACCAGTCATCAGTTTAAATGTGATACAGACAGTTTAAAATGTAAATGTGTTTTTTTAAAGATTTAATTTTCTTTTCTTTGATACAGAAATACATATGATGTTCGAATTGAAATGTTAATAACGAATTGAACTTCATATTTGATATAAATTTTAATTTTGAATTTGAGTTCAAATTTAATTATAAACTATACTTAGAATTTGGAAAATACTTACTTTTAAATTCCACAGAGTATTTGAATAAAACGTTGCCTGCGAGTTCAGTAGAAACTCTTGACTCAAAAATTTTGAGTTACATTTTCGATTTTGTGTTATAATTAGTCTTCAAATTGTCCTTTTCACAAAATTTCACAAAAATTACATTAAATTTTACTAACACATAAAAGGTTTGACAAAAAATTGATTTTTATAAAATTAAAGATAACACCAAATAATTGTGGATTTCAATCAATATGCCAAATTTATGAAACTATGTAACATTACAGGACATAACACAATGCGTCATGATAAAGTTGAGAAACAGTTGGTGATCGACAAGAAGCTGCTTAGTCCACAATATCCTTTAGTCAGTGATGTGCTGCCAAATATTGGTTGGCGGCGTATAGGTTTCACAATATTGGTTGACGTTGGGTTTCAAGTAAATATAGACACTAAAAAACAGGTCTTGTAAGTAATATAGAATCCATTATATTTGTTATTTATAAAAATTATTTATTTAATATATTATATTTTAATCATTTAAAGCTAATTCCAAATTGCTTTCTATGGCGAGTATTTAATTTTAAGTCTTTGTTTGGGTACAAAAGAAACACCATTCCAAACCAATTAGAGTAATTATCATCAGCTCCAAAATATATTCCACTTTAACGCTTTTACTCTCTCTTACAATCTGCAGAATTATTATTATTAATTTTTTTTATACATTAAATAAGTAGATAAAAAAAATTAGCTGTTGCAGTAGTTGATAAACATTTGTAAAGATATTTTTAGAACAATTTTATTAGTTAATAAATAAAATGTTATCGAAGAAATAACATTTAACCAGCGGCTCTGCGAGCTTCAACAATTTTAACAAACGGCTAACGCGAGCTGGGCCGATCCAGCTGCAACACATCCCTGCCTTTAATCTCACGTTGGAATACACCTTTTGTAAAAGTAAAAGTAAAACCAACATCAATGAAATTTATACCCGCAGTCCAATGTAGTTGGAAATTCTTAAACCATTTCATCAATTAATAGTACAAAATCTGTATTCACATGATCGGCCAAATTTCGATCGGTTCAAGAGTTTCCAGAATGCATCACTTATATAAACGTTTTAATATTACTTACTACTTATATAGTTAATTTAACAAATAAATACAATTACAACAACAATGATTGGCATTTAATTAGTGGCTCCAAATTACTATAATTTTCAAAATTACGAGATATGTTATTTGTTTGTGTAAAATGCACATAACATAGTTGTATAATTAAATAATTTTAAATGCAAAATAAAATTATGTTACCATAAAATACAAAAATGCATTAAATAATTTACAAAAAAAAATGAAATGTTGTTGCACGAGAAAATTTAATTATTGATTTTTAATTAAGTCACAATTAGCGTTGAAAGTCTATTGCAAGCCGTTATTTTATGTGATTGTAAATGCCTTCACTCTGCTTAAATTACAATAATTTTGATGGTATATTTAATGTGCATTGCTACTATATACTTATTATGTATCTTTGGTCGTGTGTTAACCGCAATTGCAATAAACAATTGATTATTATCCGATCGCACCATAAATCGCGAAACGATCGATAAATGCAACGACAATATGTTACTAAAATCCAATTTAATATGTTTGGTGTTGTTGTATTTTATCTATACATATATGTATTTATAAAATTTAATTGACAGACGGTAGACTTTGATACATGTTCTCTTCTTATATATAATATGTATTGTATAAGATTATGTTGATCGAATGAGATCAATAGTTTATGCTATATTATTGCAAATAAAGATCTTAATACATAATTTCAAACCCTATTATGTAAATATATTATATATTTCCATAATTTATTTCACCTTACCAAATTTATTATGCAACGATTGTTTTAATGTTTCTGGTTTAAACTTTCAGCCCTCGGCATGATAATCTTAAAATTGTTTTAAAAAATTAACGTCAAATTTATCAAATAGTAAATAAAATTTTGGAAACAAAGTAATTTATTATATGTACAATTGTGGATTTTACGTATTCGACCAAGCATTAAGCAAGATCTCCCGGAGATGGCCGGGCCTCACCGAACACTCGTTTACACATAACATAAAGGGGATTTGAATAGACTTAGTTAGAATGATAGAAATTGACTCGGTTACAGACACTATAATAGTTAGTACCACAGGACGATACAATTCTAATCTACTTATATAATTTTTCAGCATCATTTTTCGGGCTCTGATATAAAATTTATTAGTTTGCTGGATCAGACTTATGAGATACTTCTGAAAGTTTAACTCAAATTAGTAACGATTTATTTTATTCTGCATTCCAACCTTTAATTGTTTAATTTACATTTAAGTTTAACTGGCAGAGATCGTGTAATTTAGGTAAATTTTTTATTATGAATTCCATATATTTGTGCTGTGATAGACCCTGTAATGAATGATAATTAGTTTAGTGCCTCTATTTCCAACCTTCGATTTAAAGATATACCCATTGTTCATACTCCAACAAATAGTCTATAACACCAAAAGGGAGACGACCTCTTCAGATTCCCATAACAAACTCGCGTGATCTCACGTTATCGACACAAATAAACAAAGCTACATCCCACAGATGGCGCACAAAACACCCTTCAACAAATTTTTTTTTATTTTTTATTTTTTTTTATAGCGTTTATTTGCTAGTGGTGCCATCTAGTTAATACAGCTTAACTACGATAAACCGCCTCATCCTGACACTCAAATCTGCAGTAATCTCCCCCGTCCTACTACAAGTCATTTGTACTCCATGTACCTGTTCAGCCAACCCCTTTCTTCGTCCCTACCATGTAACTAACAATTAACTACCACTAGACCAAACTTTAAGAGTAAAGCTACTGTTGACGTCGATAGTTGTCGATCATCCCCAGCAGATGTCTATCATCCTTTCGTTATTCCGTCGTTGAAATTATTCCTCGAGAAACCCTAAATGTTGACATTAGTTTTGTTGATGCTTTTATGTGATTTAAAATCTAAATAAACTTACAAAACGTCTGTTAGAAGAGTGATATATAAGCCTAAGTTTAAATTAAATATAGATAAATTTATTTAATTATTGTGTTAGATAAAGCTATTAGGTAATTCTAATGGAAGTTTATCCGATACCCGGCGATGATAATTGCCTTTTCAATGCCGTGATACATCAGCTGCAGCTGGAAAAGATTAGTTCATACGGATCATCTAATGAATTAAGATCTAAAATTGTGAAGTTTATTATCTAGCATCTTGAAGTTTATTTACCAACATTGTTATAATCTATCGTCCCTCCCATCTCCTAAATATATTTTTCCTTTTTTTCTTTCATCGTAAATTATTAAAAACTATCATAAATAAATTTGTATCAAAATCATCCACAAACCTGACCTGACTCAATTTCGTTTGACGTATTCCAATTCGTTTTCTTTACCATTTCTCTTCATTTTACTTTTTACCTGGGTTGGTATTGCAGATTTTTTTTCGTTCAATAGAATATAAAATATGGTGGTGAATATGATGGTTTGCGTCTCTGCTGTTATACGCAATTGTGTATGCATTCTGCATGTATATTTTGATGTTGTTGTTATTTTTTTCCCCTCATATATTTCACTTATTTTGCTGTTATTTCCACGATATATTTATATATTTTATTTAAAATTTTAAACTACGACACTTCACCTTTATATCAACACTGGTTTTAATCGTCTATCATTATTAAAATAAATTATTTTATATTAGAGATCAAAAACGCACATCTGATCGATATGACAGTTTTGATCATCCCCCGTACAATTGTGGATTTTACGTATGTATATTTATTATCATAAATGTCAAATTCGAAAATTGGAGCTTTGAAATGACGTTTGTCGTATTATAGGATCTTAAAAAAAATCAAAGTAGATAGCTTTAATTTTTTAAGGTACATATAGATCTATTAAAATAAGGGCTTACGCCTACACCAATATAGTACAGTTACTGATATCTGTATATATAGGAAATAGCTCGTCCTAAGCTAGAGTGTTTCATTACATTTGTTAGACTAAAACGATTACCAAGAATAGACGTGAATTAAATCAGGTCTAGTCAATGTATTTCTTGGAAGTTTGAGATAGTGTCTGACTTCCTAAAATAATTCTTTAATATGCGTTTGATGTAGACTTTGAAAAACTTCTTAACGGATGTCAATATTTTCAGCTTCTTGATTATAGTTTTGTTAGGAAGTAGAAGCTGTTATCGACCCTTGTTTCCACTTATTCTAGACGAATCATATTGTTCGATGCTTGAGTGAACATTTTATTAACTATTATTGTGAAGTAGAATTTAGAAAAAGTTGGCACACACTGTGACAACCATGCCAGCACAAGGGTTATCAATTTACCATCCAGAATTATGTAAAAAATCTATTTTTATTTTAATAGAGAAAGGCCTTAACCCAATTTCTAATACCATATGTAATAACAATTTTCAATTTATTTATTTTCAATCGATTTGAGTTACTCGTATGTTATGTTAAATATAGTAAATAAATGAGAAGAAAAAATATGGTTTTTAAATCAAGTATGTATCGTGTGTTAGATTTATGAATGTCCAAAAATGATTACACATTTTAATGTAATTTAAAATTCAAAAATTTTAATTAAAAAAAACAAAACATTTTTTTATGTTACATATGTATATATAAACATTGTAATTGCGCAAATTGCAAAACATGTAGTAGTAATTCAATTACATATTTAAATTATTGTATAATGTTTGCTATTTTGCTGCGAGATTTATTACTTGTTATAAATGCGATTCTTTTACGACTGTAGGCCTTTGATCGATATGTACATGTTGTTGTTTTTGTTTCTTTTGGTTATCCATATTTAAAGTACTCGTATATAGAGGCGCTATTTTGATTTATGCACATTGCATGAATGTGTTCTTATGTATATATAGTATATAAATGTGTTAACTAAATCAGACATGAAGTTAAATTTGGTTTAATTGTTATTTGACATAGACATTTAATTTAAAATATGTGATTGACGAAAATTATTTTTTAAAAAGGTAGTCAGAATCATATTATTATTAATATTATTAAAACTGGCTGGAACCCACGAGGATTCCGCCACCACACAATAGAAGCGCACGATAGTAGCGGTACGACCAGTGATTTATAAATGAAGGAAAGCATCCTACGGCTTAAACCCCAGGATTTCCCAAAAGCTCTTCTACATTGTCAAAAAATGGCAGTAGCTTTTTGAATTTTGTAATCCAGGTGATTCTTCTAGGAAAGTTTACTATCCCCGACAACATCAAGGTGCTTGACGTGGTCACATTTAGTGATCGTTCTCCCAAAAAGGGAGGAAACAGATAGTTCAAGAATATTCCTCTTCCTTGTAAAGACAATTAAATCAGTTTTAGAAGGGTTGACGTGAACACCCTTTTCAACACACCATGCCTCCACAATAGTTAAACATGCTGAGTTAGGTCGGATAAGACACTCAGAAGTTTGCCTGAGACTATCAAAACGAGATCATCAGCGTAGCTCTGTGCAAGAAACTAACACCACATCCAGCTGCGCCTCCACAGTGCGAGACTTGAGCATGGATTCAATCCATAAGATAATGGTGCGATCAATACCAAAATTGGTACAGGCAGTAGTGATCGTAGCAAACGAAGTGCTATCCAAATTTTGCAATCCTGGGTACAAATTCATGTAGGGCGGTTTCACAGGACTTACCGACTCTGTAAGCATGTTGCATGTTAATGAGTGGGGAGGTAATTAGAAAATGATCTCTAATGAATCTATCGACAATTCTTTCCAGAGCTTTAAGGAAAATTGAGGATAGACTAATAGGCCGAAAGAACTTAGGATTCGTATATAATCGGACTTACCAGCTTTCGGGATAAAAACAACTCTACTTCTGCTCCAAGAATTTGGAACAGTGCTAAAAGCAATACACTCTTGAAAAAGGTGGAGCAAATGATCCTGAATTAGAGAAAAGCCCTGCTGTAGTTCAGCACGAAAATACCATCAGGGCCGCCAGCCTTATAAGCAGCTCATCAATTTCCTTGTTGGAAGAGGTAAGCTGTCCGTTCGGTAGACGAAGAGAGTCAAGTTTACACATACTGTTCTTAGCTAAAGCTTTATTGAATCCAACGACAGCAGTAGATAGGCTGTTGATTTCCTTGCAGAAGTTCAACCACGTGACTCTTAGAGTGCATCTTAAGCTTGTTTTATATTCCTTTTGTGTTAACAAGAAGTTATCCCAATCAATCTGTAGCTTAGACGTTTTTGCTTTGTTCTTCAGTTTCCTAGTAGATTTCCTTAATTTTTTAAGGTTAGAGTTCCAGAAAGGTTTGTTCCAAATCTTTTGATTAGTGATAAGACGACATGAGTTTTCGATGGCTATCGTAATTGCCTATGCAAGTAACGATGCTTGATCTGCAATGTCCTTCCTAGACCGAATAACCTTCGGAGGCGCAAGTAAGGAACCTAGCTAGTTCAGCACGAAAATACCATCAGGGCCGCCAGCCTTATAAGCAGCTCATCAATTTCCTTGTTGGAAGAGGTAAGCTGTCCGTTCGGTAGACGAAGAGAGTCAAGTTTACACATACTGTTCTTAGCTAAAGCTTTATTGAATCCAACGACAGCAGTAGATAGGCTGTTGATTTCCTCGCAGAAGTTCAACCACGTGACTCTTAGAGTGCATCTTAAGCTTCTTTTATATTCCTTTTGTGTTAACAAGAAGTTATCCCAATCAATCTGTAGCTTAGACGTTTTTGCTTTGTTCTTCAGTTTCCTAGTAGATTTCCTTAATTTTTTAAGGTTAGAGTTCCAGAAAGGTTTGTTCCAAATCTTTTGATTAGTGATAAGACGACATGAGTTTTCGAAGGCTATCGTAATTGCCTATGCAAGTAACGATGCTTGATCTGCAATGTCCTTCCTAAACCGAATAACCTTCGGAGGCGCAAGTAAGGAACCTAGCTCGAAAGAGCAAAGACCCCAATCGGTTAATTTCCTATTGCGGTAAGGTTTAAGAGGCAGTCGTTTACGGTTAATATTAAACGAGATACACCTGTGATCAGAGATGAGGATGTCATCCGTCACCCTCCAGTCTAAAATTAAATCAATAATGGACATGGAGCATAGACTAATGTCAATCAAATCCTGCCGGGCAGAGTTGACAAAAGTGGGCTCGCATCTAGTATTGAAAATTTCAAACTCAGAGGAGCTTATATAGATAAGCAGAGATGAACCCCTCTGGTTAATGTTAATACTACCCCAGATCGTTAGCATCACAGCCAATCACCAAAGGGGTATGCTTATTCTTATGCTTACACCATGCCACAAGATTAAGAGTTACTCAGAGGTAGGAGGTGAAGAGGAGTCATACGGCAAATAAATTGAGGCGATGACCAGTTTAGTGCAGGAATTAACGGATACCAGAGTAATGAGTTTAGCCGCAATATCGGCCGAGCTACGCTCGTGAATAAGAACTGCATTGATATTATTGCCAATAAAAATGCAAGCTCGAGTTTTATTGACAGAATTCTTACAGAAGATTCTGCCATTAAATAAATTCAATCCAGAGGCAGCATTATCAAGAAGATATGGTTCCTGGATTAGACAAATATCTGTATTCATCACAGAAAGCAATAATTCCTCAATTTAAATGAAGCAGACTTACTGTGTTGCAAGTTGATCTGTTTTATTCTAATCATGGACGACATTATAAAGTCGAACAAAAAGAAGAATAAAAGTTGTCTACGGACCAGAGATAATCTTGAAAGAGATCCTCTCCAGATCGTACTGCAACAACAAACCGGAACTAGTTATACTCTCGAAGGATTTCTGGTTAACCCGGAAAACAATCGATTGGCGATTTGCCTCACGTTTGCAACGGAGTACCTTCCATCCCTCAATTGTAATAGCTGGATTCATCAGCTTGATGTTGGTGGTTACTACACATGGATCCTCAGGCGGGCCAGGAATCATATGGTATTACCAGAAAATAATTTTAAAAATTAGGAAAAATGTTTTCTAATATGAAAATATAGAAAATTTGTGTAAAATTCTGTCGTATCGACCAACAATACAAAGTATTGCTTAATCTATGTTAATTTTGTGACTAAGTGCATGTTTTACGTTTTAAATTGATTGATTTTTATCATAGTAGAGTATACATATGTGTATAGTTCATAATAGTTGTGATTGTTTTTTGTCATATGCGCAAATCTTTTCAATCAGGGCTAACAAACAACAATTTTATAGTAAATAAGAAAAATATGTAGATATATGTATATTGTATTTACATAAAAATATAATTAAAATTAATTTTTAAAAGTATGTTTATAATAAAATAAAAATTATTTTGTGTTTAATGTTGTAAATGTTATAGTTTTAAAAATTATGATGTTTGGCATGCCTATATGAGAGCTTTACTCTTTTTCTTAAATTGAAGTGTGTTATAAAACCTATTTCTGGAGAATTGAATGTCGTTTACGTACTTTCACTTAATTTTTTAGAAATATTGAAAGTTTGAATAGCTTACATTTATAATTACGGCTCTAGGGAAAAAATTATGATACAAACCTGGTATAGCAAAATTTGTGCCAATATGTTTTATATTTAACGTAAAATTTTTTGCTCTCGGTGAAAAAATTGAAGTGCAAAATTACATTGAACCCAAAAATATTCATGGTTATCACAAACTATTTAAAAATATGTAAAATGACTGTAAAAAATTGTTTTTCGTTATAATCAGATCTATCACAGAAGACGATAAGAAATTATATTCATACAAAAATGATATTATTATAACAGACTTTGTACGAATTTCTAATTCTTTTAGGAATATATTTTATTTTGCATGGTATAGTGTTCTGATATCGATCTTTTTCGGAGTTAAACAAATGGAGTTTCTGATTGTAAAAAATTGATTTTGACTTCTGGTAAACACACGATAAGGTGATCATTCCACCTGTCAATATATAGGGAGCCTAATTTAGGATGATCAGAAGCGCAAGGTTAGAGTCATCCTGGGATGTGATGTGAATTCTAATGACACAATTTGGGGAAGTAGGATACCTACAAATGAGCGAGATGAGTTACTCCGTTATTACATTCTAAATACTAACCGGCGTATATGTAACATAAGCACTAAGTCAACTTTTAAAACCAGGAGCAGGCAAGAGGTATTAGTTATCACGCTTGTCTCAAATTTTATGATGAACAGGCTCTCAAACCGGAAAGTATCGGAAGACCATTCCGTGTCTGATTATTACTTTCTACAATTTGTAATGGACATGGAACCATCCGTTCTACAAGAACATGTGGAAAACTGACTGGGATGCCTAACCTATTCTGGGTTAGTCACTACCAGTTCCGGTTTCTAAATCTCCCGAATCCACACAGTAGACAAAATGATTTACACTTTTAACGATGCGATGGTATTCTCCAGTTCGTTATTCTCAAAACTGATGGACTAAAACATTTGTTGTTTTCAACACCAATTGTTTTGGTCACAAACCGTATAAATTAGAAATTTTATGATTTTCCAAAAATTGTTCCTAATTATTTGTTTTTGAGATTAAACCCTTCACATTTTACTTGTTCTCAAGTCATAAAAAATAACAATTTCGTTAAAACACTCGTTCAGTATAGGGATTCTGGTGGAATTTACCATACAAAATTCAAGATTATAGTAGGTTTTTTACACCTCATATATGACAAAAATATACATGTATGGAAGTTAAACTATAATTTAAAAATTTCTCGTATTATCAAATTTTGATCTATATAATCCAGGTGTTTTTTTACAAAACTTTCTATCCTCTAATCCATTTCTACAAAACTCCACGAATACTAAGTGTTAAATAAAATTCTAATTTAATTTGTATTTTGTATGCAAATATATATGTGAATATCTCGAGTTTTCTTGGGTAGATTGCTACCAAAAACCTATCAGGCCTGCATTTTAAAACAAGGATGTTATGAAAATAAGAAATCTTTTAAACATCGAAGTGGTTTTAAGCTTCCGTTGACAGAAATATCAATCACATACACGCAGACACGCATACAGACATTTTCAGAAATGGTCAATTTGGTTTCAGTTAACATAAAGGACTATATAAACCCTTAGCTCCATGACACGATAATAGGCCATATGGCATTCTTTGTAGGATAAATGTACATATGTTTATAGGGCATAAGTCCGAGGGGGTTATCTCTAGGATAAGAACAAATTTATATAATTATTTCGTATAATTCGTATTGAAACTATTAATACAAATGACCCCAGAAGAAACTTTTAGCTCCATGAAATTAAAAAAGCTATATGGCATTATTAGTAGAATGAATGTACCTATTTTTAAAGATCATAACCCCGATAGGGTTATCTCTAGGATTTTAGGTTTTCCACCAAAAAATTATAAATATTGAAGATGATTCTTATATGGACACTGAAATTCTAAAAATACATCTATATTGTCTGGTTATCTGTTCAACTTTTTACTTAAAAATTCACATCACGTAAAAATTTCGGGATGCTATGGGTTTTTCTTACATTTAATCAAATATTTTTTCTGGGTGGTGTAAAATTTAGCATAGAAACATACCAAAATTGAAAAAATCATACTCGGGATGGTTTTTCGAAAACAAATTGGTCACGAAAATAGTTTATGCTCACATCCTTCAAATTTATTTTCTGTATACTTAATTTAATGTTTAGCATGCAAATTTGTTGGATTATTTCCATTTTTATATTAAAATTTTTATTAGAAAGAAGTTTTTTGAATAATTTTTATATACATAAAAGCATGATAATTTTTTAGTATTAATCTGAACTACCTAATTGGGTCTTCATGAACATTAATTATTGTGGTAGAATTCTAGAATTTCTCAGGAGAATACTATTGAAAGCTACATATACTTATAATATGTAATTCCAAAATTAGTTCACATTCACTTGTATTTAGTAACACGCTTAACAACTGCACTTCTATACAATTTATCATTTATATGAAATACCATTTAAACGATGAATATTTCATAATCGCATTGAACAACAAAACCTACACCACCTGCTGGCCCAGAAATCAATACAGAAAAACGTGACATTAGCGACAGTAAAAGTAAACCGATTTTTCCTATATGTACTTTACACCAAATAAATTATAATTTTCACAAACTTCGACGACAATAAATATCGATTAATCTCATCGACTCTTGAGACAGGGGAAGGGGTAAATTCAATGCACCTCTATAAAAAGAAGAAAATTGGTCAGAGTCAGAGTCACATAATGTTTTATCGTTTTAAGTTCTAAATTAAGCGATTTTAATTAATGTTTCGTTTTTGAACAAACATTATTTCTTGAAATTAAAAGAGTATTACATATATACTTATATGTATTATATATATCTATGTATATGTATCTGCTTAGGTCGAATGAGAACTTACATATCAATTATTCAATTAATAATTAAATGTTAATTATAGGAATGGTTGATCGATCTAGTTTTTGCTAAATCAAAATTTTCGTTTGGAAAATATTGAAGTGCAATTATGAAAAAACGTGAAGCGATTTTAATTTATTATGCTGATATAATGCGGTCATAAATTCATAAAACCATAAATCATTTCCATTAAACGTTGTTGTTACAATTTTAACGAATATATTTAATGCTACATGAGTATCTTAATTTAATTTTTTTTATACAACGAAGTAACTGGTGCGGACTCGTTTTTTTTCATCAGTCTATAATATATATGTAGTTACCAAGCATATAAGACAGGAACACAGTTTTACAACTTATCTCCCGCCTTCGGAGAACAATACTCGATCGTTTTTTTTATTTTAAACTCTAATTCGGAAAACCTCACATAGCAACCTTAGAAAACTGTTAAAGTTTGAACCAACGAATACATGATAATCATCTGCGTTCTATGATCTAGAAGGCAACACATGGCCTCTAGCTCTATAATGGCCGAACAACTGCAAACATACTGTAATGAATATGAAGCAGAGGATATTAATGTAATCCTTATAATCTATGGACACGATCATGCGTGCAGATAATAATATCCTTTCCTAAATTAATAAAGCCTCAATCTTACGCTGGGTGAGTGTAATGATGTACTCCCTTTGATCGACAACTCCAGGTTTATTAGGGAGTAATAAATCTGGGGTTATCGATGAAACCTGTAGGAATATATTTTAACCTCATTTAACCCGTTAGCAACTTTGACGGACACAATTTAATAATGTTCAATGCCAAAATTGGTACAAGCAACCATAATCGTAAAAAACCAAGTACTATCAAAGGGAAGAAACTCTTTGTCTATAAGTGCCTTTCTAGAAAATCAAATCAAATAAACAATCTACAAAATCTATCGACAACAAATGTGTTCACGATAGATACTGGGTTGCGATAATTGCTTTTTCATTCCATGTTTTCTACTTTTATACTCTCCAATAAATTACATAAAAATAAGCGAGCTAAAAGGTTTTTGTAGAGATAAATTTAAATAGTACATATGTCCAAATTGTGTTACTTTTGATCAAATTTTGAGTACGTGAAAATATAGTAGTTAGGGCCGCATCTCTTGCAATGCTAATGATCGAGATAATCAACGTAGGCGACCTGCCAATTACAGAGCTAATCTATATTTAAAAATTAGACGAAACGACAGGCTCTCTAATGTTAATGTGCTTATTACTTCCTTAACGTGTTAACAAGAAACAGTGTTTTATGAAAGATAATATCTTATTATGTCTATGATTATTTTTTTAAATTTAAAACTATAAAAGCAGCCATGAACATTGACACTGCGTGAGTGAGTCATACTAATTATGTTAGTAAAATCTATACTTTATTATTATTTTTCATTTATTTTACAAAGTTGAAAAATAAGAGCAAGTTTATTTAAAAAAGAAACGAAAACAAATTGAATAAATCAACTTTAATTAATGGCATGATTATAAAGGCGGCTAATTAATCGCGTATGCATGTGCGAACAAAAATTGAATTCGTGTGACTGTGCGAAATGTATAGATGAGACATTCTTACATGCAACGTACACATATAGTATTTATATTTAGCAAGCAGAATATTTTTGCCGTATCTTAGCAACAGCAAATTTCCCCTGTCTTTTTGAAAAACAAATAAACTGGAAATTCATTTTACGTATATAGCTACGTGCATAACATACATATTTTTGTAGTATATATTCCAAAGGAATTGAGATATACCGCATATATGTTATGAATGAACTGCGATTTCGAGCCATTAAGACAAGTAAATATATGAGCACAAGTATAGTTTTGCTGTAATAATTTTCTGATCGATTAATTAAATTATTATTTAATGTACGTATATAATGATTAAGTGCACGAAATCAAAATTACAGGAATTATTGAATAATATTTTTTTTTATTTCTGACATGGATCAGATTTGCACAATTATTATCAATGTGACATAAATTATTATTAATTGATTAGCAATTTGGCGATCGAATCTAAACGATTAGTTGAAATTATAATTTGTATTTGGTAAAACGTACGTATAATATAATATGTATACAAGATTGACTTAGGCTCTGTGTGAATATGTTAAAAAAAAATTAGTTATAACTTTGGTGAAATAGAAAATTTTTATGGTGAAATATTTTTAACGTGGTGATCAATTTCGCTGTGTGAATCAGTTAAAATTTAGACAGTCAAAAATTAAAACGAATCGCGTCGTAAAAAAATATTTTGCTGCTTTTTTTATAATTTTAAAATACGAGTATTATAAAAAATATAATTTAATAAATGAAGCTATGATACGGAAATACCGAAGGAAGTATGCAATTTATAATGGATATTTATTTAATACTTTAGAATTATTTTTCTTTTCAGCCAATCGAATACTGTAAATTAAGGGTGATTTCGGACGATGTTAACGAGATTTTAAATGGGAGTGAGATAAAAACTCAAGAAGACCTTCGAATTAATTCGTTTGGCTTAAAAAAATAGTGCAATTAATGCCGAATAAACATCACGGGTGGGCTAACGAATATGAATTGAAAGTACTTTTATGCTGGATGGCAGCCGTTTGTAGTTATCGTGTAACTAGTGGGTTTGTGGGCATCAGGCTAAAAGGTTTTTATTCAATCCAGGCCAAGCAGTCGTGCATAGTACCCACTTATTTATGATATGTGTTCATAGGTTTTCCAATTTCTGTTCACGATACAAGGGTATTTAAAAATAGTCCGCTATTCAAAACTGGAACATATACCAACAACAACAAATATTTACTAGGTGACAGTGGGTACCCTTGCACATTAAACCCAAGACCTTGATAAATTTTTTTTGTATTTTTTGTGGTGAATAAATTTAATTTTGCTGTCAAAATTTTTATCACTTTTTAACAACTTTTAATCGTTTCACACGGAGCCTTAATCGACAATCAAAGCAAGTCCATTTGACTGGAATTGAGAATTATTTAGAATATAAGAAACGGCCACAATATACTGATGATACAAGGGACAAAGTTGGAGTATAATAGTTACAATAATAAATATATAGAATTCGGTTTAGATGAGTATTTGTATTTATATAAGAGCCCTAGTATATATGAATCAGGATTTGTTAAATATGGATTTAGTCATACAATTGTACTCATTTATTGTAACTTGTAGGTTGACTTCGCTTTCCTAATTTATTAATCACACTTACTTGGAGTCGATCAATTCCGCTTGAAATTTTAGGCTGACAAAATTAATAAAATATATATAGCCAGTAGTTTTCTATATGTAAAAATTAGAACTCTATATGTAGTGGCGTCATCGAAATTATCATTTAAAACAATATTTCTATGTAATTTTAATTAGAGTAAAAATAGAATGAGCAGAGAATTTTTTTTGTACATATAAGAATAATTTAAAACACTAATCCTGTTTTATTGGAATAATGTATAGTTTTTATTAAAACAGTATACATATTTAACATTTCGTTAAGGTATTTTGTTGTGATCTGATGATTTAATTTCAAAGAAATACCAAGAATGTTATTGTTTAACATCTAACAGTTGGTAACATTATCAAAACAAAAACAAATTGTTTAGTTTGTTAGTTAGAAAAAATATTAATTAATTAAATAAATTACAATTTAATTTATATTGAATATATCAAAATAAATAAAATAATTTGAAACCTTTTATTATGGCTGAATTAAATCAACTTTCAAATTTGAAGAGGAAAACTTCACCGTAAGTTATATATATTTTAGAAAATTCCACCGCAATATTTTTATATGGTGCAACAATATTTTATCCAGTGTATTTTTCAGGAAATACCCTTAACGGCAGAAGAAATTAAAAACAAGTTAAAAGCCTTAAAATTCACTTAAAGAAGGCCGTATACTAATAATAATCGTACTGGGGCGGCCTCATCAGTAGCTCCATTCATGGATTTGACTGATGACATATATGGTGTTGAGAATTTTCCATCGGATGACCATATTACGAATACTTTAAATATTGGAATAAGGAGACTGGACAACGAAACCACAATTATCAAACTCGACGATCAATTCAATTCGTTAATAGAAAAATCGATTCCTAAAAATAAATGATGGTGTTCCGATGGGGCTGTTATCCTTATATCTGTGGCTATATCACCCACGTCAAATATATCTGAAATTATCTTGTTCATCCGTTCAAAAGTTTTTTGTAAACATTTTTTTTATTAATAATATTACAGCTAATTTACAAATCATTTAGTATTTATCTATCTTATATTCTACACTTTTGTAGGGGTGTAAGCCATTGGTTAGTCCCAGTAAAATTACATTGAACTTCATTTAACCGTCGTTTGAGTCCTAGGTAACCAGTTCTAGCGTTTTCTTCCTTTAAAGCCGTCTTACTAGGTTTGGGTTGTCCAACTTATGACGTATATCAGTATTTTAGTGCTGACTTAGACGATGAATGGGTTTCTTCGCAATGATTCTTTATTTCTTCGCTGACTTGTTCGATCTTTAGGTTCCTATGAAGGTTGTCATTTCTTATGTATCATGGAGTATTTACAATTCCGCTTTAGATTTTATTTTGGAATTCTTGTATTATTTTTACATGTGTCTTCTTATAGCCTTTCAAAAGGTGTTAAATTTAGTTGGATCTGTTGCTGCGTCATTTTGTATATGTGTCAGCCATACTTCTAATAAAAAAGGCCACTTATAATAACCTTGTGGAGGATATAACATCCAATAATAATTGCACTGGGCTCCCCATCAGTAGCTGCAATCTTGGATTTGATGGATGATATAAATGGTGTTGAGAATATTCCGTCGGAAGACCATACAGTAAGAATACTTCAAATGTTGGAATAAGGAGACTGGGTAATGGAACAACGATTACCATACTCGACGCGATCAATTCGATTCGTAAATAGAAATATCGATTCCTGAAAGTACATTTGAAAATAAAATTTAGTACTCACAAAATCCAGGAACCCGCACCAGCTAATCACCAGCTATACAAAAACGAAAGAGAGAAAGAGTAAAATGCATAACACGGTGAAATCTTGTCTTAAGGACATTCTTAGCGACTATCCTGATAAAGACGGATGTAAGTAATTAAATGTTACTTTCATTTCATTTAAATTTCCGTCATTCTTAAAATGCACCACAGAATGTATGCTGTATTACTGTTTGCGATTACAGAACAAATGACGATGATCCGAGGTGGGTTTTATTCTTATGTGTGACCCATTGATCACACGAACTACGACTGAAATTTCTTTTATTCGTTACAAAAGCTATTATATTTTATTGGATCTGTTACCGTATCCGTGGCCATTTTAAGTATGTGTCAGAGATACTCATAATAAAAGAAGCCACTCGATTGATTACGGTTCATGTGGTTTTCCCATATATATGCCAAATATAAGTTGGCTAATTGCCAATAGGTAATTGTATTGACAATGAACCACAAAAAAATTAATATTTCACTATCGGCTTTTACGTGTTGATGATTAGGATTTATAGCAGATCATTTTTATGATTTTAAAAATAAAAAATAAAGCGCGATATAGGTACTCAAGTTAGTTTTTATACTCACTATCATGATATAAAATGTAATTAATTTTGAAATTTATTCACTGATATGAGTTACGTATTTCGTGATTTACACCCAGTTTTAATTCCACCGATTAAATTAAGTAACAAATTAGTTAAATAATTAAATATAAATTCTCATAATATTTCCCATTTTCGTGGGGCTGTCAGATGTTTATTATGTCATCGTAATACAGCTTTGCTGAAAATATGCTGAGTACTGGGAAATGTTAAAATTTTGTTTTGATTTTCAATGTTATTTCAGTCATATGACGAATTGTTATTTTTGTTCGGTTTAAATTTTAAAATATCGTAATTAGGCGTGGAAATGCATTTTAAATAAATTTACTACATAATTTTCTCCTATGGTTTTTTAATATTGTTCAAATAAATTTGATGAAAACGATAATTTGGTTCAAGATTTCGTTAACTCGAATCTTAATTTTTTGGGGTTAGTGATAAACAGTGAGAATATTTAAAAAACTTTTCGTTTAGATTAGTGGTTATACAAATTAAAAATGTTGGATAGCGTGCGGGACCAACTCGAAATAGTAAATACGAACGAAATTATGTTACATTCCGTATTACGCCAGTTTTAGGACATTCTAATGGCCAATGACCTGGACTTTGATTTGTTTATTATAAATCATGGACCCATTAGAGAGCTATTAGACTAAATTCAGGGGCCCTACAATGACATTCGCCTATACTATTTCCGACGGCTATCATTTTCCTATAGTATGCAAAGGATGAAAAAGCAAACAATAGTATATTTATAATATTGACTCCCATCTTAAGTACCATTTATATTTTATTTCACTAATCCGTAGCTTAATTTGTACGGTGGAATTAAAACTGGCTACAGCAAAAAACACATAATTCAAATCAGCGAACTAATTTCAAAATTAATTATATTTAGTATCATGATTTTGTGAGTGAAAAAGTGCGTTTTCCATACAAAAGATTTATTTGGGTAACAATCTAAAAAGCTAGTTGGTCCTGATCCAAGTTGTATGTCGAAATGAAAGTTGCGTGAGACGAATATTTCATCATACTCACAACTCACAAGAGACATAACTATACAAATGTACTCTACCAGAGAATTTGTAAATTTGGCAAACGACATTCTTTTGGTTTTAGGTGGGTTATAAACTGTACCGAAAAGGAATTTGTGCTTGATCACGAAATTATTAACAAAAAGTAACTCTAAATCAGAGACAAGAATTTGAGAAATAATTAGTAGTTTGAATCCGGAATATCAAATGACAATAAATTTTCTGAAAAGCAAGCTATACTGGTAGACCATAAAAAATGTGACAAATTTAATCAATATTGCGTAGTAAACTTATTAAGATGAACTACAATCAGAAAAATATATCTACTGAACGATTTTTTACACTAATAAAATATATGAATAAAAATAATCGTAAAGTAATACTGTCATTATTTAAAGAAAACAATATAAATTAATGATTCCGCCAAACTATATATGTATAAACTACACCTTCCATATAAGATTATAAATAATTATAACAAGTCACCTTTTTGGAAGCTTCTTCATAATGCACACTTCTTTTAATTGTTGTAGTTAAAACTTAAAAATATTTATTTTCCAATTACCTACATAAATCATAAAACAAATTGTTTTATTTCGCCGGTTTTTCAGCATTTGGTATAGGCTGAAATAAATCTCTGAATGCGTGCGCAAAATTTTCACGAAATTTGTTGGCTCTTTCTCTACCCGCATTGATATTATCTTCATTGAATAATCCCCTTACTGTGGCCTTTACTTTATTAAAAGGTGTGTCTTCATCATCTTGAGTATCTGAAGAGAGCTCACTCGTGTTTGCAATCTATGTATAATGAAAAATCACAAAAATTAAACACAATTAAACACTAATTTAAAAAAAATTTACTTGAATCACAAGGATGAAGATGATACAGAATAATATTGAGAATTTTATCATTTTTAGAATTATTACTTTAAAAGTTTTAATAAGTATTATTTTAGTGTTCTATATAGTTAAAGAAGTTTTTCTTTAGGCGACCGGTAGCAAACTATAACGTTTTAGAATTAACACCGATTTAATATAATTTTTTTTTTGTACTAAATACAGAAAAACGAACAAAAAAAAGTACTGTATGTTGTAGTGTGCGTATGGAAAAGAAGAAGTACAATTACTACTACTATTATCTTTTTACACTATCGCATACCTGTTACCTACGAAGTGAGGATAATTTACTATTACACTAGTCAAATAAAAATTGTTTTATTGATTTGACTTTTTTTTCACATGTCTTGTGCGTAATCCTTTGAATTCTCATTGTATCGTAATTAGATAAAAGTTTTGGTAGAAATTTACCCAAGGAATGTGAAGATGCATTTATATTTAAAACTATGGAAATAAATCGTTTGTATGTCATTTCACAAGATATACAGAGTGTCTGGTTTGGGATGCTAATCCGTTAAGCGATGATTACTTGGACATTCTGCTTTTAAAAATTAGTTTCTGAAAAAAATGCACACAAATAACAGCGACAACCAACTTATACTTATTTAGCTGGTAATTGCAGAGGCTTAATTTTAGATCTTATCTCGTATCTGCATTCGTTTCAGAGGAATGACGCTTTAAAGTTAAACACAAGTAATTTTTTTTTTGAAAGTTCAGTTTTGCATGAATTAACTGGTATACATATATCTTTTTTGTAAACTTAATATCAATCCATGTTTTTTTGCGATAGAAAGTTGATAATTATGATCTACAAACTGTCTTTATTTTACAAACAAAACAATTCGTTTTTAAATTTTTGTTTATCTATTTGCCCATCTACTGACAATAGTTCTTATAATGGAGTGTTATATGAATGATATGGGTGAATATTCTCGTTATCCAATAGTTCATGATTACGACACTGCAAGGCGACAATTATAAGGAAGGATTCCGCTAATGGATGAACGTTAGATTCAAATCATTTGCTGATACTGAATGTAGCTACGCCCTAGTATTTAATATTGTTACAATATTTCGCAATCTTCTATGAATATTTGAGAATACTTTTGTGTCAGGAACCAAACATCAACCAAAAGCCTAAAATCTGATCAATTAAAAATAAGTTTAGTAAAAAAATATTACGGTTGTTTTCGGAAAAACTGAAAAATAATTTTAAAAAAAAATATTTTTTGGAATTTACAGCATCATTTTTCTGAAACGGATACAACTATCAGTCAAATAAGTTTCTGTTCATTTTTTTGATTTTTTTTAAACATTGACTGTTTGTCACGTTTTTTCGGTGTACTTTATATTGACATGGTTTTTTGTCACACTTTTAGCAAATCGTTTTATATAATATAGAGGTGAATTGAATAAAAAAATGCGTTACATGTTTTCGTTACAGTTGTACATACGTTAAAAAATTTGTTACACTTTATAGATAAGCTTTCGTCACAGTTTTATGGTAATCATTTTGTATAATATCTAGAGTATAGTTAATTCAGCCAGTTTATTAAATTAACTAACCAAATTAATCTACATACCTTGACATCCTTTGCGTGGCCAAAACTAATTGACACTGCAACTGCTGATAATTTTAATTTCATACTTTTAAAACAAACAAAGCACCACTACGGCTGAAGGCTTTGGCATAAACCTATGATAGCAATTGAAAATGATATGGCTGTACTAAGTTATTTCATGTAAGTATACGTGCAATGAATTGAATTATTCGGTAAGGTATCTCTATAAGCCTCATAGTTTTTCTGTACGGCACTTTTCAGTTGTTATTCTTATACTAAATTATATAGAATAACAGTTGAAAAGTTCCATACAAAAAAACTATATAGTATATATAGGCTATATACATACATACTCGTATATATTATTCGATTTCATGATACTATATTTTGCCTAACATTTCTTGAGCGAAATGAAACATGCTCAAAATAATTTTTAAATTTAAAATGTTTAGGGTTCGTTACAAACCAACAAACAATAAATGATAACAAAGGTACATTTATTAATTCAATTCACAAGAGTAACCTTTTGTGTTAAAAACAATATAAACTAAGGACTGAACTCAAATTATGTGTATTTAAATGGACAATTGAATACTAAAAATCGTATATATATATATATATATATATATATATATATATATATATATATATATATATATATATATATATATATATATATATATATATATATATATATATATTATATATATATATATATATATATATATATATATATATATATATATATATATATATATATATAATTATTACAAGAACTATTGAAAAGACGCAATAATAACTGTCGCGATTATGGTCTAGGTACATGTCAGTTTGGTTTTTTATGTATATTTTTACAATGTGTTCCATTTGGTGGCCGCGAAATTTTAAAGCAAAATTAAATTTCGTGAGGGGGGTGCAATTTAGGAATCATATTAGGCTCTGTTGTATTCAACATTAAATTAGCCGTGTTTCTTGACGTATGATCTGATCCTGATCAGATGATATCTGCTTCCCTTTCATTTGTATAGCCGCGTTTCATGAAATCAACACAAAAATTGTACTATTTTTTGTTTTTGTATAAAAATTTTGAACCAAAATGCTACTAGGATCAAAATAATAACCAATAAACAAAAAATAATATAATTTTTGTGTTGATTTCATGAAACGCGGCTATACAAATGGAAGGGAAGCAGATATGATCTGATCCGGATCAGAACATACGTCAAGAAACACTGCTAATATTAAAACCATTCCCACATAGTAATAATCTATCTCGTATCACTTCATTTTGATTCTGAAAAGCCCACCTCCCACCAAAACCCGTACTTAATTAAAAAAACAAACATAATTTATTTTATGGTTTCATGATAATGTCGACAAGTTCCAACTACTTTGCGCCGGATGGCAGCCGTGCTTGGGAACAATAATTTTTTTTTTCTTTTTAAATGCTGCCAATGGCTTTATTCTTGATTTTTTCTACAAAAGAAACTAACAAGAAGTATTCAAATCTTAAGCTAAAATTATTACATATTTTAAGTCTTAACCAATGTTAATACTTGTTATTAGTGTTCACTATTTAATTAATTTAGATTAAATTTATATGTGAAACCTAAACATTTAATATATTTAAAAATTCATCAGTCCAAGTGGATCTGCTCTTCTAAGCTCTCGTCGCCTAAATCGCGGCTTTTTAATATATCCCTCACCAATTCATTGGGATGTGCCTCTAGTTTTGAGTAATACTTCGAACTGAATTCTTTAATGGTTTCTTTGATAGTTTTAATTCCAAGATCATCGTGTATATTACTATTTCGAATGTTCCACGGAGCATTGGTAATATCGAAGAATACGAAGTATTTTCGCATGGGTTCGTTGCAGGAATTCTCTGTTTGACGCACTGGTGGATCCCCATAACTGAATACCATACGTCCATATGGGTTTGATTATCACGTTGTACTATAAAATTTTATTGGTTAATGACAGCTGAGCTTTTGTTCCCATCAACCAATACATTTTGAAAATTTTTATTTTTATTTGTTTGCGCTTTGCTTCGATATGATTTTTCCACGTTAGTCTTCTAACCAGGTGCATGCCTAAGTATTTGATCTTGGTTTATTGAGGAATATTTATGTCGTTTAATTCCACTGGTGGGCAAGTGCGTTTGTTTAGCGTGAATGTGACGTGAGTTGATTTGTTTTCGTTTAATTTTATGCGCCATGTCTTAAGCCAGTTTTCGATTTTGTTTAGATGATTCTGTAATTCCTTTGAGGCAGTTTCGGAATTACTGTGTGACACCAGGACGGCCGTATCATCGGCAAAGGCTGATATGACTACCTTGTTGGTTACAGACAGGTAAGTCAGCTGTGTATAGCAGGTATAATATTGAACCTAGAACGTTGCCTTGAGGAACACCTGCGTTGATATCATTTAAACAAGTAGTTGCATTATTTTATTTATTTTATTTAACCACATGTACTGCCTTTGAAGGAGATAGTTAGTTTCCCAGAACTGAGTGAAATTTCTTCGGTAGAAGTGCTTTAATTTTGTATATTAGCCCATCATGCCAAACTTGATCAAAGGCTTGTGCAATATCCAAGAAGGCAGCAGAACAATATTTCTTTTCCTCAAAGGTGTTTTTGATTGCATTTACAATTCTGTGTACTTGTTCTGTGGTACCATGTTGGTTTCGGAACCCAAATTGATAGTCTGGAATAATATGCCGTGCTTCTAATACTGGTTTCAAATAGGGAGATTGTATGCAGCATGCTTATTGGACGATATGATGAAATCTGTGTTTATTTTTTCCAGCTGTATGTATCATTGTGATCAAAGATATCTTCCATTTTTGAGGAATATAACCAGTCCGCATGATTGCGTTAAATATGAATGTTATTAGTTTTATGCATTTGTCTGGCAATGCCCTTATCATTTTTCCAGTAATAAGATCATGCCCTGGTGCCTTTTTTGGACTTATACAATTTTTAATTGTATTCTTAACTTTCTTCCAGTTATTTGTTTCTTCGTGTGGTGCGAATACTGTTGTTAGCTGAGCAGCAAAAACAGTGGCTTTTTCTTCATCGCTTCCCGCCTAATTCGAGGTATTCTAGTTCAAATTTATTCTTTTTCCCAGTTAGTGAAGCGGAAATAATGGCTGCTGTTAATGCCTTAAAATCTAGCAACTCATCCTGTGGTATTGATGGGATATCAAGCAAATTGGTTAAACATATTATTTCTAATATTTGCCATATTCTGGTATTTATTTTTAATATGTGTTTTTCAGAGGGGGTTTTCCCTGATAAATTAAAATTCGGCATTGTCAAGCCTCTCTTTAAGAAAGATTCACGAAATGACCCGAATAATTATCGTCCGATCACATTACTAAACACATTTTCGAAGATCTTTGAGAAAATTATCAAATATAGATTGTTGAATTACCTTGATAAAATACATTTCCTTGACAAGAGGCAGTTTGGTTTTGTAGAAAATTCGTCAACTGAGAAAGCCCTAACATCTTTTTTAACACCGCTGCTGAAAGGCCTTAATAATAACTGCAAAGTTTCTGCTGTTTTCATTGACTTCACTAAAGCTTTTGATACAGTAAATCATGAGGTATTATTGGCTAAGTTATCGTATGTCGGTGTCAGAGGCGTTGCACTTTCTCTTTTTAGATCATATCTTCAAAATCGGGTACAAAGTGTAATTATTAATAATACATATAGTGATGAAAAAATTGTGAACGTCGGGGTTCCACAAGGGTCTGTTTTGGGCCCGCTGTTGTTTATTATCTACTGTAACTCGATTTTTGATCTTAGAGTAAATGGTGATATCATCGCGTTTGCGGATGATATGGCGTTTCTGTACACTACGAATAATGATGTGGCTACGTTGGAAGAGAAAATTAATGAGGATATGTGCTTGCTGAAAAAATGGTGTTATGTGCATGAGATGATTCTCAGCGCTAAGTCCAAATTGATGTCTTTCAGTGTTGGAGGTACTATCCGAGATTCTCAACCATTGGTTTATCATTCTCTGGTTTGTAATCGGTCTGGGTGTAATGATCTTTGTATTTGTGCGTATTGAAACTGTGGAGTCCTTTAAATACTTAGGAGTGATGCTTGATGCACAACTAAATTTTAAAGAACATGTGAGCATTTTAAAAAAGAAACTGTGCCATGTATTAAGATCCTTTTATTTTTTGCGTAAAATATGTAGCCGGGATCTTTTGAAATGTCTTTATTTTGCAATATTTAATTCCCACCTCCAATATGGTTTAATATGTTGGGGTGGAATTTTTTTGACCAATATCAAACCTTTGATGATCATCCAAAAAGCTGTTTTGAGGTCCATAAATTATTTACCCAGGACTTCACCATCGTTTCCCATTTTTGTAAATAATAAGATTTTGCCTCTGCGTCATCTGTATGTTTACAAAGTACTTAAAATGCATTATATTAGGAGCGGAAATCGTTTTCGTGGTGTGGATATTAGTGGACCATATATGTTACGGAACAAATCTAGGATCTGGGTGCCTCGTCCCAACAAAGAACATTTCAAAAGAAATTTTTTGTACATCACACCGAAGCTAGTTAATCAATTACCAATGGGCATTTTAAACGCAGTTACGCTGACTGAATTTTGTAGGCTGTTAAAAGAATGGCTCTTTACAGTCATTGATGTTGAGAGTCTGTTTAAAACGATTATGTAGTTTGTCAAAATTTTTTTAGTATTTTCTTTTTTTATTTTTATTTTAGTAATTATATGCTTAATTGAGCTTTTTACTCAATTTCTATCATGTTGTGGTATGTTGTGTGTAATTCATATTTACTTTTATATGATTTTTATTTTTATAGTTATTTTTTATAGTTATTTTTTATTTTATTTTATTTTTTATTTTATTTAATGTGGTTATATTTTGATTTTTGATTTTATTTTTATTTTGTCTAATTCTATTTTTATTTTTATTTTTAGTCTTATTTCTATTTTTGTAACTTTATATGTATGAATCGTGGCTCCGTGACATTTTTTTTTTTTAAAAATTAGGAGTTCACTAATTATAAAAAAAAAAAAAAAAAAAAAATATAGCAGCAAGTGTAACCCTTTTATTCATATAGTAACAAAAAAAAAAAAAAAAAAAAAAATTTCCAGTTGGTAGTCTAATAGGGTGATTCGAGTTTGTTGGCCTTTTTAACTTTTTTGTTGCCTTCCATAAAGAATAATCTGTCCTCTCGTTGCCGAGAGTTCATTTAAATAATTCTGGACGCTCTGGTGTTCTTCTTCCCGCAATGCAAATCTTAGAGTCTTAATAGCTCGATTTAATTTCCATTTCAACAACGGTGATTTTGTTTCTTGCCATCGGCGGCGAATTTTCCGCTTTTCCTGGATTAGTTCCTGTATATTATGTGACAGTTTATTAACTTTTTCTGTATTATTTAAGACAGGTGTAGCCTTTTCAGCTGATAATGCCAGGACATCTATTGGTGGTGCTGGTGTGATAAGAGGGATATTCAGTACACAATTTTGTTCGACTAACCTCTTATATTGATCCCAATTAGTTTGCTTGTTTGTAAGCCGTTTTGGCGTTTCTATTCTTAGTATGCCGGTGCTCAGTCTTACAATTACAGGTGAGTGATCAGAAGACAGATCATAGCAATCGGAGGCCTTAGCATATGTACGAGGAATGCCTTTAGTTTCACAAAAGTCAATTAAATCAGGAACTTTCTTTTTATTTGTGGGCCAGTACGTTTGGTGAACGGCAGATAAGTAATCCAGGGACTGCTCTTCTATATAGCTTCATAAAGTTGTTTAACTTTCGGCGATGCTAATCTGGAACCCCATTGAGTGTGTTTTGGGTTGAAATCACCCCCCGCAAGAAATTTATTACCTATAGCTGGTTGAAATAATCCATGAATTGCAGTTTTTTTTATAGCATGTGTAGCACGAGGGCAGTACACTGCTGATATGACACAGTTTCCAGACCACTCCTGCAGACAGATGCTCGTTGATTGGATATGTTCCTTCTCATATTTCATAAATTCATAGTGTTTTAATCTTGTTTTTATCAGTACAGCTGTGCCTCCATGTGCTTTCCCATCTGGATGCTTTGTGTCATAAACAGAGTACCCATTAATTTTGAAATAGTTATATTTGGTGAAGTGGGTTTCAGATACTAACATTATGTCAATATTGTGCTCAGTGAGGAATGCTTGGACGTCTGCTTTATGTTGTAGAAGGCCGTTTGCATTCCATATGGCTATTTTGAGGACAGTCATTTTTGATTTTTTCGACTATCTGCATCAACGCGTTCATATTCTGCATCATTAGGTTCATGATTCTCTCCATCATCGCCATGAAGCTTTGCATCATGTTAGTTAACTTGCTTAAAGCTGCTGTGACGTTTCCTTCTTCGCTTGCTTGCACTTTAGGAGCGGTACCCTTAAGGATATTTGCATATGAAACCCCTTGATGCACACTACTGTTTACAATTGCTTTTGGTTGGTTTTTTTGTGCGTTATGATATGATACTTCTGATCGTACTTTTGGTGCAGTGGTAGAATGAAGATTAAGCATTCGTTGCTCTGCTCGCTGCCTTGGATTGATTCTTTTTTTCAATTCTAGGTAAATTGGACACCCAATAATTGGAATAATTTGCAGTGTGATTTCCGCCAAAATTGCTGCATTTTCTCACTGATGCTTCCGTTTTTTGTACTGTACCGGTCCAGTTCTTTTTCTGGGTTCCTCAACGATAATTCTTCTATGCAGTAGATATTTTAAGTCAAATATTGCATGTTTCTCTTTGATTTTTTTATTATCTGGTTCTAATTCCAGACGGAACAATGGCTGAGACAACTTCTCACGGTTAATAATATTGGTGATTGATTTACATTGAAATCCTTTTTCAGCGACGGCCGCTCGTATCTCATTTGCATCCACGTAGGCTTCTATGTCTTTTAACACGACGACCAATCCTTTTTGTCTTTTTAGTTGATATATAAGTGTAGTAATGTTTACCAACTTCGTCGAAATGCTTAACTAACGCTCTGTAAGCGTCAATATTCAGCGGTTGAATATTTGTTTCTTTTATATCTCCTATTTTTATCACGGAGATATAAAATTTTCCATTTGTAATGATCTCGATTGTTTTTGCAAGCTCTCTATTTGATTCTTCCCTCAAATAGATTGGTGGCGGTTTCTCTGGTTTTGGAGATTTTTCGACCGGCGGGTCTTCAACAACCAAGCAAGAATACCGGTTGCTTTGAGTTAATTCAGCGCTAGCTAGCTTGGTGAATTTATTCACGTTTGCACTAGCCGCTGATCTAGGGCTTCTCCTTCGCTTTGAGGTGACAGTAATATATCTGTCCAGCTCTGTTTGCACTAAACACTGACCTACATCACTGTTTATTTTATTATCATCTGTCGATGCACTTTCATTGTTTTTTTCAACGTCAAAATTTGTCGACGATGTACTTTTATTGTTACCTAACCTAACCTACGTTAATTTTTAGTTCACTTGATATTAAATTACCTGGTAAAGTAATTTTTGATGCATTTACTATTTGTTGTTTTTTTGGACTATGTTGCACCTTTTAATTAGTCACTATTGTGGTCGTGGCGTTTAGCGCAAAATCGATTGCAGGCATCGCTTTCTGCAGATTTGGCCCAGCCTTTCTTATTTGAGCTGGCGAATAGTGGAACATTACGATTTCACATATTTTTCACATCAAATTTTTTTTTTTTTACAAATGCCGCGAAAAGTTTGTGAAAAGTCGTGTTCCATTTAAACTTGTGTAACTCTATAAAAAAACACCCTTTACTTTTGCACTCTCTACACAAGAATATCAATTGGTGAGAAAGAATGCAACATACAGATTAGAAAAAGAAACAATCGTTTTTTGATTAGATCGTTGTCATTCTGTTGACTCTATTAAAAGAAAAATCGTTAAATTTTTACGCAACACTTAATTAATTTGGTGTGCGTATTTATTTGTAATAAACATTCAAGACTATTTTTAATAAAATTTGCTCAATAGTATTTTTCGTTTAGCATCGCTAATTTAGCTGTGATATAAATATATATATATATATATATATATATATATATATATATATATATATATATATATATATATATATATATATATATATATATATATATATATATATATATATATATATACATATATATATAATTATAACGCTTAATTCTTAATACAGGATTTTTTTATACATATAGCATCCGATAGCATTTATTTTTGAATACTCTTAAAATATGTAATATAAATTTTTGCTGATTTTATTTGATTTGTGCTTCAAAAATGGATTGCGAATTTAAGGAAGAAAATTTTGGATTGTTTTCAGTTATATTTGACGTAGAATAGGTCTTTCCACTGACCCTATGTATTGCGAAATACGTTAGTTCTTTGCGTAAAATTTTATAATCGATTTCATGACATAGTTTCTTATTTTTAATCAACATTTAGGTCAATTTTAAATTAAAACCATAAACAATATGTGAAACGAAAGTTTAAGATTTTTTATGTTGATTATAAATAAGAATTTAGTATATGAAAATATATTTAATTAACCCTTTCACTACCGATTTGAATGCTGCGAATCGAGTAAAATGTCTACCATGTTTCCGTATCATAAGGAGTGAATAGATATACAGGAAAACCCCGCTTTACGCTGCCCCGTTTAGCGCTGTTTCGCTATTACGCTCTCTCTCAATTTTATTATTTTATTTTCGTATTTTCTTCGTTTTGCTTATGAAATTATGGCCAGAAATTTGCACGGAACAAATAGTGGAAGAATCTATTGTTCAAAACATCGTTGAGTTGGCACAGGAAGCAGGAATGGCTGATTTGGATCAACAAGATATAGATAAGAATTTCTTCAATCTTATGGCGTGTGTTTAAACAATGATGACCTAACATTGTTGGCAAACCAAACCTTATAAGAACGAGCCACTAGTCTCACTTTAGAAGAGGAAACACCAGCAAAGGTTTTAACAACTGAATTCCTCAGCAGCAACATTGGTACTGCAATAACACAAATTATGGACCAATTTATGGAACATGATCCAAATTTTGAAAGCAGTTCTAAAGCGAGGCGAGGCCTTTTGGATAAAATATCTGTCTACGTTGAGTTGTTAAAAGAAAGGAATTTAAAAAAGCAAAACTTACGCTAGACAGTTTCTTCTGAAAGTCTCAGAAACAAGGAGAACCAACAAGTGGACCATCCTCGAAGTGAAACTTGAACGTAAACGTGAAACTTGTTGCAAAAACTTGCGGGGTTTAGCTGTATATTCATAGTTTAACACAATTGGTTTTTCAGCATTCTGCGTGCTAGAATCTAAGGTGGAAATGTACTTATGTACTTGGTATTGGTGAAGAACCTTGAACTATTATACCTAATATATGCATCATTTATTTAATCTTTCATAACAAAATTCTTGGGTATTCATTATCTTCTCTTCGCAAAAATTTTCTAATTTTATTTTTTGGATTTTATTTGAAATTTAATTCTGTTTGTTTACAACATAAACAATTTCAATTTAAAACACATACACAATTCTGTCGAACGCTATAATTTTAAAATTTCAATATAAATTACGACAAAATATGTGTATGAAAATGAAGCAATCGTGCAACACTTTATCAAAAAATATTTTGGTTGTAATTGCTTACATAAAGTACGAAATTAGTCGTGTTTTTTAAAATTTTAAAAGGAAATATTTTTCATTGTGTTTAGCTTAATGCCTGTATTATTTGACAATAAACGTCAAAAAATATTGTTAGAAGTTGAAATTTATTCAAATAAATAGAACTTAAATTAAATATATTGGTTAAATTAAATAAAATTTCCCAGTATTATTCCCGATGTTCTATATAAGGCTTGAAGTTCCGTTAGTAAAAAAACGCTATTGTGAATTACAAGTTATCGAATCTCGTAACACGTAATACGAGAGATACATCCGGTTTTTAAAATCCTGGTTTTCAAAATTCTGCTTTTGAGTTTTCCTTTTACTGCATTTTCTTATTCAAATTTTGCAGATAAATACGAGTGATAACAATGAATTAGTTATATATTCTTCTGTAACGCTGCACAGGTTATAGTAAATACTTTTTGTGATTTTGTGAATTGAATTTTGTAAGTTTTGTGTTCAACTTAAAGTTGAGAGTTCTTAGTCTATTATAAAAATAATTTATTACATTTTGTGTGTGCTGTATTTGTTAAATTTAGATTAATTATTTTACATCATGAATCTAAGTACAGTAAAAACCAATAAAGGGAAAGAAAAACTCATCATTGACGGGCATTCTTACATTTAGAACGAAAAGGTGAAACTTTCCAAGAGTGGTGACAACATGTCATTAAAAAAAGACCATCCAATCATTATCATTGCCGTTTGAAAAATCGGTGTTTGAAGTAAATATAAATTTAAAGGACTTAGAAAAGAATTCAGCACTGCGACCTTGTCAAATAATAAGAGATAGTGTTACAGAATGCAATTCGGAGAGTCGAGTGTATTTACCTAACACGTAGGCTCAAAAACAAAAATAACCCGAGCATGGCGTAGTGCTGTAAAGGAGCTAGATAGCATCTTGAATATAAATATACCTGAGTCACTAAGATTTGTCGAAGGCGAACAATTTGTTTTGTCAAAAAAACTTTTTAATGATCAGGTGATTTTTTTACTTGGATCATATACCAGCTTGAAACTTCTTGTTGACGCTGAATTTTTGAAGTTGTCATCGTTTATGTACTAACTATTTACGATCCATTGCCAAATTGGTCGAGAGACCGTACCTTTAATTTATTGCCTAATGAGCTCGAAAAGCAAAGCGGCATACTTTGGAGTGTTTTATGAATTGTTAAAATAGGCTTAAGTTTAAAATCCCAAAGGATTATTGCTCTAAGTTTGAAAATTTTATGATTAAGTATTAGTCTCAGCGTAGCAAATATGGTGCATTTGAACAAAACCGAAAAAATATTTAAAAATTAGTATCCCAGCATTAATATTTTTAAAATTATAATTAATTGTTTCGATATTTTAAACAAACAAATTATTATTTAACGACCCAATTCAAACTACATCGTTTTACTATGAAAAATTTAATTTTTTAGAAATTATGACAAACACATTAAGGATTCATAATTAATTACAAAAGTTTAAAAATCTTTATAATAGTGAACGCTAAATTAGATTATTTACTACTTATTAGTTTTAGGATCATTTAAAATCATTTAGCCGATTGAATCGTTACCGAAACGAAAATCCAATCTGTAAACAGGAAGCTGAAGCTTTACAAAGCGTTGATCAGACCCGTTGTTATGTTTGGAAAGTTTTATGCGTGTGATTTACGGCCCAAACCTGCGAAGTAGATGGTATATACCGAGCTCTGTACAACATCGAGATCAGAGATCTGATAAAAATCCCAGATATTGTACACGAAGTAAGATCCCAGCAAGTACGCTGGCACGGGTAGGTTCTGCATGCTAATCCGGAACGAATTTTACAGCAAACTCTGAAAGAACAGCCACCATATGATAATCGCAGAGGTCGTTGCTGGCGACGATTACTCCAAGGTGTAGAGAACGACTTGGATTATTCAGATTGTTTATAAGACAGTATGAAGACCAAGCTCAGGATCGAAACCGTTGGAGCCTAATTGTTGACTCAGTAAGGGGCCAATAATGGACTTTATATATACTGTTTATTATTACATATGAAACATAACATAACATACCTACAAATATGTGTATTATTATTCCCACGATATCTAGTTTAAAAAAACATATAAATTAGATTTGTTGGCCTATAAAAACTAAGTTTTATGTTTAGTTCATAAACTAAACGGTATAATATCAAAAAATAAATGTCGTACCTATTCATATAATTTGACATTGTAAAGTTGATTTTTCGCTAAAGGCAAATAACTGTCTATAACTATATATGTATGTAACTATGTAAGTACATTAACTGTATATTATGTTTGTCCCAGCTGCGAATCAAGGTGACTTTTTTAACGTGCAAGTTTGTAAATATATATATATATATATATATATATATATATATATATATATATATATATATATATATATATATATATATATATAATATAGGTATATATATATATATATATATATATATATATATATATATATATATATATATATATACAGTAGAACCTCGCTTAACGAGCACCTCGAATAACGAGTAATTCGCATTACGAGCAAAAAAAATTGTTAAAAACCGACTCGCTTAACGAGCGACGTATCGTATAACAAGCAACAATCTTCTGGCGCAATACGAGAAATGCTGAAAGCAAATGGGAATCTGTTGCTTCGTTCATTGAGGAAACTTGGTTTCGCTTAACGAGTGTTTCGCTTTACGAGAAAGATTCTGGAACGAATTATGCTCGTTAAGCGAGGTTCTACTGTATATATATATATATATATATATATATATATATATATATATATATATATATATATATATATATATATACATATATATATATATATATATATATATATATATATATATATATATATATATATATATATATATATATATATATATATATATACATATATATATATATATATATATATATATATATATATATATATATATATATATATATATATATATATATATATATATATATATATAAATATATACGTATATATGTATATATATATATATATATATATATATATATATATATATATATATATATATATATATATATATATATATATACATATATATATATATATATATATATATATATATATATATATATATATATATATATATATGTATATATATATATATTGTATATTATTATTATTAAACAGTTTTCAAAGGCCATTACTGGCCCCTAACTGAGTCAACAATTTAGCTCCAAAGGTTTCGATCCTGAGCATGGTCTTCATACTGTCTAAGACAATCTGAAGAGGCCAAGTCATTCTCTACATCGTAGAGCCATCGTCGCCTGCAACGACCTCTGTGCCTAACATATGGTGGCTCTCCTTTCAGAGATCGCCACACAATTCGTTCCGGATCAGCACGCAGAACGTGACCGAGCCAGCGTACTCGCTGAGATCTTACTTCATGTACAATATCGGAGATCTTCATCAGATCTCTGATCTCGACATTGTACAGAGCTCGGTATGTACCATCTATTTCGCGTTTTGGGCCGTAACTCACACGCATGACTCTTCTTTCAAATGTAAGGAGCCATTTCTCGTACTTATCCGTCACCGCCCAAGTTTCACATCCAAACATTACAACGGGCCTGATCAACGCTTTGTAAAGCTTCAGCTTTACGGCACTTGATAAGTGTTTAGATTTTAGCAGTGGCCTTAGAGGATACAAAGAACGACTGCCAGCTGCCAGCCGCACTTTAATATCCTCTCCCACACTGTTATCGTGAGTGATAAGAGAACCCAAATATATGAACCTGTGGTGGCCACTACTAAAATCTAGTGTGCCATTGTCCCTAAGACCAGAGATCAGGTATTTCGTTTTGGACTCATTGATCTGAAGTCCAACTGAAGTTGAAAACTCTACAAGCGGATCAAGTATTTCTTTCACTCCGTTGCTATTCAGTCCAATCACGCATATGTCATCTGCATATGCAAGCACCTGATTGCAGGACTGTTGATAAAAGATGTTGCACTAAAGTGTTTCAGTTTCACGAAAGATGTACTCCAACATGAGATTAAAGAGTATCGGGGACAGAGCATCTCCCTGCCGAACAACCCGAGTTAACTGCAAAAATGGTCGATAGCCTGTTCTCAACTTTAACACAGCATTGAGACTGCGTCACTGTCATCCTACACAGTCATACCAATTTTGTTGGCATTTCTAGGTATTCCAGAGCAGACCACAAACTCTCTCGATTGATCGAGTCATAGGCCTGCCGGAAATCCAGGAACACCTGATGGACGGGGATGGATGTCTCATAATATTTAGATAGAATCATTCGCAGCGAAAAGACCTGATCTGTGACTGATCGATTCGGACGAAATCCTCCTTGATAGTCACCAACCAAGCCCTCCGCTAGACAAGTGATTCTATCCAATGCAATGTATGACAGTAGCATATCGCGGCCACTTTCCATTTGTCAGGCATAACTTCGGTTCGCCATACTAATCGAATAAGGTCGAAAAGACAGTTCCACAAAGTATCCCCTCCGAATATCAAGAGCTCTGAATTAATGCAGTCCACTCCAGATGAGCGGTTTTGTTTTAGTCTCTGTATTGCCTTAGTGAATTCCTCATGGGATGGATCCTCAATGCAAATCCCCGCAGTCTGTATTTGAGGTGACTCAACTACAGTCTGTGACGCATAATGGACATCAAGCAGGTCGGTAAAGTGTATATTCCATGCGTCGAGTACTGCGTCGATGTTGACACAGAGGTTTCCATCCCGGTCCCGAATGGCGGTGGGCGTAGGCCTGAAAGTATGGTGCAGTCCATATAATTCCTTTAAAGAAATTATGCGAACTGCGCTCATTGTTGAGTTGTTGTACCTTCAGAACCTCGGCCTTCCACCATTCTCGCTTCTTCCGTCTACAAATCCGCTTAACTGCCCTTCTTGAAAGAGCAGCCTTGTTTTTCCTCGCGATTGTGAGACGTTGTTGCACTTCACTATGGGCTATATTTTGTTGCTCAACTGCAAGACGACACTCGTCATCAAACCAATCATTCTTGGGCCTCACTTTCACTATACCTAAAGTCTGTTAAGCAGCACTGACAACCGAAATTCTCAGTACCTCCAAGACAGAGTTCACGCAGTCAGACTGGTAATTAGCTTCATCAATGTTGTCGCTGACAAGATTCTGATATCGTTTCTTTTGATCTTCATTTATCAGACCTTCACAGTCGAGACGTATCATGCGTTTCGCTGTGTTCCCAGACTTGTACGAAAACATCCACCGTAGCTTTGCAGCGGCCAAATGATGATCGCTGCCTACTTATTTGGTTGCTGACCGATAAGTTCTCACATCCTGCACAACCTGAGCCCGTTCTTTAGAAACTAACTCAAGGTCAATTGGGCTGCGGGAAGTTCCGCGAGAATGTGTCCATGTCTCTAGATGGATGTGTTTGTGAAAGAAGAATGTGCTTGCTACTCTAAGATCATGAGCAATTGCAAAGTACATCATTCTCTCACCATTATCGGTCGCAGTTTCGTGTCGGGAGTACGGACCTATGTTTTCACACAAGTCGGTCTGATTTCTGCCAGCTCTAGCATTAAAGTCCCCAATTACCATTCTAACATCGTGTTCGGGTATAGATCCCATCAGATTGTCCAAGTCATTGTAAAATGAGTCTTTATATTGGGGCTGGCTGACTTCTGTGGGCGCATGTACACAAATTATCGACAGGTTGGCTAAATTCAATTCACACAATCGGTTATTGACTGCTTAGAAATCCAAAACAGCGTTCTTTACCTGCGGCCCAAGAAGAAATCCAGCTCCAAGATTTCCGAGGTCATCTCCACTGTAGAACAACGTATAGCCCTGGGACACATGGTCTCCACTTTTAGGCCAGCGAGTTTCTTGAAGAGCAACGAGTTCCAGCCGATACTGCTTCATGCACGTGATTAGACCCTCCAACGCTCCTGGTTTTCTAAGTGACAGCACGTTCCACGTGCCGATCCTTAATCTCGTGTCCGGGTACGTGAGCGGGGGTCCGGGGTTGTTTTGGCGTTATCCATTTTTCTTTTTGTTGACTTTATAAACACTTTATTTTTATACGGATGCGGGTCGTCAGCCCAGCGATCTAACCGTTTAGTCGCCTCCTACGACAAGCAAAGAGTACTGTGGTGGTATTCTTGGGAAACATGTTCGTGCAATTTAGATTTACGAGACATGTTAGTGCCCCCCGACCACAGGGGCCATATATGTATATATATATATATATATATATATATATATATATATATATATATATATATATATATATATATATATATATATATATATATATATATATATATATATATATACCGGGGGTTTCTTTTAAACTGAGACGATCAAATATCTCGAAAAATAGACACTCTACGGAAAAAATGTCCATAATCAAAATTTAATCATACCGCGGGGGAAATACATTAGTGCAAAAAAAATAGTCCCCCACCCCCGCTTTGTAGGTGGGGCGGGGGTAACTTTTAAACTAAGATAGGAATAGCTATATTTTTTATTGCAGATACGAATTCTACGACTAAAAGTACGTATGATTTGAATGACATATTTTGTTCGGTTCATGATAGATGGCGTTGTAATCGACGAAATTCAATTTTTTTCAATTTCACCTTCTTAGAACACACGCATTTGATTCTGCAATACGTTTGAAATAAAAAACATCACGTTTTCATTGGAAATACTCGAAATTCGTCATCAAAACAATTTATTCAGTTTTGTAAATCTAAAATAAGCGTTCAAAATGATGGCCTGCGACTTCAATGCACTTACGAATCCACATTTCAAATGATTGTACACAACTGAGAAGTGTGTCTGGTTGAATTTCAGCACAGGCATTTCTGATTCACTCAATCATGTTCTCACGTGTTGTTGGTTTTTGTGTGTAAACTTTGTTTTTGAGGTAGCCCCACAAAAAAAAATCTGGTACAGTAAGATCTGGTGATCTGGCGGGCCAATTTATCGGACCAGCTCTACCGATCCAGCGACCATTGAATTCACGATCAAGTATTTCACGTGCCATCAACGAATAGTGTGCAGGAACCATCATGTTGAAACCACATGTTCCGTCTCATTTCTAAGTTCAAATTTTCAGTAATATTGGCAGTTCATTTTCCAAAATGTTTCGGTACATTTGACCATTCAAGTTGCCTTCAATAATGTGGGGGCCTATGAGTTTGTTGCCAATTATTCCACACCACACGTTGACAGTCCAAGGTCGATGATGTTCAACTTGACGAAGCCAGTGCGGATTTGTAACACTCCAATAATGCATGTTGTGTCGATTAACCGTTCCATGGGGTGTAAAAGACGATTCGTCGGATAACATTACGCAACGAAAAAAATTGGGGTTTTGTTGTATTCGTTCACGTGCCCATTGACAAAAAGTTACCCGATTTTGGAAATCAACGCCATGAAGATCTTGGTGTAAAGACACATGATATGGATGATACTTGTGCCGTTTTAAAACTCTCCAAACACTGGTGAGGGGCAATCCGGAATCGCGAACTATTTCTCGTGTACTAATATGATGATTATGAGCCACTGCTGCCAATACAGCAATTTCATTATTTTCTCCAGTGACTGTTGCTCTAAGGGCCCTCTTTTGCGGTTGAACATTTCCATCAGTAATAAATTTTTTGATAGTACGGCCAAATGAAGCACGTGAACGAATCCTATCCGGAAAACGTTGAGCGTAAATAGCAACAGCATTTTCAAGATTTCTGCCAGCTTCTCCATAAACCAGAACCATTTCAATTTTCTCTGGCACAGTTAAACGCTCCATTCTAAAGTATTTTGTCGTTTATTTTGCAATTACGAAAAACATAAAGATAAGAAATAACACAAACGTTAAATGTGATTTACAAAACTGAATAAATTGTTTTGATGACGAATTTCGAGTATTTCCAATGAAAACGTGATGTTTTTTATTTCAAACGTATTGCAGAATCGAATGCGTGTGTTCTAAGAAGGAAAAATTGAAAAAAATGAATTTCGTCGATTACAACGCCATCTATCATGAACCGAACAAAATATTTCATTCAAATCATACGTACTTTTAGTCTATTCCTATCTTAGTTTAAAAGTTACTCCCGCCCCACCTACAAAGCGGGGGTGGGGGACTATTTTTTTTGCACTAATGTATTTCCTCGCGGTATGATTAAATTTTGATTATGGACATTTTTTCCGTAGAGTGTCTATTTTTCGAGATATTTGATCGTCTCAGTTTAAAAGAAACACCCGGTATATATATATATATATATATATATATATATATATATATATATAATATATATATATATATATATATTTATATATATATACATATATATATATATATATATATATATATATATATATATATATATATATATATATATATATATATATATATATATATATCTGCTCTAAAACATTTAAATTCAAACAACGCGTCAAAATAAACTTAAAGTGGTTACTATATAATAGCGAATATGGCCGAATATTTTATATTATCCTGCACGAATTTCGCTTAAAAGTATTGTAAACTTAGATGTATGTTATATTATTAAGTCTTAACAGATTGTTGAAATTTGTTAAATTTTTAAAATTTGCATATTAAACTCTCATGGAAATCTCCAATTTGTGGTGGACATTTTTTTTAATTTTTTCATTTCTTCAGTTTTTCCAATATTGAAAATTTTCAAATTTATATATAACTCGAATTAAGAAAAATTTAAACAAAATTTTGGAGAATTTACAAATTTCCGTAAAATTTTAAAAGTCATCAATAATTTTAAGAAAATTTCCGAAATAAATTAATTTTTAAAAATATATCAAAATTTATAGTTACACATTTTGATATATTTTTAAAAATTAATTTATTTCGGAAATTTTCTTAAAATTATTGGTGACTTTTAAAATTTAAATTTCTTAAAATTCAAAAATTTGGAAATAGTTTACTAGAGTGATTTACGGTATTTTTCAGATTTCCAATTTTCAATTGAAATTAAGATGATTTATAGGAATTAGACATATTACTCGAGTTATCCTGCGCAAACAGCACAGAGCAGTGACGTTTGGAGTGAAAGGTATACTGAATCCGAATCCCAACAAAAGGCAAAATGCAATAACGAATCGAGTTAAATCATACTTGTAATCGGAACACACTTTGAGAGACTAGGAAGAGCCTTGAGCATCAGACCAAGTAGAAAATTTTTTTTTAAAAAAACAAATTCAACATGTTGAATGAACATTCATGATTATTGGTAGAAATTGGTGCTTCTTTAACACTTTTTAGGAAACACTTTATTTAATACTGCCCCAGGGTTCGGAATACGCATAATCTGGCACTGGTGATATCTTTAGTTTGTAAAAATGTATTTGTATTAATTAAGGAGAAATATTTTAAGTTATGAGTCAAATTCAAATTATTTTATTTTGAATGGAAACGTCGAATATTTCAACCACGGTTACAGATAGAATAAAATAAAACCATAAATTTTCCATTTGATGACCGTTGTCAGACCCAAAATTTTGTTAAAATCATTTTTTAACACATTCAACACTTATAACATTATAGGTATACAATCATTAAAATTATTTTAAGTATTTTGTTCTACATAATTTAAGCTAAGCTTTTAAATGAATTTTAGCGCAATCGCCTCAGACAGGGCAATCAATTTGTATAGGACTGTATCATTATCTTGAAAATTGTTAATTTTGTACGTGTTATTAATGCTCATTAACCGAGCAAATAGTGCAGTGGTTAAAGCTTCGACGTTTGGATCGGGAGGTATCGGGTTCTAATCCCAACAAAGGTGCGGTGCAAAAAGGGATTTTTCATCTCATTCCGATTACGGGGAGGTGATTAATCAAACTGAAAACATCTATAACCGTTGGAATTTAGAACTCATTGGCCGACCCACCTTCCCACCTATACACTATACTATTGCGCAGGTGGTACACTGTACTTGTGTGAATGAGGGTGAATAAGTTGAATGAATGTGTGTGTGAATATACATGTGGTTATCACAACGGACCATTGCCGGTCTAAGTGTGCTGTAACAAAGCGACCACTTCAATAAAAAAATAATAATGTTGATTTGTATGTAAATGATAAACAAACTTGTAAACCTTTCTAATTGTCTCTGAAATACGTAACTGAAATGTTTGTTTTGGATCTTAAGTGACCAAAAGACGTCTGAGAAGATTTGATTTTCATTTGAATTGAGCGGAAGAGAAGGATTCGAAATTTACTCAACTCAAACTTAATTTAAAGAAATAATTTTTATAAAGAAAATGACACTCAAACTTAATTACATACTTCATTTCGTGGTTCAAACCCTATTCATATTCATCGTTAGTTAATTTGGTTTAATGGTTTTAATTAGTAATACATAATATAAAGTTATAATATGCACCTAAATTTTATTGAATATTAGATTAGAATTTATTAAATTTTATAGAATGTTGTGAAATGAGTATATAAATTCTATTCTATGGTTGTAAATATTATGAGTTGATCTGGCTCTAAATGTTTATGACGAATTTAACCAATTGCAGGTCGATTGATCAGGATAATATTACAGAGTAATTTATCAGAATTAAAAGCATTAAAAATACTCTATAACGGTGTACTGTATTTAATTTGAACCTCATCATGTATTATCTATTTTTTGAGCAATATGTGGAAAAATGAGTTCGAGATAAGATCAGCTCCATATACATACATATATTACTCTATCACACGTCGAATACTCCAACACATGATAAGCAGCCGGATTTCGTTTTTCTTTATATACAGCTTTAGAAAAAATAAAATGTATTAACAGTAATAAAACTATTTAAAGTCTATTTTACCTACAATTTATGCTGATTTATTGATTTCATTTTGAAACTCCTACTGATCTCATTACTTTGTGCATATGTGTAAAAATATACGGAATAATATGCACTATGTTGTAGGCAATGTTTCTTATAATTTGGATTACTTTCAATTTCTATCTTTCATAGAATATGGAAAGAAAAGCACAAATATTTAAATTATAATTTACATTTACCATTTCTAACTATATACATACAGTACATATCCGAAATTTGCAGATGTTGATCGAAGGCTATACAGATACTAATTTAAATCAGCTTGGTATAACAGTATAACTTGGACTTTTGAATATTAATATCAGGTAATGCTACAAAACCCATTTTCCTGACAAATTTCGAGATGTTGAATGAAACTGTGAGTAGTGGTCATATCAGACCAATTAACACAAACCACTCAATTTTATACATACGCGGTTGCCAGTATTGGTCAATGCCGAGACCTTTCCAAATTGGTAACAGTTATGGCTATAAAATAGGTATAATTTCACATTGAACATCAGAAATATTAACAAAAGCAATGAAATTTGGGTTAATTGGTGTATTTTAATATTTCGGGGTTTGTCAAAGATGACAATACCCATATTTGATACCAATTTGGAAAGGCCTAGGCTATAAAAATCATATTTATAGCCATAACCGCTACCAATTTGTGAGATTCGTATTGGCCAGACGTGAGCGATTTTATTGTTCGTTTGTCAACATGTATTTCGGTTTTTGTCAGAGGAACCCAACTATTTTTATACCCATACTTTATACCAATTTCGAAAGGTCTAAGCTTTCCTACATATGGTCTCTAGTATTCAGCAATACTAGAGAACATATGTACGAAAGTCTGTGATTCGTGTTAATTGGCTTGACGTAAACAGTTCCTTTGTTCGTCGTTCTTGCTAATATTTCAGATTAGGTCAGAAGGCTCCAATATTTAAACCTACAATACTCTAGGATATTTTGAATCGTAAAGCAGCATTGGTTTCAATTTGCAATCTCCAGCAGCATTTCCACCTATAAGCTGTTTGTTGCGGTCTCATCGACGTTAACAATTTGTTTGCTGAAGTATCCGCCGTTTGCTACAATTTTTTTAAAGACTTTCAAAAAATCATTTGAACTCGCTGTATCCGCGCCTGGTGATTCTTCAGACAGTTTGAAGTTGAGAAAATTATTTCGGCTTCGAAATTTTTAAACCGACCTCGACTAGCTTGAAAATGGTTTGATGCCTCATTATTTGAAATGAGTTTGCTAAAAATTCTCTTCTCCTTGTTTGAATTACCAAAGTAATGTTGGTGTAAGATTTAAATGGCTTTGTATATAATTGCCTTTTCACCAGTCGAGAATATGTCCAAAATATTTAATTTTATTTCCAATCTCACAGTTTTTCTCTTCTTCACACTTTGGTACTCTTTGAGAGCCGTCAATAACAAACGTATATGTGTTTTCATTATTCTGTGGAAACATTTGCGCTCTATACAGCTGCTCTAACGCTATCAAAATTATCGGGATTTCTAACACTTTTGTAGGTAGTTTTGTTCGACGTTTTTAGCGGAATTTTACCGCTACGCGCAACATCCTCATGCGGTTATTTTTTTAGTATAGTGTGCCATAAGGCTTACTAAGGCTGTTTACCATAAATGAAGACTTATTTGTGGAATTTAACTTATCCAAATAAGTAAGCTGACCTTTTTTTGTGTCATTACTTGCAAAAAAATCTAAATTTTTTGTTAATATTTATCAAATATTTTTGGTGTTTATATAATGAATTTAAAACATGTGTTTGTTAATAATAAAACTGACACATAAACTATATTTTATCAGTTTTTTAATGAAAATGAATTTTATTTTATAAAAGTTTAATAAAAATTAAAATATTTTGTTTTTTCTTTGCATTTCTGAACATGATCTAAAAATTCTTTGTGTTTGTCGTGTTTGTCTGTATTTATTTGTTTTGTTTGGACGTGGCTGTCAAAATAAGAAAGTGAAATCAATTGGAACGGCTTGAATTACTTATTTAAGATGGCGTCAAATAAGTCAATAAGTTTGAAATAAGTATTCATTTGGAAAATGTTCCCCCCATATTACAGTAAAAATCAAATACTATTTGCCTTCCCGATATTCCAATTATTAAGTATATTTGAGCGAAAACTGTTACATAGGAGAAATTTTATTTTTAATTATACGACACGAAAATAATTACGATATGTTTCGGATGTCTTTAATCTCATGTTGGAGTACATCTTTCGTAAAACTGAAACACCTCAGCGTAACATCTTATATCGCCAGTCCAATCAAGTGCTTGCATATGCAGATGACATATGCGTGATTGGACTGAATAACAACGGAGTGAAAGAAATACTTGATCCGCTTGTAGAGTTTTCAGCTTCTGTTGGACTCCAGATCAATGAGTCCAAAACGAAATACCTGATCTCTGGTTTTAGAGACAATGGCACACCAGATTTTAGTAGTGGCCACCACACGTTTGAGGGAGTGAGGAGGTTCAAATATTTGGGCTCTCTTATCACTCACGATAACAGTGTGGGTGAGGATATTAAAGTGCGGCTGGCAGCTGGCAGTCGTTCTTTGTATCCTCTAAGGCCACTGCTAAAATCTAAACACTTATCAAGTGCCGTGAAGCTGAAGCTTTACAAAGCGTTGATCAGGCCCGTTGTTATGTTTGGATGTGAAAGTTGGGCGCTGACGGATGAGTACGAGAGATGGCTCCTTACATTTGAGAGAAGAATCATGCGTGTGATTTACGGCCCTAAACGCGAAATAGATGGTACATACCGAGCTCTGTACAATTTCGAGATCAGAGATCTGATGAAGATCCCCGATATTGTACATGAAGTTAGATCTCAGCGAGTACGCTGGCTCGGTCACGTTCTGCGTGCTGATCCGGAACGAATTGTGCAGCGATCTCTGAAAGGAGAGCCACCATATGGTAGGCGTAGAGGTCGTTGCAGGCGACGATGGCTCCACGATGTAGAGAACGACTTGGCCTCTTCAGATTGTCTAAGACAGTATGAAGACCAAGCTCAGGATCGAAACCGTTGGAGCCAGATTGTTGATTCAGTAAGGGGCCAGTAATGGCCTTTAACACTGTTATTATTATTATTATTCGGATGCAATCTACCGAGAAAATATCGCAATGGTTAAAGCTACGACGCTCGTACCGGGTTCGAAACCCAACTTGAATGCAAAATAGATTTTTCATCTCCCGATTATGATCGGTGATTAGGGCTCTGTGTGAATATGTTAAAAAACAATTAGTTATAACTTTGGTGAAATAGAAAATTTTTATGGTCAAATATTTTTAACGTGGTGATCAATTTTGCTGTGTAAATCAATTAAACTTTAGACAGTCAAAAATTAAAACGAATCGCGCCGTAAAAAAATGTTTTGCTGCTTTTTTAATAATTTTAAAATACGAGTATTATAAAAGATATAATTTTTAGCTTCATTTATTAGCTATGATACGGAAATACCGAAGGAAGTATGCAATTTATAATGGATATTTATTTAATACTTTAGAATTATTTTTCTTTTCAGCCAATCGAATACTGTAAATTAAGGGTGATTTCGGACAATGTTAACGAGATTTTAAATGGAAGTGTGATAAAAGCTCAAGACGACCTGCGAATTATTTCGTATAGGCTTAAAAAATAATACAATTAATGCGAAATAAATATCACAGAATGTGAATTGAAAGTACTTTTATACTGGATGGCAGCCGATTGTAGTTATCGTGTAACTAGTGGGTTTGTGGGCATCAGGCGGGAAGTACACAAGTATAAATGATAATAGTTTAAAAATACAATAAAAAGATGTAATTTATAGATTTACTGTTAACTCGATTATCCACAAATCGATGTTAGACCATTCGTGCACGGCACACATGCAGCACATCATTCAACCACCAGCAGATCAAGACCAGATGCAAATTGCGATGAATTTTTGTAGGCGATCTAAAACTATAGATAGAGCTATAGATGGACGTCACATACAGATCAAATGTCCTGTGAACAAACACGATGAATACATCAACTATAAGGGTTTTTATTCAATATGTGTTCGTAGGTTTTCCAGGTTCTGTTCACGACACAAGGGTATTTAAAAATAGTCCGCTATTCATAAATGGAACATATACCAACAACAACAGATATTTACTAGGTGACAGCGGGTGATCTTGCACATTAAACCCAGTAACAGTCATAATACCGTATAAGAATTCCACTGGATTACAGAAAAAATGTAACACTGCACACAGCCGCCATGGAGAAATATTTTTAATAGCAAATAAAATAGTATCAAAACCGCTTTTGTTGCTTGGATTTTACATAAAATTTGTGTATCCGGCAGCAACTTTGGCCCAATATCTGAAGCTGATGCTATATTGGAACAGGATGATATATTATGATCGACGAAAGTACAAACGCAGATGTTACAGACTCCACAGAAGCTCTGAATTTTCGAAATAGCCTTTTGGAACAATTAGCTTAATGAAACAACAACAAAAATTTTAATTTCATTTAATTAACACATATTTCAATATTTAATTAGTTTTCAATAACTAAAAAATTTAAGATGAATTCAATTACAAAATATTTAGTTAATCACATTACTATCTGATTTATTTAATTATTCGGTTAATCAGAATCGTCTGAACCCGACGATATGAGCAAACCACTAACATTAATATTGGGGTAATCGGTTTTCACCTTCTGACGATATACTGCCATCAGAATATTTATTTATTTTTCAAGTCGTTTGTCTCGTCTCTCATGTTTTTCCATACATTTGTCATGTGGACTCATTCTGATCAGACGTAGATAGCGTTGAAGAATAACCTGAGCTTGCCGCCGTTGGGTTATAGTTAGACGTCGAAGGCCGTGGGCTGGCGAGTGGTGGTGTCGGTACACTCTCAGGAAACAAATCGTCAACTGTGGTGCCGTTTTCTATCTATGTATATCCTAGTGGAATTCATATATTCTCCATTACTGTTGAAAATATACGTTCTTATAAGAAAAATAGTAGGTTATGATTGTTTTAACACATTTGTCAAAATTTATATACGGTTCCGACTGTGATACATTTTTTTTGTGGTGAATAAATTTAATTTTGCTGTCAAAACTTTAATTTTTATCACTTTTTAACAACTTTTAATCGTTTCACACAGAGCCTTAAATTGAAAATTATGTTGGAATTGTAGAACTATGGGCTGCCCCATCTACAGACTAGTATGGAGCTAAGAGTAAGCAGTGTGTAAATGGCCAATTAAAAGCCGTGTAGCCGTGTACAAAATAGGGTTTTTGCTGTTCAGCTTTCAAGGAACAATAAATCCACTAGCCGAACAGTCTCCAATTAATGTATGTATACATATGTACATGTGTGTTGGTATTTATTTAAATCATAGCATATGGCAAATAATTTGACAAGAAAAAATGTACAGCCGATTGTCATAGTATGTATTTATATAAATTAAAATAACATAACGTTCCCAATTCGTAGACTTGTATATATATATATATATAATTATATATATATATATATATATATATATATATATATATATATATATATATATATATATATATATATATATATATATATATATATATATATATATATATATATATATATATATATATATATATATATATATATATATATATATATATATATATATATATATATATATATATATATATATATATATATATATATATATATATTCTTTTTTTTATTGCATAAAGACTAGGTCTTAAGGCTTTTCAAGTTCAGTTAACACAAGAACTCAAGCCGGTCGATCACCATAAACGTCGTATCTTCGCTGATTGGGTCCTTCAAATGCATTAAAATGATCCGGGTTTTCATCGAAAAATCATCTTCAGTGATGAGACCCATTTTCACCTCGGAGGCTACGTTAATAAACAGAATTGTCGCATTTGGGGCTCAAAAAATCCAAGAATGGTTATTGAAAAGCCTCTCCATCCTCAACGTGTCACTGTTTGGTGCGGTGTTTGGGCTGGCGGTGTGATTGGATCTTACTTTTCGAAAATGAGGCTGGTGCAACTGTTACGGTGAATGGATTGCGCTACCGAGCTATGATTAAAGATTTTGTACGGGCGGAATTGGAAGATATTGATGTGGACGATGTTTATTTTGAGCAAGACGGCGCTACGTCTCACACAAGCAACGAATCTCAATTTTGCAAGAAAAGTTTCCTGACCGTGTTATTTCTCGAAGAGGTGATCACAGAGATCTTGTGATTTAACACCTTTAGACTTTTTTCGTTGGGGCCACGTGAAAGATAAGCTCCATAATCAATTCAAGACCTTAAACATGGAATTCGTGAGGTTATCGAGGACATACAGCCGCAAATATGTGAATTGGTGCTGATATCGTTTTCAAATGTTAATGGCACACCTTCCTCTATACTATGAAATTGATTTCTCTTAAAAACTACTCGTTTTTTAAAATATCAAAATGAAACCTCTTATTGGAAAACCATTTATATAATCTTACAAAAATTTTCCTGATATCTAACTATGGTGTAAAACTATGGTTTTATACACCATAGTTAGTATAATAGCAAAATAGTATAAGCAAAATATTTTTGATACTAGTGTTAATTAAAAATTAAATACATATTTTAAATTTGTTTAATTCTTTTAAACAGCCAATGGCTTTTTTCTTGAATCTTTCTTTTCTTGAAGCTAACAAGAAATGTGCAAATCTTACAATCTAAAAATATATTATCTAAGTACATTTTTGAAAATTGTATTTATAAACTAATTATGTAATTAATTGTTGCTCAACGGTCAACGGTGAGAAACTGAGAACTGAACTCAGAAACCTTCGTTCTACGATTGACGAGTTATGTATGTAATATGTACGAGTATATACGAGTACATATTAGATCAAAAGTAAATTTCCATTGCATTTGTATAAAATATTAAAGATTGGTCAATATCATTTAATAATTGCATAGGATACAACAACGATACGCATAATTACTAATTACACATACATATATACGTATATGTACATACATAGATGTACTCATATGTATTTCCGCAAATAACTCCGGAAATTACGTAACTTTATTACAAACCATATTAAACCTAAGAGCAATCCAGTTGGTATTACAAATAAAATGCAAAATTATACTAATTGATCAAATCACAGCTTCATGTATGTCTATCATATATTCATAAAATAATTATAAATTAATAATTATGTTATAATTACTTCAATCGCAAATAATTTTTAATTAAAAACTAGGTTAAATGTGTATTTATCAGAATATAGTAAAAAATATATTTAATAATAAAAATTAAATTAATTATTATGTACCATATATTATATAGACTCGCCATCCAATTATAACAAGTAATAATCCACCTTGAGGTTTTTTATCTTTATTATTTTATATACTTTAAATTTTCAATAAGATAATTATTTTGTTTGAACTAAATAAATAACAAAATGAGAAATAAAAAAAACATGGATCCAAATTAATTACAAAATTGGTTGTAAAAATATAAAATTTTATAGTAAAAACTTCTTTTTGTGTCTAAATCATTTTTTTTAAAACACTCTATAGTGATTATGGTTGCGATTCATGTAATAAAGAATTGTGTAAGATTTGACCTCTAATAATAATATCAAGTTGTAAAAATAATAGCGATATATTTTTAGAGTCTCGTGCGTTTTTATTTTAATTTATATGTTTCAAGGTCATATGAACTCGTACAAGTCTTTATAAATACATTTTCATAAGTGATTTTAGGTGAGTTTAAATCAGGGGTATATAAATGAAATGCAACATTTTTTTTTATTAAAGGTCCGATTTAATTTACCACCTACACCTTATATAGCTCCATGCCAGCCTGCACTAACATGAACGATAGCTCCATGGATCTACACTCTCAACAGAGGATAATATAGATATGTTGATTTTCAAATACCGATCAAAATCAAGGATGAAAAATCCCTTGTAAGTACCTTCCGATCCAAACGTCACAGCTTTAATAACTATGTTATATTCAAAGCCATTTACCATGTTTCCACGATTAACCAACATTAACTCGTATTATCTGGTGATAGAAAACATATGTCGAGTTTAAATTTATCGTTAAATTTATTTATCCAACTTAACTCAACGAAAATAGTAAAAGAGATTCTATCTGTCAAAAGAAAAAATATCTTCTAATGAAAACGGCGTCGCATGTGATTTGGAATGAAGATAAAAACAAAATTTTAATCGAAATAATTGAAAAAAAAGATACAGTAAGGAAATCATTGAAACTATTAAATTTCTCAAAACACGCTGAAATGTCGAAACGTAATGAACATTGAACACAAGTATAAACCATGGAAATGGTACGAATTTGCGCCGCCATGTTATTAACTCAACGAAATTCTAAATTCGTCTTAACTCTGTGCATGGAAACACAACAACTGTTTGATGTATTTTTTATTAAATTTACTTTCACATAAATTTCATATCAATTATCTCTGCTGAGAAATCGTACCCAAATGAAAAATTTCAATTTTGGGCAAACAACATGTATCACTTATATATTCTTTACGAAATCAATAAATATGTTCTATTTCAAAGAATATACGGAAAAACAAGAAATAAAATGAAGATGAATACCTAACAATCTTACTGTTTGCTGGAATATAAAGCAGTATAATAAAGGGAATGAAATTCATCAAGCCAAGATTATGTTTGAAAAGATCAAACTGCGATATTTACAACATGTCGGCGTTTATACAGATGCGAGTGCTAATGAAAATGGAACAGTGTGCTAATTTGCTTATGTATGAAACGAATGTTGAAAAAACTTTTAAAGAGGATGGTAGCCTCTGTATAATTAACACATAGTGATTTAAAATGCTATAGAAAGTAGTGAATCACATCATTCGTATACGACACTTTCATTACCTTCGATCTGTCTATGCGATGGTATCCGCACTGTATAGTCAGATAGTTACGTCACATTGGCAAGTTCGAACGTACTTAAAAATTAAATAAACGAACTTTTTTAACAAGCATGTAGCACAATTATATTCGGAAAAGATTACTATTTAGATTCCTTTCATTCACAACATCAGTCTCACGAAAAGATGTGATCCAAAATGCAAGAGGCGTACTTAGAATGTTTCAGATGGATCTATGTATATGGAAAAAATCGTAGAATGAATACAATGAGAGAAGTTTAATTTTTTTTTTTTTTTTTTTCAATTTTATTTAAATATTTTAAATAAACAATTATTACAATCTAGTCACCTGGACTAATGAGCAATTTTATTCTAACTTAATTTACTATGTTGTATTAATCTATGGCTTCTTCCCACTGGTGTTCCATAGTGTCTGATAAATTGAATTAAACCACGTCGTTATTGTGGGTTTTAGATCAGCATTACGCTGTTTACACTAGCAATTACACCAGCTCAAAAGGTTTAGTTCGTTTGAGCCTGCGTACAATATCTGTGTTGTTTAACAGCTTAGTTGCCTCAGTGTTAACATGTTGTTCGAGCCTTTGCCTATGTCTCAGTGCAGTTTTTTGGATTTCCTTTGAAACAGTGTCCACTTTAAGGTCCCTATGGAGGTCTCTGTTTCTAACATACCATGGTGCATCAACGATGTTCCTTAATACTTTGTTTTGAAATCTTTGGATGATTTCCACGTTGCTCTGTTTGGTACAACCCCAAAGTTGGATACCATAAGTCCAAACCGGTTTTAAAATTTGTTTATATAATAGAAGTTTGTTGTATGTTGATAGAGCGGAGCTCCTTCCTATCAGCCAATACATCTTTCTATATTTAAGCCCTAGTTCTTCACTTTTCTTTTTGACGTGTGCTTTCCATCGTAGTTTTGCATCTAGTGTCATGCCAAGGTACTTAGCCGTGTTGGCATACGGTATTATTTCTTGATTAATTGTAACCGGAATATGTTCGAGTCGTTTGTTTGTAAAATTGATGTGAACTGATTTAGTTTAGTTAAGTTTAATTCGCCATCTTTTGGTCCAGTTATGTATTTGAGTAATAGCCAACTGTAAACTCTGTGTTGATTCTTCGTTGCTATCTCCAACAGCTAGGATTGCCGTGTCATCAGCAAAGGTCGCAACAGTGTTGTTTTCAAATACAGGGAGATCATTAGTGTACAAAAGGTATAGGACCGGACCTAATACACTGCCCTGCGGTACTCCTGCCTTGATTTCTTTCAATTCAGAATAGGAATCGTCTAATTTTACTCTAAAGAATCTATCTTTCAAGTATGATTCTAATATTGTAGTGAATTGCATTGGTAGTACAGTTCTTAACTTATAGTTAAGTCCTTCATGCCAAACTTGAGCAGACTTTTTTCTCCTCTAATGCTCCTTCAATAATATTAGTTATTCTGTGTACTTGATCTAATGTTGAGTTTTGGTTGCGAAAACCGAACTGATGATTTGGAATCAGGTTTTTCCTCTCAATTATCGGATTTAGCCTTTTCACTAATAACTTCTCAAAGAGTTTAGACATAACTGGTAATAGTGATATTGGCCTGTATGATCCAGTTTTGTGTGGTGGTTTCCCAGGTTTCGGAATCATAATTACTTCTGAAATTTTCCAGAGGCTGGGTACATATTTCAATCGAAAGGCGCCATTTATAATATTGGTGAGCTTTAATAGTGCTTTCCTTGGTAGTTCTTTTAAAATTTCTGCTGTGATAAGGTCATAACCCGGCGCTTTTCTCGGATTCATATTTGTTTTTATCTCATACATGACTTCTTTTGGTGTTGCTCGTAGGATTTCGTCACTTTCCTGTACAACCTCTTCAGTTATTATTTCAGCTTCCAATGATTGGTCATCATGTGGTTCAAATATTTTTTCCAGGTATTCAGCAAAATTTCGTACTTTATCTTCGTTATTTCTGGCCCATTTGTTATCTTCTGTTCTGATTGGAGGAATCTGCATTATTGGCCTTTTAATTCTTCTGGTTGCTCTCCAGAGAGAATAATCAGTACTAGTATCATTAGATAATTTTCTGAGGTAGTTACTGATAGATTCGTCTTTCAAATCTTTGATTTCCCTTTTAAGTAGCTGAGTCAGATTGTTTAGCTTAGTTTTATCTTGAGGGGCTCTAGTTTGTTGCCATATTCTCCTTGCCCTTCTTTTTTCTGCCAAGAGCTCTCTAATTTCTCTAGGGTAGTTGTTTCCCTTAATTTTCTTTTTAACTTGAGGTGTGTTTTCCCAAGCTGACTGCTGTATGTCACATATGAACTTGTGAACTTCGTTTTCTAATTGCTCCTCACTCCTTAGCGGAACCATTAAGTTAATTTTTCTTTCTAACGATAGTCTAAAGTATTCCCAATTTGTGTGCTTATTTACTAAACTGGGATAGCTTTCTTTTTGAATGATCCTTTCACTTAATGTCAAAAGTATTGGGGAGTGATCAGAGCTTAAGTCAATACTTTCATCTATATGTATATAATTTACAGATATATTTTTCACTATAAAGAAATCAATTAGATCTGGTATTTTATTTGGATCAGTTGGCCAGTAGGTCGGTTTACCATTTGATAAGGCTTCACAACCGTATTTTCTGATAGCATTGAGGAGTTCTTTCCCTTTGGTTGTTGTTAGTCTAGAACCCCAGTGGATATTTTTTGCATTAAAATCTCCTCCAATTACAAATCTTTTCCCTAGTTTACTGAAAAATTCAAGATAATCTTTTTCTTTTAGAGAGTATTTCGGTGGGCAGTAAATTCCAATAACACTAATAGAGTTATTTTTGGTCTTGATATTAACAGCTGTTGCTTGTATTTGTTCTGTTTCATATTTTAATTCCTCGAAGTGATTAATGCTATTTCTAATTATAACAGCACTACCTCCCTTGGCAGTATTTCCCGGGTGAATAGTGTGATATGTTTTATAATTTCTAAATTTGATAATTGATTGTCTAGTGAAGTGAGTTTCAGAGATGAGACAGACATCGATTTTCTCTGCGTCCAGAACCATTTGCAATTCCTGTTGGTGTTGCTGGAGTCCATTGGCATTCCAGCATAAAATTCTTAAGTCGTTAGACATGGCTTTGTTTAGGGATGGCTCCCTTAGTACTGTATTCTAGTTTCTAGAGAAGTTTAATGAAAAGAAAAAAAGTATGTATATAAAAGTAAAAATATATCGACTACATGGTATTACAATATATTGCGCATACGTCAAAAATTTAAATACCCTAAAAGCAACAACAATTGATTAACATGGCGGCACTAGTCGCGATATATTTCTATTTACGTTTCAATTTCAATATTCACGTTTGGTAATAAATTATTTTTGAATTAAATGTAAAAATATAAATTAAATTGCGGCTTTTAGATAATATTTGACTATGTCAAAAACACATCGTATTAATACTTTTGTGTTTCGTGTGGTTTTTAATTGATCATATTAATGTTTAAATTGAGTCTGTTTGTAGCGAAAAAAATATTTTCGTAAAACTTTTATTTTTCGGTGATTATTTATTCAATTAAAATAAAATTTATTCAACAGTGAATGTTAAATTGTGCCACATGTATTGTAATCAATATATTCTTTAAACTTTTATGTTTCGATGAAGTAAGTTTTAAGTAATAATATTGAGTTTCAAGTTGTGTTTGCTTGATGTAAAAAAAAGCACACTGTATTGTTGTTATTTTATATATAAGGAAGTTCACACTGACAAAAAATTTTTCACTTAAACCACAATATAGTCAATTAAAAAAAAACTAAACAATATTTTTTTGCGGAAAATAATTGTTTCACTACAAACACAATCTAATCGTACATATTAAAAATCCACTGTTCAATTTAAAATCACCAAAATATACAATTTTGTAAAAAATGGTTTTTCTTCACTTCAAACACATTACAAGCCAATTTTAAACCGTCAATTTTTCACTTAAAAAATCACCAAAATATAAAAGTAACGTCACCAAAATATAAAAGTAATGTACGACAGCTTTCTGGACAATAAAGCCACAGCCAGAGGAATCCTCTGGGATGGGTGTAGACCGTTTACCCAAGAACTACATAATCTGGGGGAGCAAATGCCAGGACTCCAGCATCTGCTAAATAATAAAACGCTCAAACCAGGAGAAGTCGCGGTAATACAAAGCGCCTACACGATTGAAATGGAAGGGGAACCCGAAACTTCTCAAAATATCGGTAAACTGGTGATTGGCAGCGTAAGTCAACATGAAGATGACAATGTGCAGGAAGAGCAAACAATAGAGGTGGCGAAGAAGATTAGAAGTCATGTCCAAGGATGCATGGAAGAATTAAACATTGTCTCAACAACAAGCAACGTCTTAAAACTACGCAAAATAATGGGTTGCTGCTTTTTTGGCAGTGATGTGAGTGTTTTCATTTGCACAGTAAAGAAAAGAGAAAAGCAGAAGGTTCAGGTCAAAGAAACAAAAGGTGAAAACCCCAAACCTAACACAAAGCAAATCGACGCTGAACAGGCCTTCGTAGAAGTAATTCGGCGTAAAAGAAGGAAACAGAATAAAAAGGAAACCGTGATAGTGAAAGGGAAAGGTCAAACTTATGCTGAGCTCCTGAAATCCGTGAAGGAGAGTGTAGACATAAAAGATGTAGGTGTTGAAATAACGGCGATAAGACAAAACAGGACAGACGACCTAATAATCCAGCTGAAGGGCGGAAAGAACAAAGCCGAAACCCTTAGAGAGGCGATTGTAGGAAAGGTAGCTGGTGTAGAGACCGTGCATCAAAAATAAATGGCTGTTATACACATCCGAGATCTCGAAGAAAGTAGTGCTGAGACCGATATAAGAGAGGGAGTCCGGGAAGCTTTGGAGAAGGCAGATACCGACCAAATTGTTGTAACCTCAGTAAGGCCTGCTTATGCAAGCACTAAGAATGCAACAGTGAAACTGCCCAAAGAATGGGCAAAACTGATAGTAGATAGAAGGCGTATCAGAATCGGTTGGGTATCGTGCAGAGTGCTGGTGTAGAGACCGTGCATCAAAAATAAATGGCTGTTATACACATCCGAGATCTCGAAGAAAGTAGTGCTGAGACCGATATAAGAGAGGGAGTCCGGGAAGCTTTGGAGAAGGCAGATACCGACCAAATTGTTGTAACCTCAGTAAGGCCTGCTTATGCAAGCACTAAGAATGCAACAGTGAAACTGCCCAAAGAATGGGCAAAACTGATAGTAGATAGAAGGCGTATCAGAATCGGTTGGGTATCGTGCAGAGTAAATCTTCGTCTCCCGGATCACCGTTGTTATAAATGCGGAGAGGGAGGACACACAGCACGAAACTGCAACGGACCGGACCGAAGTGGTATCTGTTTCAGCTGCGGCAAAAGTGGTCACATGAGAAAGGACTGCAATGAGATAAAATACTCCATACATAGGACGAAGCAAAGCTTAGAGGGGGTACCCCCTCCGGAAAATATTCTAGACCAAAGTACAGGAGAAGTAGTCACTCATAATGCGCCTGCTTCAACTTAACACACATCGCAGTAGGCCAGCCCAGGATCTCCTTGTTGCTACTGCCCGTAGAAGGCATGTAGACGTGGTCCTGGTGAGCGAGCCGAATCGATCGAAGCTGGAAGGAGGAAGTTGGATACCAGACTTAGACGGAGACACCGCTTTAAGCGTAGTGTCAAAGGACATTGTAACAATAAGGACATGTGCAGGAAAAGGAGTGGTCTGGGTGGAACTGCAGGACATTGTAATCATAAGCTGTTATTTCTCACCAAACAAATTACTAAGCGATTTCACACAAAGACTGTTCGTCAGTCTGATTATTTGGAACCAGAACAAAGACGTAATTGTTGCAGGTGATTTCAACTCGAAATCCCCCGAGTGAGGCGGAAATTTACTAGACAACAGAGGACAACTCTTAGCAGACTGAGCTGCATCATGTGATCTATCGAGCCTTAACACAGGGCAGGTTCCAACCTTTGAAAGAGGCAACTATGGTTCCTTTCTTGATGTAACCTTCAGCTCTGCAAGAACAACCCAACGACTTAAAAGTTAGCAAGTTTTGGAAGATGAAAGCCTTAGCGAAAATCGCTATATTATGTTCGAAGTGAATACGATTCACATGCGACCATTACAGAACAATACTACCAGTAATAGCTGGCGTGTAGGAGCAACAAAACAGGAATATCTCCGCAGTGTAATTCGTTGCTACCTGAACTCCTCTAGCACAACAACTACGGCACAGCTAGTAGAGACCGTCAGGAAAGCATGCGAGGAAGCTCGACCGAAACAACGTAGGAAAGGAAGAAGAAGTGTTTATTGATGGACTTTAGAAATCGAGGAGCTTCATGGCAGGTGCAAGCATGCCAGAAGGAGACTACAAAGAGAAGCTAGGCGTACCCACGGTCAAACCAACGCATCCTACTACCAAGAGCTTAAAAGTGCTAGAAAAGACATGAGAACTGCAATTCTACGATCGAAGAAGAAATGCTGGAAAGACCTCTGTAGTACTGTGGAGCATGACCCCTGGGGAGATGCTTACAGGACAGTCACTAAAAGATTTGGTCGGACAGTACCTCTCTTAGATGCAAACACCATGATGGCAGCTGTGAGTGAACTCAGCCCATCACCGTATGCCTCATGAAGAGATACAAGTGCAGGAGACTCCGTTGTTCACTGCGGAAGAGTTGGAAACAGCATGGCGAAAAATGAAGACAAAGAAGAGTGCAGGGCCAGATGGGATTCCACCAGAAGCTGTAAGATTTGGTTCGGAGACCAACCCAAATAAAGTTTTGGCCGCTATGAACGAAGCACTTAAAAAAGGGAAATTCCCCTACAACTGGAAAGCTGCAAGACTGGTTCTTCTTAAAAAAGAAGGAAAACCAGACGGTGTATTCTTACTTGACACGCTCGGGAAACTTTTTTATAACACTTACTACTCCGTCGTCTGGCGCAAGAAGTAAACGAAACAGGTGGACTTGCTACTACCCAGTACGGATTTAGACCGGGACACTCTACGACTGATGCAATAGCAGAAGTTATGAGTTTAGTAGACGCGGCTGCGGCCGGGTCCTGTCACACCCGAAATATCCCGGTAGTGATGACCTTTGATGTACGAAATGCATTTAATAGCGCAACCTGGGAGATAATCCAACAAAAGCTGAAAGAGCTACACGTGAGCCCGTACCTAAGGAAAATGATCCAGAGCTATCTAAGTGACCGACGCATTTTGATGGTGTATAACAACTCAGATAGAGATTACCAGTGTGGTCCCACAAGGCTCAATCCTTGGCCCGACGCTATGAAATATCCTAAATGATGGTATTCTCCGAATCGATTTGCCTGAGAGTGCTAAGTTAGTGGGTTATGCGGATGACCTAGCACTTATTGTATCCGCAAAACACGAATACCAGGTAGTAGAAAGAGTGGAAGCTGCGGTTGAAGCCATCTTTAGATGGCTTTTCAATCATCGTATGCAGCTGGCTCCAGAGAAGACTGAAGCCATAGTAATGGCGGGTAGAAGAGCCCTCTCTCCGATGGCCTTCCGCGTGGAAGGGGTCATTATAAGGCCAGTACCCCGTATTAAATATCTAGGCGTCTGGTTAGATTACCGACGCAGCTTTCAAGAACATAATAGAGAGATAGTCATAAAGGCGACCAGAACAACAAAATATCTTGCACGGTTGATGGCAAACACTGGTGGACCTAGCTCATGCAAAAGAAAACTACTATCATCGGTTGTTACATCCATCATATTGTATGGAGCACCTATCTGGAGTCGTGCACTGAACACCGCTAGAGAAGGTGACCAAGTAGAACGGGTTCAACAGACGATCGCACTCCGTGTATGCAGCGCTTTCAGGACAGTCTCGAAAGAGGCTGTCTTTGTAATAGCTGGTATGTCACCTGTAACTCTTATGGCTAAAGAACGAATAGCTCTTTTTAGTGGTACCGCTAAAAAAATTGCGAAGGAACAACTGATGATACAATGGCAGACCCGGTGGGAGGAAGCTGATACTGGCACTTGGACAAGGCAGCTCATTCCCACTCTAGAGGTGGCGCGTAAGCATGGAGATACCTGTTTTCACCTAACACAGTTCTTATCGGGCCATGGGTGTTTTAACAGCTACTTCTTTAAGATGCATATTAAGGAGTCACCTAACTGCTTCCACTGCAAAGAGGACGACACAGCAGAGCACACTATACTGCACTGCATAAGGTGGGTGCAGGAGCGGCAAGTGTGTGTTAATCATGTGGGGGAACTAACCACAGACAATATAATCGAGAAGATGCTGGGGGAAGAGCAATCGTGGAACATCATAACCAAAATGATAAAGACCATCTTGAAACAAAAAATAAGAGAAGAGACGATGAGATGAGCAACCGACGCTCCAGGCACACAACTTAAATTACGGACATCCTTTGACTGAAGTAATGCAATCTTTTGCGATCTCGGTCACCGTGAGGAGTGAGGGAGGTGGTTTTTAGTCGGTAAGAGTCCGGCACAGCGCCCATGAGGGTTTTTCTCCTCCCTCAAAAAAAAAACAAAAAAAAAAATATATATATATATATGTATATACATATAGTCAATATATATACATATATATATATATATATATATATATATATATATATATATATATATATATATATATATATATATATATATATATATATATATATATATATATATATATATATATATATATATATATATATATATATATATATATATATATTTATATATATATGTGTATATATATATATATATATATATATATATATATATATATATATATATATATATATATATATATATATATATATATATATATATATATATATATATATACATATATCTGTATCTATATATATATATATATATATATATATATATATATATATATATTTGAAGATAGTCACTGCACTTTTATATAATCTTGCCACCGTAAAACTCAAAGCACATTGAAATAGGTGGATTCTATCAAAGCCATCTTAATAAATCAAGCCTCCATGTTCAAAACGAACTTTTATTAGTGAGTCTAAAATGACAAAAATAATCTCTCTCTTCATACATTTTATATGGAGAGACATGATTTTCGTTTATAGAAATATTTGAATGAAAAGTAACTCAAAATTATAATTTTTTGAAATCAATTGAAACTATAAACATTGGTTTTCACCTGACTTGAAGGATTTTTCCGTGGGGTTTTCCATTTTATTGTATTAATTAAAGGAAAATAAGATACTTTATTCTCTAATAAAGCTCAAATAGAAATAGAATAAAAATTTGTAAGAAAGGGACATTGTGTACATAACCAAAGCCATCTTAATAAATATTATATTATATTATGTTTAATTAATATAATTTCGAAAAATAACCCTGGCCATCACCTAATTCAATTCTTTATCTATTACTTTATGTAATAAAATATTAAAAGCTCTCACTATTAATAGTTGAACAATTCAAAATAAGTTTGTATGTTTTGCCATGGGATTGCATAGACTTCTTTGTAAATTACACATTTTTTGGTTAACTAAAAAAAGCTCGTTTGAAAATATCGCTCAACATGGGGGCTTTATATATTAAGATGGCTTTGATTCTATAGACAAATTTCATCAAATATTCGTAAAACAACTCAAACTTAGCTTAAATTCAGCCATTTTTTATCCTTTTCATGATTTTAAAAAAACTTCGTAATAAAATAATTAAAAATTACTTAATTAAAATAAATAAATAATAATATTTGGTCACACTCAATTTCTCTACAGGAAATATGTAAGAAATTTATTTTGTTTCGTCATATTAACTTTGGCTATATTAACATTCTAAAAGCTTTTGAATTCCATTTGTCAAACATGACACTTCCATATCGCGTGGAAATTCAAATCAAAATTGCTGTCACTTCCATCGATCGAAAAAGATTATAATCAAAGGGAAGTTGGATATAAATCAGAGGTGAGGATAGTAAGATTCTCTTATTAATAGTTGATTAATTAATCAACTATTAATTATATTAATCAAAAAATTATTGTTTTAAAAAATTAAATTATTCGTTTAAAATAAAATAACAAAAACTTATTTAAAACAATATCACATGATTTTTATGGATTTAACACTAATCTGAATCACTAGGCTCTGGTAAAGTAATTTCGTAGCTAACGCTTCTGAAAAAATGATGATATGCTGGTAGGGATGTAATTATTATCACATAAATAATTTAAATCGGGCAATTTTTCTCGCGAAATTGAAAGTGGCATACTGCATCACAATGACAGTTTTTCAGGAAGTGTGAATTTTGGTTTCAGGCCTCTTGAGTTGCTGATTTGAATACTAAATGTTACAATATTTTTGAAGTTTTCTTCAAAACTATATACTTCTACATGTCTTATTTTAGTTCAACTCACTTTCTCACTACCATCATTTTTCCTCTTCAGATTGTCTTAGACAGTATGAAGACCATGCTCAGTTTCGAAACCGTTGGAGCCAAATAGTTGACTCAGTAATGGGCCAGTAATGGCTTTTAAAAACTGTTTATTATTATTATTATTAGTTGCGCAGAAAAACTTTTAAAATTAAAAAAGTCATCGTTTGTCATTTCATTGACATAGCTGCTAGATTTATCGGCTCTAAAAATTTTAATCATAATGAATTCCATCATTCAGACACGTAGATTGTCTTGCGCTATTTTCCGCTCAATTAAAGAATGGGCGCTATCACCTTAATTTTGGGTGTGCCTCTTTTCAGAAATTTGTCGGAAATGTTGATATCCATCGATTTAGATAACTAACCAGAACCGCCAAACACTATTCGAATTTTATTTTGTCCGAAGCATTTCTCAGACCACAAATTAAACTGTGTGACACCTTGTTGTTTGCTTACATAACATTTAGTGTCTCTGCTAGCCAAATCATAAATGGTGAAATTATTAACGTCCCAATTTTTCTTATAGTAAAACAAACTGGTGTCAGCAGTTGGAACCGACAGTCCTTTTTGGAAAACACGCTGTAATAATTGAGTTAGATTCCATAGCACTTATTTTATCTAAGTTAATTTGAATGCGAGCCACTTTTTACCACGCTTATATTACCTCACTCTGTGTGTCTATTTGTATCGTCAAATTTTGTAATCAATTTTTCGACCACTTGCGATAGTCCAATTGAAATTTTGCATTCAGACTTAACTCCGATGACAATACAAGATTCGAACATTTTTTCGGCTATAATAAAAAACAATCATATGACATAGTGCTCTCGGATCGCGCTCTAAAAGGTAAGGTCCAAAGATAGATATGCCTTCTATCTTTTTGCTACATACATACTTTGTGTTTGCAAACATTTACTGGCTAAAATATTATAAGTATAGCACCTATAGTTATAGGGGCAAAAGTAATATCCAAGAAAATCATAAAAAGTAATACTTTAAATTTTTAAAATAAGTTTACTTTACCCTTTAAATATACGGTGTATAATAACTTATTAATTATTCTTTCATATGGATAAATTTTCTAACATAGTGCAAATGACTTTTCATTTTTGTACCATAACTTTGGTGGGAGATATCCTATATTCGAATAATAGGTATACTATAGAAAATGAATTGACCGAAAATTATACAGTAAAAATCGATTTTTAATCGAGCCTTACTATAATTAAAGTATAGTCGTTTTCAAGTGATCGATTGGTTTTAAAGTGAAAAAATTGGTTTATATTCAACATACAAGTTCATATAATATAAATTGTGTATTTAATTTAACAACAACTAATGAAGGATAGGTTAGGTTAGGTTAGAGTGTAGCGTGATATTTCGCACTTTACAGTTTTCGAGATCAATGAGGCTGTCCATTAAGAACTTATACCCATATGTTTATGCCTTCTGTGTGCTAAGGCCAGACATGAGCATAGGAAGTGGACTACCGTCTCTTCCTCCTCCTCGTCCATACAGTTTCTGCAGAAATCATTTGCTTCTATACCTAGCCTCCTCGCGTGTTCTCCAAGTAGGCAGTGTCCTATGAGTATCCCCACGATCGCTTTTAATTCACGTCTACGGAGGGAGATTAGTGTCTTTGAGTGTTTCAAGTCCAACTTTGGCCAGACTTGCCTAGCTACACTACATGTGAGTGTGTTCGTCCACCTTTCGTTTGCTAAGGCGATACTGCCACTTTTTTAAGCGCAGTCTTGAGCGCCCTATTAGGCCTCCTCAAATTTGCCCTTTCTGGTAGCAGTTGTAGAGTTGTACCACGACTTCCGAGTAGCCGGGGACCCAGACTATAGAATGCTCACACATCTTATTTAGAGTAATTTAGTAATCTGGGAGACGAACTGATATATCTATTTTCAATTTATCACAGAAGCCTCCAGCTCCTACTTTACCGTGGACCTTGGGGTCTTCCGTAAAGAACTGTAATGCTTCTGTTTCCGATAACGAACTGCTTCTCCAAGATCCTACTGAAGGGCACGTAGTTCGTAACCCTTTCTCGCAGCAAAGTATTGGTGTAATGTAGTCTAGAATCGCAAGTTCCTTCTTTAGCGATCTAATTATCATCGAGTGTCCAGTCGGAAGACATTTCCACTGAGATACGGCTGATAGTCGGGTGGCCGTATTCGCCGCCATCTGCTTACCATAAATATCGACAAGGAGAAGGTGAAACCTAACCTCTAAGGCGCGTGTTGGTGTAGTCTGCAGTGCCCCGCTTATAAGCATACGGGCCGTTCTTTGCACCTTCTCGATATCCTGCCTGTAGATCAGATTGTAGATTTTGGGCTTCCAACTAAGCTTACTGTCCAAGATTACGCCCAGAAATCTTATCAGTTAAAGCTAGCTGTCTTTTGCAGTTTAAGATAGGTGGGTTTGCTACCGGGCTTTAATATTTCCTGTTAAATAGTACAGGTTCAATTTTGGACGAGCTGACTGCCAGTTCACATCTGATAGCCCACCTCGTAATGATTAGGAGGGAATTTTCAATTACCTCCTTAACCGTGTTTAAATAGTTTCCAGAGACAGCTATCGCTACGTCATCTGCATAGGCAATCACTCCAATCCCTTCTCTCTCCAGATCTAACAGCAACCCATTAATTGCTATGTTCCAGAGAAGAAGGGACAGGACAACTCCCTGCGGGGTTCCATTAGCCACCCGCCTCCTAATGATGGATTCCCCCAGCTCCGAGTTAACCATCTCGCTCTCCATATAATTGATTAACCCACTTATACAGGGTAGTCCACTCCAAGGAGCGACAATCCCTCCAGGTTGCTAAAGGCGCCCTCAATACCAACGAACGCCACCATAGAAAACTATTGCGAGAATATTGATTTCTCAATCGTACGTACCAGGGCATGCAGAGCTGTGTCCACAGATTTCACTAGGCTCTAATTTTGATCGTATATAAACGCCTATCAGTCTTTCCAGGGTTTTCAGGAGAAAGGATGATAGAGTTATGGGTCTTAAGTCCTTTGAGTTGCCATCTGAAGTTTTTCCCGCTTTCGGAATAAAGATCACCCAGACCTATGTCCACCTCCTCAGAATACAGACCAGCTTTAAACACCCTTTGAAGACTACTTCCAGCAAGGAGAGAAAAATCAATGAGTTGTTTTGAATTTCCGCTGGTATAATTCGGTCAGGACCAGCCGATTTATAAGGTTTGAAACCTTCAAGTGTCCATAGGATCCGTTTTTTTGTTACGATATCTTCTATGAGCAATGAATGTGTTTCCCGATGAGTACTAGTCTCTGTCGAGTCGTCACAGCTTCCTGGAAAGTGGGTTTCAAGCTTGTGTGAAGCTTCGAGAAGGTCCCCCAGGTTATCCGGCGGAACGTGCTTGTCCCGGTCCATGTAGGCTGAAACCAGCCAGATTTGGCTGCCGAAAACTTCTTGGCTGATAGCACTTATGTCACCATTGCTGTATTGAAAGAGTAGCAACATATTTAAAATATTTTTTCCAAGAATGAAGGAACTGATGTTCCCAGAATTGCTTGAGTATATTAGGTTAGACCTCTTCATTCTAAGGCCATAGATTCTGTTTCTGTTTATCCAAGGCTCTTGAATAAGGACCACGTCCTCTCCTGATCCCGTCAGTGTGGGAGTAACGCGGCCGACTCCACCTTTGTATGGTGCAGGTAAATTTGTATGATTTTTAGCCCATAATATCATTTTAAGCCTACTTACCACTTTCCACTCCCCGCTGTCGCAGGTTTGTGTCTGTTGGTTCCAGTGGATTCGCTGGTGTCGCCCGTATCGCCTCCGCTGGCACTTAGTTCCAAGATGGGTGCTCATCGCCTCCACTAGTGCAGCTCCATCGTAGAGCCCCATTGGTTGGATGGTATCCTCTCCTGATGCATCTGCCTCCTGTGTGGACAGGTTGCCGTCTTCTCCCAAGTTCCCCTGTGTGCGTCTCAACCTCGTCTTTCTTATAGATCCTGAGAGTAATTGATCCGAAACCGAAGTCAATTACTCCATTAGTCACGCAAGAGGAACCAGGGACTCCTATGTTGATTACCATAGATAATCTAGAGTCTCCCTTGGCGTCCTCTTGCCTTACTATCTTCCAGTTCTCTGTTGGAAGACATCGATTACCGATTCTATGTAATTAGCTTCAGTATCTTGTTTGAACTACCCGGCTCGGTTAGTAGCCAGACCTCTCCTACCTTGTCAAACCTACCCTACCTCAGCTACTGCCTTCTTATACAGATCCGCCGATCTGGAATCTGAGCATGCCGTAGGGTCTCCTTATCCTGTACCTTAAACCGGTTCATCTGCCGTCTTTAGCGTGACCCGCCCCACGCCTAGGTTACTTGTGCCCACCTGTTCATAACGAACGTGAACCTAGAGACGACAACATTTGTGAGGCAAATGCAACAACGAATGAATGGTTAATAAAAAAACGATCCTAGTAGCGCGAAATCTCACACTAAGTAAATTGGGTTGGTCTTCAGTCCTCAACTCATTTTCTAATGATGTTATGTCATTGGCTTTTTATGTTTATGTTTTGAAGTGCGATAAAGTGTTATAAACCAATTTTAGCAAGAAAGAGAAACGAACAGGAGACAACACTATATTATAACGGCGCCACGTGCGTCAGCATCACAAAACGTAAACATGAACTAGATACAAATTATGATGTACCGAACTATTTAAAGGTTATTGATTTTAAATTTAATTTTATATTTTATTTTTAAAATGTCACTATTTAAATGTCAAATAACAGTGCGTATGTCAAAAAAAGAATCAAAATGTAATTCTTTTCTGCTAGAACTACCCACTTTTTTTGCTAGAAAATTTGAGCTACGCTGGTTTTTTGACATGTAACGATTTTTTTACGTACTATGTCGTATTCACTCACACATGTGTATATTTTGTATACATGTTTTTTATTCTCGCTCAGTTTGTCTTTTCTATAGACGCTAGAAAAATCAGAAAAAGCCAGTGTCATAATACCATAACAAAAGAAAACAATATAAAACAATACGCACAGAATATGTATATTGAAATAGAAAGAAAAAAAAATTATAAATTAGTGGTACGGAGATATAGCGATTTTTGCGCACATACGACAATTTGCATATTCGTTGTATAGTAGCATTCAAATCTCGCTGGAATTCTGACAGATATCGCGCAGAAAGAATATGGCGGATACACAGTGATGTATTAAGTACAATAATTCATGTTTATTGTTTACATTTTTATGTTGTATTTGTATTTAAATAGAAAAGGAACGTTTTTAATCACAAAATGTTTTTATAATTTAACTTATAATCACTGACACTTTTGAAATTAATATTTAATTCGATAAACTAAGAATTAAATTAAAAACCGATTTTGCTTTTTATGTTGTTGTGGTTTTGTTCGATACGAATATCATTTGGTCATTTTTTCTCCTTAGTGCGTACCAAAATTAAATGTTGACATTGTTTTCAAAAGGCGTGTAATTTTTTTTTGACCTATTAATATTCACTTGAAATATGATTGTAATAACATAAATACATAATCATTTTGAATATTTTGTGTATTAATACTGAAATATGATTCTTTTTATTGGTTATTTATTATTTTATTTAGGTTTGTTACCTAACATAAATGCAACCCATCAAAATTTTTATAATTTTTTTTTCTACATCACTGAAAGCTGCGCAGAACAATTAAAAAAAAATTTTTTTTAAGATCTGAATAGGACTATATGTATGTATAACGAAACGAAAAAGGTACTGCATTTTCCATCTAATAACCATTACGTCCGATTTACATTGATATTACCGATTTAAGCTTGAATCATTCATATACATAAAGATATTTTTAATTTTACTTATTGACTAAAAATTGCATTATATAATTTTTATTTTCTTCTTATTTCTTATTCCATATTTTTCGCGATTTATTTTCTTTTTTAAATAAAAATTAAATGCAATTAAAATATGTATGGAGAGTAAAACCATTTTTCTTAAATCAACAGCGTAATGTCTCGCGTATATTATGTCGTGCGTATGATTTTTTTATGATTTTGCAATATACATTCGTTCTGCAAATGCAAACTAAACTACAAATCTCCAACACTGGAATCAACATAAAGTTACTTACGAAAATTTGTTTAAAAAGAAAACACGAGACAGAATGTCTAAGGTTAATCTTATGAGTTTATGACTAGTTTTCGCTGTAGTTCTGAATTAATAAAACGAAATGTTTTAACAGATTCGAGTTTTGTATAATCTTAACAATATGCTCATGTGATATGTATAAAACATGACGACGATCCGAATTTATAATGTATTTAATGTGATTTGATTTTAAAATTGCTCGTATTTACATAGTACTTAAGTATACATTCCTATAATATGAACAGTAGTTTACGTTTAATTTTATTTTACATTTGATATATTATATATTATTCCTATGTTGTTGTATAAGAGTAAAAATCTAAGTCACTTCCAACATTTTAAAGGAGCGGCCAAGATATTAAGATAAGTATCGTGAATCATGGTTTTTGTTGTACATATATTAAAACTGTATGCATGTGCATGTACTATTTCCTTTTTGGATATAGTTTCGTTACGACATTTTTTTGTATACATCATAATACATATGTATTGTATTCAGTATTGCATTGGTAAATTTAAAAAAAATACAACAACACAATTGCATTTTATCCAGAAAAAACATAGTAAATCGAAAAAACACATAAAACAAATAAATCACATGTATCAAAAAATAAATACAAATCTCAATTACTTTATGAATTTTGAACTTAGTAAAAAACCTTCCTTATTGTGACAATTAGTTTGACTAATTGTCACAATAAGGAAGGTTTTTTACTAAGTTCAAAATTCATAATTTAAAGTGACAAAAGTGTAAAAAACAGTCAAAAAAATGGAATTAATCCAACAACAAAAATCAGTCAATTACTTTGTTAAACAGCAGATCCAAAGCTAATCGTTTTTTACCAATGCAATACACCTATTAATACTACAACATAAAAAATTCAAAACTGCCAAACAGAAACCGCAGCAGCTACTTAAAAAATTAAAGACTAAGTTTGTGGTGTCATTGGCCAGCCTATAATGTAAACCGTAATTCTTATAGTTCTATGAAAATGTTTAATAGAGAGGGAGTTTTTAAATCCCTGCACCCCAAGTTATATCTCGTGTTTCAAAATTTCATTTAACATATTTCGAAAAAATTCTATAAATTTAAATTTGTATCAAATCAAGGATTAGATGAGGGAACTATCCCCGAATGTTTAATAGGAATTTCCAGTATAAATTCGATAGAGAGGTAGAGACGAGTATAATAATGAAACCCAATGAGATGAGCCGAACCTCTGTTTTTCAATAATGTATTTTATCCAATACTATAGTCGTAGAAGGCATCATTATTATTATGTGTTTTAGTGGCCTGAGAAACAAAATTTCTCGGCTAGTGGTTAATAATATTTTATTATTGACCACTAACTAATAATGAAAAATGAACTCTATAGATATAATGCGATTAAATGGATAAGACGATTATGATTATTCCCCATATTGATAAAGTAGTTTTTGATAAAAATAAAAGAATCCAAATAAAATTTACAAGATACCACGTATAGATATGTATAAATTAATGTAATAATATAAAGACAAATATATTTTTAACCAAAAACGAACACATAATAGCCATAATGTACAACAATGTACCAATATCAATAAATAATATCAACAAATTTTTGGGGCAGCATCTGGGGGTCGATTATGTAAGCATTACGAGTTACGAGTTTCTCGAAATTACGACCAAACGCGATTATGTAAGACATGTTGTTGTTGTTTTACTCGTACAAGTTTTTGAGACGACAAACAACTCGTAATGGTTGAAATGATTGTTTTTAATGAAAATATGTCAAAATTAACTAACCAAATAAGTTTTGTATGGATTTTCAGGATTTTTAGCAGTCAATAATAGTCGTGTTTTTTAATTCAAAAATTTTCTTATTGGAATGAAGTTCTGGATAAGAATTTTCTCATTTTTTCAGTAAAATCCAAATGAATTTAATTTTTTATCAATAAATAAGATACATTTAATGTTAAACTACACATTTTAATTCACTATTATCGAAATAATATCAAATTTAACTTTATTTTTCAATGTTCTGGATAAAACATTGGTTTTTTCAAGTTCGCGATAAATTCATAGTACACGAACTCGAAAAAAAAGGGAAATTTTAAAAGGAAATATTTTAAACAAATATTTTTCATTGTTTTATGCTTGATACCTGTATTATTTCACAATAGACGTCAAAAAATATAGTTAGAAGTTGAAATTTATTCAAATAAATAGAACTTAAATTAAATATATTGGTTAAATTAAATAAAATTTCCCAGTATTATTCCCGATGTTCTTATAGAACTTGAAGTTCTGTTAATAAAAAAACGCACCTAATAAAGGATTCATTTATGAATTATTAAAAATTGAACAGTTTAATCTGTTAGTATGTTCATTCCATTTTGATAAAACAGCGACACTTATTATAGTGTGGTGGAAATATTAATATAGTATATTATATTACTTTGTCTTTTTTAATATAAATTATTAATATATAAATTTTTATACCGTATACGATTAATTGCGAGATTAATTTATATATTTAGTATTGCAATTAAATAATAAAATAAAATTATTCTAATTTTATTTTTTAGATTTTATTTGACATTTAATTCTATTTGTTTAAAATACAAACAATTTCGAATTAAAACACAAAAATAATTCTGTCGAACGCTATAATTTTGAAATTGCAATACAAATTACAACAAAATTGTTGTAAATAAAATAAAAACCATAACAAAATACGTGTACGAAAATGAAGCAATCGTGCAGCACGTTTTATCAAAATAAATTTTGGTCGTATTTGCTTACATAATCGCGTTATGTCGCAATTACGACTTCATGGATTACGAGTTGTCGTAACTCGTAACTCGTAATACGAAAGATACATAATCGACCCCCTGGTCTGTTATATTTTCGACTATCTCACATATTTCAGGTCGCATGAAAAATTGGACCCAACAAAATTAAAACTTCAAATACCAAACAAAATGCAGTGTCATTTTAAATTTTCTCTTACAGTTACTACAATTCAGTAAAAAATTCGGGCTACTCCGACATAGTTAATGTGTTTCCCTTATCAAATTAATTTTCTTATCAACAAAAAACCTTAATGGTTGGTGTGCTCCGCGTCTCAGGTTATAAACTCGTTCGGGCTACAATATCATACTTCTCAACATTGGTGTATAATATACTATTCTACATACATAAGTATATACTCGTATGTACATAAATTAAACGTTATTATATATATATATATATATATATATATATATATATATATACGTATATATATATATATATATATATATATATATATATATATATATATATATATATATATATATATATATATATATATATATATATATATATATATATATATATATATATATATATATATATATATATATATATATATATATATATATATATATATATATATATATATATATATATATATATATAAAGGGTGTTTTTTATAGAGTAACACAAGTTTAAATCATAATAAAACAAAGAAATATATTTTTAATATCAATGAAACGGGCTTTATTAGATAGAAAATTTTATGACATTAATGTTTAGGCGCAACACCAATTTTCACAAACTTTTCGCAGCATTTGCGGCCGTATTTCGCCAATAACTCTTCGAATGTTGATTTCCAGGTGTTCTATTGTCTCTGGTTTTATAGACAAGTGACTTTACATAACCCCAAAAAAAATAATCCAATGGGGTTAAATCACACGATCTTGGTGGCCAATTAATGCCAGCTAATCGAGGTACGAAAAAATTTCATACCCCTATACCGCACATTGACAGTAACATTCTGACTATCATCGTTTTTGAAGACATATGGACGTAATGACTCCACCAGCCCATAATAAAGCGCACCAAACAGTAATTTCCTGTGGATGTAATGGTGTTTCGACAAAAGCTTGTGGATTACCCTCACTCCAAATGGGACCATTCTGCTTATTTACGTACCCATTCAACCAAAAATGGGCTTCAGCGGAGAACAAAATTTTAAATGGAAATTCAACATCAATATCAATTTGTGCTTCAGCTCATTCGCCGAATTGGCGTCGCATACGATGGTCATTTGGCTTTAATTCCTGCACAAGTTGAATCTTGAAAGCTTTTAATTCAAGATCCTTTCGTAAAATCTTCCATAAAGTGGAAGGGCACAACCCCAGTTGCTGAGAACGGCAACGAATTGATTGATATGGATCTTCTTCAATGCTTTCCAGTACAGAGTAAGAGTAAACGTGGTCCAAAAACGATATATTATTATTCAAATTAGCCGCTCTTGAGGACGATTATGAATGCCATAGAATGGACGAAGTGCACGATAAGTTTGACGAACAGAACCATTATTTTGAACAAAAAAATTCAACAATTTGAAGAGCGTTGCTCTGATGTAAGTCTATCCATAATGAAATGTCAAACCAAACTAAACAAACAGCAACTATCAGCTGTAAAATGGGTTGTCAAATAAAGCAGTGGATCCAACTCAAAGTTGTGATCACCCGGTATATACATATTATATATAAATATATATATATATATATATATATATATATATATATATATATATATATATATATATATATATATATATATATATATATATATATATATATATATATATATATATATATATATATATATAAATAAAATACACACATATGTATATATAATTTTAAAGTCCCGAAAGATTATATTAAATAGTTTGATCACGATAATTGAAACAATGGATTTCAAGCGGAATATTTGTTGGTCTGAGCATTTTAAAGAGGTTTTCAAAATACAAAAAACATCGCGGGTATTTCTAAGAAACCCGAAGGTTTGCCAGGTTTGTGTGGGGGGTGATTTTGCAATAGATTAAAGCAACTCAGATATGTCACTAGAATTTTCGAAATCTAAACAAGATATAGTTGTATATAATTGTAGGGAATACACAGATTCCCAGTGATTAAGCTTATAAATAAATTAAATAAATATGAATTAAATTATTTACATAGTTTTAAGTATAGCGATCGTGGCATTTACATATGATATGCAATTTTAACTTTCGAAACAGATGGCTCGCCGTACAGATTTACCGCAGTACATTTTCGTGAATAGGAAAGAATGAAGACTGCGGTTGTGATTTTCAAGCTGCTGATATGGATTTGAACATTCATTATAAAGAAATTTATCTATAATTGGGAATAATGTAAATTGTTCGTGATACGTAATAACGAGGTTCGTTCAAAAGAGATCAATTTACTTATATTTTTAGCTCTCGCAGATCGAGTATTATAAGTATCTTATAACAAAACTTCTATTTTATTCCGATTTTTTATACCTAACTTAACCTAAACATACAAAATTTAAAATTGTACTTCTGTCAACTGTAACCATGCTTTACGAATATTTGTGTTTGCCTGCTTAAAATGTGATGATTTTTCTAAAATACATAAAACCATCTAGGAAACGATTTTTTTAGTTTATGTATATTTCCCAAGTCACAATTCATAATTTAGGATCCGATCCTAACTGCGATTAATTGCAGAAAGATTATTGGTGTCGTTAATTCCTCGAAAATTGCACTCGATTCGACGGATGAGAAAAAGAAAAATGTTATACTGTCAGTAGTGTAAATGATGAAACATTAAAACATTAAAAAATGTTGTACATATAATATATGTACATATAAACTTACATAGACCTTGTATTGTTATGAAAAGGATTTTTTTACTATCCATAGATAGTAAATTGACGAAAACAAATGTTCGCAAATAAGCGACTACGAATTGGAGAGAATTATGAATGAAAAAAAAAATCATACATATACATAGCTATGTACATAAATATTCTAAACTGGTTGGTTACCTATCGGCTATGATTTCCTAACAAATATTTCCTAACTCGTGTACAAGCCTTTAAAGGTAAATTCTACCTCGCACAGTATGATCAGCGATCATAAAATCTCATATAAACGAGTAGTATTTTGATATAACTATACGTTTTTGATTTACATACATAGTTATTGTGATTCGATTATTGTAATGAAATTTGTATAAAACATTAAAAGACAAATTTCAATATTCAATCATAATTATACAGATTACTTCACACTATATGATGGAAACCCGACTATGAATGATAGTATAATAGTATAATAGTATAATACTATTATACAACTATGCTATTGACGATGGAAACCCGGTATTTAAGGCAATGCCACATGCAGTTGTCTTTCCGACCGATTCGGTAGAAAATATGATAAGACACGCCACATGAGCAAAATAATGATCCGACCAATTTTTACAACAACAAAATTTTTGTTTGTGTTTTTTTTTTTGTCATTTGTTTTTGACATTTAATTTATATATTTTATCAAATTATTACCATACTCATTTTTAATTTTCAATAAATTGTACAGATTCGTTTGTAAACAAACCAAATTATCACCGAAGTGAGGTTATGGTCACAACGAAAATAAATATCGGTGATATTTGATGCGTTCGGAACCGACAAAATTTATATTGGGAAGCGTTCGGAACCGACAAAATGTATACCATTTACGTAAAATATCGGTTGTCGGACCGACAGAATAGAAAAACTCTTATTATTCAATTAAAATTGTTATATTATTATAAATTTATGATTTTAATTACTAATTGTAGTTATTTCAGATATTTTCTCAATAAATTAAGTCAAAAATATGCAATCATTTAATTATAAAAGAAAGAATCGGTCCCAGGCTTTCGCCGATATTTTTGTCATGTGGCAACGCCTTAAGACACGCCACATGAGCAAAACAATAATCCGACCGATTTTTACAACAATTTTTTTTTTTTTTGTTTCTTATTTTTTGTCATGAGTTTTTGATATTTAGTTTATATAATCAAATTATTACCAATTATTGCATATTGACAGTTGCGTTTGTAAACAAAATAAAATTATCACCGAAGTGAAGTTATAGTCACAACGAAAATAATTATCGGTGATATTCGATGCGTTCGGAACCGACAAAATTTATACCATTTACGTAAAAAATCGGTTGTCGAACCGACAGAATAGAAAAACTCTTATTATTCAATTAGAATTGTTATATTATTATAAATTTATGATTATAATTACTAATTGTAGTTATTTCATATATTTTCTCAATAATTTAAGCCAAAAATATGCAATCATTTAATCATAAAAGAAAAAGGTCGGTCCCAGGCTTTCGCCGATATTTTTGTCATGTGGCAACGTCTTTAACCTTACTTCGGTGATAATTTTGTTATAAACAAACAAAAAAAAAAAATTGTTGTTGTAAAAATCTGTCGTATTAAAGGCTTGTACACGAGTTAGGAAATATTTGCTAGGAAATCATAGCCGATCTCTCTCTGAGAGAATTTTTATGTGATTAAAAGAATTTTTGTGAGATTAAGTTGGACGTCTGCGAGTTTTTTGCTCAAAGTTAAATATATTTCAACTCAAAGAAGAGAAAAAGGGGCGTGCTTTTCGTCATTTTAGTTGATTTGATTGGGAGAGAGATCGGCTATGATTTCCTAGGAAATAAATTCGATCTCGAGGACACAGCTTAAGCCGTGTTCACGAGAGGAATATAAATCCGATCTCTCTCCCAATCAAATCAACTAAAATGACAAAAAAAATGATCGATTTTCTCTCTTGAGTTGAAAATCAATCTCAATAATCTGTCAAGCGTATAGTAGTTTTCAAATCTCGCTGGAATTCGGACAGTTATCGCGCAGAAAGAATATGGCGGATACACAGTGATGTATTAAGTACAATAATTCATGTTTACATTTTTATGTTGTATTTGTATTTAAATAGAAAAGGAACGTTTTTAATCACAAAATGTTTTTATAATTTAACTTATAATCATGGACACTTTTGAAATTAATATTTAATTCGATAAATTAAGAATTAAATTGAAAACTGATTTTGCTTTTTATGTTGTTGTGGTTTTGTTCGATATGAATGTCATTTGGTCATTTATTTTCCTTAGTCCGTACCAAAATTAAATGTTGACATTGTTTCCAAAAGGCGTGCAATTTTTTTTTTGACCTATTAATTTTCAGTTGAAATATGATTGTAATAACATAAATACATAATCATTTTGAATGTTTTGTGTATTAAAACTGAAATATAATTCTTTTTATTGGTTATTTATTATTTTATTTAAGTTAACTACCTAAGATAAATGCGACCCATCAAAATTTTTATAATTTTTTTTCTACCTCACTGAAAGCTGCGCAGAACAATTAAAAAAAAGTTTTTTTTAAGATCTGAATAGGACTATACATTATTAAAATTACATTGCAATATAACTAGACGTATTACAAATTTGTATATCTGTTTAAATTTAAATAGCTTACTTAGTGTTACTGTAAAATCATATTTTGTATGTATTTACTTGGTGAGACTGAATGGAGATTTAAATATATTCTAATGATTCTATGTTTAAATAAAGATTTTTTTTTTATTTATAGAGATAAAAGTAAATTCAGTCCAGATTAACTTTTTTAACCACAATAGTCTGACTAAGTTTAAATTCGCAGTTGTTTTATATTAGCTGGGCCGAAATACTAAAAACTCGATTTGGTATAAAATGTTATGTATACGTGTATCTCTGTACTACCAAAATTTAAATTTTAAGCATTTAGAAACGATTCAAATCTCGCAAATGAACATTTTTTTAATTCATTTGGCTCAACTTCAATAAAGTATACTCTCGTGACTGAGAGACTGATAAAAATTGAATCAAACATTACGAAAAATTCTAAATTGTCCAATTTTTGTTTAATAATTAGATGCGGGTTCCATCGTCAAGACATCATCAAGTTTTTACGCAGTGTCTGACATCTGGTGAAATATTTTAAAACTAGAGCGAAAGGTATTCAAGCCATATAAAATTAAAATTTCCTAGTAAATTTCATGTATAAACTCGATTTGATCACCTTTCTGTCGTATGGATTACTATGCCAATAAGGAATTCCTATTATTGAGTATATTCGACCATTGAACAGCCTAATAGTGTTTTATTGTCTTTTATTTTCCAAAATGAAATGAAACATGCCCAATAAGAGTAGCGACATTGCTTTAAGTTATCTTTACAGTCTAACACCAACAAAACTACTTGTCAAAATTGACTCACCTAACGATTTTATATTATGTTCCAATTCATGTTTTAAATACAAAAACAACTAAATCATAAATGATTAATTAACAATATTCATTGGAAAATGTAAAATTATGAGAAAAAAGTACTAACAATTGGCAACAGCAACTTTGAAACTTTTTTCTTTAACTTTTGACTCAAATAAGTCTTTTTTCGTTGTTGTTGTTGTTTTTTGTGAAGTTGTTACATATTATTAAGTAACTATGTATATAGATTTGCTAGTTTTAAATGGAAGAAAAATTGGTAGGGATACTTTTGATATATACGTACACATATTGAACGACATTTTTATTACTGAGGACAGTCACCTAATACTGTAAAAAAAACGAAAACAATTTTCAATTTGATTGAACAACATTTTAGTATAAAAGGTGCTACATTAGAATTTTCTAATCAGTACACATTCATACATCAATATTGTATAATATCAACAAATATTTAATTTTTAATTAACGTTAAATAACCAAATAAATTATTAAACATGAAATTCTTGGTATGTTTTAAATGTGGATTATGTATAAAGTGATCGTAAAAATTAAAATGTGGATGTCAATATAATTTGTTTTGTTATATATATATAGATTGTATTCGCTTTATTTGCCGCTGCCACCGCTGAACCAGGATACATTGGTGGACTAGGATTAGCCAGTCACGGTTATGCCGCACCAGCATACGCTGCCGCCCCTGCATATGCCGCAGCCCCTGCATATGCCGCCGCACCAGCCTACGCAACTTATGCTGCTCCAGCACCAGTAATTAAATACGCTGCCCCAGCTGTAGTAGCAGCTCCATCATACGTCAAATATGCAGCACCAGCAGTCGTTGCCGCCCCAGTAGTTAAAGCTATTGCTCCAGCTGCCTCAAGCTACCAAACCATTAGCCAAGTAATAAATATCTATATTATATAATGTCTTATATGAAATAAGAATAAAATATATACATATATATTATATATATATATATATATATATATATATATATATATATATATATATATATATATATATATATATATATATATATATATATATATATATATATATATATATATACATATATATATGTATATATATTTGAGCAGTTGTGGTACAACTAATTTAAATTTATATTATGTATAGGTCCATGTCTCACATCCACAACAAATTGTTAAATATGCCGCTCCAGCACCAATCATCAAATACGCCGCCCCAACTGTACTAGCTGCGCCAGCTCCAGTCGTTAAATATGCCGCACCAGCATATGCTGCCACTTACGCTGCCCCAGCTGCTTATGCTTCACACGCTATTGCTGCACCAGCATACGGACATGCCATCGCTGCACCAGCATTCGGACATGCTGCCATCGCCGCACCAGCTTACGGTCATGCCTGGTAAAAATTTGCAAATCTACTTTAGAAAACTAAAACAAATTTTGTAAAATAATTTTCCAATCAACCATCCAATTTTTGAAAATAGTCAACAATACAGATCAATTTTTTTTTATGAAAGTCGAAATCGTTACACATATTATATCTTTGAAACAATTTCAATCGATAAATGTTTGAAATTCGTTATTTATTTTTCTTATAAATAAAACTTAAGTTTATTTTTCTATAAAAAAAAAATGAGATTTGTTTTCTTCAAATACCAATTACATTATCTTTCAGTATCCAAATTACATATCACGTACTTTTAACTATGCCGTGAGAATAAAATTGACAACCGAAAGTGTAATTTTTAATTAGTGAAGGTATTGAGTTTATACGAGTATGCAACAGTTTTTAATGTATAGCGGTTTCAACAGATATAAAAGTTTTAAAATTGTTGCTTAACTCGCGTAATAACCTATCATACGTAGTATGGGATATACCAAAACCAACGCATTTGTATAATACACTTAAACAAACTTCGCTAACATAAGTTACAATAGTTCCAAGACCAATCATAATCAGTGACGCTCAGATATTTATACTAATTCGGCTAACCTTCTATGTTTTGGTTAACATAATAAAAACAGAATTTACGTTACACAAGAGTCTCCAGCACATCACGACAACACTCTCGTTTACACGAGATACGACAACTGTTGTTACTTATCTAAATAAATATTTTGTAAATAAATTTCATTTCATATTGATGCTTTGTCTCAAGAAAAAGAATAAGCAAGGCATATTATGCCGGATTTGTACTAAAGAAATAGTTTAATAAAACATGACTGTTTTCAAAAATCAAAACAAAACATGTTGATTCTTTAAAACAGGTCTGTGTACTGCTCTAAAGTTTTGTTGCTACTGTTTGTTCTCTTTATCTTATTTTGTTTAGTGCGTCAAGAATGCCCTCCCACGACGAAGTTTTTTTTATATTGAGCTGTGGTTCATGTTTAATTAATGGTTCAGAGAGAAAAATCGAAGTTTTAGGTCGGTTGTCTATTAAAAAGGAGTGTTATTTAAGGCAGAGACGAATTATTGGATGATTTAAGCCCTTATAATGTTGGGTTAAATAAAGAATTGAGATCTTTCTTCCACAATTTTACTAGAAGGTCATCGATGTACAGATTTTGAATAGTTAATTAATTTGCTTAGACCTAACATCGCCAAGAAAAATACAAATTTCCGGAACACAATTTTCGTGATGACTCTGAGATAGTGGGGGACAGTTTTCAAAAATACGTCGTGCTTTGTATCCTATAAGACCACTGTTGAAAGTTGGCCTGCAAACTTATAAGCAACGCGCTGAGGTTGACACCGACACAAGCCTTACAGTTTATGTTTCACCTTCTCCCGATCAGTATTTATGGTAAGCAGATGTCAGCGAATACGGCCACCGGACTATCAGCCATATCTCAGTGGAAATGTCTTCAGATAAAACACACGAAGATAATTAGACAGCTAAGGAAGGAACAGGCGAATTTAGACTAACCCCCCGTTCCAAACTATGTGATCGTCAAGAAAATCTTGGAGCAACGGGTTGCTATCGGAAACATAAGCTATACAGTTTTTCACGGATGGCTCCAAACTAGACGGTATAAGGTAGGAGCTGGAGTCTTCGGTGATAAATTAAATGAGGATAGTTCCGTTGGTCTCCCTGATTACTGCAGCGTGTACCAAGCGAAGGTGATAGCGGTTGACTTGGTTGAGACATAATGTGGTATCCTCGATTGATATCGCCATTTATGTGGACAGTCAGGCGGTAATCAAGTTGCTGGAATCTGTTACTCTGACGTCAATTGTGCCGTTGGGTTGCCACTCTTCTCTAAATGGGATGAGTGAGCACTTCAACATCCTAACTGGGATCCGGCTACTCAGGCGTCATGAGGAGCTACAGGGCGGATGAACTAGCTAAGCTTAGTATAACAATCTAACTGCTACTGGAAAGGGCAAGCTTAGGGAGGCCTATTACAGCACCCAAAACAGCGCTTAAAAAAGTGGTAGTAACTTCAAGTAAATGGATTTTGCACAAGCTATATGGACGAGGAGGTAGAGATTTTGGTTCACTTTCTATGCTAATGTCCGGCTTTAGTCCACAGACGGCATAGACAAATAGATATATAAGTAGCTCTGACTGGTAAGGGTAAAAGGGAAGTTAGATTCTGTGGTATCACAATGGATCGTCACCGGTCTGTATGCCGTAACAGCTACTCTAACCTAACAAATATTGGTAAAATAAAATATTTCCGAAATTTAACTGTCCATACAATTTTTCAATATTTGTTTCGTTGATATATCGTCAATTGACATTTGTAAAAGTAGAGAAAGCGCCTTTCGTGGAGAAAATAAAAACAAAATATATGAGCATAATCACTTTTGTGATTTTTGTGGTATTGAAGCCAAATTGAGTATTTCGTACGCAGATACTAGCTTAATTTCACCTCCTATTTCTTTTAGTGTTAATAATTGAAAATTATGAAAAAACAAGAGAATATATAATTTTAAAAAAAGAGAAAATATATATCGTTTTAAGCCTCTATTCAATGCCTATGTAGTCATGGCCTGACAAGTCTGTTATAGCATATGTATGTGTCGAGTAATAACAAACAAAAATCGCTCCATACAAATCATATGAAAACTACTTTTTTTTTTGCATTTTTTGGTCTTAGATTTGTAATAACTTATAAATTAGGCCCAAAGACACTTTTTCATGTACCTGAGTACAAGGAACAATATGTTTTCGTTCATTTTAAGATGAAAAATTATTCAATTTCCACACTTTTCATTCATGAATTTCAACAACTCTCAGTATAGATTTATCTTATTTTTTTAGGGGAAAATATGAGAAATTAATAATTTTCGCTATTCGTGTCCCTTATTATTCGTATTAAACTGCATCTGTTTCACATTCGAAATAAGCGAGCTAACAAAAATCACTTGGTGTGAGTGACAGGGATAAATAGAATTTTTACGAAAACAAATGGAATGAAAATAGGTGGGGATTCTCAGGAAGAGTATAAAATACAAAATAAAATATTTTTAATTTACACACACATGCAAACCGGAGAAATTGAATTTCTATAATTATAAATTTTAGTTACACGTTTTTAGTCGAAGAGATATGACACACAATTTCACGTGGGCGTTTTATTGCTGGTATAATTATATTTATTGAATTAAATTAATTTATTAAAATGAATTTACTAGTTTATTATTATTTATGTGCAACAAATATATGATAGCGAACATTTTTTTTGTAAAACATAAATTATAATAAACTAGTTGATCATAAAAAAAATTAATTTAATTCAATAAATGCAACATTCCAACAATAAAACGCCCACGTGAAATTGTGCGTCATATTTCTCCCACTAAAAATGTATAACTAAAATTTATAATTACAGAAATTCAAGTTGAGTATATTTTCTCCAGTTTGTATGTGTGTGTAAATTATAAATATTTTATATTGTATTTTATACTCTTCCTGAGAATTTCCGCGTGTTTTCATTCCATTTGTTTTCGTAAAAATTCTATTTATCTCTGTCACTCACACCAACCGATTTTTGTTAGCTCGCTTATTTCGAATGTGAAACAGATGCAGTTTAATATGAATAATAAGGGACACGAATAGCGAAAATTATTAATTTCTCATATTTACCCCTAAAAAAATAATGATAATCTTGACTGAGAGTTGTTGAAATTCATGAATGAAAAGTGTGGAAATTGAATAATTTTTCATCTTAAAATGAACGAAAACATATTGTTCCTTGTACTCAGGTACATGAAAAAGTGTCTTTGGGCCTAATTTATAAGTTATTACAAATCTAAGACCAAAAAATGCAAAAAAAAAAGTAGTTTTCATATGATTTGTATGGAGCGATTTTTGTTTGTTATTACTCGATGCATACATATGCAATTTCAAAATTGATGTAGAAAATCGGCCTATTATATATTGGTATTGCTCTATTCCATTGTGAAAAATTTACTGCCAACATTTTTTTGTTGCCATAATGAAAGGAGAAAGAAAAGAAAAAACTCCATTAGTGTGACAGAGATAGTAGTTTTTTTATTTTTTATTTTATAGCGAAACTTTTATGGTTACGTTTTGACATCTTCTGTAACATAACCAACAAATTTCATAATTTTTTTTATGTCTAGAGTGCGAACATAATTTTATTCATTTATTCATATGGTATTACATAATAAATAGTTTATTGTAATATAATTAATAATAATAATAATAATAATTTGTTATTATAACGTCTGAAATATTAAAAAAAAAATGTACAAAAAAATAACATTTGACCATAAAAATATCCAAACATGTGTGTGTGAAAAAAATTTCGTATCCGCACACAATTTTTATGTCGATGTGTGTAAATGTTGCCATAAAAAATACTCAACTTGATACTTTTCTATAATAAATTATGGCAACACACCAACACAAACACATTTTTCTCTCCAGTAAAATTTTGCTGATGAAACTTTTTGTTTTTAATCTTTTATTTTTTTGATTTTATGATTAATCTTTTATTTTTTTATGATTTAATGATTTATTTTTTATGATTATTATGATTACAATATACATACAGGGTGTTTCCAATTACTGGTGTTACAATAACAATGCATGTACAGAATTAAATTCTAAGAAATTGTCTAAGTAACTTTTAAGTTCGTAATCGTTAAGCCGTTATAACGGATTTAATCTAAAATGATTTTCACGATAAAGTAAATTTAATTCTGAGTAGAACAGTGAAAAGCAAAATCAATTATGGCATATCAAAGGTTATGGGAAAAAATGAGTGTAATGCTCTATTTTAGATTTAATTATAAGGGCTTAACGGTAACAAATTTGATTGTTTCTTGAAACAATTTCTTACAATTTATTTCGGTACATGCTTGTTAATTATAATACCAGTAATTGGAAACACCCTGTGTAGATATTATAGAAACAAACTAAATAATATATTGCACCTACACGTTAAAAAATGTAATCACCAACAACAAATTTTAATTTTATATAAAATTATTTTCTTATTCTTTATTATTTATTATTTCTCTAAATATTTTGTTGTTGTGCAGCAGTGTTTTTGCATTTGGTTTCTTCACTTGTTATTCAATATTGTAGATTTTATCCTACTCTTTTTTCTATACACAAAATGATATGACACCAATACCTACAAAATAGTTTTTTTCCGTTTTTCGAGTTTATTTTATATCGTTTACGTACACACGGTAAACAGCTATAGGAGGGTAAACAAATCATAGTAATGTTGAAATCATCTTATTTGAAACCAGTGACACCTTTAGTTGCAAATACGAGATTCTTTTGAGAATTGAATTTGATTAATTTATATTTTTCTCCCCCTGAATAAGGTTTTATGTCTTGTCAGTCATCACACAGAAAAGAACGCATATGTAAATTAACCGAGTTTAAAATTACAGATTCTGAGAAACAAATTTTTTCTGAGATATTAAAAAATACCCATTTTTCAGATTTTCCCGACAGATGCTCCAAAAGAATAAAAAAACACGCCCATTGTATAGAACAATCATTACAAAAATGTTTAGACCAAAAATGATTTGAACGCAACCAAATCTAAATGCTTTTTTATGCTTTCCACCATTTTACATCAAAGAAAATTGTCATCGCGGCGTGTTTGGGGATCATTCTAATAAATTGCAATTATATTTTATATTTATTGGAATCAATTACAATAAATATTCTTAAAAGGTGTTAAAAACATCTTTAATATAAAATCAAGCATCTTTTACATAAAAAAGGTAAGCAAATAAGTCTGGAAAGTGTCAGTAAAATAGTGTTCAAAGTAATTAAGTAAACAACACTCAAGAAACAAAAGAGTTCTTGTAAAGTACGCCGATGTATTTTCATTAAGAAAAAAGTGATCTTTATTTAAAATCCTATTTCTAGTTAAGTTTTGCTGTTTTATAATTATTTAATTTTTTTTTTATATAATATAAAAGTATATTTTAAATTGTGAAAAAAGTATATTTCGTTTGAAATACAAAAATAATGGACCTAAAAAAAGTTGTATGTGTTATTTTTTTTTGTTTTAATTTTTGTGAATGTTCATGAAAAATGTTTTAATTCGGGGTTTGTTTTATATTTTTCTGAAAATCAGTAAAAATTTCTTTCTCTTCAAAAAATGAATTTAAATATGTAATTAGTATTTATTTTAATATTTAAAAAAAAATCAAGTGTTCTAATTTCAAATGAAATTAATTTTTTTAATTAAAAAAAAGTAAAGGTGAAAAATTAAACAAATAAAAAAATTTTCTTCAGCACTTTTTTTTGTATCAAATAAAAAAAAGTGAGCATCATGAAGGTAAGATGCGTATTTAAAGAAATCCAAAAAAAACTCAAAATACCAAAGAATAATAATATGTATATTTGTAAACAGAAAATTTATTATATTTAATTGCAAAATATTTATCTTATAAAAATGTATATCTCGAGGGACTGAATTTGTAACCTATACTTAGTGGCCATTTTCTAAGACTTGTTCCACAACGGTAATCCATCACCATTTTTTTTTTCAAGTTTTAAACTATGCTTTCTTTATTTCAATATAACCCGTAATACCCATAGAATTACCATAATATTACACGTTATTTTAATATAAGAGCTGATAACAAGAAACATCAATACATAATCGGATACATAGTTTTATGGTTCAGAGTCCTATTCAACCAAAAATCCGGAATTTTACTACTCTACATTCTACACAAAACACATATTTCGTTCATTGAGTACCAGCATAGACAAAACAGATTACTATAGATTTCTCGTTTGCGCTGCGTATGAAGGAAAAAAAAATATTTTTAATGTCATTGTTCTATTGGTGATCAACACAACGTTGACAGGAAATATCAGAAATACCATAGACAATCATATAATTTATTATAAATAAATTATCGCTAGTGTATGTTTTGAGCGCGGTAATAAATCATAATTTTAGTGACTAGGTATGATTCCCTATGGTGTCAATATGCAAAACGTGAGTCTCTTTAATGACTTAAAATCATGTTTTTATTCCCTCGCTCAAAACATACATACACTTGCGATAATTTATTTATACATATTAAGTTATTTTAGAGATGAAATGAAAGCACAATTTGTGTCAATCAGTTCAAACCTGATTTCAACAGATCATTTAGATAACGCAGAATGGTGGCGAAACAATTAAACCTGCAAAAATTATGGGGGTAATTCGATTTCAGTCTTCCAGGCTCTTCAATAAATTCAAATTTATCGATTCCTTACATCGTAATTCACTTTGTACTTCTCGTTTATATCAGATAATTTAAGTGCAAACCATATAATTTTAGCTTATCTCACATAAATATAGCGTATGTGAAATAATCCTCATCTAATCTTCAAAATTAAATATATAAAAGGATATCTGAAAAAAAAACTAAAAGAAAATTTTCCTCAAAAGTGAAGTTTCGTTTGAGAAAAAAGCAATTAATAAAAACATAGATATATGTATGTAGTGCATATTTCAGAATTACATAAAATAGTTTACGTAGAGTAAACAGTATAAATTGAAAAAATGTCAAATATAAATTATCTTTAAATATTTTAAAATTCGTTAAATATTTTATTCAATTGTGCATTAACGTTAAGTTAAACGAATTTATGTTAAATCAATTATAAATATGATTGAAATGACAAGCTACATTGTACTGCTTAAGTTATACAATTGTTTTATTTAAAATTTGGTGATTATGTTACTCCATAATGTTTGCCTTATTTAAATTGATGAATAATAATGCTATTAACCACCAGACGAATAAGTGGATAATTAATTTATCCTTGCGCGCTTCCATTTCGTTTTAGATATAGTAATTTTATTTGGGTTGTACAATGAAATGTTTACGTGTTTTGAACGATTCTAATTTGTTTATTTTATTGATTCATTTTTTGGTCCTTGAATGAATACATTTACACACAACCATTTAGAAAAGCTTGTGATTTAGTTGAAATATTCAGATGTTGGTATCACATACATGGCATAAAACTTAAATTATATGTCTTAAACTATTTTTTTTTTTGGTTAAGCAAGCAGCATTTGCGTTTCGATATTATACATATTTGTATATAATTAATAATATAATATTTGCTAATATAAAAATAATGTAATCGGAACACAGGTTACGGTTATAGTGCCATCTATACTTAAATGTTAGCAAAGGAAAGTTGTTGGGTTATTATTTTGTCTTCAAGATTTATCAGGTTTAATTTACAAACAATCGAATAAAAATTATAATTTTAATAGATTGTTGTTAAAGTGCATGTAAATCTTTTATACGTGTCTTTTACCCATGCATACAGATCAACTTTTGTTTGATAAAGTGATAAACCTAGAAATGTATATCAGCAATTTCGTTGCTTTATTCAGGACTGTATCTGACTGTTGAATTTTTGTCTTGTCTCAGCTCTTGCTCTTTTTTAAATATCCCTTCAGTATCATGAAAGCATATTATTGTAATATAGCCCCCCATTCAATTTAGGCATTTTAAGAATTATTTTAACTAAATAATTTTACTATAAATGTAATAATTTGTGTTGGTTAATTGTTAAGTTCATAGAATATTCTTGGGTCGGATAATAATTAATCAATAATTTCAGAAAAATTCGTTAAGATGGAAAGTGACGAATCCCGTCCGGGGTCTTCAGCTTCGACATCTTCCGATTCATCCGACTCTCGACCGTCTAGTCCACCAAAAGAAGAATTAATCACGTATCGCAAAAGTCGTTCAAAATCTGTTGAATCAAATAAAAGTGGTGGATCACGGTCAACCTCGTCAGACTCGAGTGTTTCACAAAACTCAGGGCCCCAATCGCCTCCAGTTGACATTAAATCACGTAGTATATCGCCTGAAGATAACAGATCAATTCGTTCGGCCTCGCCAGAAGAAGATGATAATCAGTCAGATCGATCGCGTTCTCAATCAAAAGATTCAAATCGATCAAACTCACGCATAAGTACAAATTCTTCAGATGCAGGTATTCGACGTGCTAACAATGGTAATAATCGGCCAATTTCACGAAATCAATCAATATCGCCGGCTCGTAAAAGTAAGTCACCTCGCAGCCAAACCAATTCGCCAAAAAGTCGAACCATCTCACGAAACTCGAATGGTTCAAGTGAAAATTTGAAGCCAGAAGAAATTTCAGATGTTGAAATCGAATCAGACAAAGAACATAACGATTCGAAGGAGAATGACGATGACGATGTTGAGAAAAAGACACAAGAATCCTTAAATATAAGCCACGAAGATCTAAGCGACGTGAGTGATTTAGAAAGTGCAGCATCTGACAATGACCAGGAGGAAGAAAACGTTGAGGAAGAATTAGAACCACAACTACCGGTAATTGATCTGCGTCAAAAACTGGATGAGAAAAAAAGTCATATCAAACCAATTGAGGAAAAAGAAATACCTCTATCGCAAACAACAAATGGGACGGTCCCATCGTTAGAAAATAATTTACACGACAATATATTAAGTAAGAAAAATGATGAAGATGTATTGGATTTCGAGGCTGAGGAAGGCGAATGTAATGATGGCCTAAAGGAAGAGAAGGATGAAATTCAAAAAGTAAAATATTATTTACCGTTATATAATTTTTTGTATAAATTAATTTCGACAATTTTACAGGAGCCTGAACCAGATAAAAAAGAATCCGAAGCGGAAGTTGAACTGGAAGAGGGCGAAGAACTTGAAGAAGGCGAAGTATCGGATGAAGACGAAAAGCGGCCTGAAGAATCTGAACCAAAACCAGTCTGTCGTTTTTATACTCGTGGACAATGTACATGGGGAATGAGTTGCAGGTACGTCGTAATCGCCGTCTAATGCAATATCAAATTAATCACAAATTTTGTTTTATAGATTTTTACATCCCGGTGTTACTGATAAAGGAAATTATACTATGTTTGATATGGTTCGTCCAGTTCCTGTGCCGCATGGTGCTATGCCTCCATTTGGTCCTGGATTTCATGATTACAGAAACGAACGTCCACCAATTCATCATGCGCCACCGCCACATCATCCCCCATATGTTGCTGGACCACCACCTCATGTACGACCACCTGTTCCCGAATCGTCAAGTGAAAGTGCCTGGGAACGCGGTTTACGAACAGCCAAGGAAATGATGAAAAAAGCAAATAAACGTAAAGAACAGGACATGGATTTCGAGGACAAAAAAATGAATCTCTCGTTATCACAAGACGAAATGGAAAAAGATAATTATTATACGCGAGACAGAGCTTCTCCAGATGTATCTCCGCCATATGGGAGACATCCAGTACCACCTGCACCGTATGAGGCAGAAGTTTATAGTCCGCCACCACATAAATTTCCCAGAGGACCTCCAGTAGTGGAAGAAGATCCTTATGGCAGAGTGCCACGTTATCGAGAACTACCACCTCATCGTATGCCACAATACGAAGATGAAATATTACCACCGCAACGAAGAATTAGACCTGCCCGTGAAGTCATTGTACAACGTGCTGAACCAATTGGTCGAGGTGACGAATGGAATGATCCATGGATGAGACTTAAGTCACCTGGTCGTGAAAAACGTCGTCGTGATCGTAGAAGTTATAGTAGTAATTCATCATACAGTAGTACAACATCATCGCGTTCAGCATCAACCACCGATTCTAGCCGATCACCAACACCGACAAGGAAACGTTTAAATAGTAATCGTGATAGATACGGGCGTTCACCACCAACGCGTAAATTACCAAAAACCTTGAGATCGGCATCGCCATCGCCACCACCCAAACGCCGATATTCGCCAGGTAAATTTACTTATTTAGTTCTAAATACTGGAAATTTAGTTTTAATCTAATTTCGTTAATTTTTCACACAAGCACACGCAGAAGAAAAACTTTCAAAAGATCCGAATAAGAAACATATTTCACAAATTTATCAAGGTATTCGATTGTGTTTAGAATTGTTATACATATTAGAAATTTGCCCGTGTGTCATCATTTTAGATTAGCTAGAAATATTTTTCGATTTGTAAAATATCCAAATTTATTTCAATTTAAATTTTGTTTATTTTTAGGACCGCGAAAATCACCACCATCTAAAAGAGCAGACAAACGGCATATTTCGCCAACAAGTGAAAAACGTATCATAAATGAAAAATTAGCAAATATTGCTTCAAAGAGAAAAAGGGTAAGTTAGTTTTTTATTTCATTACTAGAATTTTTAAATTATCGCACATAAATTCTTGAAACTGTAAAGGTAAATTGCGTTTTAATCTATCATTAATACATCTTAAAATCAATTTAAGAGATTTATATTACATATTTCGTTACTGCCTTTATCTTTATCTAAAAATAAATTTTCCGTAATCATAGACAAAACAGTTTAGGAATCAAGCGCAAGTTTAGCGAAAAAAACTCGATATAGGAAAATAATTTTTGTAAAGTAAACTCAGTATGCAACCAAAATTGCTAGATTTATTGTTTCGTCATAACAAAACTTTGAAAACTATCTATGTATATAAAAATAATTTTTAGCGGTACATCCTGAGGTACCGATAAAATAAATTAAATAGTTCGTTAATAGCCTACTATGTATGTAAATTATATGTTTTCCTAGCAAATTAGAAAAATTATATCGAATTTGTTTTCCGCTAAAATTTGCGCTTGGTACAGATTATACAGATTAAGATTTCTCATTTGAATTGCATATGAACGAAAAAAATTTGTTTAAAGTGATTGTGTTGGTAATATTTCATTGTGTATACAATGCACTACAATGATATTCGGAAGGGATAGTTTGTGGAACTGTATGTATTTTTTTTCGGCCTTATTTGATTAGTATATGGCGAACCGAAGTTAACGAATGGAAAGTGGCCGCGATATACCCCATCTTCAAGTAGATCGCCTAAAGCGTGAGAATTATCGCGGTATAGTTCTCCTTTGCACAGCATACAAGTTATATATTGGATAGAGTCACAATGGCGACTATCAATGAGGATTTCGTCCGAATCGATCAATCGAAACTGATCATGTGTTTTCGCTGCAGATGATTATATCTAAATATTATGAGACGTCCATCCTCGTACATCAGGTGTTCCTGGATTTCTGGCAGGCCTATGACTCGATCAATCGAGAAAGTTTGTGGCCCTGGAATACCTAGGAATGCCAACAAAATTGGTACGATTGTGTAGAATGGCAGTGACGCAGTATCAATGCTGTGTTAAAGTTGAGAACATGCTATCTAAAATTTTGCAGTTAACTCGGGTGTTCGGCAGGGGGATGCTCTGTCCCCGATAAACTGGAACACGTCAGAGCAACATCTTATATCGCCAGTCCAATCAGGTACTTGCATATACAGATGACATATGCGTGATTGAAGTGAGGGAATTAATTGACCCGCGTGTAGAGTTTTCAGCTTCTGTTGGACTACAGATCAATGAGTACAAAACGAAATACATGATCTCTGGTTATAGAGACAATGGCACACCACATATTGTATATGAAATAAGATCTCAGCGAGTTCGCTGGCTCGATCACGTTCTGCATGTTGATCCGGATCGAATTGTGCAGCGATCTCTGAAAGAAGAGCCACCATATGGTAGGCGCAGAGGTCGCTGCTGACGACGATGGCTCCACCGCGTAGAAAACGACTTGGCTTCTTCAGATAGTGTAAGACAGTATGAAGACCATGCTCAGGATCGAAACTGTTGGAGCCAAATTATTGGCACAGTAAGGGACCAGTAATGGCCTTTAAAAACTGATATTACTATTAATATTATACAATTCACCAACACATCCATAGCATAGAAAATATCAAAAGCTTTTTTTATTCCTCTTTTGTTGTACAAACGAGAAATCTAGTATGATTGTCATATTTTGAAATTGAATTACAAATACATAGTAATTTGAAATGGTAAACAAAATTTATTAAAATTAAAATAATGGATACTAGATTTTTCGTTTAATCGTCGTTTTGTTCATCTAATTATTGTAATTACAGTTTGCTTCACGAAAATGAACTGTGTTACATTTGTACCAATACAGTTACATATTTTTCATTTTTAACAATTGAACTGTACTGTCGTACCAGCAAAACAAAACTTTGTTTGTTTTCTTTTTATCTTGTAGCGCGGTGAAGCATTTCATGAAGCAAGTTTCAGAATATTATTACAAAACAAGTTAAGATATTATATTAGTATGAATTTAAATATGTAATCTGATTTATGAAATCCAATCATTTTGTAATTTTTTTTTTTAAATTACACATTGACACAACACAAACAAATTTAATTGTCGGATTTTTGTTTTTGTACTTAATTTAATTTACCCGGGGACTACACTATGCAAATTTGCTGATATTTTCTCTCATGATAATTTATGTTTGTATGTGTTTTTTTCAATGTATTGATAAATATTTATTAAAAAATTATCATAACTGGGCAATCTACTCTCATGATAATTTCTTCAAATGTCAAATAAAATTCGGTGAATACTGTCAGAAAATTAGTAGGTTTTGAAGTAATAGTCATTGCGAAATATTTTTTTTATGTAGCTATAACCATACATACGTCTCAACATTCGAAATAAAATGAAAAACATAAATAAAAAAATGCATTTTAATGTGACATTTCGTAAAAATTTCATGATAATTTTTTTGTGAAATAGCCTCCTGATAATTTGCTGAGGATTCCAAAATATGCATAGTATACTTACACATACATTGGTAAATTTAATTTCATGAGAGAAAATATCAGCAAATTTGTATAGTGTAGACCCCGGGTTACCCGGGGTCTACACTATGCAAATTTGCTGATATTTTCTCTCATGATAATTTATGTTTGTATGTGTTTTTTTCAATGTATTGTTAAATATTTGTTAAAAAAATATCATAACTGGGCATTTTACTCTCATGATAATTTCATCGAATGTCAAATAAAATTCGGTGAATACTGTCAGAAAATTAGTAGGTTTTTAAAATCGTGAATATTTTTTTTTATGCAGCTATGAAAACAATGAAAACCATAGTGACATTTCGTGAAAATTTCATGATAATTTTTTCGTGAAATAGCCTCCTGATAATTTGCTGAGAGTGTCAAAATATGTATAATATACTTACACATACATTGGTAAATTTAATTTCATGAGAGAAAATATCAGCATATTTGCATAGTGTAGACCCCGGGTTAAGCATATTCTTCTAATAAATAAGATGTTGTCCATTTTCCACCTTCTCGATATAATTCTTTTAGTCATTTTACTTACGTTAGAGCATACGATTGAATGTTTCAGACTGTATATATGTATGTGTATTAAATCTATATTTGATAATTTCTAGTTTTTATATTTCACAAATATACGTATGGATGTGTACGATTCACAAGAAGCGAGTCCATAATATTTTTTTTATACCTTGCAAATCTTTTACGTGTTTGTTCCTTGTTTTCCTATCTGGTTTATTATATTATTTGTGGTAAAAAGTTGTATTCTAGGAAAAATTTTGATCCAATCGTACATTTTTAAAAAATTTATTTTTATTTTATTGCACCTTTTTTAAGTCAACCTTTTATCAAGATGACCCAATTATTTGCCGTTTGTTTGTTGAAGAAAAATATTTGACGTTTGTTCAGTATTGTATTGTTTGGTGAGATTGTTTAATTTCCCCGCTGTACATATAAATTTATTTTATAAGTGTTGATTTATTTTCATTCGCTTTTATCCGCCACGTATTTTGCCAATTTTCACTTTTGTATATGTCGTTTGAGGATTTTTGTTTCCAAACAATTGAAACCATTCAGGTCAAAATTCAACTCAAAGTTGCACAAATCTACTAAATTGAAGAATTGACCGAGCGTACTACAAACTTTCATTCGAATCAAGCTAAAATGAATCAAATTTATTAAGGCGATTATAAGCAATCTTCATCCATCAATTAGCATTGATGAAAAATAAGAACTAATTTACATGGGCCACAATGTTGTTTATATAATCAAAATTAGACAGTGGTACAAAAATTTATTACCACTCCTTCAATGTGAAATTTAGAGAACATGACAACAACAATAAAATCTATTCTATAATTACCTACGGCTAGTTATACTGGTCGAAAAGTCGCACTTTAAAAATTAGTTAAAGTAGAATTGTTCCAGTCCAATAAGGAATCTGATTAATTAAAATTGGTAAGAAACTTTAGAAGCAGGATTTTAAAAACATTTTTATTAATAAGTATTGCCTAAATCTTCTAATTGTTAAATCTTCGGATTTCAGACCATTCTCAGGTGGCAACGCTACATTATATCTATAAAAATCACATGTTGGATTTCGAATATTTATATGATATATATACATACATACATATTTGAATTTTATTAAAAGACGTGATTCTAGATGGCGCTTATCCAGTTATGTACATACAAAATCTCAAAGTAACCATAATTGAATATATATATTTTTTTTAAATATGTCTGAGAACATTAAATATTCGTATATAATTTTTTAAAGAAAACTCATTTGAGCTATAATTTACTAAATATCTTGGAGTTATAGCAAAAAATAAAAAAATCAGTTTTTGTTTTCGTTTTCCAATTAGCAAAACGATTTATAATGATACTTTTTATTGGAGCGATTTCCCTTATTTATAAGTTATTTGTCCACACCATATAAATCGTAGGATAAGTTTTAGTCGTTTGTATTAATTAACTTGTTTACGTAGAGAGTAGTGTAGTGAATTTCAAAGTCTGCCACATGAACCCAAAAAAATTACAACGGAGCAGATTATCAACTCCGTTGACAACTGTGGGTTTTGAAAACCACTACGCCCCACTTGTACACCATCAGCGTAGTGACATATTTGTTTTATTTATGCCGAAATTGTTTCAATTTGTGTTGTGTCAATATCATTAAATAATTTTATTGAAATTATTTAATAATATTTTTATTAAATTTAAATGGGGAACACAGCGAAACGCATGGTACGTTTTGACTGTAAAGGTCTGATAACTGAAGATCAAAAGACACGATATCAGGATCTTGTCAGCGACAACATTGATGAAGCTAATTACCAGTCTGACTGCGTGAACTCTGTCTGGGAGGTACTGAAAACTTCGGTTATCAGTGATACTCAACAGACTTTAGGTATAGTGAAAGCCAGACCCAAGAATGATTGGTTTAATGACGAGTTCCGTCTTGCGGTTGAGCAACAAAATATAGCCCATAGTGAAGTGCAACAACGTCTCACAATCGCGAGGAAATACAAGGCTGCTCTTGCAAGAAGGGCAGTTAAGCGGATTTGTAAACGGAAGAAGCGAGAATGGTGGAAGGCCGAGGTTCTGAAAGTACAACAACTCAGCAATGAGCGCAGTTCACGTAATTTCTTTAAAGGAATTACTGGACTGCACCATACTTTCAGGTCTACGTCAACCGCCATTCGGGGCCGGGATGGAAACCTCTGTCAACATCGACGCAGTATTTGACGCATGGAGTGGACACTTTACTGAGCTGCTTGATGTTCATCATGCGTTACAGACTGTTGTTGAGCCACCTCTAAGACAGACTGCGAAGATTTGCACTGAGGAGCCATCCCATGAGGAATTCACTAAGGCCATGTAGAGATTGAATCGAAACCGCTCACCTGGAGTGGACTGCATTAATTCGGAGCTCTTGATATTTGGAGGGGATACTTTGTGGAACTGTCTTTTCGACCTTATTCGATTAGCATGGCGAACCGAAGTTATGCCTGACGAATGAAAAGTGGCCGCGATATGCCCCATCTTCAAAAAAGGGAGATCGCTTGAAGTGTGAGAATTATCGCGGTATAGCTCTGCTTTGCACAGCATACAAGTTACTGTCATACATTGTATTGGTTAGAATCACTCCTCTGACGGAGGGCTTGGTTGGTGACTATCAAGGAGGATTTCGTCCGAATCGATCAGTCACTGATCAGGTCTTTTCGCTGCGAATGATTCTATCTAAATATTATGAGACATCCATCTACGTACATCAGGTGTTCCTGGATTTCCGGCAGGCCTATGACTCGATCAATCGAGAGAGTTTGTGGTCTGCCCTGGAATACCTAGGACTGCCAACGAAATTAGTACGACTCTGTAGGATGACAGTGACGCAGTCTCAATGCTGTGTTAAAGTTGAAAACAGGCTATCGACAATTTTTACAGTTAACTCGGGTGTTCGGCAGGGAAATGCTCTGTCCCCGATACTCTTCGATCTCATGTTGGAGTACATCTTTCGTAAAACTGAAACACCTCAGCGCAATATCTTATATCGCCAGTCCAATCAGGTGCTTGCATATGCAGATGGCATATGTGTGATGGGACTGAATAGCAACGGATTGAAAGAAATAATTGATCCGCTTGTAGAGTTTTCAGCTTCAGTTGGACTTCATCAATGAGTCCAAAACGAAATACCTGATCTCTGGTTTTAGGGACAATGGCACACCAGATTTTAGTAGTGGCCACCACACGTTTGAGGGAGTGCGGAGGTTTAAATATTTGGGTTCTCTTATCACTCACGATAACAGTGTGAGTGAGGATATTAAAGTGCGGCTGGCAGTCGTTCTTTGTATCCTCTAAGGCCACTGCTAAAATCTAAACACTTATCAAGTGCCGTGAAGCTGAAGCTTTACAAAGCGTTGATCAGGCCCGTTGTTATGTTTGGATGTGAAAGTTGGGCACTGACGAAGAGTACGAGAGATTGCTCCTTATATTTGAGAGAAGAATCCTGCGTGTGATTTACGGCCCAAAACGCGAAAGCGATGGTACATACCGAGCTCTGTACAATTTCGAGATCAGAGATCTGATGAAGATCCCCGATATTGTACATTAAGTAAGATCTCATCGAGTACGCTGGCTGGGTCACGTTCTTTGTGCTGATCCGGAACGAATTGTGCAGCGCTCTCTGAAAGGAGAGCCACCATATGGTAGGCGCAGAGGTCGTTGCAGGCGACGATGGCTCCACGATGTAGAGAACGACTTGGCCTCTTCAGATTGTCTTAGACAGTATGAAGACCAAGCTCAGGATCGAAACCGTTGGAGCCAGATTGTTGACTCAGTAAGGGGCCAGTAATGGCCTTTAAAACTGATTATTATTATTATTAAATTTTAATAAAATATCAAAAACAAAAAACGATTTTGAAGCGTCACTATACGAAATATGAAATCAGTGAGTTGTTAGTTTTCACACCGATAGCTAAAGTCGTAAAAACGATCTTGCAAAACAACAGACATGTGAACAAGATATATGTAGAATGTAGTCATTTAGATTATAAAATATCATTAGTGACTTTCAAAATTGTATCGAACCAAAATACTATGTAGATAGATTGCATTTGTATTATATTTAATGGGATTTTATCAATGGATAAATACAACATATAAATATGCATTTAAAAAACAAACAATTTACTGAATGTCTTCCAATGAGATAGATTGTAAAATAAAATTAAAATTAAAATGTCAATAGAATTAATCTGCCTTAATTAAATTTAAAAGTGCCGAAGTGATATTATGACAATAGCAATCACTGAAAAGATATTAATGTAGTGATAATACGGAATGTTATTTCTGATTAACGGCGCTCTCACAATGCAAAACTTTTTACTTTTTACTAATGAATTCCGTTTAAGAAAACCAATATGTTGATTCATTATCTTGGTGAAAACCTTAGCTGGTTTACATTCAATCTTTAATCTTTTTTCCAATTCTATTCCTAAATATGTAAATAACACAAGATAGCTTTACGCTTATTAATGAAAAAAGTTAATATGTGTGGGAAGGGGTCTATTTTTTAATTCAACCCGAGCGAGTAGATTTACTCAACCAGTGTACACAGAGTACAGTGTCAAATCGGTCGGTGTACTCAGAGTAAAAACAGCGTGGATAAATAAAATGTTTTTATAAAAATAAATTTGTTGTAATCTGTTTTTATAAAAATATTACAACTAAGGTTATGTTTTGCTTATTCTTGACACTTACATTCATTTCAGAGCAAAAATTTTCACTCGGTGTGTGCACTGTGCACCTGAGTAGGCTCAGTTCATATTAAAAAATACAGTGTGTGGAGTAAAATTACACAGGTTGAATTAAAACAGGCAGTGCAAATTTTTGATAGCACACTGCTCGCTCGGTGTGAATTAAAAAATAGACCCAAGGACAACTATGTTCTAAAATAGAAAAATTCACAATTTGGTTGCCGCCTTTACAAAAAATAACAAAATAATGAAAAAACGACGAACCCGTTCATCTTTTTTTTTTGAAAAAGACAATATTTATTTGACTGTCCACTTTATTTTTTATGGAAATCATATGAATTTACTTTTTTCTCCTACGTCCTATTTTATGCAATAGAGATAAAGATTGAATGTAAATCAGCCTCAGAAAAAATGAGCAAACTTCAATCTTTTGCATTAAGAATAAAAGAATGAAGTTAACAACATTTGAAAAAAGCTCTCAAAAATTATGTTCCGAAAAATTTCAACATACCTAAATGTTAATACAAAAACATAGATTTCTAAAAAAAAGATATACATATTATGCAGGCAAAATTACTTAAATGTACTGGAATTTTAATTTAATTTAAAATAAAATTTTGTTGTAAGTCACAAGTTTTGTAAGTTTTTGATTTATTTGTTTATTTTATGATGAACATACAAAAATATATTTTAGGTTTCTGCCAAAATTTTAATATTAATATTAAAATTATTAATATTATTACCACCCTTTCCATCGTCAATAGTATAATAGTATAATAGTATTATACTATTATACTATCATTCATAGTCGGGTTTCCATCATATAGTGTGAAGTAAGCTCTATAATTATGTTTGAATATTGAAATTTGTCTTTTATGCGCGATTTACACGTTCCAAAAATGTTGGCCAACAAAAAATGAAGAGATTAGTATATCGCGAAATTTATTTGAAAGACAAGAACAAACATATAAACAAACATAATTTTGTTGGACTTATTTTCTTTTTTTTTTAAATTTGTTTCCATAAAAATAAAATTTGTTGCTATAAAATACACTCGACCCGAGTATATTTTATAGCAACAAACACAATTAAAATGGCGATTTTTTTTTATTGTCAAATATTTATAGCGCAAAACCAATAAATAAACCGAAATAGCCATGAGCGGCAAGGATTTCACTGTTTATTCATTGTTTTCGTTTTAGAAAAAGAAATATAGCTACAAGAAAGAGCGTTGTGCACCAAAATTACCCGTCAAAAGTTTTATTGTAATTTGACACCGACAAAAAATTATAGCACGACGCCATTTTTGTATTATGCATATCTCGTTTTATCACATACACATTTTTTCTATTGCGTGTAGCTCTGAATGTCTACAAAAAATGTTGGAAAAAATTGTTGGAACGTGTAAATCGCGCATTAATGTTTTATACAAATTTCATTACAATAATCAAATCATAATAACTATGTATGTAAATCAAAAACGTATAATTATATCAAAATACCACAAAAAAAACTTCGAACGAATGGAAATTGTAATAAACAAAGTACACTGTCATGAAATATATTGTTAAAAATATAATTTGATACCTACTTTATTTTTGATAGCTAGTATACAGAAATATTATAATAAAGTATTATACATACTACCAACTTCACGTTTCCATCGTCGTAGTATAATAGTATAATACTATTAAACTATTATACTATCACGATGGAAACCTGGTACATATATGTCACAACGAAAACGACATTAATTAACACACTGTGCTGGGATGTTCTATCATCACTTCGATTCGCTTCGATAGATATTTGTGTCTCTTTTTTTTACGAACAAAATTGTATTCTATTTCGCAATTTATATTGTGAGCATAGCCTACTCGATTCTATTTCTATAAATTCATGCGATAAAATATCACCAATATTTTTATTTTCGATGGCAAATGAAAATAGGAAAAAGAGATAGTTTGCAAATTTAGTCTAACAGGCTGAGATCGCAATAGACAAAACGTAATCCAAAAAACGCAATGGAGCACAATTTTGTTCGTAAAAAAAGAGACAAAAATGTCTATCGAAGCGAATCGAAGTGATGATAGAACATCCCAGCACTGGCTTGAAGTTTGCCACTTGCACGGGGTGTTTTCTATAATTGAAGTAATCAAACATTGCTTATTAATCAAAAGTGAATTCAATTGAGGGTCTATTTTTTAATTCAACCCGAGCGAGCAGTGCGCTGTTAAAAATGTGCACTGCATTTTTTAATTCAACCTGTGTAATTTTACTCCACACACTGTATTTTTTTTTAATATGAATTGAGCCCCACCGAGTGAAAATTTTTTCTCTGAAATGAATGTCAAGAATAAGCAAAACAAAACTTTAGTGGTAATATTTTATAAAAATAGAATATAACAAATTTATTTTTATAAAAACATTTTATTTATTCACGCTGTTTTTACTCTGAGTACACCGACCAATTTGACACTGTACTTCTGTGTACACTAGTTTAGTAAATACAATCGCTCGGGTTGAATTAAAAAATAGACCCTCAGTAACAACAAATAAATGTCTGTCTGACTTAATTTTTGTTATAATGTTATTAATATGAAATTTCATTCATCTCGCCCAGCTGCTAGTAAATTATCATTATTAAAATTAAGATAAAAGTTAAACGTTATTTCATTATTACGGATTCAATATTAAATTTGCGATCTTACAGCCTGCCTCACCTACAGCCGTGCGAAAAGGTCCTTCTGGATCCGAAAGAAATATTAGACAAAGAAAACGAAGTTCTTCCGGTTCCGGTTCATCAGATTCAAGCGCATCGGATTCCGATTCATCATACACATCGAGTAGTGATAGCTCACAATCACCACGAAAAACTAGAGATAAAACCATATCTGAACGAAAGGTAGCTGGTAAAAAAGGTAAAATAATAATATAGGCGTAGCTTAACATTGTATATCCTAAATGTTTTGTTTTATAGTTGAAATGACTAAAAAGAAAGGTGGTTCGCCAACTTCGGACAGTAAATCGCAAAACATTCCAGCCGGTGGCGGTGTAAATTCATCAAGTACATCATCGTCAAAAAAGACAACACGTCGAGAAGAGTTGCTTAAACAATTGAGGGCCGTTGAAGACGCTATTGCAAGAAAACGATCAAAAATTAATTAATATTTTGGTAGAAAATTGTGTTTTTTAATTTAATGAAGTGATGTTGAATAGTTTTTTGTCCGGTAAATATTATATAAAAGATAAAAACAGATTTTAAATTAAGTATTGATCAGATTATTTTTTATGAGTATAATTATTATTACAGATTTTCAAAATAAACAATTTAAAATAAGAGAATATAAAATTATAAAAAACAATCGATTTTTTCGTTTTCTGTTTAATTTCCAAGCCAATTTACTTTTATTTTGATGTCGTGGGAACAGATTTACTATAATAACTCACCACGTCATGAATCTTACTTTCTTAGACTTTAAAAAGACTAACATCTGTATTCATTGCTTTCTTAAAATTGAGTACTGTCAACTGAAAGATATATATATATATATAACCGTTAATAATCCGGATCAGACCACATTTTCCATGCAAACCAGACACATTCCAAAACCAATTATGGATCAAAATGTATCTTTGGTTTGCATGGAAAATTTGATCTGATATGGATCACTTGGTGTTATGATATGTGACTATTGTGCATGTTCAATATTTTAATGGAGGTATATTTTAATCGAACAGTATTCACTTCGAATATTTCAGTTAAACCACCACAATAAAACACGCCTGATATTGAATCCCAGTTAAGTTTCTCTAAAGAATGCGCAACAATTTTAAAATTACTAATTAATTTATTAAATTATACAATGTCTACAATTTTTTTTATAAATCTTCTGCTATATCATAATCAATCATTTTCTCACTTAAATTCCACCATTTATTCCAAAACCCAACATCAATAAGTCGTTCATAATAGTTTGTATACTCTGGCTTTAAATACGGGCACATTGCTTTGTACAAGGCAATAGCGTCATTGTAATTAGCCACCCACAGAAATGATACGACGCCAAATGAAATTCGTCGTATAATTCCCTCATTCATGCATCGTTCCAAATAAATTAAGTACTCGGATGTTTTTTTACGATGACACGATTCATGCACCAGCATAACATCATTATTATAATCCCGTAACTGTTGTGAAAAATCGGCTAAATCTGGGTTTTTTAAATTACAAAAGTATACTGTTCCGAGAATACTTGAATAGAAAATTGATTTTTTGGGATTTCCTTTAATACGTCGAACTGAATCCAAGGTAACCTCTTTATAGTCCACCATAACCATTTTCCAATATTTAGCCCATTTCTCAATTAAAGTGCCTTTATATTTTGCCGGTAATTCAATTGCATTTAATTTCTCCACAAGTTTATTTTTATTTTGTAATAAATTTGCAGCACGAAATCGCAAAGGTGTTAATTTACTCATTTTTCGAGAATTTGTTTTTATGCAATAGAAAAACAACGTGAATTTTGACAGCAGTTTTAATCAATACCACTTTAACTATACATAGAATATAGAGCACTCTATCGTATATTCCTAATACTACTGTACATATTTAACGAAACATTTAATTGACGATTGGAGCATCACGGATTCCACGTAGCGGAATTTTCCTAAAATAACACTCTATCCATTGACGTTTAAAATAAAAATAAAACTTGACGTTTAAATAAAACTATCTATCCATTGACGTTTAAAAACACACAGCCACCTAATTTCGAATACAAAAGCAACAACACAAACTTCAAATGGATCGTTCTTTTTAATAATCATATTTTCCGCGGGAGGAGCTTTACCTACTTTTACAATCGTCAATTGACGATTGGAGCATCACATTTTTTCTTAAATAAAACTATCTAACCATTGTCGTTTAAAATAAAAATAAAACTTGACGTTTAAATAAAACTATTTATCCATTGACGTTTAAAAACACAGCCACCTAATTTCGAATACAAAAACAATAACACAAACTTCAAATGGATCGTTCTTTTTAATAATCATATTTTCTGCGAGAGGAGGTTAGCATACTTTTACAATCGTCAATAGCCTTATATTGACGATTGGAGAATCACAGAAGCGGAAAATTTTTGACACGAAATTTTTAAAGCAGTTTGATGAATGAATTATTTTTAGAATACAAAATAAACAGATATTTGAGAAATATCACCAAAAATGGTTTTGTATTGAACTAAATTACTGATTATGTATAAAATTATGTGCGGATCCCAACGAGTTAAAAAAATCCAAACAAATATTTACATGTGGAATCTAACAATATCGCACTATTTTCGTTAATATGGATTTAATAACGAAACTCTAGCTTAATTGCGTTTCCAATTTTCCATGCACATCTGATCAATGAAACATGTATGTACTTCGTTTATGTTAACAGTCGAGTTATCTAGTAGTTAACATTGCAAATCCGAGATAATTTGTTTAGTGTTTATGCTGCAGTCATGTCGGAATTTTTTAACTTGAGTTAAAACTGAGTTATAAACGTCATTCACCATTCATTTAAAAAAAAAAAAAATTATTTAGGAAGAAACAATTAAACTACGAATTATAAACTCACAAACAAAAAATTAATAATGGTGGAAATTGACAATTATAGCATCACGGATCCCACGTAGCGGGAAAGTTTTGAAGCGAGTATACAAGCAGTTTGACGTTTATTGAAACAAAATAAACAGATATGTGAGAAGTTTCACCAAAGTGCGTTTTGGTATTGAATAATTATTTATTATTTCCTCCATAGTCAATACCACGTACATTACAAAAGTCATTATGCTCGTGTATTTTGTTTTTATTTTTCACGGCGCTCTCTCTACTTTTACAATCGTCAATAACGCTTCGCCAGTCGGCAGAAAATAGAATTCTTCGACCCACACCTGTTTATAGTGCATTTTTATAGTGAACTCGACTCGTCTCTACATATTTGTTAGGTCGAGTTGAGTTAACTAAACGACGACTCGACTTCATTTTTAGTGAGAGATAACCTAGGTTCAACCTAGGTTTAAATCGAAACATAAACGTACTACTGGTAATACTCAGGGTCGATTCATCTTCATTCTTCTTCATGCAAATTGTCGCAAGTGCGACGTAAGAGCTATATTTCCGTACTCCAAATTTAACATAAACACAAAACAATTTACATTATGAGTATATTATACTACTTTAAAGGCGTGGGGCGTCTGCTTGTAGATTTGTAGAGGCACATCGCAAGGTGGCGTTTTATCCTCCCTTCTTTGGAATTTGATGATTAATGACCTGTAACCTAGAAGGGCTAGGCATAATGGTGGTTGCTAACGCGGGTGATATTGCTATTGCGGTTTTCGGAAAATATCCTTGTATGCTGAGTAAGCGCATGCAATGCGCATTCTTGGCTGTCTCTCTGTGTGGGTCCTTTTTACCAGGACGTACAACCTTCCTCAGTGTGACCAGCCTAAATGGTACTCGCCCGATCTTTGCGAAACCAAAAATCTTAGAAATGGTTTCTAAAGCGCTTTACTCCTGTCAAAAATGCCATTGAGAAGAGATGAGATTTGGAGCCCAACATGTACACTAGCCCTTGGTGGCCACCGTTAAAAATAATGCCTAACCTGAATCTTTTGGCGAAAGTCCAAAGAACTCCCTCAAGAGCACACTTACCCAAGCCTTGGAGATTTTCTTTAATTTACCCCCTTGGATCTTGCAGGCAAACAACTTGAGACTTGCACAGCCATTTAGCTCAAATTCATATCTATGTGGATCTGTAACAATATAGGGTACTCATCTATTTTGTGCAATAGGGATATTCCTGATACCACTGACTACTGATTCCAAACTGAGGTTCCCACCAGAGAGGACTGGGTGAGTGAGATGGTTATGGACAATAAGGCGCAGAGCTTTTTCAAGGATGGTTCAAAAATGGATGGCGGGGTCGAGTGATGGGGTATTCCAAGAGGCACTGGAGATTGACCTCTCTCTTCTCATTCCCGACTTTTGCAATGTCTTTCAGGCTAAACTTACCGTGATAATGAAAGTCATGGACTGGTTGAGGTATAATATAATATTTACAAGGGAATTACGCATTTGGCGGACAGTCAGGCGGCTATTAAAACGCTACAATCACAATTCTTGACTTCGAAGGTAGCCCAGAATTGTCTGGAATCTTTAAATGAGATTGCTGATCAGTTCAACATTCGTTTGATGTGGGTGCCAGGGAATTTAAATATTGTAGAGAATGTAAGATTAGATGAGCATGCCTCCTTTCACAAACCCGGCTGGATATCAAGATGCCGCTTGCCTCATGTAAATTACTGCTTGAAGAGAAAGATATGAAAGAAATGAACTACAGATGGTTCAACGCTAGTTCGTGTGTAATAAATAGGTAGATCTGGCCGAGATTTGACCGGTTCATATCCTGTCAACTGATATCGCTCTGAATGGGCGTCTCCTCCCATGATTTCTGTCGAAGCTGCAGTGATGAGTAATATCGACGTCAGAGGTTTTCAACGCTTCTTGGTAAGGTTCGATGAATAAAGAGGAAGAATGATTCAATGAGTATTAGGAGGAAATTCAAATGTGGTATAACTACGGACCAATTAGTGTCTATGCTAATCCTTTAAGACGGCCACTCTAACCTAACCTAACCTAACTACTCAGTTCATCCGCGAGAAAACTAATATTATAATAATAACTAATTTTACTAACTAATTAAACTAATATTATACCATATGTCGCTCATAAAGTTTCTAAGTTCAAAATTATTTTAATGCGAAAAGAATGTTTTAAACATTATTTTCGAGTGAAATTACAATTGTTTTGCTAATTAAATTTCAAGTTATTATTATTAGATTTTAATTATATATTAGAATTCATATTTAATCAAATAATAGTCATTTATTTCGTTAACTGAAAATTTCATTAAGACGAAATATAGAAAAAAATTATCACCCTGAGTCAAAACAAAAAGAAAACAAATCGTTATGGTAACGTAATCGTAATGGTTGAAATGATTTTTTAGGGATTATATGTTAAAATTAACTAATCAAATAAATTTTGTGTGGATTTTAAGGATTTTTCGTAGTCAATTCATTATATAGAATTATTTATGAATTATGAAAAATTGAATAGTTTGATCTGTTAGTATATTCATTCCATTTCGATAAGACGAATTTATTAATAAATATGTACATATATGAAAATATTTATAAAAATTGTTACATAAAATATTAATCTAAATTTTAATATAAATAACTAATAATTAAATCTATTCCATATATGATTTATTCAATTACTATAAATTTTGTATAAATTAATTAATTAAAAATAAAATTAAATTATTCTAATTTTATTCTTATGGATTTTATTTGAAATTTAATTTCTTTGGTTTAAAAAACAAATAATTTCGATTTAAAACACAAACAATTCAATCACTACAAAATACATATATCTAAACAAAATAAAAACAACAACAAAATATATGTTCGTAAATGAGGTAATCGGCCAACACATTTTGTCGAAAAATATTCTTCTCGTATTTGCAATTGCGACTTTTTGAATTACGAGTACGAGAACTCAAACAGAAAAAAACTAGTTTTACAAAAACTAAAAATTATCAAATAAAAATTTATCAATTTTAATTTATAACAATCTCTAGCGATACCCAGATACATTTTACTTGCCTGCTAGAAAATTGAAAATAAAAATTGCTAAACATAATTCAAGTTTACTACGCTTTAAAAGTGAGTTAGCTATTTACATCCGAGCTCTAAACCAGTAAAATTACCGAAATAGTTTATCCAAAACCAAAAAACTTCATCTGCGCCAATTCCCCACTTTCAATAGAAAATATTTTTATCTTACGGTCGGATGTAAATAACTCGGGTAAATATCCGATCTCGCGAACTCACCTTTATGGATGTAAAAAATTTCTGAAAATTTTCCATCACATTAGCGGTTCCGGCTCCCAATAGCAGCTCGACATACATAAGTAGAGCTAATTAATTTTTATAACAATTTTGCGATAAGCACTTGAATTAAAAATTATAGATTAATATTAAAAAAGCTATTTGCACCCGGGATATATAAGCCGCGCTATAGATCATGTCATTAGTGATAATACTCGTCATCAGATGGTGATTCAAGCAGAGTCAATCTGTTTTGTTTACATGTTTTTTGATATGGAGTTTAACCTGTTTAAATAACCTGTTTATAATGTCAACAAAAAGAAAAATTAATACCACTAAAAAACACCGAACCACCGCTCAAGTACCCGGACACGTGCAGTACTCCAGTCACTTAGGAAACCAGAAGCGTTGGAAGGCTTAATATGTGCATGAAGGAGTATCGGCTGGAACTCGTTGCTCTTTAAGAAACTCGCTGGCCTAAAAAAATGAGCCCATGTGTCCTAGGACTATACGTTGCTCTACAGGATTTCTTCTTGGGCCACAGATATAAAGAAGGCTGTTTTGGATTTCCAAGCAGTCAACAACCGATTGTGTAAGCTTCGCTTACGCATGAAGTTAGCCAATCTATTGATAATTTGTGTACATGCGTCCACAGAAGTCAGCCAGCTCCAAGATAAAAACTCATTTTTAATTGGACGATCTGATGGAATCTATACTCGAACACGATGTTAGAATAGTAATTGTGGACTTTAATGCTAGAGCTAGCAGAAATCAGGCCGACTTGTGTGAAAACATAGCTCCGTACTCCCGACACGAAACTGCTACCGATAATGGTGAGATAATGATGTACTTTGCAATTGCCCACGATCTTAGAGTAAAAAGCACATTCTTCCCTCACAAACAGATACATTTGGAAACCTGGACACATCCTTGCAAAATTTCCCGTAGCCAAATTGACCATGTGTTTTTTTTTTAAGTTGGGCGGATTACTCCAGCACTCAACCACTACTGGGCCCACGGTGCAATACCCGGACAAACACATATACTTTCACATTAAAAACACCCAACCAGTGCAAACACATGAATCAAACTTCCTATTTTTTTATAAAAAAAAAAAAATTTTGTTTTTTCATAAAAATTCTATGAGATGTGCGAATGATGACGAGGGTCGTCTTGCAGTTGAGCAACAAAATATAGCCCATACTGAAGTGCAACAACGTTTCAAAATGGTGAGGAAAAACAAGAATGTTTTTGCTAGGAGGGCAGCGAGCGAATTTGTAGACGAAAAAAGCGAGAATTTTGGAAGGTCGAGGTTCTGAAAGTACAACAACTCAGCAATGATCGCGCAGTTCGCGTAATTTCTTTAAAGGAATTACCGAGTTGCACCATACTTTCAGGCCTACGTTAATGCCACCGGGACCGGGATGGAAACCGCCGTGTGGAGGTCTGTCGACGCAGTACTCGACGCACGGAATGGACACTTTACTGACCTGCTTAGTGTTTATCATGCGTCACAGACTGTAGCTGAGTCACCTCAAATACCGACTGGGGAGATTTGCATTGAGGATCCATTCTATGAGGAGTTCACTGAGGCCATGCAGATACTAAAACGAAACCGTTCACCTGGGGTAGACTGCATTAATTTGGAGCTCTTTATATTCGGAAGGGATACTTTGTGGAACTGTCTTTTCGAATTTATTCGATTAGTATGGCGAACCGAAGTAATGCCTGACGAATGGAAAGTGGCCGTAATGTGCTCTATCTTCAAGAAGGCAAATTATATTGGATAGAATCACTCCTCTAGCGGAGGGCCTGGTTGGTGACTATCAAGGAGGATTTTGTTCGAATCGATCCGTCACTGATCAGGTCTTTTTGCTTCGGTTGTTTCTGTCTAAATATTATAGGACTTCCATCCCTGTACATCAGGTGTTCCTGGATTTCCGGCAGGCCTATGACTCGATCAATCAAGAGAGTTTGAGATCTGCTCTGGAATATCTAGGAATGTCAACGAAATTGGTACGATGGTGTAGAATGACAGTCACACAGTCTCAATGCTGTGTTAAAGTTGAGAACAGTCTATCAAGAATGTCTGTCCCCGATACTCTTTAATCTCATGTTGGAGTACATCTTTCGTAAAAATGAAACACCTCATCGCAACATCTTATATTACCAGTCCAATCAGATGCTTGCATATGCAGATAACATATGCATGATTGGACTGGATAGCAACAGAGTGAAGGAAATACAAGATCTCTGGTTATAACGACAATGGCACACAAGATTTAGTAGTGGCCACTACACATTTGAGGGAGTGAGTTCAAATATTTGAGCTCTCTTACCACTGACGATAACAGTGTGGGTGAGGATATTAAAGTGCTCCTGGCAGCCGACAGTCGTGCTTTGTATCCTCTAAGGCCACTGCTAAAATCTAAACACCTGTCAAGTGCCGTGAAGATGAAGCTTTACAAAGTGTTAATCAAGGCCATTGTTATGTTGGGATGTGAAAGTTTGTTCGCTGATGGATGAGTACGAGAGATGTCTCCCAAAACACGAAGTAGATGGTACATACCGAGCTCTGTACAAATTCAGAGATCTGATGAAGGAACGTACATGAAGTAAGATCTCAGCATATGGTAGGCGCAGAGGACATTGCAGGCGATGATTGCTCCACGGTGTAGAGAACGATTTGACTTCTTCAGGTTGTCTATAACAGTATGAGGATCAAGCGCAGGATCGAAACCGTTGGAGTCGGATTGTTGACTCAGTAAGCGGCCAGTAATGGCCTTTCTATACTGTTTATTACTATGTATTATTATTATATTTTCTTATATACATATAGCTTCATATAACACTCATCAAACCGATCAACGTAATACCGGATCATCTCCATTATTGTGACAACCAAAAATTGACCGATAAACGATAAATGTATAAAAAAGAATCAATTTATGAATCATAATTCATACACATACAATTCATATTTTATTTTATAAACTATGAAATGCATCAAAGTCTTCTATATTATACAAGTCCAACTACAAAAAATTTAAAGAGACAAACCGACTTTTTTATATTAGGCTTAGTGATGTATGTATGTGTGTACGTATGCCTCAAATTAAAAAAATAAACCAACACTAAATAAAGTAAATATACTTCGGTTTGCTTTTACTATAGAATATGACAAACGGAAACGTTGCTGTGTTTAGTTCACTAAACAGGTCATACAGGTTTATATATAATAATATTGTACATATCCATATTTCATACATTTCATACACATTTTGATTTTATATAAAAAACACTATGTATATAGCCAAAATGCTGAATGTACACAAAATTAATTTAATTTTGCTATATAAACCGAAAAAATGTATTTAATAAATCAGAATTAAAATTATTATTCAAATTGATTGTTTCAATTCTCGCGATTATTAAGACCTCACCCGCAGTAATCTTAACAATCGCTTCAACCAAGTTTTAGCAGAGGCTACAACTTTACATGGTCCTTCGAGCCGGATTTAACAACATAAGCCGGATTTAACAACATAAGCTGGATTTAACAACATAAGCTACACATACTCGAGTCTTCACATCAACTCATCAAATGGAACAACTACTGCAGAAGAATGATGAGACTGGCGCAAAAATAACAACTTTAGCCAGAAACTACCACAAGGATGGAGATATACGAAAGACTAAATCGTATCTCGAAAGAAAGATAGAAGAGTTAAAAAAGCTCTACGCCGAATTTCTGGCCACAGATGACCAGATAATATCGATGTATCCTCCAATCAAAGAGGATCATCCATACAGAGCAATGAGGAATACAATTGCCGACATAAATAAGGATCTACTTACTGAGATGCGTCAGCGCCTGAACAACGTTCCACCACTAACACCAACAGTGCCATTAGTATCATTGTCCAGTACAGACAAACAGAAAACAAGGCCTGGGAAATACTGTAAGCAAGGTACAACAACACCAAGTTGCTAGCAAATAAGTATTTCAACTCATTGATGTCCTTACCAACTATACATGCAGCATCGGCGGTAACAATTCGAAGCTTGCATGATACTGCAACCGAAATACTGCACAACATCAGCAAGCTACATATAACCTCTCCCTTTGAAGCACTGGTAATGTTCATTCTAGGCAAGAAACTAGCCCCTTAATCAATTAGACTGTACGAAATATTGGAAAATCCGAGGAAAATTAAACAGATCAGTCATTTTTTCAACTTTCTAGAAAGAAGTTTCAATCCCTAGAGGCTATGGGGGTCATCAAGGTAGCAACACATCACCACAACCAATGGCACCACTGAAACGAGTACATGCAACAACGGTAAACAGCCAGTGTCTAGTAAAGAGATGCCAAGGAAGGCATCAATTGTAAGACTGCAATCGATTTAAACTAATGCCAACACTAGATAGAAACAAACTGGTCAGCGATACATCCACTTGCGTACGTTGTTTAACGCAGGTCAACACCACACTCTTCTGCATGCCAATAATATGGCATCAACCAACAAGGGGATAGCGCAAGCTCTCATAGTCAAACAACAAGGCCCCGCTACTGCTACTAACAGCAGTGGTCACGATGGCTACTACTCGATTGGCAGTATGGGCAACACGGATGATAGTAATAGAACAACAATGGTGACCACTAAAGCAATCGAGGAGCAATTGAAGTAGCTCGTGGAGAACTGTCGTTATTCGTTGTCGACATTCCTGAAAAGCGAAGCCACACCGAGGAAGAAACCCAAGTAGAAGAACATTTTAAAACCAACGTAGTAAGGGGTGCAGATGGAAAATTTATAGTAAGGATTCCATTCAACAACAACCCTAACACGCTAGGGGAATCGCGAAAAAGAGCCGTTGCAAGGTTATTACAAATCGAAAGAAGATTCATGAAGGATCCAAACTACAAAAAACTTTATCATAAATTCATGCAGGAATACATCGATTTAAACCACATGGGGTTGATCGAGGAAAGACGGAACGACGAACAAGCTGAAAACACATATTACATACCTCATCATGGTGTGATCAAAGAAGGCAGCACAACAACCAAACTTCGAGTAGTGTTTGACACAGCCTCCAAAACAACGAGTGGGGTATCCCTAAATGATATTATGATGACCAGCCTCAAGCCTCCCCAAGACATAGAAAAAATGTATCGTTAAGCATGGATAAACAAAAGGGACCGAGACTACCAACGAATATTATGGAGCAGCGATCCTTCTCAGCCAAGCAACGCATACAGATTAAACACAGTAACGTATAGAACTTCCGCAGGCAGCTATTTGGCAGTAAGAGCACTATTACAACTAGCTCAAGAAGGAGCCAGTACCCATCCCACAGCAGCTAACATCATGTTAACAGACTTTTACGTCGATGACCTGCTCACTGGCACAGACAGTGTGGAGGAGGCACTAATAGCACTAAACGAATTACGAGACCCAAGGTGGATTTCCGTTAAGAAAATGGACATCCAACAAAATCGAAATAACAAAACATATTCCTCACGAGCAACTGGCCGATGGAAACATTCAAACCAAACTAAACGACTGCATCAAAACTCTAGGGATTTTATATAGCCCTCAAACAGACTGTTTTGAGTTTGATACAGCCCAATTGTAGTTAACTACCAACCAGCCCACAAAACGATCATTGCTATCCGATTCATCAAAGTTATTTGACCCTGTAGGATGGCTGTCACCAACAACAATCATGGCCAAAATTATGATGCAGGAAGTATGGATGACCGGAATAAATTGGGATGACCAGTTACCAGAAAAAATACGAACCAAATGGCTTAGCTATAAGCACGAGCTAATCGAAATTTCTAACATAAAAATACCGAGATGGCTGCACACCAGAACAGAAGAACAAAAGGAATTGCACGGATTTGCTGATGCTTCAGAACAGGCGTACGCAGGAACTGTGTATTGCCGCAACATTGATACCTGCGGCAAGGTAACAACCCAGTTAGTAACTGCGAAAACACGGGTCCAATCAAAACAAAGCTATCGATCCCTCGTCTCGAACTGAAGGCAGCTGTATTGTTAGCAAAATTATTAAAACACGTCCAAAATAACATGCAACTTCAGAACGTTAAAACACACGCATGGTCCGATTCCACTATCACTCTGTGCTGGATCAAGGGCGACCCAAACAGCTTTAAAACATTCGTAGCAAACAGAATCTCGGCCATCAAGGAGACATTACCATCGACAACATGGCAACATATTAAATCGGAAGATAACTCAGCGGACATGGCTTCACGTGGTATAACACCAAGCGAACTCATCAATAACAATTTATGGTGGCACGGGCCGCAGTGCCTAACAACAACATCATTGCACTGGGAGACAGTCTTGGCTAGCAACTCATATGACGATCTACAAGAACAACAAAAACAGCTGTTTCCGGAACTTGAAGAGAAAGTAGTGATTGCAACCATGATAAGAGAAACTCACTTTCTCTCAGATGTATTTAACAAGATCTCATCATACAACAAGATAAGAGGCATAGTTGCATACTGTTTGCGATTTACCGATAACAGCAGGCACAAAAATATCAACAAGGAGTCACTAACATTACAAGAATTACAGCGTGCGGAAACATTAACATTAAGGTTAAGCCAAAGGCAAGATTTCAGCCAGGATATTGAATGCATAAAAAATCAAAGAAGCTACGCAAGGGCAGCAAATTAGCACCATTACACCCAGGATTCGATGACAAGGGGCTGTTACGCGCGATGGGACGTTTACAAAATTCCAATTTGCCCATTGACAGCAAGCGACTTATAATTCTCAGTAAAAACAACGTAATCACGCAAAGAATTATCGAGGAAGCCCGGGAATATATATTATGCGGGTCCTATCTAACTAAGAACTACCCAGGGCCGAGGCCACAAGTCATATAAGGGATACATCGCACTTTTTGTGTGCATGGTTACAAAGGCCATTCATATCGACTTAGTGAGCAACTTAACAACAGAAGGATTCATCGCTGCATATAAACATTTTATATCCAGACGAGGATTATGTACAGATATATACTCCGATAATGGAACATATTTTATCGGAGCTAACGCCAAAATCAAAAAATTCCATCAGACTACAATGAAATCACTATACCAGGCGACATAGCAGCTATATTGGCCGAAGAAGGAACAAACTGGCATTTTATACCACCTCATACCCCACACTTTGGAGGCCTATGGGAGGCGGGAATAAAATCAGTGAAATTTCACCTCAAAAGAGTGATTGGAGAAACAACCCTCATCTTTGATGAACTATATACGGTACTCACTCAAGTCGAGGCGGTGCTCTTTTCTCGACCTCTAACTCCACTCACCAACGACGCTTCGGATTTAGCAGCATTGACACCAGATCATTTTTTAATCGGGGACTCTCTCAAAGTATTACCAACCACCGACATCGAGGAGAAAAGTCTACGAACAAGGTGGCATCTAGTAGAGAAAATGGTGCAAGATTTCTGGAAGCGGTGGTCATCAGAATATCTACATCAACTACATCAGAGGAACAAGTGGACAACCATTCAGCCAAATTTAATGGTAAATGATCTTGTTCTATTAAAGGATGAACAACAAACAATAATATGAATATCTATTTGAATAAAAATAATATGAATATCTATTTGAATAAAATATAACAAACAACATTAATATGTACATACAAAAAAACGACGCCTGTTTTCATTTTTATACTGTTTTGCTGTGTAAAAACTCTAGATACAATCCGGAAACATATCGCATACGCATATACCACCACAATTTGGGCTACATTTGTTTATAGTAGTTTTAAATTGATACAATTTATTTTGCTTTGTTTTGATTTACGACACCAACACTGTTACATGTTGGTTGTCAAAATTTAATTGGTTTTTTCCGTAATATGTCTATACGTACATAAAATCTTCTATATTAACAAGTCTGACTATTCCAAAATTTAAAGAGACAAACTGCCTCTTTTTCATTGTATTGGTTGTGTACATATACGTCGCATAATAAAAATTTAAAATTGAACAACTAATAATGTATTATATTTTGTTTTTTTCACAAAGGAATATGAATAAAATAAAATACATTAGAAAAATAGAAACAACAACAATCTGTAAATAAATATAGTTTTTCACCAATACATCCTTAAAGAGGCAAAATCATAGTAGTACATGTCAGTAAAAAAATCAGTCAGACTTGTTAGTATAGAAGATTTTGATATATGTAGTACAGTAATCCCTTGAACTACGCGGTTCTGACTGCGCGGTTTCGGAGTTACACGATTTTGTATTTACCACTAATTTCTCATTGCGCCGTAAAAGTTTTGCAGCAGCGCGTATTCACTATAAATTTCTCCAATTCTCTTTTTCTCTTTTTTCGTAGTTTTTCTCGTGCAATATACACATAAACTTTGCTGAATCCCCTTAACTTGTGTGATGTGACATGTGACTTGTAATTTGTACATATGTACATAGTTACATACATAATTCGCATTTGGTTTTCGAAACTCTTCATGTAAAGACGTGTTAAAGTGTGAATAATTTGCTTTAAATTTAATAATTTTAATTTTTTTTTTTAATAATTTTGCGTAATACATTTTTGGAGTTAACCGTTGTTTTCTTATTGAAAAAGGAATATTAAATATAAGAACAGTTTTTTTTATTTTAATGTAGATTTATATTAAAGCGGGTGTTACACCAACTTCTCCAGTTTTATTGGACTCTATAATAACAGTTTTTTATCTCAGGTAAAAATTGTTTGTTGTTAAAGATTAAATGTTAAATGTAGCACATTTTTTACAGTTTTATTAAATCCCGTAAAATGAACGTGGCTAGAAAAAGAAAAATTTAACATTGGAGGTAAAACTAGCAATTGTTAAAGCAATAGAAAATGGGGAAAATTATCTGTATTAGCTAGGAGACATAATATAAATGAATCAAGCAAAAGAAGAATAAAATTAAATGCTGAGATAATTTAAAGTTTAGTTGCCTGTTCTACACAATTTCTTCAAGAATAACATAAAAAATCGAAATTCCGTTATAGAGAAGACCGAAAAATTGCTAAGATAGAGGCTTATGTCAGTAAATTTTTCACAATAGAATACAGGCTTACATCGATGAAAAACGTGTAGCAGGCAACCAATAGCAACAAAATAAAATATGCTCAAATTTTCACGCAGTGTCAATTTTGCTAATTTTTTATTTATTTTTTACTTACAAAATAAACTGATAGGGGCTGTGTCGCAGCCACGACCTTGCGATAGAGCGTAGCATAGATCAGATTTGCTGCAGGGTTGTTCTTAGCCCTACGTCTGTCGAATAGTATGTTGTATAAGTGTGCATGCTTTGTTCTATAGAACATATTGCAATTTCAAACGGTTACATGAAGTAACGTAATTTTATGTCAAAATGAATTGTATTCATATGCTTATCAGCTTATGTCTTGTTTGTATAGATTTTATTAACAATAAATTCTTTAGTTTATCCCTATAAAATTCGATAAAAGTTGGAACTCAGTTATTAAACGGTGAAAAACTGAAAAATTAAAAATTATTTATTCATATTTCTTAAACACAGGCCAAATTTAAAAAAAATAATTTTTGACATTTATCTAGCTTGATTATCTGAATAGTAACTCAATTATCTGAAGTTACTCAATTGTGATTCAGTTAATTCATGTCAAATTGTCAATCGATCCGAAAACGCAGCAATTATAAGACGCACGTCAATTGCTCAAAAAAATCAAACCACTACAAGGAGTTTCGGAAGCAACGTGCTAGATGTGCTGTCAGTATTTTAAACGATGATAATTGTTTCTTGAGCGAAACAAAAAAAAAGGAAATAAATCTTGGCTGTGAATTTTTATATATGTATGTATATTATTATAAAAATTATATAATCTATTTAATATACACAGTGATATTTAATTTATGTATAACAAATTTATAATTAACCGTATGTATTGAATCAAAACCGTCATAAGATACAAGCCAAATTCATTTAATATTACTATGATTTGTTTACCCTCCTATAGCAGTGTACATACACGATATAAAATAAACTCGAAAAACGGAAAAAATCTATTTTGTAGGTATTGGTGTCATATCATTTTGTGTATAGAAAAAAGAGTAGGATAAAATATACAATATTGAGTAACAAGTGAAGAAACCAATCGCAAAAAATCTGCTGCACAATAACAAAATATTTAGAGAAGAGAAATAGAAAATAATTATATATAAAATTTAAATTTGTTGTTGGGAATTAAATTTTTTAACGTGCAGGTGCAATATATTATTTATTTTGTTTCTATAATATCTATACAGGGTGTTTCCAATTACTGGTAATTTTTTCCCCTCATAACCTTTGATTTGACATAATTGATTTTATTTTTCACTGTTCTACTCAGAATTAAATTTACTTATCGTGAAAATAATTTTCGATTTAATCCGTTATAACGGCTTAACGATAAGGAATTTAAAAGTTACTTAAACAATTTCTTAGAATTAAATTCTGTACATGCAATGTTATTATAACACCAGTAATTGGAAACACCCTGCATGTATATTGTAAATAAAACAATATATATATTTTCTCATTTTGTTTCTATTATATATTCTCTTGTTTTTTCATAATTTTCACTAACGCTAAAAGCAATAGGAGGTGAAATTAAGCTAGTATCTGCGTAGGAAATAGTCAATTTGGCTTGTATCTTATGACGGTTTTGATTGAATATAACCATTGCCTTCTAAATACACTGGCCTATGACTACAAATGATGACGTCAAATTATGTCTCTATCTCCAGATGGGGTAAAGTCAAGATATATCTACTACAGGTATCATATTGCGCATACGTCAAAAATTTAAATACCCAAAAAGCAACAACAATTGATCAATATGGCGGCGCTAATCAAAACAAATTTCTATTTACTTTTAAATTGTAATATTTGCGTTTGGTAATAAATTATTATTGAATTAATTTAAAAAAAAAAAATTAAATTGCGGCTTTTAGATAATATTTGACTATATTCAAAAACACATCGTATTAATACTTTTGTGTTTCGTGGGGTTTTTAATTGATAATATTGATGTATAAATTGAGTCTGTTTGTAGTGAAAAAAATATTTTCGTAAAACTTTTATTTTTCGGTGATTATTTATTCAATTAAAATACAATTTATTCAACAGTGAATGTTAATTGTGTCACATGTATTCTAAACAATATATTATTTAAACTCTTATGTTTCGATGCATTTTTAAGTAATAATATTGAGTTTCAAGTTGTGTTTGCTTGGTGTAAAAAAAAAACACACACTGCATTGTTGTTGTTTTATATATAAGGAAGTTCACACTGACAAAAAAATTTCACTTTAACCACAATATAGTCAATTAAAAAAAAAACTAAACAATATTTTTTTGCGGAAAATAATTGTTTCACTACAAACACAATCTAATCGTACATATTAAAAATCCACTGGTCAATTTAAAATTACCAAAATATACAATTTAGTAAAAAATGGTTTTTCTTCACTTCAAACAAGCCAATTTTAAAGCGTCAATTTTTCATTTAAAAAATCACCGAAATATAAAAATTTGAACACAATATTTTTTTGTAAACACACGAAAACATTCACAGCACGTTTATTCAATAATTTTGTTATAATTTATATCGAAAATTATTAAAACAAAAATGTAAACAATGAAACGCACATAACATCACGTATTTTTTTTTAATGATTACCGCCGCCATGTTGACCGATGCGCGAAAAAGAACGAAAATGAAACATCGGAGTATAATACCTTATATGTGTTTATCATGGGGTAAAGTAAAGTAAAAATATGTTTTTTTCCTTTTTGTGGATAACGTTATTGTTTTTTTTTTAGTCTGTTTCGTTATGCCAAGGTGGGAACATATGCGTCTCGTTCTTTTTAGTTTTCTTTATTATTACGTAAATTAAGTTTTAATAAATTATATTTTATTTATTGATATAAATAAATTATAATTTTTTATTAATTTACAGTACAATCATTACTCTTTTATGCGCACACTTAAGTATATTTTATAAAAATATCATTTTACAATAACGCCGCTAGCGGCAGTAAAATAACAAACAAATTTTTTATCTTATTTTGTAAATATTGTTTTTATTTTTTTTAGTTTGCTATAATATGTCGAGGTGAGAAGAATTGCGTCCCTTTGTCCATCTTTTATCTTAAATAGGTAGAAAATTTCATTTATGTGAATTAAATTATATTTATTATAGCATAAATTGTAACTTTTAATTAAATTTATGTTATAATCATAATGTATTTTATTTTAATACATATTATCATTTAGGCTGCGAATTAAGTTTAATTTTTCGACGCTAGTAGCGCATAGTTGAATAAAAAGAATTGTTTGTTTTTATACTATTATTGGTTTTCTTTTTTTGATTTTGACAGTTCTTTATGTAATTATCAATTATGTATTGACGAAATCACGATTCCAGTCGCCGATGCAGATAAAATTCAAGAAATAAATAAGGAGATGGTACTCTCGTCGGCCGAACGATGGACTGAAGAATATAGGGACTTAGTTTTGTTTACAACAAATGTGATGCATCATTTACAAACGCCTGCGTACGCTAGTGATGTGAAACGTGAAAAAGATTTAAACAGTGTAGTACAAAAATAATTTGATTGATGGACGATGGACTGAAGAATATAGGGACTTAGTTTTGTTTACAACAAATGTGATGCATCATTTACAAACGCCTGCGTACGCTAGTGATGTGAAACGTGAAAAAGATTTGCTTGAACGGTATCCATGTCCAAAAGCTGCAACATTCACCCTTACTCAGTCGCCCATAATGGAGAAACGATTAACAAAAAATAATTATCGTAATCGGATCCATGAACTTTTGTATGTTGAAGAGATCGCCCGATATGAACAAGTGGCGCAATATAATCTAACGACTAAATTATCGATTGTAACGAATTATTTATTGACACCGAGCGGTATGGCTACAAGTACACCAAAATATTCTCATTCTGGTGAATTATTTGCCCTAATGATACTGGGAAAAGATGTTTCGGAGGATACAGCAGCCGGCCGATTAATTTTAAATAATTGCGCAACCGTGTATATATCGTCACCAGATTCACCTGCTTCCGTGGGCGAAAGGGAAAAATATGATCTACCTACGACTATCGGCCGCTTGTGTGGCGGGGCTCATTTTAAAAGACTGAAATACAATTTCAACTGAATCGGTTACCATATTGTGAATGGCATCATGCCGTCGATAAAATTTTCAGATTTTCGATTAATATTTCCCGATACTTTCTTGGAACCTAATATTCCTTGGACCCCCAAGAAACAATGGTCTGATACTTTGGTCTTTAAACTCAAAACAAAAAATTATTATAATTACTAAACGTATTGAAATTATCTATAAAATATATAAAAAAAGCGCATTTTATTTCCATTTGGCAAAAACGAACATCCTCTCACTTCGACGTAATGAAGGAGACTAAAAAAAATAAAGACGAATTTTCGAAACATAAAGCAAAAATAAATATTTTTATTTAACTTTATTCCATCTATCGGCGGAGACATAATATGACGTCATTGACAAAAATTGTGTGTAGTCATAGGCCAGTGTATAAAGGAGGCAATGATATAACACATTATACATACAAATATATCGTGTATGTATAGTTAGTATTATAACGTGTATGTATTAAGCTAAATACAATGAAAAATATTTATTTAAAATATTTGCTTTTAAAATTTCCCTTTCTTTCGAGTTCGTGTACTATGATTCTATCGAGAACGTGAAAAAAACATTAGTTATGTTTTTTATTCAAAAATTTTCGAGTTCGAATATAGTTCTGGATAAGAATTTTCTCTTTTTTCAGTAAAATCCAAATGAATTTAAAGAAAAAAGGGGAATTTTAAAAGGAAATATTTTAAACAAATATTTTTCATTTTATTTAGCTGAATACCTGTGTAGTGTTTTCATTTTGATCTTCATTTTTCATTTTTATTTTGTACCATTTAGATTTTTATTGTTTTCGTTTGCACTTTAGATTTTAATGGTTGCGTACAAAATTAGATTTAATTTTTATAAATAAGTAATCATTGATTTTATATTTGTTGATTTTTGTTTTTAATAAAAAAATTAGAGTTAGATTGTTACCAAACCAGAAAGGTTCTTTTATTTGTTGCCTTAAAAGAGGTTATGTTAGTAAAAATCAATTAATATCTCTGCAGAATTACAATTAACAAAAATAGCGATTTTAAATGTATTTCTAAATACTAATACAATAATTAAAAGAAATCAAAAAATCTATTGTATTTTAAATAAGATATTAAACGGTGAATCAATTGAAATTGGGCTGTGTTAGTGAACGTGATAACTGATAACATTTGTTGGTGATATACAGTATCATAGTATTTAATGGGGAACTACAACCATACCCATAAGTGGTAACCCCGACGTGATTAAGAACACGCACCAATATTGTGTACCGCATCAATCACACCACATCAACAACATCGACATCAACACCAGCAACGGCATCATCACCACATCAACAACATCGACATCAACACCAGCAACGGCATCATCATTAACATCACCAACAACACTACACACATTTGCATTTTAACAGAGACCGAGGTGACTCCATGTTAACGAGTCTCTGCACCGGCGGATTTTCTTTCAAATCAAAAGCAAAAACTGTAAGTACGCAACTATTTTTATTAGAGTGCAAACAAAATTTTTCTTTCTTCGTTTTTGTTTTAATAAAATCTAAAAAATATAGTCTTTTATTTCTTTAAAAAGTTTTTGTTTTCGGCATCCTCTAAATTTTACATTCAAATCCAAAAATTTTTTTTTCGGTATTTAACTAAATTTTACTTGCGAAATGGATCCGTCTGCGACTACTCCTTCTCCTCCAATTAATGAGAGTGACGAGGCATCCACTTCGGATGCTACAAATTTAACTTTTTCACCAGCTCAGCTCGCTGTCCTGATTAATGAAGCGGTAGCTAAAGCTGTACGGAGAATAAATTTACCTGAGCCTCCCATAATTGATCATGTTCCTACTCCTCTTTTATCAGCTCAAATTTCTCGTGTTGCGTTCAAACCTCCACAACCTCTCTACGCTCAGAACCCGGTTGTTTGGTTTGAGATTCTAGAGCAACAATTTCTGGTTGCTGGAATTAGCGTTGAGGCAACTAGGTATGCTCACGCGGTTGGGGCCCTGGATGCACGGCTCCATGATACTTTGGCTTACATAATAACACAGGCTAAAGGGGCTCAGCCATATACGGCTTTCAAGACCGAAGTGATCCGGGTGCTGGGGGAATCGGAGAAAACAAAGATGAACAATTTGATGCATGGCTTGACACTTGGGGACAGGAAGCCATCACAGTTACTGAGCGCCATGAAGTTGAATGCTGGCGACAACTTGAACGAGCCGACCATCCGTCAATTTTGGATGAAGAGATTGCCGCAGCAGGTTCAAATGGTACTCACACCATTTGAAAATGATGTCTCCCTGTCAGTCTTGGCGGAACGAGCTGACAATGTTTTCGAGACAATGACACAATCTCAAGTCAGTGCTATTGAGTCATCCGCTTCCGTATCTACCCCAAATATTACTATTGATCAACAATTTTTGGAATTTCGTAGAACCTTGCTATCGGAGATTTCGGAAATTTTTCAACATCAGTCTAGGTCTCGTTCAAATTCAAATTCTAATTCCAATCGAAATAGTAATTTTGGATCTCGAAATAATTCGCGGTCAAATTCACGATCTAATTCACCTAATTTTCGACGATATCAAAATTATGGTGAGCCTTCTGCGTCTAATAATTTCATTTTCTTTTACCATCATTTTTTCGGAAACAAGGCACAAAAATGTAAAACTGGTTGCCAATATTTAAAAAATTCTACAACTTCCGATAGCAAGGTTTCAAAAAACCAGTAAGTCATTTGCAGATAGCGGGCTGCAATGACATATTTGAATCCAGCCGCCTTTTAATTTTCGAAATCGTCTTACAAATTCACTTTTTAATAGATACAGGTGCAGATGTCTCAGTCTTGCCGGCTCGTTTCGCTCGGAACCCAAGGGTCGACCCATCATTCAGATTGTTTGCTGCTAACGGCTCTGCAGTGAACGCCTTTGGCACCAAAATTCTCAAATTAGACATCGGACTGCGCCGCGAATTCTCCTGGGAATTCATCATTGCTGACGTGTCGATGCCTATCATCGGCGCTGACTTTTTAAAAAACACAGGTTTATTAGTAGATATGCAAAGACAGAGGCTCATTGATCCGTTAACCTCTTTGCATACACGCGGTGTTTTTTCTTCTAACAACGATAATTCTACATTGTCTAGGATCGACAAGTCAGTGATGGACTCAGGAGTTTTCAAAGTAATTTCTAAATTTCCGACAGTAATTCACGGACACATAAACATCGACAACACCAAACACAACGTGACTCACAAACTAGAGACGTACGGACCACCGGTTGCATGCAAACCACGACGATTGGCACCGGACAAATTCATCATCGCGAAAACAGAATTCAAAAACATGATGAAACTCGGGATTTGCAGACCTAGTAGCAGTCCTTGGTCCAGTCCTCTACATCTCGTGTTAAAAAAGAATGGAGACTGGAGACCATGTGGGGATTATCGAGCTCTTAACCGTGTAACGATTCCGGATCGATATCCTATTCCACATCTCCAGGACTTTACACAACGACTCGAAGGGTGCTCTATTTTTTCTACAATAGACCTTGTCCAGGCATTCCACCAAATTCCTATCGAACCGACGGACATTCCAAAAACAGCTATTTCGACACCTTTCGGACTTTTTGAATTCTGTAGGATTACTTTTGGACTTCGCAATGCAGCACAATCGTTCCAACGTCTTATGCACTCAATTCTACTAGGACTTGATTTCTGTTTTGTGTATTTGGACGATGTGCTCATTGCCTCTAAAAATTATGACGAACATCTCGAACATATTAAAATGACCTTTGCTAAATTTGAAGAACATGGACTAGTAGTAAATATTGACAAATGCACTTTTGCTAAACATGAAATTCAATTTTTAGGCCATACGGTAACTGGACAAGGTATCTTACCATCGCATGAACGGGTTCAAGTCATCAAAAATTTCGAACGACCACAGACTGTTAAACAACTGAAACGATTTTTAGGTATGATCAACTTTTATCGACGCTTCATTCCGGGTGCTGCTGCTGACCAAGCATTACTGAATGATTATCTAAAAGGTTATACCAAGAACAGTCGCGTTCCAATACAGTGGTCAACAGCAGCTATAGAAGCGTTCGATAACTGCAAAATTAAACTTTCCGATGCTACATTACTAATTCATCCTTCATCATCAGCACCTCTGGCCATCATGGTTGATGCTTCCGATACAGCGATTGGTGCTGTAGTTCAGCAATTAATTTCGGATACTTGGCAACCACTCGGTTTCTTTTCAGTACGTCTCAATGATACGCAAAAGAAATACAGTGCTTATGATCGCGAACTTCTATCGGCTTATTCTGGTGTTAAACACTTTCGTCATCTTCTCGAAGGTCGTACGTTTACACTATATACCGATCATAAACCACTCGTTCACGCATTTAGTCAGAATCCGGAAAAAGCATCTCCTCGTCAGTTTCGACACTTAGATTTCATTGGTCAATTCACAACCGATATCCAACACATTTCTGGTTTGGATAACATCGTTGCAGATACTCTCTCACGCATTAATCAAATTTCTATTCCTGAAAGTATTGATTATGCTATCATCGCAGATGCTCAGACTAATGACGAAGAATTCCAAGAAATCTTAAGGAGTAATTCGGTTCTCAAATTTGAGAAATTCCCTATTTCATTCAATTCGAAAACCCTAATACATTGCGATACTACAACTGCTACACCTAGACCATTCATTCCGCTTAATTTCCGAAAACAAGTTTTCGATGCATTTCATAATCTTTCTCATCCTGGCGTCAAAGCTTCCATTAAACTTTTGACTCAGAATGTCATCTGGCCATCTATTAATAAAGACGTCCAGAAAATGGCTCAAAACTGTGTAGCTTGCCAAAAGGCTAAAGTCTCTCGTCACACAAAATCTCCGCTTAGCACATACAAATTAACTTCTCAACGTTTTTCGATTATTCACCTCGACATCATTGGTCCATTACCAGTTTCTGATAATCAGCGGTATTGCGTTACATTGATTGATAGATACACCCGCTGGCCCGAGGCGATTCCAGTTCCTGATATTACTGCTGCTACAGTTGCCTTCGCTGTCTACTCTAATTGGATAGCTCGCTTTGGTGTGCCAGAGTCCATTGTTACGGACCAAGGCATGCAATTCGAATCGCAACTTTTTCACGAACTGGCAAACTTACTTGGATTCGAGCGACGGAGAACAACTAGTTACAATCCAAAATGTAATGGTATGATCGAGCGATGGCACCGCGTCATCAAGTCTGCCATTATGTGCTACGATCGAACAGATTGGACTAGTGTTCTCCCTTCAATTTTACTTGGACTACGAACGACGTACAGCGACGAACTGAAAGCAACACCTGCTGAACTCGTATTTGGGCTTACGACTCGAGTTCCAGGTACCTTTTTAGATCCTAGGAACGAACAAATTTTACAATCAGACTTTGTTACTAATCTAAAACGACACTTTGACGAAATACGACCTATACCGGCATCGCGACACGCAACGGACAAAATTTTTATCAGTAAAGATCTGCATACTTGCTCGCACGTTTTCTTACGAACTGACGCAGTACGCAGATCACTGCAACCACCATATACAGGACCATTTTTAGTAATTGACCGTACACCAAAATTTTATACATTAGATTTGAACGGAAGACACACCAAAATTTCAATCAACAGACTGAAACCATGTTTCACCGACAATCAGCAAACACTGACTACAAATACTGGACCATCTTTACCGACTCTCGAACCAAAACCTTCTATTTCGGCTAACGTGCCTGGGGTACTTGCTGCAGGGCCGAAAAGTAAAAAAAAGGTTCACTTCGATCTTGCACCAAAAAGTGTAAGGACTACAAGTTCGGGTCGTGTATCCAGGACCCCTTCTCGTTTCTTATATTTTCTTCGATAGATCTTCGATCTCTCTGGAGGGGGAGTATTTGTAGTGTTTTCATTTTGATCTTCATTTTTCATTTTTATTTTGTACCATTTAGATTTTTATTGTTTTCGTTTGCACTTTAGATTTTAATGGTTGCGTACAAAATTAGATTTAATTTTTATAAATAAGTAATCATTGATTTTATATTTGTTGATTTTTGTTTTTAATAAAAAAATTAGAGTTAGATTGTTACCAGACCAGAAAGGTTCTTTTATTTGTTGCCTTAAAAGAGGTTATGTTAGTAAAAATCAATTAATATCTCTGCAGAATTACAATTAACAAAAATAGCGATTTTAAATGTATTTCTAAATACTAATACAATAATTAAAAGAAATCAAAAAACCTATTGTATTTTAAATAAGATATTAAACGGTGAATCAATTGAAATTGGGCTGTGTTAGTGAACGTGATAACTGATAACATTTGTTGGTGATATACAGTATCATAGTATTTAATGGGGAACTACAACATTACCCATACCTGTATTATTTGACAATAAACGTCATAAAATATTGTTAGAAGTTAAAATTATTCTAGATAAATAGAACTTAAATTAAATATGTTGGTTAAATTAAATAAAATTTCTCAGTAAAATTCTCGATGTTCTATATAGGACTTGAAGTTCTGTTAATAAAAAAACGCACCTATAATCGATCGCCTGGGGTGACATGTTCTACCATCACTTCGATTCGCTTCGATAGTGAACATGGCATCGAAAAAAGTGATAGTCGGTTGTTGTACCATTTTCGATGGATACTATAAAGGAACATATTTTCGAAAATGAAATGACGTTTGACATCTATTTTTAATAGCTATTTCAACTGTTCAATCTGTCAATTATCTTGTAAACATAATAAATGTAAGTACGTTATTTATAAATCTCTACAATAGTTGACTTTAATTGTTAAATTATAGTAATGATGAATCCTAATTTATTTATTGGTGCTATATCGACTTCACACGATGTTGATAGGGAGGATGGAGATAAATATACATATTACATACATAATATATACAATATTATATTGAATATTTGAAATTTTTTATATGTGCTTTCATTATAATATAAAAATAAAAATAAATAATATTATTTTTAACGTAATTTAATTCAAATAAAAGTCATAATAATTTTCGCTTATTATGTGTATCACAAGCAAAAAATTCAGTGATAGATTGTCGAAAATTGTGATGATCGAAAATGATACAACATACCATAATCGAAATCAGTGATATTTCATCGAATATCGAAAATTGTGATGGTAGAACATGTCACCCCTGGGGGTCGATTATGTAAGCATTACGAGTTACGAGTTTTTCGAAATTACGACAAAACGCGATTATGTAAGACATTTCGAGTTCTCGTAATTGCGACATGTTGTTGTTTTACTCGTACAAGTTTTTGAGTTCGACAAGCAACTCGTAATGGTTGAAATGATTGTTTTTAAGGAAAATTTGTCAAAATTAACTGTTCAAATAATGTTTTTAGATATTTAGTAGTAATTCGGTGGTCTGGTGAGAAGCTGTCTGGGGGAATCAAGTTGGCACTTGTTGCCAGCTCCGTATCTTGCAGCTTCCACAAGTGTGCGTGTTACCTCCCCGTGGTGACCACCGGGCAACTATTACACCATGTGGTGTACTAGGCGAAAACACGGCGCTAAATAACTGGGCCGGGTTAAGGTGTTAATCGTACCGTGCTAATAACCGGCCAGGCTGGGGGCCCAGTCTAAAAACTAGCCCAGTCTCTAATGGTGTATCCGGATACTTGGCGCCCTCCGGATCATGTAGCCTTACCTGTGTATTGCGGATCTCTGCACAGGTGGACCTCCTTTCTCCGCTACTCGTGGGACCTATTATGGAAGATCCAGATAAAAAACAAGAAGAGACCGGTGCTCTTAAAAAACCGGAATCTAGTACTGCGGAGACATCGGCCTTTAGGCCCGGTCTCCAACGTGCAATTAGGGGCATAAGACCGAATGAGGCTGGCCCCTCGAAACCAAAGGGCAAAGGCACGAATGCTGGCCCTCCAACAGTGTCAAACTATCAGACCAGGAAGAGAGCCTGGCGCATGATCTCTAAGATCTGTAACATTCCGTTGGAGCAGAGAACGGATAGAGACAAGGATACGCTTGCGTGGGCAAGACGTATCACTGAGCCAAAGCAGGAGGGTTCCGTTGTGATCTCACAGCCGAAAAGGCAGAGATCTGATGATGAACCGCCTACGGAGGCTAAAAAGAAACGGGGTCCGGACAATGTTACCAGGCCCTTCAACGAGGTGCTAAAGGATCACCTGATCATGGCAGTCGTTGACAGGGCACAAGAAGATGGGAGCATTACGACCCTTAACTGGAGGAAGGTGGAGAAGGCCTTAGCCGCTATCTTCCTAAAAATCATAAGGGAGAACCCAGGACCTGCTCCGTCCTGCCGAGACGGAGGGTGGCACCGGGGTCACGTAAAACTGACTGCCTGTGCCGATGAGAGGTCTGTGACCCTCTATAAAAAGGCGATCGGCAGCCTGGGGGAAGTCTGGCCGGGGGCCAAACTAGCAGTGGTGACTAGGGAAGAAATTCCCTGCAGGCCAAGGGCACGAGCCTGGATTCCTGCGGAGCCGGATGATCCTAGGGAGATCCTGGAAATGTTGAAAATCAGCAATCCGGATCTGCCAACGGCCACCTGGAAGATTGCCAGGTTAGATGAGGTAAAGGCGGAAACAGATCACAGATCGGCCGTCATAATCATCGACAGAGAATCCGTGGGTGCTTTGGCAAAATCTGGAGGCCTGGTCAGCTATGGATTTGGAGCGATTACGCTCAAAATCTATAAGCGCGATGAGGCTGACAGACCTGGGGCAACTGCAGCAGGTGGGGAAGCCACTAGTGGTGTCCCGCCTATTGCTGGTGACCCAGATGTCCAAAGCATCCCGGAAGACGCCCAGGAGACACTATTCCTGGACTCGGAGATATCGAGATCATTGGGACTACGCTGTGGGCTCCTACCGGACGAATCGACGGCAGAAGATTCTGATTCAACAGTGGTGGAGGTAAGCAATATCTAATGCTTAAGATCCTTCAGATCAACCTCCATCACTCTAAAGCCGCCTCGGCGGCCCTCCTGCTCAAAATGGAATCTGAGTCCATTGATGTTGTTCTGGTTCAGGAACCTTGGGTCAATGGTGACCGGGTGCTGGACCTCAGAACTTCCAAATATAAAATACTACATGCGAAGAATGAAGGTAAGATACGTTCCTGCATTCTCGCTAGAAATAATTTGAATATTTTTATACTACTTAATTACAGCAACGCTGATGTAGTGGTGGCTAGCATCGAGATGGATGGGCAAAATCTCTGGCTAATATCGGCCTACCTACCGTACGAGGAGGAAAACATACCACCAGGTAGGTTGGTTAGTGCAATAATGGAGGCTCAAAAACGAAAAGTAGGAGTCATCATGGGCAGTGATGCTAATGCGCATCACTCAATCTGGGGAAGTACAAATATCAACAGGCGTAGGTGAGTTACTCCTTGATTTTATTTTAAGTACTAACCTAAATATATGTAATATCGGGTGCAAGCCAACCTTTATTACTAAAAATAGACAAGAAGTGCTGGATATCACACTTGTCTCGGATTTTATTAAGGAGAGGGTATTGAACTGGAAAGTGTCCGAAGACCATTCCTTTTCTGACCATTGTTATCTCCAATACGAAGTGGATACAAAACCCACTAGCAAACCACCCTTCAGGAATAGGAGGAAAACTGATTGGGATTGTTTCAGAACCATTCTGGGTAACTTATTACCGGTATCGGTTCCAAAACCTCCTGCATCTACACAGGAGCTTGATGCTCTAGAAGCCAAGCTATCTGATGCTTTTAACAAGGCCATGTTAGGTGCATGTCCTATCAGTAGACCCTTGGGTAAATCTCGGCCACCCTGGTGGTCGAAGGAACTCCAAGGTACTCGTATGAAATGCAGGAGACTGTTCAAGAAAGCGAAGAACACAAATGCTGCTGCAGACTGGGACTGTTACAAGGAAGTCCTCAAAACCTATAAGTACGAGCTGAGAGCAGCCAAAACGAGGGCTTGGAAACTCTACTGTGGCAATATACAGGAGTCCTCGGAGGCGGCCAGGCTACGCAAAGTACTTTGTTCTAGTCCTTCCATCCCGAGTTATCTACAACGACCGGATGGTTCATGGACTACATGTAGTGAGGAATCCCTGGAGCTATTACTAGAAACGCACTTCCCGGAGTGCTCGGTACTAGCTCCGGAGGGACCCATGATAAATAGGGGTGTAAACTCCGTAAGCCATATAGTAAGCAGGCGGAATATCCTATGGGCAATAAACAGCTTTAAGCCATACAAGTCGGCAGGGCCTGATGCCATTATCCCTGCGGATATCCAGCGAACTATTGACTTAACCCTGCCCTGGCTGGAAGTTATCTTCAAAGGCAGCCTGGAACTCTGTCACATTCCTAGGAAGTGGACTGAAATAAAAGTAATATTTATACCTAAGGCGGGAAAAAGCTCTCACTGCTATCCCAAAGACTTTAGGCCTATAAGCTTATCTTCTTTTCTGTTGAAAACACTGGAAAGACTAATAGAGGCTCACATTAGAGGCTCAATCAAGCCGGGCGAGCTGTCGGAATCTCAACACGCATACCGTAAGGGACGATCGGTGGAAACAGCTCTCCACTCCCTTATTGGCCCGATTGAGAAATCACTTGAATATAAAGAATATTCAATGGTAACCTTCTTGGATATAGAGGGGGCCTTTAGCAACGTCAGACCGGGAGCAATCACTGGGGCCCTTGCGTGTCTGGGGGTAGACGGGTCACTCAGAGGCTGGATAGATCATATGCTTAGAGGCAGGATCGTGACAGCTTATCTGGGTGGGACGTCTGCCGCCAGATACGTGAGCAGAGGGACACCTCAAGGTGGGGTTTTATCCCCCCTTCTTTGGAACTTGGTCATAAATGACCTGTTACTAAACCTGGAAGGGCAAGGCTTCAAGGTAGTTGCTTACGCGGATGACGTTGCTATTGCGGTCTTCGGTAAATATCCTAGTATGCTGAGTGAGCGCATGCAGTGCTCGCTTGGCTACCTCTCTGAGTGGGCACGCGGCTGCGGACTGAACGCAAACCCACAGAAAACAGAGCTGGTCCTCTTTACCAGGAAGCACAAGCTTCCTCAGTGTGACCCGCCAACATTAAATGGTACTCGCTTGATCTTTACGGATAGAGCAAAATACCTCGGACTTCTTTTGGATAGCAAGCTAATAAGCTGGTAACCAAACATCGTAGAGAGAGTAAAGAAAGCTACTATAGCGCTCTACTCCTGCAAAAATGCCATTGGAAAGAGATGGGGTATGGAGCCCCACATAGTACACTGGCTCTACGTTTCAGTGGTCAAACCTATACTGCTGTATGGGGTTGTCGTCTGGTGGCCAGCGTTAAAAATTATGGCCAACCTTAAACTATTGATGAAAGTCCAAAGAACGGCCTGCTTGTGTATAAGTGGGGCTCTCAGGAGCACACCTACTCAAGCTCTGGAGATTCTCTTTCATCTTACTCCATTGGATATTGCGGCCGAGCAGCTTGCATCTTGCACAGCCATTCGGCTCAAATCCATATCTATGTGGACCTGTAACAATGCAAGGCACTCGTCTATCCTATGCAACAGGGGTATTCCGGAAGCTACCGACTACGCTATTCCTTGCCATCTGCTGAGGTGAGATTCCAAACTGAGTTTCCCACCAGAGAGGACTGGGTGAACGAAACGGTTATGGACAATGAGGCGCTAAGCTTCTTCACGGATGGCTCAAAAAGGGATAGAGGGGTTGGCTGCGGGGTATTCTGTGAGGCACTAGGGGTTAACCTCTCTTTTCGTCTTCCCGACTTTTGCAGCGTTTTTCAAGCTGAACTGATCGCGATAATGGAAGTCATGGACTGGCTGAAGTATAATGTAATATCTACGAGGGATATTCGCATTTTTACGGACAGCATGGCTGCTTTTAAAACGCTACAATCATACTCCCTGACGTCGAAAGTAGCCCAGAACTGTCTGGCATCTTTAAATGAGATGGCTGATCAGTTCAACATCCGCTTGACGTGGGTGCCAGGGCATTTCAATATCGCAGGGAATGTAAAGGCAGATGAGTTGGCCCGCAAGGGTACAGCACGCCTAATAACCCAAAGCAGGCGGGATATAAAGATACCGCTTGCTTCATGTAAACTGTTGCTTCTGGAAGAAGCTATAAAAGAAACGAACGTCAGATGGTCTAACGCCAGTTCGTGTGTAATAACCAGGCAGATCTGGCCTGGTCTTGACCGGTCTAGATCAGACCAACTGATATCGCTTTGACGACACCATATTGGTATGGTCGTGGGAGCTATAACGGGACATTGTCTCATTGGGATACATGTGCGCAGACTGGGTGTCCCAGCCCACGATTTCTGCCGCAGCTGTGGTGATGAGGAGGAGGAGGAAAATGTGCTCCATCTGCTCTGCACCTGTCCTGGTCTAGCGTACAGCAGAACAAAATTTATGGGGACTTCCCCTTTGAACGACCTCACGGATCTTAGTAAGATCGGGATCCGGGACTTTAAACGCTTCTTGGTAAGCTCACGATGGTTCAGCGAGTGAAGAGGAGAAAACTCGAATGTGGTACAGCTACGGACCAATTTTATGTCTATGCTAGTCCTTTAGGACGGCCACCCTTAGCTAACCTAACCTAGTAGTAATTCAATAGTGGAACATATGATATTTTATTAATAAATTACTATTAAACTTGAATTTAATAGTTTGATTTATGCTATATTCATTCCATTTTGAAAAGTGCGACAACCATAGTAGTGTGGTGATTTTGCGAAAAACGATTTAATTGTCAAAAATCGTTTAAGTGTTGTTGAAGAAGTGATTACAATTTTTTTAATAAAAAATATAAAAAAGTATTTTCCAATCTATTACATAAAATGAAAATATGTGTGTTTATAATAATCATAATTTAATACTTTATTTTATATTTATAATATAAACAAATAATTAATATAATTTTTATTTTGTTTACAAAAACTATTATTTAGGGCAAACCGAACAAATGGACAGCAACTAAATAAAATTATTAGTTTTATGGAAGACCATCCCGATTTTGCCAAAGGTGAATGAATTCAACAACAGGATCCATTACAGTGTTTTCCTGTAAATAGAATTATGATATGTCAAATTAGCTTGGTTATAATGTTAAAACACCAAAAGATTACTTACTTTCAAATAAATTTTTAAATACACAAAATAATTTTATTTTTATTTATTTTATTTTAATTAATTTTTTTTTTTGTTTAAAACAAATAATTTTGATTTAAAACACGAACAATTTTCAAGCGCGCCAAATTTATTTCGACATAACCACAAAATATTTGTAAAAAAAATAAAAACCAAAACAAAATATGTGTCCGAAAATGAACATATCGGGCAACTCCTTTTTTTCGAAAAAATGGTATCTCGTACTTGCTTACATAATCGTGCTATGTCGCAATTACGACTTCATGGATGGGGCATGCTATAAGACTCTTTTTTAATTTAGTTCAATTCTTATTCGTAGGTGGCAATAGCGTAGGAAGGGTATACTTGACGTTAAAACACAAATAATTTAAGCAACAAAAATTCGTTAATTAAATTCCACCACTTTTCAAGTGAACACAAATTTAAAAAAAAATTTATCATAAGTTTGAGAACTGGTAAGACGTCATCAAAATGATCTCAAGTTTGTAGATACCAATTTCAATAGGTGCATTTAAAATGCTCAAGGCTGGATCAATTCCATCCCAAAATATTCCACTACGTAAGTTTGAGATAACGAGAATTAATAATATAGCAGAAGGGACGAACGAAATTGCAATCGGACTGAAATTTTAATGCTGGTGTTGTGCCGGTTTCAGAACCGGAACATATCGAGTCCTGCCGAGCAATCACCGTAGAAATTAAAAATAGTAATCACGATTTAACAGTTATTGTTTCCATAGAAGATCAAACAACACAAACCCATCGTAGTACAAACAATAGGACGACACAAACGCTTTCTAGTTTCGTTTCTTTTCTTCGATTTTCAAATATCATCAACGAGCAATTACAATATTTTACCGGATTGGACTCAGATCGATTTAATTTATTATTAGTTTGATGGGAAAAGATTAATTCATCCTGAAATCGATATTAAAGATCAACTTTTAATAACGCTTTTTAAGTATACATAGACACTGCAATGATTTTCTATTAATGCAAAATATTTTTTTAACTAACAGAAACGTGAACTACATATATACTCTTTTAAAACAGTAGCAAAATAATTTTATTATTGAGTTTAGTAGAAGCAGTATTCGAGTGCGAACGCCATTTTGTTTATCAAATAATTTGTTGGTATAGTGTTTTAATAAAAAGAAATTAATATTTTATACTTATATTTATATGTTTTTTATATTTTATATAGCAATCAAGGTGAAAAAATTAAATCTTAATTCAATATCTAAATGTGAATTAAAACTGTGATTAAATTTTACTTAATTTATGCAATGAATATTTTTTAAAAATCTACTTTTACGTTTTTTAAATTCAAAGCAAGCGTGTAGAAATTCCGCTCATATTAGCCGTTCGTTAACATTGCGCTAAAACGAGGTACAATCGAAAACCGGTTTGTTATTTATTATATTATATTATATTATTTGTCTATTCGTTTTCACAACTATTTCATTGCGTAAAAATTTTACGATAGCGAAGACTTTAGTACCATGAAGTCCTCGAAAACTGTGTGATTACTTTACGTTATGTTTGAAGGGCACGAGTTGTCGTAACTCGTAATACGAGAGATACATAATCGACCCCCTGGGGTGACATGTTCTACCATCACAATTTTCGAATTTCGATGAAATATCACTGATTTCGATAAAATGGTATGTTAAATTACATATCTCCATCCTCCCTATCAACATCGTGTGAAGTCGATATAGCACCAATAAATAAATTAGGATTCATCATATTCATTACTATAATTAAACAATTAAAGTCAACAATTGTAGAGATTTATAAATAACGTACTTACATTTATTATGTTTACAAGATAATTGACAGATTGAACAGTTGAAATACCTATTAAAAACAGATGTCAAACGTCATTTCATTTTCGAAAATATGTTCCTTGATAGTATCCATCGAAAATGGTACAACATACCGACTATCACTTTTTTCGATGCGATGTTCACTATCGAAGCGAATCGAAGTGATGGTAGAACATGTCAACCCTGGGCGATTATACCCAATGTGTGATTCAAATCATTGATAACTTCATACATCATCTGAAATATAAAAAACAAAAAAGTAGAAACCAACTGTCATTTGGTACGCAAATTTTAAGACCGAAGCAGATAAATTTTATTCTTTAATTTGTATTTAGAAATAGTAATTGCGTTAATAAAGTAACACAATATGAGTATTAACAGCGATAACGAAGATTCATTCCAATATTCGGAGACCCGTAATAAAAATGGTAATCACTGCCATAAGTTTCGTCCATGTTTTTAATCGTTCTTTAATTTTTATAGAAGATTCCGAGTCCAGTTGTTTCACAGATTCCAATGGTGGCGATTTTTCAATTGAATTACGGAGGAAACTAAACGGTGAGCGTAGTATGCGGTAAGCATAATATGGTTCATTTCAAAACGTTAATTATATTCTCCAGTAACCCCAGATGGTAACAAATCAAATGCGAACGTTAATAAGACCTTCACGAGCACATCATCAACCTCAAACAAATCTAACAATTTAAGCTCAATTGTTAATATTGGAAGTCCATATTCCAGCGGTGATGATGAGCCAATTATTTTTCTCAACAAACAAAAGAAACAGAATATTGGTAAGTGAAATCTAGTTTAGTTTATATTCAAAATAATGTGTAATTCGATTGTCTAGTAATTTCAGAAGGCGAGGACAACAAAGGTGACAAATCAAATGAATTCGTTAATAAATCTCTCGCAAGCACATCTATGTCAAACTCTTCTAAAAATATTAGCTCATTTGTTGATAGGTCAAATGAAAAAAGTACAGATTCCAGCGATGATGATTTTCCAATTATTTTTCACAGGAAACAAAAGAAACGCAATATTGGTAAGAGAAATCGATTTTGATGAGTTGTTTATTTCACAATATTATTCAATTCTCCAGTGAGCTCACAGGAAGAGGATGAGAATACCGATTATGACACTTCAAATGGAAAAAGGATGGATTCCAGCGATGATGAGTTTGCAATTGCTTCACGGAGGGAACAAGAGAAACATGCTATTGGTAAGTAATGTCGACTGTTTTAGTTGTTGCTTTCTAATGTTATTCACTCACAGTAATCTCAAACGGACATGATAAATCAAATGCGTTCACTAATAAACGATCTGCGAACATATCGTCAACGTCAGACACTTCTAAAACTTTAGGCTCATTTATTGACAAAAATTTGTTTGCAGACGAATCTCACCAAAACTCTACTGCGTCTGAAATTCAAGCTAGTCGTAACTCAAAAAGTTCATCAAGTCGATCGTCTACCACGAGCAACACAGAATATCGTGCGGAGAAAAATTCGATAAATTCCGACGAAAATGACAACGGAGACTATAATAATTCGAAACTTTACCAATCGCCGGATTATAAAGATAAAAAAGTTAGGGGATATCGATCGTCCATTCAGCAAAGTACAATAGCGCCATCAGATTCAGAACTGTTGGTGATAAACGATTCCGATGATGAAAAGTTTGAAGCCGAATTCCAAAGAAATGTATACTCACCAAGAACCCGAATGAGTATTACTGGGAAATGCAATACTTCGGATCTAAGTGATTCGGAAGATGAAATCTCAGTACAGCCGAATGTGACCAATATTGATGTAATAGATTCAATTGAAATTCCTGACTCCGATATGGAAAATGATGGCAATAGCATAGAAATAGTTGATGATAATACGTCAAATCGATACCTTAACATTAAATCATTCAATACTTCCGGCCTAAAAAATCCGTTGCAAGCATCCTCACCTATATCGAAACCAAAACCGATGCTACAACCAAAAATAACTAAACTTGCTAAAGTCTACGTATCGCAGGAGTTTTTCGATAAGCAAGTAATAAAATTGAACGATATGGAAAATGAGCTTCATAAATCCGTCCAACTACGTGGTGCATTCCAAGTAAAGCTACCGGACGATGGAAGGCGACTATCAGGGCGAATCAACCGTTTAAAGCTAGACATTGAACAACAACAGGAATACATTGCATCTCTTGAAATTCAAACCAGTTTTGACCAAAATGAGATAAAATTGAAACCCAAATTACCCCCCACAAAGGTGATCGAGCTGTCGTGGGAAGCATTGGATGCAGCGAACAATGAGGTTCAACCAAAATATACGGGTGCCGTGGGCTTAAAAACGTTCAATACGCAAAAAGTCATGACACTTGATACACTTAAAGATATTCACGAATCAATATCGTCTTGCCCGACACCAGATACATTCGCTAATGACCCCCAAGGTCTTATAGTAGAATTAATGCCACATCAAAAACATGCTTTAGCATGGTTGGAATGGCGAGAAACTCAAAAACCTCGCGGTGGAATTTTAGCCGATGATATGGGCTTGGGGAAAACATTAACTTTAATTTCCCACGTGCTTGCAGCCAATTATCGCAAAGAAAATTGTTTGGAGGAGGAGTCTGATGAGATGGAAAATCCACACAGCGGTTGGGCAGCCAAGGGCCGCAAAGATCGTGAGTATAAAATATAATTTACAAACTAAAATACAAACCAATATTAATTACTTAATCAGATTATGCTGGAGGCACTCTAGTCGTCTGTCCGGCCAGTTTAATCGGACAGTGGGAATCTGAAATAAAAACCCGAGTGAAACGAAATATCTTAACTTATGTAGTTCATCATGGGTCAAAACGTGATGTAAAAGCACGACATCTAGCCAAGGCGGATATGGTTATAACCACTTACAACATAGTATCGAGAGAGTGTAGTCCGAATAATATTGGCCCATTAGCCAATATTAAATGGGAACGGGTAGTTTTAGATGAGGCCCATGTAATTCGAAATCATAAAAGTCGTATGTCGGAATCAGTTAGTTCTTTAATCAGACGTTGTAATTGGATTCTAACTGGAACACCTATTCAAAATAAAGAGATGGACATGTTTGCTCTATTTAGGTTTTTAAAGTGTCGACCTTTTGATGATATGGCTCAATTCAAAAAATGGATAGATAATAAAAATGCTGGTGGACAGTTACGCATGAACACCATACTGAAAGCAATTCTTTTACGTCGTACCAAAGCCGAACTTATAGCGGCAGGTGGTCTATTAAGCATGCCAACTAAAACGGTACATATAGTTGAAGTGACTCTAGAAAAAGACGAAATGAATGTATACCAAAAGATAATGTTATATTCCCAAACTCTGTTTGCTCAGTACCTTCATCAGCGAGCGGAGAAAGATGATGGCAGAGTAGAATACCATAAAAAAAAGGCACCCAATAATGCGTTTCATAAAGCACACAAAATGATGGTTCAAATGCATTCGGCGGAGCGAGATGTTAAATCCCATGAAATTTTAGTGCTTTTATTGAGATTACGACAAATTTGCTGTCATCCTGGCTTAATTACGGCAATGCTCGAAGAAGAAGATAAGAGTGCAGTCTTTGAGGATAGCACTTCGGAACATGATAGTATCGATATAGATTTAATGGAACAACTGAATAAGTTAAATATAAACGAAAACGATACTGAATCGGCATCATTTGAAATTCCCCATAATGATCGTATGTTGAAAGCATCACATAAAGTATTACTTAAATCGAATCCCGTTTACGATTTATCCAAGCCAAGCAGTAAATTTCTAAAGGTGTTGGAAGTACTGAAAAAACATGTTCTACCCAAATATGAAAATGCTGTTATTGTGTCACAATGGACTAATGTACTAGAGATAATTGGTATGATGCTGCGGCGCGAAGGTATTTCTTCTTCATCTCTAACAGGATCGGTTCCAGTTAAAGATCGTGGGGCTATTGTTGAAAATTTTAACAAAATATCGCAACACTCAAAAGTACTTTTACTTTCATTAACCGCCGGTGGAGTGGGATTGAATTTAGTGGGTGGAAATCATTTGTTGCTGGTTGATCTACATTGGAATCCTCAGTTAGAAGCTCAAGCACAAGATCGGGTTTACCGCGTGGGTCAAACCATGCCTGTTTTAATTTATAAATTCGTATGCACCAATACAATAGAACAGAGAATACTCAAATTGCAGGAAAGAAAATTGGAAATTGCTAACGGAGTATTAACAGGTTCTGGTACAAAAGGTTCTAAATTGTCTATAGATGACCTCAAGAGCTTGTTTGAGGTATAAAATTGTTCTTGTATATAATTCATAAAATATGTTTGTACAGTGCTACACTATTGGTTAAATATATACCTTAATTTTTTTCTGATTTGTTTATATTATTTCAAAGCAAGACATTCGTTATGCGAATATAACGTATGTTAGTGAAGTATTATGAGGATCGTTGGGTTTCTGCAGAATAATTGTTTTTATTTATCAATATTAACATGAAATCAAAGTAAAATGTTTGCAGTAATGTTTATGCCTATTCTGTAATTCATTTTGAAAAAAAAATCTTGCTATTTTGTCATGTCTATTCTGTAACTCGGTTGGAAATATTCTGTTCCATTGGAGTTTTCTGTATCTCATTATACTGGAAAAATAACAAATGCTCGTTTAAATGGTTCGTACAAAATCGGCAAACGATTTCTTATAAACAAAACAAAAAACGAAAACAAACTGTTTAGAAAACAAGTAGTTTTACAAAAACTAAAAATTATCAATTAAAATTTTATCAATTTGAATTTATAACTATCTCAAACTGTTTTCAGATAAATTTTGCTTGTCTCATATAACTAGAAGATAAAAGCCTTCCAAAATCTGCCTATAGAAAAATCCCATAGTAAATTTCATCATTTCATATTAAAAAAAGAAACGAATAGCCCTATACGCATACTACATCAAAATCTTGTGTCATGGCTTGTAATATAGAGGCATTGGACGATTGTAAATGTAGGCTAAGCTCCTCTCGCGGAAAAACTGATTATTAATAAAACCGATCCATTTGAAGTTGGTGTTGTTTTTGAATTCGAAATTAGATGGCTGTGTGATTTTAAACGGCAATGGATAGATAGTTTTATTTTAGAAAAATTCCGCTACGTGGAATCCGTGATGCTCCAATCGTCAATAGAAGCTTTGACAATGGTAAATAAAACAAACATATTTACATATGTATTTACATTTCACATTAGTTTAATAACAATCAAACAAAAATACGGAATTAATTCACATAACATAACAATTCATTAGACTAAACCTAAAAATCAAAATACATATGCATGTGTATTAACTATTCATTCCATAGTATAATAAAACCAATAATAATAATAACTGATTTGCTTAATTGTTTTTTATACATGAATTCAAGGGCCCTACTATGACTTTTGACTACTATTTTCGACAGGTATCATCGTTTTCCTATAGTAGGCAAATGAAGAAAAAGGTAAACAATAGTAAATTTATAATATTGTTTTCCTTTTTCCTCCTTTGCTTACTATAGAAAAACGATAGCCGTCGGATAGTTGATTGATGCGTCTTTTTCTCAACTAAATATGACTGAAAAATATTTTCCTTTTTTGCAAGTGATGTTATCATTTGAGCACTCTTATTTATTGAAAAATGTTTTAAAGTTGCTGAACTATTGGCGATTTCAGAATATTTTGGCAGTGGTTTTTCATTTTTTAACGGTTCATCAACACTTTCCTCAGAACTACCTACCACAAGCGGGTCTGAATTTCATCATTTAGAAAATATATTTTTGGTCATATTAAAGGAGTTGATTTAATTCGCATAACCCCAAATACACTGGTCGCTAAACCGAATAGGGAGGTGGTCAGGGAAAGAGTATTTTTAGAACAAAAGTGGATGGTTAATGTGTTGGGATTGTAGAAAAGTGGTCTATTTAAGGAGGTGGTCAGAATGAAGGGGTGGTCACATTGGGAGGTTTATATATATATATATATATATATATATATATATATATATATATACATATATATATATATATATATATATATATATATATATATATATATATATATAAATGTATATATGTTTATATTATATATGTATATATATATATATATATATATATATATATATATATATATATATATATATATATATATATATATATATATATATATATATATATATATATATATATATATATATATATATATATATATATATATATATATATATATATATATATATATATATGTATATATATATATATTCATATATATTTCTCTTTCTCGCTAATAACATTTTTCTGATCGCACTTTTAATTCTATTTTCTATTTAACAATAACATTATTTGGTTATATTATCTCATTTCAAACAATGATATTTTTACTTCTTCTTTCCCAAGTATTTTACTTCCAGGTTGCTCGAATTTCCAGAACTCAATCTAAAGTTAGTTCAGAATAAGTTCCACCTGAAGAACTCAAAATAACCGAATATGCACTCAGTCATGTGTTTGTTGGGCTGAAGCAAACGTCAAAATATTTCGCATGCTTGTCGAGTTCCAAATGAAAATAATTTATTTGAGTAAAATATTTTTTTATTATTTACAAACATTTTATGTATTAAATGGTCAATTGAAAGATACATTTTCGAATTACCCGGATATTTAACATTAAATTTTATATCTTAAATTTACGAGTTGCTTTTTGGCCAAGATGTGATATATTAATCTTCTTTAAACTTCCTATTCTATCCATTAACTGTTCAAATTCTGTTTTTTTAGTGTTTATGTATGGATTTTCCGTGGTTGATTATATCTAAATATTATGAAACTTCCATCGCCGTGCATCAGGTGTTCCTGGATTTCCGGCAAGCCTATGACTCGATCAATCGAGAGAGTCTGTGGTCTGCGCTGGAATATCAAGATATGCCCACAAAAATGGTACGATTATGTAGGATGACAGTGACGCAGTCTCAATGCTGTGTGAAATTTGAGAACAGGCTATAAATAATTTTTGTAGTTAGCTCGGTGGTTCGGCAGGGAGATACTCTTTAATCTCATGTTGGAGTACATATTTCGTAAAACTGAAACACCTCAGCGCAACATCTTATATCGCCAGTCCAATCAGCATATGCAGATGGCATATGCGTGATTGGACTGAATAGTAACGGAGTCAAGGAAATACTTGATCCGTTTATAGAGTTTTCAGCTTCTGTTGGACTCCAGATCAATGAGTCAAAAACGAAATACCTGATCTCTGGTTACAGGGAGAATGGCATACCAGATTTTAGTAGTGGCCACTACACGTTTGTAGGAGTAAAAACTTACGACAAGTTCAAATACTTAGGCTCTCTTATCACTCACGATAACAGTGTGGGTGAGGATATCAAAGTGCGGCTGGCAACCGTGCTTTGTACCCTCTAAGACTACTGCTAAAATTTAAACACCTGTCAAGTGCCGTGAAGCTGAAGCTTTACAAAGCGTTGATCAGGCCCGTTGTTATGTTTGGATATGAAAGTTAGGCGCTGACGGACGAGAGATGGTTCCTTACGACCCAAAACACGAAATATATTGAGAGCCACCATATGGTAGGCGCAGAGGTCGTTGCAGGTGACCATGGCTCCACGGTGTTGAGAATGACTTGCCTTCTTCTGGTTGTCTAGGACAGTATGAAGACCAAGCCCAGGATCGAAACCGTTGGAGCCAGATTGTTGACGTAGTAATGGCCTTTAAACACTGTTTTTGTTTATTATTATGGATTTTCCGAAAGATTACTGGATTATTATTTTCCCTCGAACTATTTCGTATTCCTTTTAATGTAGTGGGAAACTGTACCTGGAACATTGGTGTTCTGTTCAATAGTCGTGCTTTTAAATTCAAAAATTTTCGAGTTCGCATATAGTTCTGGATAAGAATTTTCTCGTTTTATCAGTAAAATCCAAATGAATTTAATTTTTTATCAATGAATATGAAACATTTAATGTTAAACTACACATTTTAATTTAATATTATTAACATTGGCCCCTGTGGTCGGGGGCACTCACATGTCTCGTAAATCAAAATTGCACGAACATGTTTCCCAAGAATACCACCACAGTATCCTTTGCTTGTCGTAGGAGGCGACTAAACGGTTGGATCGCTGGGCTGACGACCCGCATCCGTAAAAAAATATAGTGTTTATAAAGTCAACAAAAAGAAAAATGGATACCGCCAAAACAACACCGGACCCCCGCTCAAGTACTCGGACACGAGATTTAGGATCGGCACCAGGAGCGCTAGAGGGCCTAATCACGTGCATGAAGGAGTATCGGCTGGAACTCGTTGCTCTTCAAGAAACTCGCTGGCCTAAAAGTGGAGACCGTGTGTCCCAGGGCTATACTTTGTTCTACAGTGGAGATGACCTCGGAAATCTTGGAGCTGGATTTCTTCTTGGGCCGCAGGTAAAGAACGCTGTTTTGGATTTCCAAGCAGTCAATAACCGATTGTGTAAGCTTCGCTTGCGCATGAAGTTAGCTAACCTGTCGATAATTTGTGTACATGCGCCCACAGAAGTCAGCCAGCCCCAAGATAAAGACTCATTTTACAATGACTTGGACGATCTGATGGGATCTATACCCGAACACGATGTTAGAATGGTAATTGGGGACTTTAATGCTAGAGCTGGCAGAAATCAGACCGACTTGTGTGAAAACATAGGTCCGTACTCCCGACACGAAACTGCGACCGATAATGGTGAGAGAATGATGTACTTTGCGGTTGCTCATGATCTGAGAGTAGCAAGCACATTCTTCCCTCACAAACACATACATCTAGAGACATGGACACATCCTCGCGGAACTTCCCGCAGCCAAATTGACCATGTGTTAATTTCTAAAGGACGGGCTCAGGTTGTGCAGGATGTGAGAACTTATCGGTCAGCTACCAAATACGTAGGCAGCGATCATCATTTGGTCGCTGCAAAGCTACGATGGAAGTTTTCGTACAAGTCTGGGAACACAGCGAAACGCATGGTACGATTCAACTGATAAATGAAGATCAAAAGAAACAATATCAGGATCTTGTCAGCGACACCATTAATGAAGCTAATTACCAGTCTGACTGCGTGAACTCTGTCTGGGAGGTACTGAAAACTTCGGTTGTCAGTGCTGCTCAACAGACTTTAGGTATAGTGAAAGTCAGACCCAAGAATGATTGGTTTGATGACGAGTGTCGTCTTGCAGTTGAGCAACAAAATATAGCCCATAATGAAATGCAACAACGTCTCACAATCGCGAGGAAAAACAAGGCTGCTCTTGCAAGAAGGGCAGCTAAGCGGATTTGTAGACGGAAGAAGCGAGAATGGTGGAAGGCCGAGGTTCTGAAAGTACAACAACTCAGCAATGAGCGCAGTTCGCGTAATTTCTTTAAAGGAATTACTGGACTGCACCATACTTTCAGGCCTACGTCAACCGCCATTCGGGACCGGGATGGAAACCTCTGTGTCAACATCGACGCAGTACTTGACGCATGGAGTGGACACTTTACTGACCTGCTTGATGTCCATCATGCGTCACAGACTGTTGTTGAGCCACCTCTAATACAGACTGCGGAGATTTGCACTGAGGAGCCATCCCATGAGGAATTCACTAAAGCTATGCAGAGATTGAAACGAAACCGTGCACCTGGAGTGGACTGCATTAATTCGGAGCTCTTGATATTTGGAGGGGATACTTTGTGGAACAGTCTTTTCGACCTTATTCGATTAGTATGCGGCGAACCGAAGTTATGCCTGACGAATGGAAAGTGGCCACGATATGCCCCATCTTTAAGAAGGGAGACCGCTTGAAGTGTGAGAATTATCGCGGTATAGCTCTCCTTTGCACAGCATACAAGTTACTGTCATACATTGTATTGGATAGAATCACTCCTCTAGCGGAGGGCTTGGTTGGTGACTATCAAGGAGGATATCGTCCGAATCGATCAGTCACCGATCAGGTCTTTTCGCTGCGGATGATTCTATCTAAATATTAGGAGACATCCATCCCCATACATCAGGTGTTCCTGGATTTCCGGCAGGCCTATGACTCGATCAATCGAGAGTTTGTGGTCTGCCCTGGAATACCTAGGAATGCCAACAAAACTGGTTCGACTATGTAGGATGACAGTGACGCAGTCTGAATGCAGTGTTAAAGTTGAGAACAGGCTATCGACAATTTTTGTAGTTAACTCGGGTGTTTGGCAGGGAGATGCTCTGTCCCCGATACTCTTTAATCTCATGTTGGAGTACATCTTTCGTAAAACTGAAACACCGCAGCGTAACATCTTATATCGCCAGTCCAATCATGTGCTTGCATATGCAGATGACATATGCGTGATTGGACTGAATAGCAACGGAGTGAAAGAAATATTTGATCCGCTTGTAGAGTTTTCAGCATCAGTTGGACTCAAGGTCAATGAGTCCAAAACGAAATACCTGATCTCTGGTTTTTGGGACAATGGCATACCACATTTTTGTAGTGGCCATCACACGTTTGAGGGAGTGAGGAGGTCCAAATATTTGGGTTCTCTTATCACTCACGATAACAGTGTGGGTGAGGATATCAAAGTGTGGCTGGCAGCTGGCAGTCGTTCTTTGTATCCTCTAAGGCCACTGCTAAAATCTAAACACTTATCAAGTGCCGTGAAACTGAAGCTTTACAAAGCGTTGATCAGGCCCGTTGTTATGTTTGTATGTGAAAGTTGGGCGCTGACGGATGAGTACGTGAGATGGCTCCTAACATTTGAGAGGTCATGCGTGTGATTTACGGCCCAAAACGCGAAATAGATGGTACCTACCGAGCTCTGTACAATATCGAGATCAGAGATCTGATGAAGATCCCCGATATTGTACATGAAGCAAGATCGCAGCGAGTACGCTGGCTCGGTCACGTTCTGCGTGCTGATCCGGAACGAATTGTGCAGCGATCTCTGAAAGGAGAGCCACCATATGGTAGGCGCAGAGGTCGATGCAGGCGACTATGGCTCCACGATGTAGAGAACGATTTGGCCTCTTCAGATTGTCTTAGACAGTATGAAGACCATGCTCGGGATCGAAACCGCTGGAGCCAAATTGTTGACTCAGTAAGGGGCCAGTAATGGCCTTTAAAACTGTTTTAATTAATTAATTATCAACATAAAATTAAATGTAAAAGTTTATTGTTCAATGTTCTGGATAAAACAATGTTTTTTCAAGTACTCGATAAAATCATAGTACACGAACTCGAAAAAAATGGAATTTTGGCCGTGTGTCAATTATGTCGATTTTCTTTGATTTTACAAAAAATATCAATTATTTTCTTGCCAATCGAAAACGAAAAATAATTGATTATTTTTTGTCTTTGTGTTGGTATTTTGATATTTTGTTTTCTGTCAGTTTAATGTGAATTTGTTGTTGTATTAGAATTTATAAATATCAAACTCATATAGTAGACATGGTATAATGAAATATATTTTTTTGTTCTTTTCTTGCTATCAACCAACCAAGTCGTTTCATTTATTATCTATATCGTTTCAACAGGTTATGGGCCCAGAACGACGCATTTTTTTTTTTTTCGTGTGTAATTGGACAATTTTTTTTTAATAAACGCATATATAATTATTACTAAATAAAGGGATAGCAGAAATATTACACGTGTGTCTAACGAAAACTAGAAAATAAAATAAAATAAAAAGAAAATGGCCGCCAATAATTTCGTTATAGAAAAATTAAAGGGTCGAGAAAATTATGACTCATGGCGCTTTACTGTTCAAACATATTTAGAACACGAACAGTTATGGTTGTGTGTTACTGGTGAGGATAAAGATGAAGAAAAAATAACAAAAGCAAAGGCAAAAATTATTCTTTTGATTGATCCAATCAATTATGTTCATGTTCGATTGAGTAAAACAGCTCAAGAGGCATGGAAAGCCCTTGAAAAAGCTTTCTTGGATTCTGGTCTCACGCGAAAAGTGGGGCTTTTACGAAAACTAATTACAACATATCTAGAAGATTGCGTTTCAGTAGAAGAATATGTCAATTCAATTATATCAACCGCTCACAAATTAAGAAATATTGGCATGGATCTGAGTGATGAATGGGTAGGAACTATTTTATTAGCCGGCTTGCCTGATAAATTCAAGCCAATGATCATGGGCATCGAAAGCTCAGGTGTTGATTTAACTGCGGATTCAATTAAAGCGAAGCTGCTGCAAGATGTACAGTTGGATAATTTGTCATCAGATGGCACTACAGCAACAAAAGCTCTGTACAGTGCGAGTAATTATAGAAAATTCAGGTATAACAAAAGATATCCACAAGATATTAGTAAAATTCGTTGTTATAAATAAATATGGACATTTGGCGAATAGTTGCACTGACAATAAACATATTGAGTCAAACTCAAATCAGCAAAGCAGTTCTGCATTGTTATATACTTCTTTTGCAGTAAGCGAAATTAAAAAGGATAGTTGGTACATAGACTCAGGCGCATCATCGCATATGTCAATGGATGCAAGTTTATTAAGGGAAATTTCAAATCCAACATTAACTATAATGAAACGTTTGCTCCAGTCGTACGTTTCAGCTCTATAAGATATCTTATTAGTTTGGCAGCAAAATATGACCTTGAGATCGATCAAATGGACGCAGTAACTGCGTTTTTGCAGGGCGACTTACCTGATGAGATTTATATGCTGCAACCAGAAGGTTTTGCCAGTGGAACTAAAGTGTACAAGCTCCGAAAATCTCTATATGGTTTGAAACAGGCAAGCAGAATTTGGAATCAAAAATTGGATAACAATCTGAAAGAAATGGGTCTTACTCGCTCAAAAGTTGACCCTTGTGTCTACTTCAAACTCGATGGAGATAAAATGCTGATGATCGCAATTTATGTAGATGATTTTATCATTTTTAGCAATGATATAGGTGTGAAGAATTGGATTAAAACAGAACTGATGAAGCGGTTCAAAATGTTGGATTTGAGGGAAGCCGCTTATTGCCTTGGTTTACGCATTACCCGTGACCGGAAAAAGGGACTCATATCCATCGATCAACAACAATATATTCAAGAAGTGTTGCAGAAATTTAACATGATGGACTGCAACCCAGTTTTAACACCGTTTGATCCTAATCAGATTCTGACAAATGATATGTGTCCAAAAAATGATGCTGAACAAAAAGAAATGGCAGATGTACCCTACCAGGAAGCGGTTGGAAGTATTCTTTTCGCAGCACAAGTGTCAAGACCAGATTTATCGTTTGCTGTAAGTAATGTTAGTCGTTACAACATGAATCCTGGCAAATCGCATTGGAATGCGGTAAAAAGAATTCTACGATATTTAAAGGGAAATTCAAGTTTGAAACTGACATTTTCCCGTGAAGCACATACTGGAATTCTTGGATATTGTGATGCAGATTGGGCTGCAGATGTTGATGAACGTCGCTCCAATGCAGGATATGTATTTTTGAATCAGGGGGCAGCAGTGTCGTGGAATTCAAAACGACAACCAACAGTTGCCTTGTCAACCACAGAGGCGGAGTATATGTCGCTATCTTCGGCTTCCCAGGAAGCGATGTGGTTAAGTGGACTTCAGAAGGAATTATTTGAAAATAATCAACCTGTTCCTACAATACTATGTGACAACAAAAGTGCTTTATGCTTAGCATCTGGAGTTTCATACAATGCCAGAACAAAGCACATTGATATTAGACACCATTTTATTCGTGAATTGTTGGAAGAGTCAAAAATTAAATTGGATTACATCGGCACAAAGGACACGGTTGCAGATGTCTTAACGAAGGCACTTTTTAGTGAAAAACACCAAAAATGTACTTCAGGAATGGGTTTGAGAGAAATTAAATTCTAGTGGGGATGTTGTTGTATTAGAATTTATAAATATCAAACTCATATAGTAAACATGGTATAATGAAATATATTTTTTTTGTTCTTTTCTTGCTATCAACCAACCAAGTCGTTTCATTTATTATCTATATCGTTTCAACAGAATTTCATGTTAATGAAATAAATATAATGAATATGTTTGTGTTTTATTTATTATAATCTATCTATTATTTATAATTTATATGTAATATTTTTGCTTTAAATTTTAAAAACTAGAAGCAATTCGATTGTGTTTTACTTCGCCCAAATGCTTCAATACATTGTCAGTTACATTTTCTGCCGAGTTATCAGTTGAATCATTTTGTTCTGTCGATGTTATCTGCTGATCTTGTGTACGATCTGAGGTAATGTTTGATGCCTCATCCCATAAATCGCCACTGCCAATGCAGACTACCTCAAAACAACTACGCAGACTACGACTAACAAAATTATGGACAAATTATTATAACCACACAGCAAGAAAACCATTGAATTGACATAAAAATGGCGAGGCGTCTATTTGTCATATTTGACATTTCTATTTTTCAATGTAGTGGTAGTAGATTATAGAAAAAATCATGACTTGAATTGATTATACATCAAAAAATAATCAATTATTTTCGCCAAAGAAATATGAAACACTTCAAAATATCAATTATTTGTCAAAATAATCAATTATTTGTCAAAATAATCAATTATTTGTCAAAATAATCAATTATTTTTAACCAAAGAAAATCGACATTAGTTATAAAGAAATTTAAAAATTTATATTTTGACAGAAAATACAAATTTATTTTGGTTTGTTCACAATACATTAAACAAATAAATTGAAAAATTTGATTTTCCTGTCAGAAATTGAGGATTTCATCGTCTGTCCATTCGACTTGTGCGACTGACGTGAATTCGTGAGACGTGTGGTGTGGCCGCGGTTTTAAATTAGTGCATTGTCCATATCATAATTGTGTTTTGAAGTATTGGAATACCACTATCGTTTGACATTTCAAACTAATAAATATTTCAGCAAATTTCGGTATCATTTAATAACAATTGGTTAAAATTAGTTCACACAATATAATTTTACTAACCGATGCAATGAATATTTCGGTAAGTAATACAGTAAACTAAACTATTAGCTAATAAACTTTCCGAACTTCAGAAATGAAATAAAATAAAATGTGCGACTATGATTTGTTATGTGGGTATGTTAAAGTTAAACCCATTTTATTTTATTTGCAGCATTTAAACACTCTGAATAGTGAACAACTGAAAATAGCCCCTAAATCTGGCGGAAGGCAACTGTGGCACAACTGTGTTTCGCGGCTGAATTTATACAAGCTTGACGATGGAATCGAATTTCGTGAATTTCCGTTAAAATGTGGCTACCCTCAACCTATTTATATGGAGGAGGAAGAGTATGCATCTTTTTTCAATCATCCATATGTTCTTGTGCGTCAAAAGCATAACTACAAAGAACGCCTGGCACAACTGAAAAGAAAAATTATGGGAAGAAGAAGGAATAAAAAATTTGAAGCTAAATTGGGAAAAGAGGTGTACGGTGGAAATTTTCCACTTTTCGTTGAGCTCTTGAAACAAGATCCTGACAAGTATTTTGATGGTCCTTATGATTGGTACTATACCGGGGGAAGTCTAACGCTATCAACACAAAACAATTGTAACGACATTTTTCTGCTCTCAGTAACCGGAAAATATCTTGATAAACTGAGAGTATCACATGGGAAAACACGAACTAAGATTATCGATTTAAATAAAGAAGCCGGTATAATTTACGAAACATATAAGAACAAAGGTTACTATACGGTTCGGCAAAAAAGATGTGTCACCGGCTTTTGCCACGATGAAACGGAGGATTTACTAGATTTGCACGAAACGTTTACAATCGATTCAAAAGTACCATTACTTAGTAGCGCATTTATAACGGATTCCAAAATCGCCACAATCGATGCAAATCAAATCATTAAACATTGGGACCTTGTAACGTTGTGTTCCGACCAATCGAAATTGTTTAAAATTAAACGAAAAATTGATAATTGGGGTTACTTGAAAAGTTTTAACGAACCGCTCGTATTATACACGAATCGTTCAGAATTTAATATTTTGGACTTTCGAGTCCCCGACTACAGTACAATTGGTACGTACGTTTATGAAAATTCCTATGAATGTAATAAAATTTATGGCATGACCAACAGTAAATTTGATAACCTTGTCTACATATCAGCCAACCATGCAATCTACGGATTAGATATTCGATGTTTGCCTGAAAAATTATCCATGAATACGGTTAATAAATGGACGCATCTAATGAGTTTACCTCCTATAATGATCAATACTGTACTGTACAATGGCGATGAATACATTTATCTCAGTAGTTCGTTAAAAGATAATAAAAAAATTTGTGTGAATAAAAAAAATACAGTATACAGTTCGCCATATTTACCGTATAAACCGAAAAATATTGGGGACACATACCGGCAGATTCGCCTGCAAGGTAAATGTATTAATCCTATTTCGGATTTTGACGAGCGATTAAATCTATGCACCACCGGTATTGGTATTTTTGTCAATAATGATATTCTACATACGATCGAATCGAACGCGAGCGGTGATATTTTCTATCAAAAATTCGAAGACAATGATCATGGAGTACCCGCCGATACAATTGAAAATATGGAGGTATGGGTCAATTACTTGAGAACCAATCGATGTAGTAAAATTACAAACATGGATCAGATGAATTCAATTCTGTTGGCGATGCAATGTAAGAAACTATCTCTAGCAGCCGGAACAGTTGACGATGATAATGATCTAACCACAGAAGAATATTCTCGCCGAAAATCTAAATGGCAACGCAGCGTAAATGAATTGTACCAGTATAAAGATGTTCTGGCTAAAAATATTATCGATGCATGGGATATTACAGTACCTGCCGGACCCAATTATATCGATTCTCAATTAGAATCACAGCTCAATTTAAGTGAATTACCGTATTCGTCTAAAATTGATGATTGGTTTACACGGAATGGTGAAATTGAACCTTCATTTGTTACCACTACTGAAGATGATAATGGTAATAAAACAGATATGAGTATATTTAATGCGAATCAAGATGTTATGAATAAGTCGTCTCAGAATGGTAAAACTGACATGAGTCAAAAAATTAGAATGAAGCGGAATGCAATCAAACGAAGTAGAACTGATGGATTTTAAGGAAATTGTTAATAAATTAATGTTGGGTTTAAAATAAATTTTGTTATTTTATATTTACTTTGGTAATCATGAGGTTGGAACACATTTAAGCTGCAGCAATTGGATCCGATTGTTCGGGGTTTTCTCTTAAGTCTTTTATACCGGGTTTCCAACGTGATAGTATTATACTACGACGATGGAAACGCGGCATTGTTTAGTATAATAATAATAATAATAGTTCAGTATTTAAAGGCCATTACTGGCCCCTTACTGCGTCAACAATCTGGCTCCAATATATTATAACAACGGTTTCGATCCTGGGATTGGTCCTCATAGGTAGTATAATAATTTATTATAATATTCCAGTATATTATCTATCAAAAATATAGTATAGGTATCAAATTATATTTTTAACAATATATTTCATGACAGTGTACTTTTTTTTACAATTTCGATTCGATCGAAGTTTTTTTTGTGGTATTTTGATATAACTATACGTTTTTGATTTACATACATAGTTATTGTGATTTGATTATTGTTATGAAATTTATATAATAATAACAGTGTTAAAGGCCATTACTGGCCCCTTACTGAATCAACAATCTGGCTCCAACGGTTTCGATCCTGAGCTTGGTCTTCATACTGTCTTAGACAATCTGAAGAGGCCAAGTCGTTCTCTACATCGTGGAGCCATCGTCGCCTGCAACGACCTCTGCGCCTACCATATGGTGGCTCTCCTTTCAGAGATCGCTGCACAATTCGTTCCGGATCAGCACGCAGAACGTGACCGAGCCAGCGTACTCGCTGAGATCTAACTTCATGTACAATATCGGGGATCTTCATCAGATCTCTGATCTCGAAATTGTACAGAGCTCGGTATGTACCATCTATTTCGCGTTTAGGGCCGTAAATCACACGCATGATTCTTCTCTCAAATGTAAGGAGCCATCTCACGTACTCATCCGTCAGCGCCCAACTTTCACATCCAAACATAACAACGGGCCTGATCAACGCTTTGTAAAGCTTCAGCTTCACGGCACTTGATAAGTGTTTAGATTTTAGCAGTGGCCTTAGAGGATATAAAGAACGACTGCCAGCTGCCAGCCGCACTTTAATATCCTCACCCACACTGTTATCGTGAGTGATAAGAGAGCCCAAATATTTGAACCTCCTCACTCCCTCAAACGTGTGGTGGCCACTACTAAAATCTGGTGTGCCATTGTCTCTAAAACCAGAGATCAGGTATTTCGTTTTGGACTCATTGATCTGGAGTCCAACAGAAGCTGAAAACTCTACAAGCGGATCAAGTATTTCTTTCACTCCGTTGCTATTCAGTCCAATCACGCATATGTCATCTGCATATGCAAGCACTTGATTGGACTGGCGATATAAGATGTTGCGCTGAGGTGTTTCAGTTTTACGAAAGATGTACTCCAACATGAGATTAAATAGTATCGAGGACAGAGCATCTCCCTGCCGAACACCCGAGTTAACTGCAAAAATTGTCGATAGCCTGTTCTCAACTTTAACACAGCATTGAGACTGCGTCACTGTCATCCTACACAGTCGTACCAATTTTGTTGGCATTCCTAGGTATTCCAGGGCAGACCACAAACTCTCTCGATTGATCGAGTCGTAGGCCTGCCGGAAATCCAGGAAAACCTGATGTACGGAGATGGATGTCTCATAATATTTAGATAGAATCATCCGCAGCGAAAAGACCTGATCAGTGACTGATCGATTCGGACGAAATCCTCCCTGATAGTCACCAACCAAGCCCTCCGCCAGAGGAGTGATTCTATTCAATAAAATGTATGACAGTAACTTGTATGCTGTGCAAAGGAGAGCTATACCGCGATAATTCTCACACTTCAAGCGGTCTCCCTTCTTGAAGATGGGGCATATCGCGGCCACTTTCCATTCATCAGGCATAACTTCGGTTCGCCATACTAATCGAATAAGGTCGAAAAGACAGTTCCACAAAGTATCCCCTCCGAATATCAAGAGCTCCGAATTAATGCAGTCCACTCCAGGTGAGCGGTTTCGTTTCATTCTCTGCATGGCCTTAGTGAATTCCTCATGGGATGGCTCCTCAGTGCAAATCTCCGCAGACTGTTTTAGAGGTGGCTCAACAACAGTCTGTGACGCATGATGACCATCAAGTAGGTCAGTAAAGTGTCCACTCCATGCGTCAAGTACTGCGTCGATGTTGACACAGAGGTTTCCATCCCGGTCCCGAATGGCGGTTGACGAAGGCCTGAAAGTATGGTGCAATCCAGTAATTCCTTTAAAGAAATTACGTGAACTACGCTCATTGCTGAGTTGTTGTACTTTCAGAACCTCGGCCTTCCACCATTCTCGCTTCTTCCGTCTACAAATCCGCTAAGCTGCCCTTCTTGCAAGAGCTGCCTTGTTTTTCCTTTCGATTGTAAGACGTTGTTGCACTTCATTATGGGCTATATTTTGTTGCTCAACTGCAAGACGACACTCGTCATCAAACCAATCATTCTTGGGTCTGACTTTCACTATACCTAAAGTCTGTTGAGCAGCACTGACAACCGAAGTTTTCAGTACCTCCCAGACAGAGTTCACGCAGTCAGACTGGTAATTAGCTCCCTCAATGTTGTCGCTGACAAGATCCTGATATCGTTTCTTTTGATCTTCATTTATCAGACCTTCACAGTCGAAACGTTCCATCCGTTTCGCTGTGTTCCCCGACCTGTACGAAAACTTCCACCGTAGCTTTGCAGCGACCAAATAATGATCGCTGCCTACGTATTTGGTTGCTGACCGATAAGTTCTCACACCCTGCACAACCCGAGCTCGCCCTTTTGAAATTAACACGTGGTCAATTTGGCTCCGGGATGTTTTGCGAGGATGTGTCCATGTCTCTAGGTGTATCTGTTTGTGAGGGAAGAATGTGCTTGCTACTCTAAGATCATGAGCAATTGCAAAGTACATCATTCTCTCACCATTATCGGTCGCAGTTTCGTGTCGGGAGTACGGACCTATGTTTTCACACAAGTCGGCCTGATTTCTGCCAGCTCTAGCATTAAAGTCCCCAATTATCATTCTAACATCGTGTTCGGGTATAGATCCCATCAGATCGTCCAAGTCATTGTAAAATGAGTCTTTATCTTGGGGCTGGCTGACTTCTGTGGGCGCATGTACACAAATTATCGACAGGTTGGCTAACTTCATGCGCAGGCGAAGCATACACAATCGGTTATTGACTGCTTGAAAATCCAAAACAGCCTTCTTTACCTGCGGCCCAAGAAGAAATCCAGCTCCAAGATTTCCGAGGTCATCTCCACTGTAGAACAACGTATAGCCCTGGGACACATGGTCTCCACTTTGAGGCCAGCGAGTTTCTAGAAGAGCAACGAGTTCCAGCCGATACTCTTTCATGCACGTGATTAGACCCTCCAACGCTCCTGGTTTTCTAAGTGATTGCACGTTCCACGTGCCGATCCTAAATCTCGTATCCGGGTACTTGAGCGGGGGTCCGGTGTTGTTTTGGCGGTATCCATTTTTCTTTTTGTTGATTTTATAAACAGTTGATTTTTTTACGGATGCGGGTCGTCAGCCCAGCGATCCAACCGTTTAGTCGCCTCCTACGACAAGCAAAGGATACTGTGGTGGTATTCTTAGGAAACATGTTCGTGCAATTTAGATTTACGAGACATGTGAGTGCCCCCCGACCACAGGGGCCAATGAAATTTATATAAAACCTTAAAGAAAAATTTCAATATTCAAACAAAATTATACGGGTTACTATTATGCTACTTACGATGGAAACCCGGTATGTATTAACCCGTCTTATTAAAAGGTAACCAAATGGATTACGTCGACAAAACTAAGCATAATTGTAGAAAATCTATAATATAACGTCTATGCTTGTGCTTTTTAGCTTGCAATACAGCCATTTTGCCTCTTATACCGGGTTTCCATCGTGATAGTTTAATAGTATTATACTATTATACTACGACGATGGAAACGCGAAGTTGGTAGTATAATACTTTATTATAATATTTCAGTATACTAGCTATCAAAAATAAAGTAGGTATTAAATTATATTTTTAACAATATATTTCATGACAGTGTACTTTTTTACCACAATTTCGATTCGTTCGAAGTTTTTTTTGTGGTATTTTGATATAACTATACGTTTTTGATTTACATACGTGATTTGAATATTGTAATGAAATTTGTATAAAACATTAAAAGACAAATTTCAATATTCAAACATAATTATACAGCTTACTTCCCACTATATGATGGAAACCCGACTATGAATGATAGTATAATAGTACATTACTATTATACTATTATGCTATTGACGATGGAAACCCGGTATAAATGTCACTACTATTAATTAAATTTAAAATGTATCAAGATTTATAACGATCTTTACTAACGACGTACAAAACCCAAATAACAAAACACCATGGTTATTTGAGTTGCCTTTACGAAATTTTCTGCGGTACATTTGGGCCACGGGCCAACTTAAAAGAGTTAAATTTAAAAAAAAAAATTGCAATTGTACTAGTGTCATACCAACAAAACAAAATTAAAATTATTTATTTTTTAGGTCGTTTTGTGGGTCAATTGATGTTAGCTCTTTAAACAAAAAGTAGGGCTATAACTATTTTTGTTTGTAGCTGTCATCATAATACATATTATCTATTATCTGTTAATGTGTTAGTTAATGTAGATTTCGATTACTTTGTTTGATTAAAGTTGAATGAATTAACTAGAATAGTTAAATTTACATAAAGTATATGTATAACACAAATTCATATCAAATAAAATTAAGAACTACAAGATAAATATTTGTTTTATTTATTTTAATAATAAAATAAGAATATACATAATTTAAAATTTGTCCATAGTGGGTTCTTAATATATTTTCCATAAATTTTGATAGTTGATAGATAGATGACAGTTGCGTTTGTCTTATTAAAAACAGTTTCTGTTTTTGTCTTGATAAAGACAGTTCAAATTGTTCATCTTGTGATTCGTTATAAAAAAAACACGACATTGTTTAAAAAACCGAAATATTGAATTTAATTTATGTAATTTAAAAAAATAAAACAAATAGAATTTACATAGAAAATTTATATGAAATATTGATAAAATATTACAACTAAACTTAAAAAATGAAATTTAACTACGAAAACACGAAAAATAATTAAGAAATGAATCAATAAGGTATTAAACGAAAATATTAACAATAAACCGTATAATGAAATGAACCAATAAGATATTAAACGAAAATATAAACAATTAACCGTATAACCACAAGAATAAAATAAAAACGCTTAATCAAAATTATTATAAAATTATTCACGATAAGATACAATTACAAACAATATTTGATAGACGTCAAACAAAATTTGAGAGACGTCAAAACCGTTATTTATTTACGTAAATATTTTTTTTTTGTTTCGTTGGTATTCGTGAACACTTTTGGGCACCTTTAACAAAAAGTCTTCCAATCTATTTAAATGAAAAGATGTAGTTCAATTGTATGCCAGATGTCTTATGAAGAAAACTAGAAGTAAATACTGTGTCTAAATACATAAATGCCGCTATATTGAATATGGTTATTAGGAGTGTACTCATCATTTTCTTTCCGAAAGATAAATTATTGAAGCAATTGACGTTCGATTTGTTACTGGTCTAGATCCTAGGATATTATAAAATACTTATGCAGGAACCAGATTGTAACATCTCAATTATCCCCATTTTTTTTTCATTTCGCTCACTATCGATAGAATGATGAACCATATTTGACTTTTCCTTATATCTATACCACTAACACTATGGTAGAAACTTATGGCAAATCCTTTCAAGCCACCAAGAGCGATGTACATCAAAAAGATAGCAAACAATTTTGATGGCGTTTTGATGTACGTATATCATTTTTCTTTCGTGTCACAAAATAGCAATAAATAGAAATGTACATCAAAAAATGAAAATCGATTTTTTCTTCTATTTTAACTTAACCAACACAAAATTATGCGTTAATTCGAAAATATAAACATAAACAAAGTAAAACGTGATTTGTAGTCATTCGTGTTTCTCTTGTTTTTCTTAGTATTTTTTGGAAATAGTAATTTTTTTCTGAAATTTTAGCTAACACCAACACATGTTCATATGCCGATTCATAAATATAAACATAAACAATCGTTCTATTCCGTTTTTACCTCTCTTTGTCTTTTTACTAACCCAGAGACAAAAACACAGCAATTTCACATCAGTTTCTTTCGTGTCAACAAAAATCTGCTATTTTTTAAAACCCGAAAGAATTTGACATTACTAAATCGTAGGAGATCCGTCACATTGAGCAAGGTGGGCAGTACCCACTCCATTATTTTAGTGTTCACGCCATTCATTTCACTATCCAGCAAAAAAACATAAATACATCGACAGGAAGCAATTATTAGTCTAGGTTGCATGCAAATTTAAGCTAAAGAGTTTAATTCTTTGCGCTTAATATTGATATTTGTTTTAATTTATAAGGCCGTGAGTCAATCAGTTAAAAAATTAGTTAAAAATTAAAATTTAGAAAAAAACTTAAATTTATTTTTGTTTGTTCATCATAAAATGAACAAATACAAAAATTTTGATTTTACTATCAAAATTTTAATTTTTAACAAATTTTAATTGACATACGGCCTAAATTTCGTAACATATTTGACCTTCTTAAGCACTCACATAGTAAATGACAGGAAAATGTGTGCTAACACCGTTGGAAGACAATTTTCCGTGTATTTTACTATGTGAGTGATTGTCAAACTCGACTAAAATTTGGGATTGAAATATTTTAATATTTTTGTTATTATTATTTATAAATAATAGTACATGAAACTTGACATTTTATTATGTTTTATAAAGTCGTTCTCATGCATATGGGTCTAAGGTTTACGAGACGAAGTCAACATAATAAAGTTAAATTATTTCCATCTCACTTTGAAATATTTCAATAATTGGTGGAGATGGGTGGATATGGATGTGAGAATGAACTTCGAGCAGTTGGCACCAAGATTCAGGGAAGTTGGCAATAGAATAAGGTAGGACCGCAATCTCCTTTATGGCAAGGATAATGAGAAGAGCGTGTTTTTATGCTGTGCTGACGTAAGATGATATGGAAATGGGTAGGACCACAATCTTCTGTGCGTCAAGGAACATGTAAAGAGCGTGTTTTGGCCAAGACGAAGGACCAAGGAAATCATTTAGAAGTTGAGACTACAGGGAGTCTGCAGCTACACCATCGCTGCTACTATATTGGGGAGATGCGGAGACGATTCAACAATTAAAGGTCATATTGATGGGAAGAATTGTGTTATAACCCTGGATACAGGAGCAGCTGGAACGTTTGTACGAGAAGATCTAATTAAGGGAAGAATAAAACCAGCGGATGGGTTGAAATTACGAATGGTGACAGGAGGGGATGCCGTCATAACGGGCAAGAAGATTACAACAATAAGGATTGGCAAAACTGAGGTTCAACACGAGGTACAGGTCGCAAATATAGTGGATGAAGTTATTTTGGGTATAAAACTAATGATGGCGGTCACTAGCTTCGTGGTGAATGTTGGGCGAGGAGTATTGAATTCCAATAGATTCGAGTTGCCAAGTAGTATTAAAGAGTAATAATTATTGGGAAATTAAGGTAATAAATGAATTAAGTAAATTAATTTTTGGTGTAATAATTCGGAAATAAATAGTGTTATCTAGAATTAAATCGGTTGTTTTATTCACAATCCATTGATCGACATTTGTTTGACAAGGTTGAAACAACAATAGTTTATAAATGAAACTAAAAAAGAATATTTTAACTTCTATATAATAAATTTTAGTCTGCTTTGCCTTTACTACTCACATAGTAAGACACACGAAAAATTGTCTATCGCTAATGCAAGATAAGTTTTTGTCTATTACAATGTTGGCAGATGATTTTTCATCTATTTCTTTACTATGTGAGTGCTTGGAACGGTCGAGTAAATTTTGGTATCAAAAATTTTTAATATTTATTTTATTATTATTGTATTTGATAGTATTTTAATATATCCTTTAGGCTACTGTATTACTTATTCAGGCGATACTACAGGCAGAGTAGAGCTGTCTTTGATTTTGTCAAACTGATTGATAAAATTGATAAATTTAACAGAAATGTTTTTGTGATTTATTTTTTAAGTCAATTTTTTTGATTTAGATAGCTTTCATTTTGTACTGATGACTGCTAAATGGTAATGGATTTTGCCGGCAATGTTGTTTGCAAATGCAAGCAAAAATCGAAAAAATTTTGTTTTATTCATCATGAAGAAAATATTATATATTTAATTTGTAAAGCATTTAATACGTTTTCCAAATCCAAAAGAGTACAACAGACAACAATACTTCGAAACTAAATATTCTGAGTTTAATAATAAATATACTGAGCTTAGAATACAAAAAATACGTCTATGGCGCAACAACTTCAAACGCAACAAAATACGACTGCGGAACAATCAGTTTAAGTCAATTTTGAGAGCCTGTTATCGATGGCGATTTTTTCAAGAAATGTTTGACTGAAGCGAAAAGATTATGTTACACGCAGATTAAATCCAAAAATTTGAAGTGGTCTGAATCGCAATCGTGTATGCAACACAAGAATTTATGCAATTTATATCCAACGGTTGCAATTACATATTAACTGTGGACAGACATTTTCGATAATGAAGTTGAAAGTCAATTCATTTTAATCAGCTTATAGTGACGAAAATCTGAATGCCATCATAAAAATAGTATGTATTATAACTTTGTTCTTCTAAAAAGCTCGGCAATGGGTAAGCAGAAACTAATATCCCAATGAAAGAGAACAATATATTATTTAATTGATTATTTTTTGTTGATTTTATAGTAATACATATAACATGTGGCCCAATGGATTAGGGGGCTATTGTCCCACGGCATATTTTTAGTTGTGTAGGGCTAATCCATCAAAATGCATTTGAATTATCATTAAAATTATGATGTATAATTGCTAATTTTGATTCATTTTAAATAAATTCAAAATTCACTGAAATTGTGGGGGAACAATTAATTTAAACTTCATCTAGGGTACGTACTGTATTTTAAGTTGGATCGTTTTTGTCTATTAGTGAGTGTATTACCTTAGTTGGTTGACCGCCCAGTTTCCTTTATTTAGAGTCCATTAGTAGTATACACAATAACTTCTAATACATGTACGTCAAATATAAATTTTTACTAAGACATATCGTTTGATCTGCAAACATATTTACGGTGCATTATTTACATTAGACGAAATTTAAGATAAACGCACGCGTCACACATATCCATTAATCAAAAGACATCGAGTCTTGTTTATCTAGAAATTTCAATAAAATTTCCAGCGATTTCAAATAGTTTGGATTATTATAGGCTCGATGCCGGAAATCCAATGCCTCATCATCGGTACGGAAAAATATTTCGATCGACACCTTTTCATCCGCCTCGAGCATTACAAGTGGTAATATTGTAGTTAAACTTGAAGCGGCCCATATTGATTTTTGTTGCATAATCCGCCGAAATTCTCTCCACGTTGGAACGTTTTGTGTGTAATTTAGACGAGATAAACTCTCCGTCAATTGTGTATAATAGTATTCAATCAACACATCTAAGTAATTCGTTTTAATTTCATCGGTAACCGATGTTATAATAAATGTATATAAATCAAGAACGGGTGACCCAAATGCACATGTTTGAAAGTCGATCTAAAATTGAAAAAGAAAATTAAGACGATTATGATATATATTTGTGTTGTATATACACACAACTCATATTTTACTCAATTGCACACACCCACACACCATATAAAATACTTACTAAAATAACATCTTTAGGCTTTTGACTTGTATCACAAGCGAATAAAAGATTATTAACCCAACAGTCACAGTGATTGATCACATTAAATTCATTAGGATTTGGGTTTAACGTGTACGCCAATTGTTCGAATGGTGTTTCAAACCAAAGCCGCTAAAAATAGTGCATAGTATGTCTATGAAAGGCTATATTATAATACTCGTATTTATAGTTTCAACTTACAATTTTATCGACATACGGACGTAAAAATTCGTGCTGTTCAAAAATTTGCATAAAACTAGCAATATACGTGTAGCGACCTAATTCTATGACCGGCCGCATATCTTCGTGTAGCACACCACTATACAACATGCGTATATTTTCTGTGCACTTGTCACTATAACACACAGCCGAGCTGGCGTGAAACTTGGCCAGCTTTTCTAAAACTAATTTTGAATGGGCCATATCAAGACCCACAACATGATTTTTTATCTCGTAATGTTCCCGTGTCGCACTTAAATCTTCGAGCACAATAACCCGAGTTGGATTTGTTACGGTCGTATAACACTGTGGTGCAAATTTGATATTCTCTTCATGAAATTTCCATTGTGCTTCTAATTTAGGTAATATCATTTCGTACATGTTCATCTCGCGTGGAAATATTCCAATCTCTTCGTATTCGGGCATTGCGTGCAATAAGGCCTTAACTATGATCGAAAAAATTATTAGCTCATCAGTGCCCGTTTTACTAATTTCAATCTTAACTCGGCAGATCATAGTCCGATGATTTTCACTATTGCCTATAACAGGTGTCACAGATACAATAGATGAATGGTATTGTTCTGGTTCTAATTCGAATTTTTTTTCGACAATGCGATTAAAAAACGTTGAAATCAACCATTGAGGCCGTTCACTATCCGAAATTTCTTCGATCACTTTTAATTCAGACATTTTCGATTTTATTTGATCGCCCTATTTTATTATTTTAAACTAATAGCGCGACACGATACACTTTACTTTACACTTACAGTATGACTAAAGTTTTTATTTGTCATACATACAAGTATGTATACGAAAATACATTTTTAGATTTTTTTATTTTTATTAACCGAAAAAATAAACATTAAGAAGTTTGTGGTTGTGCAGTAAAATGAAATGAGAGATGTGAGATGAGAGGTAAACCACGAATTTCATAATTCGAAATTAGAATTTATTCATCAGTAGTTGAGAACCTTTCATAATTTGATATATGAACAGCATGTTAAGAGTACGCGCGACTGCGAGGGTTTGATGATTAGGATTAGCCAATGGAGATGATTGGATACATTTGCCATAAATCTACGCGAACTCCATATCAAGGTTACAAAAAATGTTAAAACAGTCAAAATTGGCTATATATATGTTCATATGTATATTGGGTAAAATTTCTATATTTTCCATAATTTCTATATTTTCTAGTGATTAAACAGAGTCAACGAATAAACAGAGTACCGTGAAGAAGTTAAACTGTCGAAACTGTAAGATCATTCAAATTATAAAAGTTCTAAATCGAATTAGATTGGCAATTTGTATATATGTATTATCAAATAGCACTAATAAACCTTAATAGTTAAACTTAAATAGTTCTTTCATATTTTTAAATATCAAGCATTCCTCTCCGATCCAACCATTTAAAAATAGTCTGCAATCGTTGAACGGTACTCTCCTCCAACCGTCCGGATTCCAATAAACTCGATTCTAATTTAGATGCGATGGCATAACATCCCCAAAATGATCTTTGCAGAATTTCTATATTAAGCTCTTTTAAGCTGGGCACGTGCATTCGGTAATTTAATTTTTTCAAATATGTTTTCAAATTTGTATGGTAGAACTTGATCAAATCATCAATCTGGCCACCTATAAATATTTCATTTGAAAGTGAGGTAACCAAAAAGAACAATAGATCGTAGACCGGCGAATTGAATATGGCTTCTTGATAATCAATCTATAATTGTAAACAATTAAAATTGTACATATAATTACATATAGTTACACTTAGATTTTTGGTACTCTAAACTTACAAATAAAACATCGGTAACTTCATTGCACTCGTTATAGGAGAATAATAAATTATTGGTCATGCAATCACCGTGATTTAAAACGTTAAGAGCTAATTTGTTAATTTTTAATGCTTTATCGTACAGTTCATCGCCAGCCTTATTTTTCCAGTTTACCACTTTAGCCGAATACACTTTCAGTGATTCATGATTTTCAAATAGCTCGGCAAATTTTGGAAATAGAGACGCCCAACTCGTTTCGAATTTTTGTTTACATTTAGCATAGTCCACATCGAATGCTTCACCATACGTTGTATATTTATCATAGTATACAGCCGTTGATGCATGATATTTTGCCAGTTTCTCCAGAAATACTTTTGAGTGGTTCATATCCAAATCATGTGGAGTTTTTGCGATTAGTTCTTCGATCACTAATAATTTTACAGGATAAATCGACGTTCGGTATAATTTTGGCGCAAAGGTCATCATTTCATTGCGGACCTTCCACTCGTATTGTAAGGCAGGAAGAATTTCTTCATATATAGCAATTTCTCGAGTATATGCCTCGTCACTTGAATCGCGTAAATATTTAACGATCAGTGAGTATTCCGTTTTATATTCTATAAAAAATAATTAACTAACTTAGCTGTCTGCTCATTAATTTATTTCACAAATCACAGAACACACTTACCATCATTCACTTTAATCAAATCTACTTTAACACGTAACAATGAAGGGTGGCCAGAAATAGGTTCAAAAGATTTGATTACCACACGAAATTCTTTATTTCGTAACTCATCTTGAAACACTTTAATGAAAAATGTTTCATTTAACCAAGCGGGTATTGAATTCGATACAGACATTTTTTTATTTTGTGTCTAAAGATCTCGCAAATAGTCAATTAATAAATTCCAACTAAATAACATTGCGTATATATATGGTGATAAGAACCGCGAAAAACACGAATTTGTATTAAGTTAGCTGTATGTAGATGTGTGTAGATAAATTCATTAAATTTCTTTAATAAATTTCAAGGTTGCGAGCGTAAAGTGAACTTGATATAATATGTTTAATACGTTCGTCTATATATTGGGTTTGGGCATATAAAGTAACGGATAAAATTTATTATACAAATCGTTATTCGTGTGAATCTTAGTACATATTCTGTTTCGCCAACCTAATAATATAATAATTAAATGAATTCTGAGCTGTTATCTTTAATACAAATGTTCATATATGTGGCTTTACCATACTAGAAATTTGCTTATCATAGCCTGATCGTCACGATGATATCAAATACAAATGAATAGACCATAAATGGTTAAAAATCTGTTTACAGTAGAACAAAGCAACGCTTGGCTGATCGAGTATCTTTCCGAGACTAAAGAAGGAAGTAAGTTTGTTTAAATAAAGATTGGCTGTTTATTAACTTTCTTATGGACATATACGAGTATGCTATAAAATAACTAAGCCCCACATATAATATGTAAACTAAAAATATTATTCCAGTGAAGTAATTTGGTACTGATTGGTTCTATCTCTCAACAGTAAATACAACAAATAAAATTACAAAAATGGTATAGCAGACCACAACATAACATTATTTCAGTGAAATATTTGAATAACCGGTATCTGAACTCGATGTTCTTTTTAACCAAGGTATACGATTTGATGGTTGGGGCTGTTTTATAAACAGCTCTAAGCGACGAAAAATAAGGCTGCTCTAAGGAGAGCAGCTAAGCGGATTTGTAGACGGAAAAACCGAGGTATATTCTCGATATATTATTCTATAATTATCGGTTACAAATGTTTGAAGGTTCTAGCTACTTCCATATCTAAATTTATATGAAAATATTTACCATTTTAGCTCTGAATGATGTTCGAGCTCAGATAAATTTTAACGCGATATCCACAACTCTCCAGTACATTACACATAAAGAAGCGAGCTAAACATATTGCTCAGTGATAAATTTAGACATATGTATGTCCAATTTTTGGCATTTTGTTGAGCAGCTTTATCGAGTTTTCGGCTGTATACAAAGTGAAAACCCTGAAATTTGAGAAAAATTTAATGTGAAATTGAAATTGACATGGTATTAAATTAAATGGATTAATGGCCATATTTACCATATTTATCGACTTGCGATTCGCGAATGCTAGTTTATTGAGCATTTACCCAATTATATGCTCATTATAAACGAATAATGTAATATTAAATTGAAAGAGGAAGTACAAGAACTACAAATTAACGATCCGCAACGATTTAGCAACTTTTTCGGGTACCAGCAGAGGCTCATAGCACATTATATTATAAATAGTGAACCAAATTAAAAATTTCATTAAAAATTTAAAAAAGCAATCGCTGATTGTGAAAGAATACTATACTAAACTGGAGCATCTGACTCTATTTTGAAGAAATTGCTCCATATGAGTAAAATTAAAATCGGGCGGATCCTCATGAGTTACCGAGGTGTTTCACTGTTCTCCTCCAGATCATCGGTGGTCTTCCTACTTTCCTGTTCTGCGGATTTCATTCTAAATATTCTAGTTGTGTTAATTAGTTAGTTAGTTTCTGTTTTCCTCAACGTAAGCCCAGCCCATCTCAATTTTCACTTTCTAATTTCGGCTATATCGTTTGTTTATCTTATTTATCGCAGACGTTCTGCATTTGGGATAGTGCAACGATTGTGCACTGCACGTTGTAATATTATCATAATATGATCGATGATGAGATGAGAATAGGGACGTTTGAGTTATTGTTCTTGGTTTGGAAAATGAACTTACGAAATTTGTAGCGGTTAAACCTAATCTCAAGAAGATAGAGGAGAATTTTAATGTAGATTATCGGTAATTGGCAGATTTTTAGCAGATTATTGGTAATTAGCAGATTGATCGATTTTTTTAAAATCCTAAATAATTAGATAAAATTAATAAAAATAAATTGTATCAAACAAAAAATAAGTTTGAAATTGTGCATGTGAGGTTAAGTTAATTTAATTAATGGAATTTGGAATAAATGTATACAAAATCAAAATTGTGGTTAACTATAATAAAGTAATGGTAAAGGCACCTACGTTTAATTTTACTTGATGTCTAATAATTTGTATTTGGGGTGAGAGCCATATACTTTGAGAATAGTGGCTGCTTAGCCTGGTGAACCATAAACTCCAACCCTGGAAGATGCTACCCCACGCGGCGAAAAGTATTACCACATGTTGGTATGATCAACATACATTGTTACATAGGGTTTGAACAAAGCATTTTATTAACCGCCTTAAGCATTTCTTCACACATATCTGAGCCTGCTTGTGATCTAGGTATGCTTTCATGGTTCACATCCCAACACTCAAGTATAATAATTTTACAAAATGCATTGAAATTCTTTAGTTTGCATTTGTTGAAAGGACGGAAGCATTCCAGACCTTATGAGCCCACATGCACTTCTGCAATATGCGAAACTTAGAATGTCGAATATATTTATTCATTTATTTATTGCAAAAAAATTAAAAAACATTAAAACATTGCAGAAGTTCTGGAAATAAATAATAAAAATTATTATACATTCAGGATCAAGAGCGCCACAGGAACTACGGTTGTGATAAAAGGAATAGAATCCACTGTGATAACTGAAATTGATGAGGAACTAACCAAAAATGGCTTCAGAGTAAAAAATATAATTACCATTAACCAATGTTTAGAGTTGATGTAGAACCTGAGCCACCAAAAACGAAATGCAAACATGAAATTTATAATTTAAGGTATTTGTTATACCAAAAAGTTGTAGTAGAAGAGCCACATAAACGGAAATCAGTTCTACAATGCACCAACTGCCAAGATTTTGGGTATTCACGAAATAATATATAACAATCCAAACAATGCGAGAGAATATCGGCCACCATAAACCCAAAAATCTCATACGCACAATCAGTTAAGGGAAACTCATGCAATCCACCTTCAAACGGCGACCAGGGAATTTATAAAATGATGAGTACCCTCAACGAATCAATGAACCAATTTATGCATATAGTTTAGACCAATATGACTCTCATGATGCAAAATATGAATAATCCTCATTCAATTTTTAGTCCAAAATCTAAATCAAAACTGAATGAACTTAAACTATAGCTATATGGAACGCCAACGGGCTAGCGCAAGATAAACTAGAAGTAACCAACGGGATTGGCAGACAACATGTATTATTGGAGATATGTTATGCTCTATCGTCGGATTATTTACCAATACATATTAATAAGGCTAAGCACGCAAGTTCTAAAATCACCCTTATTTGTACACATAACAAATTAAATGTACAAACTGGGCACAATTTAAACATATAGTAACAAGTGAATGTGCATTAGCCATCCCATTAAAAACAGGAGATGACATTGAAGAAAAGCTTCAAAAACATACACAAACATTCAAAAAACGCTGTACCGTATGCTACACCCAATAACACACGTAAAGGACCACAAGCCAGCTCAGAACATACAACAGCTTTTAATGTTAAAACGTTCTATACATAAGCAATGGCAAATACAACGATCACCGACACTTAAACCAAAATTAAATAAAGCTATCAAAAATCGTGATTACGTGATGAAGGAGTCCAGAGCTATCGCACCGGCCTAAACTAACTGAATCAACGGATTACTCTCTGTGGAAAGCTACAAAAAAACTAAAAAGGCTAACTCTTTCGTACCATCCCACTTACCTCCCTGTTAGAAATTGGGCAAGAAGCGATGTAGATAAAGCATCAATATTTTCTGAACACCTCAGCAATGCATTTACAACTGGGCACTTTCCTAAAACATGAACAATTTTAAATGAAAAACTGGATACTTTCCTAAAACATGAAAAATTTCACAAATCATAATAATTTCAAAACCTTGCAAAGATGAATAAAAGTTAGCTCTTATCGTCCGGTCAGCTTCGTATCAGTACAATCAAAACTTTTAGAAAAATGCTTGTTCAAAAACTGAAACCAATATTGCATGAGCAAACAATTATTTTTTTTTTTTAAAGGACTTGGCATAGACACTCTTTAGGTCCATAGCCTTTTACCGTACATTCACACAACATTCATTCAATCCATTCATTCATCCCATTCACACAAGTACAGTGTACCATCTGCGCATTGCATAGCTCCATGTCACCCTGTACAGTGACATGAAAGATGAGTCGGCTCATGAGTTCTACATTTCAACAGAGGGTTATAGATGTTTTCAATTTAATCACCGATCGTAATCGGGAGTTGAAAAATCCCTTTTGCATCCCGCCTCTGTTGGGATTCGAACCCGGTACCTCCCGATCCAAACGTCGCAGCAAATAATTATACTAGACCATCAGTTCGGATTTAGAGAGAATCATGGTACCGTGGAACAAGTTAATCGAGTTGTATGTGAAATCAGAAACTCGCTTGAAGAAAAATAGTTCTGTTCAGCAGTATTTTTAGATGTTGCTCAAGCTTTTGTATAAGTATGGCACGAAGGATTGGTATACAGAAAATTAGAACACGATTGTCAATGAGTTTTTCTTCTATCATTAAAAATTATCTGCTACAGCGAAAGTTTCTCATTAAACTTATCAGCGCATCATCCAATTTACACGAAATTCAAGCAGGCGTTCCACAAGGTAGTTATACGGGAAGTTTGGGACCAATATTATATTTGTTATAATTACGTAAAAATATCAATATTGGCAGATGATACAGCAACAATAGCTACGCATCAAAATCCAAGAATAGCGTCAACAAATCGGCAAGGATATTTGCATGTAATTGAAGCATGGTCAATGAGTGCAAATCGGTACATATTACATTCACACTTGATAAACACACCTGTCCACCAGTAAAGTTAAATAATATCAACCTGCCGCAACATCAAAATGTTAAATATCTAGCTGTACACTAGTTATAGAATGCTGACATGGAAAAAACACATTGAAAGTAAATGTCAAGAAATCAAGTTAAGGTATTCCAAGATGAACTGACTTATTGGAAAACATTCAAACTTAAGCCTAGTCAATAAAATTTTGTTAAATTAAGTGGTACTTAAACCAATCTGGAGGTATGGTATACGATACTGTGGTGGTATTAACGCATAATGAATTTTGGGATATGTGGGGTTGCAACCGAGCCCCTGAGTACTATCATTTCGATGCTACCTTGTAATAGGTAGCTGATATTACTCCCAGCTACCAGCTGATATTACTCTCGGCCCAGTTACATAGAAATTGTCCTACCTGTTGGCCCACCGCGGCATTAATTCGAAGGTCAGGTCGGTAGGGGTAATATTTGTATTGTGTTGTGGTGGGAACTTGTAGGATCTAGAATTTACCGCTTGGAGTTATGGAGGTTAATATGTATGGCCTAAGCATGCAAAGAGGGAGGGTTTAGTAAAGATTCGGACCCACGCATATTGTGGATCCCATCGGCGTGTACTGACGATCGTCGTTCAAGTGGCTTGCTGCCTATGCACGACTAATGGTAAGTAACAAGAACAAAAAGAAATAGAAGCGGAGGGAAAAGCTACTTCTACCCGTTATGAATTAGTAAGTATATGTGGATTGGTGGTCCCATTGCTGACAGCGGGCAGACCCTTCACCAATAGGGCCTTTTGTGTTAGTAGGCTGAGTTATCATCTATGTACATATACTTACTGGTTATTATTATTTTTTATTTTATTTTGAATCTTCTGATTTCTTCTCGAAAAAAAATCAAACTTTTTCGCTTTTTAATGTTAACACTTGTATTTATTGAATACTGGACTAAATAAATCCTCTTCCCCGCTCTGAATTTATCCGCTTACTAATCTTTAATCTCAATTTATACCAATTTGGCGGATTGATAGAGGGAAAGGGAAGAAAAAATACATGAAAATTGCATTGTAATCCACCTACCTGACATCATTTTATTTGTTTTAAAAAAAAAAAGTTACAAACGTTGCGAAAATGTGGTAAGAAAAGCTTTTTTTTGGTACAATTCATAAATATTTGTTAATTGAGTTTAAATGAATGTTGTTCATTTTAATGTTTTTGTGTAATCTTTTGTCACTATATAACTTATTTTAAATAAAAAACTTTTATTTTTGATTTTATAGTTTAATTCTTCCTTATTGTGACAATTTTTATTTTTGATTTTTTCGGTAAATCGTTTTCGACTTGCGTCTTCCTCAGTACCTAGAATAGTTAACAAGGTACTGAGGAAGACGCAAGTCGAACTCGATTTACCGAAAAAATCAAAAATAAAAATTGTCACAATAAGGAAGAATTAAACTATAAAATCAAAAATAAAAGTTTTTTATTTAAAATAAAAAAGTAAAATATTTGTTGTGGGTGCGTACTTCCACAGTAAAATAACAAACTATTAATTTGTATTGACCTGGAAGGAGATCCAGACAGACTGGAGGAAATATAAATATTTATACATAATCAGATTTAAATATTAATATAAAAAACCCACATTTTAACATTTCTCACGGATCTATTTATTTTGAATTCTAAAAATAAATCATAAACGTCAAACTGCATGTATATTGTATATTCGTTTAAAAATATTTCCGCTACCTAGGATATATGATGCTAATTGTCAATATTGTAAACTGCCGAAATTGGAATTGAATCATCTACTGGAAAAGTATTAACTAATTAAATATAATAAAATTTGATCGCTAGCGCTCCAGGAACCGCTAAAAATGTCTAGCGATTTTTTTTTAAACTATATAAACCCACAAATATTTGATATTACCAGTTGTCAACAGCTTCAAAACTATAATAGAATGTATATTTTAATTTTTTAAATGTAAATTAGACAGTGTAGTTTTGACAATTTAACTAAATATTACCCAAACATTTGGAAATGGTTATTATTTGATACAAAATAAAAGTATTTATTTAATATTTACAGGTGCAAAATCTATTATGAAAAAAATTTGTAAAATTTATACTATTATGCTATTATACTAACTTCAGGACTGGTCTCACAGTCCAAATTCGTAAAATGTATAAATAACAAGCTTTATTTGTAATGAATTTTCCCAATTAAAATAATGTTATTACATAAAAATTTAAATTTAAATAACAATTTTTTGATATAAATTTGTATTACAAAAATTTGCTTACAGCTACAGTAACTTTACATATTTTTCTGCTAGAGTAAACGGTGTAACGCGTCGATACTGCTACCTCGTGGAAAACACGATTTGTGCCCAATAAACATTGGCGACATTCACATATACCAAAATCTCACTGTTTACTGTTTAGTTAAAATGCTAAACGCATGTAACGCAGTGTTACTAAATGTTTGACATTAGTGATACGTCAATTTTGTTAAATGCCCCACTGACATTTGCGTAAATAAAAAATATAATAATTTAAAGGAGGCTATTCGCTTAATTATTTTATGTTTTGTTTCAAAGTAGTTATTAATATAAATGTTAAAATAATCGTACATACAATGATGGAAGAAAGATTAAGTAAGCTAATTCTATCAAATATTGATAGTTTAGTTGAGACGACCAAATATGAAATACTCGTAAAGAAGTGTGTTTGCGCTGGTATTATTACGAACAAAATGAAGCAAGTGTTGGAAAGAGAAAATCATACAGTTAACGAAACACATAAGGGTTTATTTAAAAAAATCGCAACACGTGATAGTTTAGCATTCGGTAAGTTGGTCGAAATATGCAAAGAAGAGTTTGAGCTAGCTGCATTTATTTTGGAACCGCATAATGGAACAAACGACAAACCTCACACAAAAAGTCAGTTGTCACCTCTTAGTCTGGAAGAATGTGCTGAGCTACAGAAATATGTTGACATAATCAATCCGGACGATAAAACAGACACAACCAAATATGCTGCTTATTTAGAAACCCAGTATGCGGGTGTTCTATTTTTCGTGAATTATCCAGAAAATCGACCCAAAGCCAAAGAGGAACGAGAGTGGCTATTGTCATTGTTCCATCAATTGAATTTCTGTATATTTTATCTTGAGGACAAAACCATCGAGCAAATACATACTAGCATTTTAACACTAAAACAAAATCATTTGAAAAAAGTTAATTGTTTCTTTTACATTCAACTTGGAACTGGTACCCTAAATGATGTGTACTTCAACAATAATACGGCGGTAAAAGTATCAACGATCATCGACGCATTTAACAATAAAAATTGTGGATATCTGCTAAACAAACAGAAAGTGTTTATATTTCCATCTGTTAGTCCAGCGAATGTTACAAATAATCCTAATAAAATTGATTTTGATTTTGGTATACCTAAAGAGGGTATGGCGAGTGGCACAAAACCAATCAAACTATCACAAAATGTTTCGACCCGTTCGAATAATTTATATTTTTACTTTGAAAAGGATGACAGTTCGTTTGAACATAGTATCAAAATATTTTGTCGAAATGTAGCTAAATATGCATACCGGGAGCCGCTACAAAATATATTAAAACTGTATTTCCATGAGAGGAAAAGAGCCGAACATTCAGATTACCGGGAGACAGTGGACGAGGGATGTACAGTTCCATTTGATATACCGAATATAGAATTAATTAGAAAGTATGTAGATAAATATCTAAATATCTAATTGTAATTTTAACTAATTTATGTAATAAAAAATACTATGTATAATGATAAAAACGCATTATTTTTTTCTAATTTAATTTTGATGTGATAAGTAGGGTTCAAAACGCCTGAAATGAAATAGCGTTTTGTAAATTTGGAAATCCCATGAATATTCCAATGAGATTTGAATGACTCATGAAAGCAAGCAATTTTCATATGAAACCATATCAAATATTTTAATTTTGACTGTGTATTTATTTTTGTGTTCAACTATTTATTTTATTTTTTTATTAGAAAACTAAACAATTTTTTATCAACTTATGCATTTGCAAAACATCGCAATTTTGACTATTTTATAATTGGTCCAAATTATTTTCAAAAAACATGCGAAAATATTATCAATAATCATCAAAAATAAACTCAGTCACAGGCTGTTTATTAGCCCATCGCAATCAATTATACAAGGTGTTCCAGACTGACGGTAGTACATATATTGAAGCGGGTGGCATAGCATAAAAACCTGAGTAAAAAAATACTACATATTACGAATTTTCGAAATTGCGTTAAGACGACGTCTGAAAAGAATATATGTATACATCAATGCCTATGTATTACTGGCCTGATAAGTCCGTTATAGCATATGTATGCATCGAGTAATAACAAACAAAAATCGCTCCATACAAATCATATGAAAACTACTTTTTTTTTTGCATTTTTTGGTCTTAGATTTGTAATAACTTATAAATTAGGCCCAAAGACACTTTTTCATGTACCTGAGTACAAGGAACAATATGTTTTCGTTCATTTTAAGATGAAAAATTATTCAATTTCCACACTTTTCATTCATGAATTTCAACAACTCTCAGTCAAGATTATCATTATTTTTTTAGGGGTAAATATGAGAAATTAATAATTTTCGCTATTCGTGTCCCTTATTATTCATATTAAACTGCATCTGTTTCACATTCGAAATAAGCGAGCTAACAAAAATCACTTGGTGTGAGTGACAGGGATAAATAGAATTTTTACGAAAACAAATGGAATGAAAATAGGTGGGGATTCTCAGGAAGAGTATAAAATACAAAATAAAATATTTTTAATTTACACACACATGCAAACCGGAGAAATTGAATTTCTATAATTATAAATTTTAGTTACACATTTTTAGTCAAAGAGATATGACGCACAATTTCACGTGGGCGTTTTATTGCTGGTATAATTGTATTTATTGAATTAAATTAATTTATTAAAATGAATTTACTAGTTTATTATTATTTATGTGCAACAAATATATGATAGCGAACATTTTTTTTTTAAAACATAAATTATAATAAACTAGTTGATCATAAAAAAAATTAATTTAATTCAATAAATGCATCATTCGAACAATAAAACGCCCACGTGAAATTGTGCGTCATATTTCTCCCACTAAAAATGTATAACTAAAATTTATAATTACAGAAATTCAAGTTGGGTATATTTTCTCCGGTTTGCATGTGTGTGTAAATTATAAATATTTTATATTGTATTTTATACTCTTCCTGAGAATTTCCGCGTGTTTTCATCCCATTTGTTTTCGTAAAAATTTTATTTATCTCTGTCACTCACACCAACCGATTTTTGTTAGCTCGCTTATTTCGAATGTGAAACAGATGCAGTTTAATATGAATAATAAGGGACACGAATAGCGAAAATTATTAATTTCTCATATTTACCCCTAAAAAAATAATGATAATCTTGACTGAGAGTTGTTGAAATTCATGAATGAAAAGTGTGGAAATTGAATAATTTTTCATCTTAAAATGAACGAAAACATATTGTTCCTTGTACTCAGGTACATGAAAAAGTGTCTTTGGGCCAAATTTGTAAGTTATTACAAATCTAAGACCAAAAAATGCAAAAAAAAAAGTAGTTTTCATATGATTTGTATGGAGCGATTTTTGTTTGTTATTACTCGATGCATACATATGCAATTTCAAAATTGATGTAGAAAATCGGCCTATTATACCGGGTGTTTTTTTTAAACTGAGACGATCAAATATCTCGAAAAATAGCCACTCTACGGAAAAAATGTCCATAATCAAAATTTAATCATACCGCGGGGGAAATACATTAGTGCAAAAAAAAAGTCCCCCACCCCCGCTTTGTAGGTGGGGCGGGGGTAACTTTTAAACTAAGATAGGAAGCCATATTTTTTATTGCAGATACGGATTCTACGACTAAAAGTACGTATGATTTGAATAAAATATTTTGTTCGGTTCATGATAGATGGCGTTGCAATCGACGAAATTCAATTTTTTCAATTTCTCCTTCTTAGAACACACGCATTCGATTCTGCAATACGTTTGAAATAAAAAACATCACGTTTTCATTGGAAATACTCGAAATTCGTCATCAAAACAATTTATTCAGTTTTGTAAATCTAAATAAGTGTTCAAAATGATGGCCTGAATTTTGTATTTTTGAAATTTAATAATAAAACTTGAAATTAATTTTGAACACTTATTTAGATTTACAAAACTGAATAAATTGTTTTGATGACGAATTTCGAGTATTTCCAATGAAAACGTGATGTTTTTTATTTCAAACGTATTGCAGAATCGAATGCGTGTGTTCTAAGAAGGAGAAATTGAAAAAATTGAATTTCGTCGATTGCAACGCCATCTATCATGAACCGAACAAAATATTTTATTCAAATCATACGTACTTTTAGTCGTAGAATCCGTATCTTCAATAAAAAATATGGCTTCCTATCTTAGTTTAAAAGTTACCCCCGCCCCACCTACAAAGCGGGGGTGGGGGGACTTTTTTTTTTGCAATAATGTATTTCCCCCGCGGTATGATTAAATTTTGATTATGGACATTTTTTCCGTAGAGTGGCTATTTTTCGAGATATTTGATCGTCTCAGTTTAAAAAAAACACCCGGTATATTGGTATTGTATACATATTTATTTACAGAGTGTTGTTGTTTCTAATGTATTTTTTTATTTTTATTCCTTTGTGAAAAATATAAAATAAAATATATTGGTATTAGTTGTTTCATTTAAAAATTTTTTAAACGGTTTATAACGTCGTTATAAACCGTTTAAAAATTTTTTAAATGAAACAACTAATATGTACCAATATATTTTATTTTATTTTTTTCACAAAGGAATAAAAAAAAAATACATTAGAAACAACAACAATCTGTATATATATATGTATACATTTTTTGACCAATCCAACAAAACCAACACAAATGTATTATAATAATATAATGTATTATTTATAATATTATAATATAATACAAATGTATTATAATAGTATAATACATTTGTGTTGGTTTTGAATCCAACCTCAAAAAAAATAGAGGCAAAATCAAAGTAGTGTATGTCAGTCAAAAAATCAGTCAGAAAATACCGGGTTTCCATCGTGATAGTATAATAGTTTAATAGTATTATACTATTATACTACGACGATGGAAACGCGAAGTTGGTAGTATAATACTTTATTATAATATTTCAGTATATACTATCTATCAAAAATAAAGTACATAGTTATATTTTAACAAATTATATTTTTAACAATATATTTCATGACAGTGTACTTTTTTATTACAATTTCGATTCGTTCGAAGTTTTTTTTGTGGTATTTTGATTTACATTCATAGTTATTGTGATTTGTTTATTGTAATGAAATTTGTATAAAACATTAAAAGTCAAATTTCAATATTCAAACATAATTATACAGCTTCCTTCACACTATATGATGGAAACCCGACTATGAATGATAGTATAATACTATTATACTATTATGCTATTGACGATGGAAACCCGGTATTATTATTTGTTACTATAGAAGAATTTGTTATGGGTCATGACCATGATAGAACTATATTAGATATAGTCATTACGAGAAAACGAAACACGTTGGTGCGCCTATTATATTTTATTTTTGCTTTATCTCTTTGTTAATACTCTACCTTCTCGTACTCTCTCGTTTTACCTGGAGTGTGTTCATTAACTCGACATTGTAAGATTGTAACAGTAAAATATCCCCTTACTGTTACAAACGTCATTACCAACTCTACTCGGAGTCGGTACTGCCTTTCTATACGTCAAAATGACAGTCGTTACAATGTTGAATTCTGATGATCTTTATAGTATTTTTGTTTTTTTCTCTGTGTGCTACACATTTGTTTTTTAATTATAATGAAAATGGTTCAACACGTGCATTCGGAAAGATCGGATTTTTTTGTTGATCGAGATAATTTTTTGTATATAAATATTTTTGATATATTTATTAAATATGTAAAATTATAAATTATATCGTTTTGTAGAAATTCTGTTGCGATTATCATACAAAGTACATTTTTGGGGGGATTTCACGCGCAGCATATCCTACTCTGTAGAACTTCAAATCATGACTAATATTTATTATAATTTTGTTTTGTTTTCTCTCTGCTAGTACTTTTTTTTAACCAGAAAAAAAATTGGCGGACCAAAGAAAAAAGTACTTTTATGTTATCATGTATATATATATATATATATATATATATAGATATATATATATATATATATATATATATATATATATATATATATATATATATATATATATATATATATATATATATATATATATATATATATATATATATATATATATATATATATATATATATCTTGGGTCATGAATTCTATAGCATTCATTATTTCATAATAAATCTGGGGCCCTACTATGACTTTCGACAACGATTTTCGACGACGGTCGTTTTCCTATAGTAGGCAAAGGAAGAAAAAGGTAAACAATAGTAAATTTATAATATTGTTTTCCTTTTTCTTCCTTTGCCTACTATAGGAAAACGACCGTCGTCGAAAATCGGTGTCGAAAGTCATAGTAAGGCCCCAGGTGTCTTACGGGTAAGTTATTTTTGTCTAAGTTTTATGAATCTTTTTTATGATAAATTATTTTAATAATAATATTATATTATTATAGAAATGTGTTCATATTAAAAAAAACTGTGCAAGGCGTCGTCAGTTGTTCGAAGAATTTGGCTCGGACAATGAAAATTCATGAATGCTATAGCAGTCAAGCCGTTTTATTTAAAATAGCCGCCACATATTATGTTTTCATATATATCTGCCATGTACAATTTTATAAATAAAAATACAATCACTTCTTTAATTTTTGTATTAATTGAGAACAATTATAAATTTATATTTAATTTAATTTATTTAATTATGTTAAACTATGTATATAACTAAAAATTTCTGCATCGGTATTCGGAAAACATAATCAAATAACAGATTATTAAACACGGAGGAAATGTAAATATTTATACATAATCAGATTTAAATATTAATACAAAAAACCCACATTTTAACATTTCTCACGGATCTATTTATTTTGAATTCTAAAAATAAATCATAAACGTCAAACTGCATGTATATTGTATATTCGCTTCAAAATATTTCCGCTACCTAGGATCCGTGATGCTAATTGTCAATATTGTAAACTGCCAAAATTGAAATTGAATCATCTACTGGAAAAGTATTAACTAACTAAATGCTATAAAATTTGATCGCTAGCGCTTCCGGAACCGCTAAAAATGTCTAGCGATTTTTTTAAAAACTATATAAACCCACAAATATTTGATATTACCAGTTGTCAACAGCTTCAAAACTATAATAAAATGTATATTTTAATTTTTTAAATGTAAATTAGACAGTGTAGTTTTGACAATTTAACTAAATATTACCCAAATATTTTGAAATGGTTATTATTTGATACAAAATAAAAGTATTTATTTATTATTTAGTTATTAGCTAACTTTATTTCGCCTGGTTCCAAATCGATTATTTCGCCTGGTGCAAAATCGATTATGAAAAAAATTTGTAAAATTTATACTATTATACTAACTTCAGTGTGAGACCAGTCCAAATTCGTAAAATGTATAAATAACAAGCTTTATTTGTAATGTATTTTCCCAATTAAAATAATGTTATTACATAAAAATTTAAATTTAAATAACAATTTTTTGATATAACTTTGTATTACAAAATTTATTTTACAGCTACAGTAACTTTAAATATTTTTCTGCTAGAGTAAACGGTGTAACGCGTCAATATTGCTACCTCGTGGAAAACACGATTTGTGCCCAATAAACATTGGCGACATTTACAAATACCAGAATCTCACTGTTTAGTTAAAATGCTAAACGCATGTAACGCTGTGTTACTAAATGTTTGACATTAGTGATACTGATACATCAATTTTGTCAAATGTACCATTTATTACTGAGCTTTGAGATGGAAGAAAGATTAAGTAAACTAATTCTATCAAATATTGATAGTTTAGTTGAGACGACCAAATATGAAATACTCGTAAAGAAGTGTGTTTGCGCTGGTATTATTACGAACAAAATGAAGCAAGTGTTGGAAAGAGAAAATCATACAGTTAACGAAACACATAAGGGTTTATTTAAAAAATCGTCACACGTGATAGTTTAGCATTCGGTAAGTTGGTCGAAATATGCAAAGAAGAGTTTGAGCTAGCTGCATTTATTTTGGAACCGCATAGAATTTGGCTCGGACAATGAAAATTCATGAATGCTATAGCAGTCAAGCCGTTTTATTTAAAATAGCCGCCACATATTATGTTTTCATACATATCTGCCATGTACAATTTTATAAATAAAAATACAATCATTTCTTTAATTTTTGTATTAATAGAGAACAATTATAAATTTATATTTTATTTAATTTATTTAATTATGTTAAACTATGTATATAACTAAAAATTTCTGCATCGGTATTCGGAAAACATAATCAAATAACAGATTATTAAACACATTTATTTGAATACATTTTCCGTTGCAGACGTATGTACCGATAAAATAAAATTTGATTTTAGTGATTTTTTTGTTTTGTTTTGGAATCATGTAACCTTATTTTAACAGTTTTGGCTGCAAACAGTTTTATATATTAAAAATAATTTTGTTTTAATTGTTTTTTTATCACTGAAATTTACGTCTATTCCTATAATGTATAAAGTCCGATTTAGACTTTTCTACATTTTTATGATAAAAAAATCGATACAAATAATTTCTGTTAGATTGCTGGAAAATGCGTACGTCTAATATTAAACTACTACTATTAAAATATAATCATTTCAATAATTTTTGTATATCAAATGTATATATTGTATTATATTACTATGTATATTATCAAACTTTTCCAACAAAATTATAACACTAATTTCATAAAAAAATTAAAAATAATCTTATCAATTTTATTTATTTCCCTTTAGAAATATATAATTTATTAATTTTTTTCGTAGTAAAGATTAAATGTGAAATATTAATGATAATTTATTTGAATAAATTTTGAGTTACACAAATTTTTATTTTTATAGACCACTACGCTGCCATACTACGGATATTCACCATATCTAAACATGTCCAGAAAATGTTAACTAACAAAATTATATTTCATTCTAACAGAAAAATGAAGCTTAGTCTAATCGAAAATAGCTTAACTACAGCATTTTAATCATAAACACTTATGTCAATTTTCTTTGGTTTTACAAAAAATATCAATTATTTTCTTGCCAATCGAAAACGAAAAATAATTGATTATTTTTGTATTGGTATTTTGACATTTTGTTTTCTGTCAGTTTAATGTGAATTTCATGGAATGAAATAAATATAATGAATCTTTTTGTGGTTTATTTATTATAATCCATGTATTATTTATAATTTATATGTAATATTTTTGCTTTAAATTTTAAAAACTAGAAGCAATTCGATTGCGTTTTACTTCGCCCAAATGCTTCAATACATTGTCAGTTACATTTTCTCCCGAGTTATCAGTTGAATAATTTTGTTCTGTCGATGTTATCTGCTGCTCTTGTGTACGATCTGAGGTAATGTTTGGTGCCTCATCCCATAAATCGCCACTGTCAATGCAGACTACCGCGTCAACAAAATTATGAACAACTATTATGGACAAATTATTATAACCACACAGCAAGAAAACCATTGAATTGACATAAAAATGGCGAGGCGTCTATTTGTCATATTTGACATTTCTTTTTTTCAATGTAGTGGTAGCAGATTATAGAAAAAATCATGATTTGAAAAAATTGATTATACATCAAAAAATAATCAATTATTTTCGCCAAAGAAAATTGAAACACTGAAAAATATCAATTATTTGTCAAAATAATCCATTATTTTTAACCAAAGAAAATCGACATTAAGGATTGTACACGAGTTAGGAAATATTTGCTAGAAAATCATAGCCGATCTCTCTCCCAATCAAATCAACTAAAATGGCGAAAAACACGCCCCTTTTTCTCTTCTTTGAGTTGAAATATATTTAACTTTGAGCAAAAACTCGCAGACGACCAACTTAATCACACAAAAATTCTCTTAATAATTAACAGTGTTAAAGGCCATTACTGGCCTATTACTGAATCAACAATTTGGCTCCAACGGTTTCGATCCTGAGCTTGGTCTTCATACTGTCTAAGACAATCAGAAGAGGCCAAGAGGCCACAAAAATTCTCTTAATCACACAAATATTCTCTCAGAGAGTGATCGGCTATGATTTCCTAGCAAATATTTCCTAACTCGTGTACAAGCCTTTAATCTACCTTGCAGATGAGGAGTTTTTATTTCAAACGCATTAGTTAAGTCCCAACTCCCAATTGCTTAGCACGTGTTAGTTCGAATTGCATTTAACGTAAATTTACTACTTCGTAAAATTGACTTAAATTATATTCTCCATTAGTAGATTTAAGCGAAAAAAACTTATCTAACTAAAATAATACCTTGGTCTAGGAAAAAACAACTTAAAAGTCAAAATTTAAAACATTTTTCATGAAATTAGGAAAATGTTTTTAGATAAATTATTCAAATCTGTGTTTATACTTTAATCGGCAAAAAACCGGCAACTAATAAAATGAATTTTCCCCGATATTATTCTGATTTTTACGTTATGCGAAAAACGTTTAGTGTAACTAAACTAGTGATCTACAACTGTGTAAAGGTTACAATAATTTATTGGTTTTATTATTGTGTTGTGGTATTTAACTATTTCCAAAATATTTGCAAGTATAATACAAATGAATGCGTTCGATTTATTATTCGCGGAGTATATGGATGAAGGAGGATAACTGCCAAATTATCCAACAAGATGTAGAAGTAGCAATTTATTTTATACAAATGAATATGATGAGAATCATATTGAACTACCATTTTCAAACAATCCGTTTATCAAAACTGGCTTGACACTACTGCACATAAAGCGTGGCCTCATAGTAATAACCGCAGAACATCAAAATCAGATTCTGAAAGATATTATACCTTTAATTCCAAAACACATACATGGTTTTTGGAAAAATCTTTTAGTTAGAGTGAAATCGATTACATTGAATTAATATGCATTTCTGTAAATAGTTTTTGTGATTGATGAACTTTATTAAAAATTAATGTTGAATTTATTTTTTTGTATTTTATTTATATTTTATTACAATTAAGAAGGTATGGGGGCGATTGGGTCAGACAGTTTGTTGACAATCAAATGGCTCCTCCAATAAATATTAGTGTTGAAAATCGATAATAAAAACGTGACTTTGCTGAATATATGGTTTGTGTCTCTGCGAAATTAATCGACATTTAGGTGCTATACATTCGGGAGTGGGTTATTTTCAGAAATCAATAGCGGCGAAAATTGTAAATGTGTGGGTGACGCGGTTGCTGAATTCACGCCGCATGTATTTACCGAATAGGGAAGACAATTAGTGATGACGTGATGCTGGAAAAAATTATAGAAGCAGAACAAAACAAAAAAAAAAAATTGGTATTTTGCTTTACTGTATTAAAAAAGCATTAATTAAATTTTAAAAAATAGCATATGGCTTATAATATACGTAGTCATATATGTTAAATTTATCGTAAAAATTAAAAACAGTTTTCGGTTTGCTGTTAGTAGTATGGAAGAAATAAGAGGACAGAGAACCTTTAAGAGCTACTATTAACGCTGTCTAAAATTGAAATTTGAAAACCACGAAATATGTTGCTCTATCAAATATTGGTGGTTAAATTTCATTGCGTGCATTAATTCAGCTACTGGTGACGCTGTTCCGTTAGTTTCGATACTTCGATACCTAGAAGCTGTTTTTCGAAGCCCAGAACCTCAGATTCTCCTCTAAATTTCTCCTCGTTTTCACTCCCGTCGAGAACTATCTGTTCCAATTCCAACTTTTGAATGTCTGTCTTTAATTTTCCATTACCGTCGAGAACTTTCAGCTCTAACTCCAGGTTGTCCATTTTTAATTTATGTTCAATTTGTAGAACCGCCAATTGCATTTTCTCTACTTCTTCATGTAGAGTCGTACTCATTTCTCGAAATTGTCCGTCCATTTTATTATTGATCTCGCCGATTGACTGCTCCATGTGCTGGTTTGAATGATCAATTTTCTGATTTAATTGGTTATTGGACTGTTCCCTTTTCTGATTTACCGATTGCTCTATTTTCTGATTTGATTGTCCAATTGGCTTTTCAACTGACTGTTGAATAACAGCCAGTCTGTGCTATATCGAAATTTATAGATCGTACCGGTACAATTTCCACTACTGCTTCTTTATCTGCCGCTCCAACTTCTCCTTTAATTCGGAAATCTTTAATTGTTACGTTTTAGCCTTGTCAAACAAGGTTCGATCACTGGATTGTGAATAATAAAACCAATTTAATTCTAAATGACATTAATTAATTTTTTTCCAAATTATTACACTAAACTCTAATTTACTTAATTCTTTAATTTACTTAATTTCACAATAATCATTTTATTACACTTCAATTACACTACATTACACTTTAATAACACTTTATTACACTTTGATTACTCTTAACTTTCACTTTTTATTAACTCTATCACTGTTAAAATCCAACTAACTAACTCCTAAAATTTTATCACGTATTAATACCAAATATTCTAACCTTATAGAATATTCTACAATATTCGAGTGTCTAGCCTATTCCTGAATAGTTTAGACACAACTAATTATTACAATTGACATTTACGGACATGTCTCTGCTCAAATAGAAAGAATACTGGTTCTTGGCTATAAACTCGATTGCCCGATTTTCTCTGGTCCATCGCGTGTACTGCCTGGGTTACTTGCGAATTGCGATGCTGTTACTTTTACTTTGTCGTACCGAAATTCTTTCTCACAGTCTAGACCTTTCTCATCCAACTCATAAAACTTTGTTTGCAATTATTACAATTATTATTGAGAAGGTGTTGCTCCAATTTTCCATGTAGAAGTTCCATCTCGAAGGCTAGAACATTCTCCTCCAAATTTTGCTCTTTCCTATTATCGTCAATAACTTCTGTACCCTTCATTTGTTTAATTCATGACGAATGTCCGAAACTGGTCTTCTGACCTTATAACATTTAGAATCACTTTATGAAAGTATAAAACTACCTTTGATTCTTTTTTGTAATAAAGTAATTTTTTATTAAAATAATTTAAGTTAAATTAAATTATTGAAAATTGTATTTTTTATTAGAAGTTTATTGTGTAGTGTTTGTTTCTCTGGATCCTTACTGCGCCTTTATATTTTTTTGCATGAACTAAATATTGTGGCTATACACAACCATTTTGATGTGGAGAATCATGGCACATTAAAATGGTTGTTTTGAATTATTTGCGGCCTATATGCAAATAATCTTTCATTATCCGGTGTTCTGTATGCCAAGATACCGTTATTTCATTCTCTACAATTCCTATAAACAATTTTTAAAATAGCTTTTTATGAATATTTGTTTCTAAATAAAACTTCTTTTACGAACAAACGTACGATTATATTATCCGATCCAATCATCACTAAACTACAACTATATAGGCAAAGGCAAAAAAACTTTGATATTTTATTATAATCCCATGATGAAATGAAATAAGGTGACCTCGACAGTTCAAGCCACCTGAGCGTGACGTAATCACGATCTCCTTTTTTTAGTTTCCGTTTATTTCCTTGTTGTAATTTTTTAATCGCTTAGTAAACGATCATGCCACGTCATATAAAAAAACATGATCATTTATTTACATTTGTTGTGGTCACCTTGTTTCTTTTCATCATGCTATAATCCTATGTCATTGTTGAGTTAGTGCATTTATAGTTTATACACTGTATACTTATACGTAGAATGGAATATCATCAACACAATGATGACATGGAAAACATTTTTTCTCATTCATATATAGTGCAAATGATATCTGTGTGATTCTGATATGTTTTGTCTATGTGTATGCTATAACCGTACGAAAAGCAAATAATATTATCATCAGGTTGAATATACCTGGGTTTATAGCAAAATTAAATACATACAATAAAAATATTATTCGGTTTTGGTTCGTTTACGATAGTGTGCAACGATCAAAGCAAAACCAGTTTTTATTTGTAAAAATTGAAAAGCACGAAAAAAATCACTATAGATAGTTTTTTAGTTTCATTAATGCGATGATCAAGAATAGTATTGTTGTTACGTTGTTCGTCTTACGTTTTTATTTTATAATTAATTTGTGGTGAATGTCTTAAGAGTTTTTATGAGAAACCGAATTTCTTTTATAATAACTATAAACATATACAAATTTGGTTTTTGTGGCTTTGTGTATTTATATTATATTAAACAAAAATAATAGTGTTTTATATTAGTGATTTGGTTTTCATATAATATAGTGAATTATTTATACAAAATAGTGCAAAATTTTAAAGTAAATAAAAAGAAGTTCTGTGTGCTTATTTTTCTAGTGAATCTAGTTTTTTTCTGTGTTGTATATTTTTCTAAGAAGAAAGAAGTTTAAAATATAAATAATAGTTTCAAAAAAAAGCAAAAAATTGTTAAAAAAAAAAACAAATAAGAAATATAAAAAGAAGTTGTATAGATTTTAATTGTGGATTTTTTTGTCTTATATATTGGATTGTTATAACAGGTAGGACTATATGATTCTAAATTACATTTGGTTTATTGAACTATAATTCAATAATTTAATTTAGATTAGCATAGTCTAAATATACATAATATCTTATTAATAAATAATATTTTTTAAAATAACATTGGGTTTGTCGCTTATCTGATCATTCAACTCTTTTGTAAAAGAATTTATGAAATAATTACAATTTAACCGCCCACCACGGTTTTATGTTAACAATTGGTTGCCGAACCATTTGGGTTTGACTGGTTAAAAAATATAAAATAGAGATTCTAATATTAGAAGGAGGATTGAAACTAAATCTTCTTCGCGTTTTTTTTTTAGTTTAGCGTGCGTGTTTTGGTTATTTTATTATTTTAGATTTGTTAGTTTTCATGTTATTGAATTGCGTTTTGTATTTTTAATGAATCTCGAGAGAGTTGAAACGCGATCAAAATGTGTTTATATGGCCTTTAGCTAAACGATTTGAAGAAAAATATTCGCTCTAAAATATTTATTAAAATTGGACTTTGGGGCGGTGGTTTATTTTTCGGGTTGCTATATTAAGTTAGTTTAAACTCTAATTAAACTATCGGTTTATATACTATACGTCAAAAAATGTGGTATTTTAAATGCTCACATATATGTCAAGCATATACATATGTATATCTTAATTAATAAGGGAATATGCTTAAATAAGCAGATGAGTTTCATTAGCAGGATTTTTGAATTCAATTTGAGCAAAAACTGTTAAGTTATATAGGAACACGATGAATTTAAAATGAGTAAGGTAAAGGCTGGTTTCTGCCTGCTGAAGAAAACGGAATAATAAATCGATATGATTTCTATGATTATATAGCTATATCTAGCTCTAGCTTTAGTTCGATAATTTCGTAATATTTCATGATAAATCAGCTAAAGCAATAATTTAGAGAAAATCGTTTAAATTTGTGTAATGCACTCAATTTCAAAAACATAATCAATAGAATTCATTTAATTTATTGGCTAAGAAAATGTATGAGCGAAATCGATTATTTTCAAAAAAAAAATTAGTTACTTCTGATTTCTCTCTCTTGAACTCAAGATTATTAAGCGGTAATAAAATACTGTCAACAATAACACTATATGTACATTAGCCCTATACGCTCTTGTTCTACTAATCCGGATGCACTGATACAGATTTATTGAACAATATTATTTATCTTAAACTAACTAATCATATTTACAATTTTGTATATCAATTGAATTTATATTATGTAATTACTTATACGTATGTTTATTAGAATTACAAATATTTATTCTTTTACATTTGTAATAAAAAAAATCCGATATGCGGATTTACCCGAAGCTCGATGATTACCTGAAGCTCGACCCCGAGTATAAGAATATTCTTATGTGACCAGGCCCGAAGAAGATTAACGAGTCGGATCAGGCCTAAGTCCGAGGACGTATTCGGTACCCGTGCAGGCATATATCAGCCATCAAATTTATTACAATTCTGATAATTCTTAAACCTTCAAAATTTTCTATCAATAATTATCAAATAATTTGAAATTTAGAATTTACACTTATTCTTATCCTATATAGAACATAAAAGAACAACATATATAAGAACATATATAAACTGGCAGTTGTGAATTATAAACTTCGATATATTTATATATTTTGTGTATACTAATATCACATTAAAAATATCAAATATCAAATATACTATTAAGCCACTGTATGGATATACAATAAGTTTCAAATTTATAGGTTGAAAGAACTAATTTAATTTTATGATACACCATGCGCTTGTCTGACTCACTTTATACATACACCAAAGTAAAAGTTGTTCAATCAAGAAAATATTGAATTATATTATTATATGTAACCTTTTTGATGCCAACATTTATAAATTAAATGATGATGTGATCCGGCAAAAAAAATAACCTTCAACTATATAAACTTTTATTATTCCTATAGATCAAGAATAACAACTAAATGTCATCAATTCTATATGATTTATCTTGCGGAAGAAATAAGAACTACCTATATACATATTATATAAATTAAAACTTAATTAGGCAGACATAGAAATTGTGTCATCGCAAGCAACATCATGATCATCTTATACACCATAATAGTCAATATCAAGTTTGCAAATAAACAGGATCTTCAGTGGTAAAAAAAAAATGTGTTAATGTTTATAAATAAAAATATAAAGACGTAAATATTAAGATTTTTATAATAAACTTACTACTCATGTTAGTATTAGGGAATTGAGGTAACATGCTGTTTAATAATAATTTATATACTCGTAAATACAACGTTGCCGCATTTTAAACTTTAATAAATGAATAAAAATAACAGTTAACATATATAAGATTCAATGAAGTTTGGTTTATTATAAATACAAAAAATTATATAACGTAACATTTTCAATATTCTCTTACTATTTTAAATGTCATCTCAAATGATTAATCTTGTTTTACAAATTATAAAATATTCCCACAACCAACTCACATCATAAAGATTTAATTGCGCCCGTTAGACAATCTCTCAATTTTTTTGTTTGATATTTTGTCTACGAAACGTCATACATACTTATCCACTTGCTTTTGAATATACATATATATATATATATATATATATATATATATATATATATATATATATATATATATATATATATATATATATATATATATATATATATATATATATATATATATATATATATATATATATATATATATATATATATATATATATATATATATATATATATATATATATATATATATATATATATATACATACATCATCTTGGTCCAAAAACAATAAAATAAATAAAAATTCTTATAGATTTCTTTAAATTAATAAATATCGAGGTCGTCAAGTAACCTGTGGTCTTCACACAAAAACTTTTTCTTTTATTTTGATTTTGTTTCACGTTTACTGCGATGCACTTTTGTATACATGATATCCAAGAATATTTTTCTTATTTCGTACTATGATTGTATCTTGATAATTGATGCTTGATGGTGTGCATTTACATTTTACAGTAGACTCAAAACATAACTGTAATATATGTATGTAATTTAAATTGAAATGCAACATGGTTGAACATGTATTATTGCAAGTGTAAATTAATAAAAATTTAGTTGTGGAAATATTTGTTTGGAGGTGTGTGAGTGTGACTATATTACGTTAATACAGATTCGCGTAACTGCAGCGTACAGGATGCGTTGCGTAAATGTCAAAACTTAATCTAGTATAATTGAGCGAGTATTGCTCTATTTTGATTTTAGAGATTTCATGTTTTAATTAAATTATATAATATACAATAATAACTCAACCATGATAAATTATTAAAATTTTGTTGAACAACAGATTTCTTAAGTAAAGCAACGAGGAAGATGAAAAGAAATCAAATTTGCACTATTTACTTATACCATATATTTGTATTGTTTGTTATAAGACAAATGAAATTCCGTTATAAAACAAAAGATTAAACTTGTGCAATATTCGCACTGCATGTAAATTTGACATTTATTACGAAAGCATGGAATTATACAATATTCATTAATTTTATAATTTAATTACTCCTACAATACATAAGTACACATACGTACAAATATTAAGTTGTTGCGCATAAGTAGCCTCGAACTATGTGACAACTTCTTTTGTGTGTCTTACTGTTTGCTGGGTACAGAACCTTATTGCTAAATATTTATATATTATGTAAATCAAATATTTTTAAATTATTGTCATTAAATATGTAGTTTTTAAGCGAAAAATTTATTTACGTTTGACAAAGAATGTGGAGGATTTTGTTTAATAGTAATTAACACAAAATTTAATGGTGGGAGGAAAATTATATTATAATATTCTATGAATTCAAGAAGTTATTGTATTGTTCACGTAAATATATGTATTTAAAAGATAGTTCGGTTGGTATCTTTGAAAAGTATACAGAGTACTTAATATAGTGAAAATTTACCTTGGGGCGCACAGTTAATGACTTCGCATATTTTACTTTCTTTCTTATATGTGTTATTTATAACGATATAAATGTGAATTCATTAAGAAATAATAAATTACTGACTATTAATATTTATCGCGCTTCTTAGTTAATGGCAACTAATTTAAGTTTAATCAAATTTGGTTGATATGAAAATCAAACTGTTTGTGTACTGTATGCAGTATAATTTAATCTGTAGATTAAATTATTTGATGCGCATGCAAAATTTAAACTCATTATACGACTGATATAGTTCAAAAGTTATAAACTCCCCTCCGTACGGGTTGTATATTTGTTTTGTGGTTTTGGAGAAAACATATACAGTTTCATGGAAAATTTCACCTTTTGTGCTTTAGCGAATATTTTTTTGGATTCTCTATAATATTCTCCGTATTAATGTGCGTTTATATTATTCAGTTAGTGCGAATAAAAACAGTTACAAATCAGAAATGTCTTTGAAGACAATCCTTATCCCTTGTGAATGAGTATGAAATCGAAATTAAGCCTAAATAAAAAAATACAAATAAGAGTTTGATAATTCTATTAGCAATTTAATCAAAACTACGAGCATATTTAGGATAAAAGTGATATAAATCGCAAAAATATACTATAAAATCAAGTAATGATTGCGATTATTACTAAAATAGTAAAATATAAAGTAATAAAAAACCGCATATTAAAATAATAACATTATTTGTAACAATATCTAATACATCTTTACTCTTTAGTGAGAAGTATCGCGCGCATGCTACATTTGATTAGTCGCGACTCGCGATCAAAGCTTAAAAAAATTGTTGTTTTTTAATTTTTCTGGTATTTATAGCAAAAAATAGTTTTAATCTTATTTATAACAGTTATTTGATTTTAGTTATGCACGAATTGTTAATAATTTGTTACTCTTGGTTGGTTTTTGTTGTGAATAATGCCCATTATTTATATACGTATTTGTTTGTATATTTATAGAATTTTTGTGCTTTTCAATGCCAGCGAATTATATTTTGAAATTAACTGTAATTTTATAAAACTACCTAGGAAAATTATATAAATTTATTTGTCGCGTGGGTGCTGTATACAAAATGCATCTAAATTAAGTTCAGTTATACCACATTCGATGCAATCGCTCAGGAATAATGAATAGTCTATAATATAGAGATGCATATACATATGTACATATGCATATTAGTTTAAAACACTTCCCAGTAATTAATTTTTCTAATGAATTAATATGTATCTGTTTTATGTTTTTTAATAAAATTGGTTGTTTCAATTGATTTAATATTTATAAACATTAAATGAAAAATAGTAATTCACAAATACACTTAACACATATACTTGTAAATTGTAATTAATTTGTTTTAAAATTATTTATGGTATTTTAAAATAAACACAAAATACTTTTTATTTTTTCAAGGTAGTTATTATTTATATTATTACTTGTTAAAACATAAATAATAGCATTTTTATAGTTTTTTAACATTGTATAATTTATGTAAGTTTTGCAAAACTATTGTACTATGGTTATAGCTATTGTTATTTTGTAAATGTCTATATCTGGTGAAATATGAAGTAGGAAGGGATTATAATTGACTGAATATGAATTGCAATTGTTATGATGTATTTTGGGCTCTATAATAGTAAGAATCGAGTCAATATTGATACGTTTATCTGTTTGAAATATTCTTAACGCATACCATTCCATCTCTTCTAAATATGTAATATGTTAAATTTAGTTAATGTCAAGGATAATAGGAGCACCGTACCTACTTCTAACAAATGGATTTACGTGAGTTTGGTTTAACTAAATCCGATATATTTGAATAGATACACAGATCTATAAAAAATGCGTAGCAATTGCAGGGAAAATGTTAAATTTTATGGTTATCAAATATAACCCAGTGAGCAGTAATCTTCGACGATCGTCAAGATAAATCAAACAAAAACCATATCGTTTTTTTGACAGTCAATTAATTTTGCCATTAAGCTGATATGTATCTGATGTAACCTACAAAAATTAATAAATTTAAAAAATTGTATCACGCTTAAATCTAATAAAAACCAAAAACGTGACTAAACTACTTAGCACACTATATACTTCTTTTTGTATACTCTCTAATTTCATATTCAAGGTTACTACTTCATCAAATCATAAATTTATGAAATTTTTAATAAATCGCTAAAAAAGTGCGATTTGATGAGAAAGTTCAAAATTGTGTCATAAAATTAGGAAATATATAGTTATGCATATAAAATACTTATATACGATTTACTTTACGAATGTGCCATACGTTAGAAGTAGAATAACACTTTCGAATGATTTCCAATACATTATTTGATTAGTTATTTTGCAGTTAGCTGATATTGAACGGAATGGATTAGATGATATTTCATGATTAGTGGGTATGTTTATATGTATGTACTTCTAAATTATTGGTAACTATAACACCTATATATGTATGTATAATCGTTCAATTAATTAGCTTAAAATAAATGATAATTTGATGAAATGTGAAACTATCTTTTCGCATATCCATATTTTATTTAAAGAAAAACGCGCAATAATAAATTATGGCCTTAGTTTACATAAAATATCAAAATTTGACACTGGCGTGCTAGATAAAGGGTTTTATACTTTCAGAGTGAGAAAATAATTCTTAAATTAAATTTATATAAGTTTTGAAATATTTTAGTTAATAAGATATACATTTATGTTTACCGGTTAGTAAAGAAAATCTGTCAGATAAGAAAATCGTATAAGATATCTTATCTTCACATAATTTTATAGTATATTCAACAAGTTTATATACATAGATGATTATTAATTTCAATACAATTTATATTGGGTTCTTTTGGTTACTAATCCCACTTAAAATTAGTCTAGATTAGGTATGTTCGATTTATTTGCTTTCATTTTGATAAAAACCATCAATCTGTTCTGCATAAATCAGAATTTAATAAGATATTTCGTATTTGGGAATTTTTACAGGAAAATTACGAATGTAACAGAATGTGTTACAAGAATAAACAATAAATTTTGCGTTTCGATACCTTTGGAATTCAACTATCAGCAGTTCCCTGCATTATGGTGTTACAAAATGGGGATACGAGGGGGGGATTTGAAAATATTTTTGTTTTGCTGATATGCCTTAAGTTATGGTAATAGTTTTAGTAGTAATAACATACTTTCAAATTTATTTTAACATATTCTAATTGTAAAAGTGAAACCCACTAAAAATGACATTAATCCTTTCATTTTTTTCTGTGGTTATACAGAAGAGAATCTATGCTTAAATTAACATAACTAAAAATTGCGCGTCCAAGCTCCATTTCACCGCCTCATTAAAATTATCTCAAAATTTCACAAATATAACTAATAAAACCATCTATTGTTGATGATACGTTTCATCATGTGTGTATAGTTGGACAACAACCAAATGCAAATAACGTTTACAACTGATTGGATAGAAAACACATACATAATTCATAATTGAGTTCACAACGCACCGGTGACAGAATAAAAATTATCTTTTGACTTTTAATTAATTTCGAAAGTAGCGCACGCATTTGAAAGAATACATGAAGAAAATGGAAACCATTTAATTATGGAAAATCTTATAATTTTTAATTGAATTTATTCCATGCAAAATTTTATTCTTATATTATTGAATTGATTATAATTAAATAATGGTATAGTAAATAAGAAAACCAAAGAAATTAAATAGAAAAAAATTAAGAAATAAGTGCATGTAATGTATCAATGTACAATAACTTTTTTTTACTTGTATTTACACTATAGAGAGAAAATTAATTTGATTTTACAGCACAGTATGGAGAAAATTATTACGACCCAAATCTGTTAGACTCGTACTCGGCTTAGCTATATAATTAGTGAATTGGTCAAACATGGTTATGCGTGATACTGTCCTCAATTTTTTTCTATTATTAATTTGCTGTTTTTCATTTTATGTTAATTTCATAAAGAGATGAAAATTGATTAGATGAATTAATTAATTTGTTTGTGCAAAATGCAAATTGATAGTTATGAGACGCGGCAAAGTTGAAGAACGAGAGGGACAAAATGATTAAGTAAAAGTTGTTTGTTTATAAATATTTGAGGTCAGCTTTATTAATTGAGCCGGAAATGATACTAAATTTGTAAATATAGTGAGTATAAAAATTATGTAAATAATAGAAAATAAAAGTGATGGTACATTTTAATTGCCAAAATGCAAAACATGAAATGAACATGCACACCTTGTCTTGTACTACAATAAATGATATATGGTTTCATAATTCTTGCTTAAGCTTAAACTATAATAATAAAACAGTTTTTAAAGAGAATTACTGGTCCCTTACTGTGTTAACAATTTGGCTCCAACGGTTTCAATCCTGAGCATGGTCTTCATACTGCCTTAGACTATCTGAAGAAACTTAAACTATACTTGAGGCATTTAGCTATATAGGTTATTGCTTTTTATTCCCAAAATATTGTATATTATTATGAAATACACAATTATGAAATTGAATGCTAATAACTTCAAGCCTGCAGTGTCCAAGTACATATAATTTTTTGAATTTTAAAAGCTCTGTCGGGATCTTACACGGAAGATCAGGAGGCAATGGATGTCGGTTTTTTTTAGGAATATAGTTGTACAATGTTTCACACATACATAGCTCTTTTTGCACAGCATACAAGTTACTGTCCTACATTATATTAGATAGAATATCTCCTCCAGCAAAGGAACTTATTGGTGACTATTAAGGAGGAGTTCGTCCGAATCGATCAGTCACTGATCAGGTCTTTTAGCTGCGCATGATTCTATCTAAATAATATGAGATGTTCATCCCCGTACATCAGGTGTTATTAGATTTCCGGCAGGTCTATGACTCGACCAATCGAGAGTGTTTGTGGTTTGCCCTGGAACATCTAGGTATGCCAACAACATTGGTATGATTGTGTAGAATGACAGTGATGCAGTCTTAAAGTTGGGAACAGGCTATAGAGAATTTTTTAGTGCAACATCTTATATCGCCAGTTCAATCAGGTGCTTGCATATGCATATGTCATGCGTTATTGGACTGAATAGCGACGGAGTGAAGGAAATACATGATCCGCTTGTAGCTTCTGTTGGACTCCAGATCAATGAGACCAAAACAAACTACAGGATTTCTGATTATAGGGACCATGGCACACCAGATTTTAGTAGTGCCACTACACGTTTGGTTCAAATATTTGGGCTCTCTTATCACACGATAACATTTTGGGTGAGGGTATTAAATCGCGGTTAATTAAGGCCACTGCTAACATCTAAACACCTATCAAGTGCCGTGAAGCTGAAGCTTTACAAAGCGTTGGTCAGGCCGTTGTTATATGTTTGGATGTGAAAGTTGGACGTTGACGGATGAGTACGAGAGATGGCTCCTTAAATTTGAGAGAAGCACATTATGCGAGTGATTTACGGCCCAAAACGAGAAGTAGATGGTACATACTGAGCTCTGTGCAATATCGATCAGATCAGAGATCTGATGAAGATTCCCGATATTGTACATGAAATAAGGTCTCAGCGAGTATGCTGGCTCGGTCATGTTCTGCGTGATGATTCAGAACAGATTATGCAGCGGTCTCTGATAGGAAAGCCAACGTATAATGCAAAAAACACCCTTGCACCAACCAGGCAATCTGTTAAAAACTTGAAAATAAAAAATATTAAATCAAACAAAACTATCGTGCATTTAAATAATGTGTTTTAAGTATGAACATGAAGTATGAAGTACTATATCATTATATGTATATCTATTATACTTTCTATGGTAATTCATGAGTTTCGGTTAACAAGTCATCCTTTATATATGTAGTTTCGTAATAGAATTTGATTTAAATACTATTCAAGAAAAATTACAAAAGAATGAAATTAAAATTTCGATTAAAAATTGCAATACATATTTATATATAATCCGATGTTAATTCTGAAGATCTTTAAAATAATTCAAATTAATTAGAATCCACTTTAAAATAATTCAAATTAATTTAGATTTCTTATGGAATTCAGAACTTTTAATTAAAATGTTGAATAAAATATAATTTTTTTAAATTGAAAGAATTTAAATGGAATTTAAAATATCAAATTCCATTCATAAAGTTAATTTGAAATAAAATGAAATAAGTATAGGCCCAAAAATATTCAGAATTTGGTTACAATTGTTCATTCAATAATAACATGCTTTCGAAACTTTATTAAATTTCATGCTCAATTTTTGAGTGATGCTTTTACTTTTTGTAGTCGTTTTTACTTTTTCGTCCAGCCTTTTTGGCGGTTTCTGGGACTATGGATAACTATACTCGTATAATATTTAGCTACACTTCTCGACAACAACTAAACCTTTATATGTCTAACAAATCTTTCGAACTAGACGGCAGACGTAAAATATCTGTATCTAAAAACGGGGATTGTGTTTGATCGCAAAATAGGTATAAACTCATAAAACAATCATATGTGGTGTTACGAAAGATTTTGATCTAATTTCTTACAAGAGTCAAAGAGAATTTGATGTGTACGTGTTAAATTGCAAACAATATTAAATATTTGTCATATGATATCTTGAGTCTTCAAATTTCACGTAATTGTGCAGAATGACCGTCTATAGTATATAGTGTTTAAAATTTGCGCTTTATTTTCGAAATTAGTTAAATTTCATTTGATTTAATTACAAATTGTTCGGGGTTTGTAATCAAATTTTGGCTAATTCTATTATTATTCAGGATCATATAAATAACAAACAGTGTTTAAAGGCCATTACTGGCCCCTTACTGCTTCAACAATCTGGCTCCAACGGTTTCGATCCTGGGCTTGGTCTTCACACTGTCCTAGACAACCTGAAGAAGCCAAGCCATTCTCTACACCGTGAAGCCATCGTCGCCTGCAACGACCTCTGCGCCTACCATATGGTGGCATTCCTTTCAGCGATCGCTGCACAATTCGTTCCGGATCAGCACGCAGAACGTGACCGAGCCAGCGTACTCGCTGAGATCTTATTTCATGCACGATATCGAGGATCTTCATCAGATCTCTGATCTCGATATTGTACAGAGCTCGGTATGTACCATCTATTTCGCGTTTTGGGCCGTAAATCACACACATGACTCTTCTCTCAAATGTAAGGAGCCATCTCTCGTACTCATCCGTCAGCGCCGAACTTTCACATCCACAGGGTCATATAGATACACCTATTTTCTCTTGCAAAGTATGAAGTCCAATGAGCCATCAACTCCCTTTAAACATTTTGCTTAATCGCGTCTGCATTAGTTAGTTCGACAGTTTTGCCTTCACAGATATTTTTTGTGCCGAATTTTATATATTTGCTTCGGTTATCAAAATTAGTCGATAAAACCGGTTAACGGGTTAACCGATTTATTTAACATCGGTATTGGATTCCCTAGATATGACGTAATACAAGTTTGTGCCCATCTCGTTTATTTTTCACTGTTAGTCCAATCATAATAGTTTTTAATTAATACATACTTATTGCAAAAAAATTAAATATTTAGTTTTATGCTTAACATTAATTAACCTTAAATGAGCACGAAAGACGTATTTAATTTTACGTTTAATCTAGCTTTGTTAGCTAATGTGTGTCTCATATATATAGCTGGTATATGATTTGCGACTTAAACAACGTTTATCTGTAGTTTTAATTGAAATTAGAAGAGGTAAAGTCGCGTATCCAGGTTCACCAACTATGTTGTTGGCAACGTGTGGCCTAAATGATAATGTTGAATTCTGAACGCATCTAGATACATCAGCAATTTGATGGCCATGTAATAGTTTTGCTCTTTTCGAAATACCACCATCTTCAATAAGTAAGTAAATTAATTCGAATTGATTTAAACAAGATCTATATGTACAGTACCTAAATAAAAAAAAATTCAAATCGCGTAAGTGTAACAGATTTATTTAATTTAATCAGTTAATCTGATAAACTAAAGAAAATAAAAGAAAAATTATTATTTAATTTTTATAGTTTTGAAGGTTAAATTCTTTAATACAAAATTGATTTAGTAATTTTTAAAAAATACATTTTTTTGTTTTTCATTTCTTTTGTTACAGATAATTACACTCTGGAAATCGTAGTAAAAAATAACTAAATTACACATTCAATAATAATATGTACATATGTATGTATGTATGAACTTTTAATGTTTTTTTTCTATTATATATGTCAGAATGTCAGAACTACACACAGTTTTCTGTTGAAGGTTTTAAGCAATCGCCTTCAGTTATTGTACACACATTATATTCAAATGATTGAAATTTAGATTTGATTAGAAATACTGTGATCCATTCACTATAATGTGTATAGTTTTGTTATAAAAACATTAAAACAAAAGTGAATATTTGTTATTTTCTGAATTATTAGAGCGAAGCGCGATCTTAAATTAATAATTTAAGTCTTAAATCTCTGAACAAATTGAGTTGGTATTGAGGTTAGGTTTGTTATATTTTTTTGTTGAAATAATTTAATAATGGTATACACAAATTAGTTTTGTATGGGGAGGGAGAGGGTGAGGTGGAGTAATCCCACCTTTCACCTAATGTACAACTAGTACAACCCGAATAATGCTCAAGTATAATATACTCATCTGTCAAAATACAAATGGTAAAATTTCTGCCAAATAACTCAATATGTCTCCCATAATCAAAGTGGCCATGATAAATACTTTCATTTAACGTATACGTATGTAACTAATTTCAAATTTTTTAGAATGCTTGTATATGCGCATAAAACATGGTGATTGAACAAAAATATAAGACACTCCCGAAAAATATTTAACCTTATTTTTATTTATAGACTAAATAACAATGTACATTATTTAAATACAATTTAATATAAAATTATAAGCAGTTCTAATATAAGTATATATATATATACATAATAGAATATAATGTAATAAATTTAAGCTTTAGTGTTCACGTACAGATTGTAGTTTAATTAGGTACCTAGATGATTAGAGGCAGTTACAAATTGGTTGTGAAGTTGATTTTGCTTTAAACAAATAGTCTTCATTGTGAAATCTTAAGTTATTGTTTTCGAGTCGAAGTTATGTAATGGAAACGGCTTATTACTTTAGAATACATACATATGTATATTATACGTAACCTTAGCTTAACGCGGGAGTTTTTATTTTCTCGTGAATAGTGCTGTGCTTTGTAATATACTAATATAATATATATAGTTCTTTGACTTATTGATCCTTCGGTAACTTAAGCTTGATTTCATTATTACCTAATCACATAATCTATTAAAGCTTTTGTGTTATTAGGGAATTAAGCTTCTCTATTATAGGTTATAATTGTTCCGGTTAATTAAACTACATAATTGGAAATATTTCGTTCAAACCTTTAAATATTATACATATGTACATAGTAGTTATATTTCAGCAATAGACAGTTCTTTACTCGCTATATTTAAAAATTATACTTATGTGACTTAAGTCAGATCTAAAAGCATATTTAAGGATTAAAAATATAAATCGAGTCACTGGGTCTATTTTTTAATTCACACCGAGCGAGCAGTGCGCTGTCAAAAATGTGCACTGCATTTTTTAATTCAACCTGTGTAACTTTACTCCACACACTGTATTTTTTAATATGAACTGAGCCTACTCGGTGCACACATCGAGTGAAAATTTTTGCTCTGAAATGAATGTAAGTGTCAGGAATAAGCAAAACATAACTTTAGTTGTAATATTTTTATAAAAACAGATTACAACAAATTTATTTTTATAAAAACATTTTATTTATCCACGCTGGTTTTACTCTGAGTACACCGGCCGATTTGACACTGTACTCTGTGTACACTGGTTGAGTAAATCTACTCGCTCGGGTTGAATTAAAAAATAGACCCACTAGCAACAGTGAAAAGTGTGAGGTTGAAAATCTCGCATTATTCGACGGTTTAATGATTAGTTTCACAAAAAATGTGTATTTTTGCACGATTAAACGATTGTAACGGACATTTAAGTGTAGTAGAGACTACACTTAAGTTACAGTTATTTATTATTTTAATATTTAAAAAAAATTCCTATATTGTTGAACTTCCGTGAGATTTTATGCCGGCTGTATCATTATGTAACTAAGTCCATACAAAAAAGATTTTTAGATAAACAATATTTTTTTAGTTTGAGAAGCGATTTTCCGATAGATAAATAAATGTATAAAATGAATAATAACTATGAGTCACTTTTCCATGGTTCGAATAAAAAACCTTTCAAGACCTTTATACGTACGAACTTGGCTAAGATCACAATTCATCGCAAGTATTTGGTCAAAATATCATAGAAAATTCCAAAATTTACCAACCGTTTCCAGTACTATCATCATCATCATTGAACCATCAAATTAGTTTCCAACCAACAATAAGCGCATTCTTTTGACCCATTCACTCGTCTTCTTCATATATATGTACATAAACCTTGCAAAATACATCTACTTCAATTGCATTTAATTAAGTAAATAAATATTACTTATACGTTTCTAACTATAAATAAATCATTGTTGTATACAAGTGAAAGTTGTACCAGGAAAATGTAAAGTATCATTTTCGATATAACAACAGACAATAATATGTTTGCGGTTTATCGAACAGAACTATTTAATATACAATTATTGAAACAGGCTGTTCCTACATATGTAGACATAGTAACTATATGTATAGACATTATTCATAAGTTTAGTCTGTCTGTGTATACGGTATTGAAAATAAAAAGTATTTAAATTATTTATTATTTCAAGGACTTCAGCTTGTAATTATATTCTAAAATCGAATTTAATTCTTTCACTGCCATAATAATTTTTGCATTTAAAGAAAAAGAATGGATCAATAGAAGTGGAGGGAAAATTAGAGAATCTGTTCAAAATTAAAAAAACTATTCGATCTGTATAGTACATCAGTATGATCATATCCATCCTTGAAATGATCTCTTGACGAGCTTTATTAATACTTTATTTCATTAGTTAAATATTATAATGAAATCAAATTCAAGTTTAACACTTTAATGAAAAATTAACTGTGAAATATTATCACACTTACAATCAGAAGATCTTGAAATTATTTTAATTCAGACATACAATACATAATTTCTATAATTTATGAAGCCATTAATTAATTTAAGTTTTTTCGGATTTTTTTAAAAGAGTTTCCCATTACACGTTGAATTTACTGTGATGTGATTAGTTTTGGTGTTATGATTTATGAATATAAACGATTAAACAATTCATATTATAGATATAGTTATGAAAAACTCTATTATGTTTTACCATTGAACTTCCGCTTTTGATTACATTCATCACGTCATATACCATACGAGTCAGTAGTGTGATCGTGATACAAAACTAGATTGTCTATTTCAAGTTAGTAATTATATAGAGATATTACTCAATTATTTCAATATTTAGATTCGCTTTACATAACTGGATTATCTTAGACGAGTTTCGTAATCGGAATCTAATTAACCGATTATCGAGAAATCAAACAATTCGTTACGATCTGTATATTCTTCTGAAATTAGTTTTTTAATTTTTTTTTTAATTAATCTCATTTCAAATTTATTTTAGAAACAATAATTTATTCGATATTTAATTCGAAAATGCTAACCTAAAACTAAGCTTTTGTTATTTTTTCTATAGATCATAAAACATTCATTTGTTTCATGTCAAAGTTTGGAATTAACGATCCTAATTTTAACTGAAATTGAGAATAAATATATTTTTCAAAAATATTTAGAATTTCTAGAAGATTTGAAAATTACCATTTTAAGAAAAACTCACAATACAGCGCAAGATGTTGCAGATTAAACGACAAAATTTGGCAAGCTGTAAGGTATGAAAAATCAAAATTCTAATGTATGGCTAATGCCATGCAAATTATATCGTTTTCTTCTTCAAGAAAATAGCATACTCCTAAATGTTCCAAGTTTATCTCTATAAAATTGAACCATAAATATATATACCAAACCTAAATAGTGTGTCACAAGCTCATAACTTTTGAAGTATAATTCGTAACGAGTGGATGGCATGTGATATATCATTTTATTTTAAAAGGTCCACTTTGATGATTCCAATAATATTTTTAATGAATTTTTGATAGCAAATTTTATGAAAATGTAGCAAACCTCCTATCACTGAAAATTAAAAGTTCAACATTTTAAAAAAACTCTGAATGTGTATAAAGCGGAAACAAAAAACTATAGAGAAAATAAAACATTCCATATTTGTTAAACTACAGGATGGTGAAGAAATGTGTTTAAATGTAATTTTAAAAAATTTGGTGGTGCGAAAACGGTTATCAATTGTTACCAAAAATATATGGTATTACATTATATTATCCTATCTGTTATCCTAACCGTAGATGAAATAGTTACCGTTTCGCTGTAATGAACAGTCATTCTGTATAAACATATATGCCTGATATTTCGAACATAACTAAAGGTAACGGCCCTTCAACTACTGAAGCCAATGCTGGGTCGGGTTGATAGCATGTGTTAGGTCAGATGTAGTCAACCTAGTACCACAATAAAGTTGCCCTTGTTGTAGCAGCACAAGTTCAAATGGTAGAGGTTGTGAATGTATCGAGTACATAGGTGTCTTGAGTACGTTTACTAGGTTTGTACAGATCATCTAGGTGTTCAGTGAACAGGAGTATTGATTTTATTAAATATGCATTTGGAAGACTTCAATATTAATTTCATTAAACATCCTAATAACCAAATCTTTACATATTTTTCAATATAATAAGCACATGCATTGCAAACGGTCTTTAGTCAACACAAGCAGTTATGGTATATATTCCGAATAGTTTAGTTCATCCGAATTGTTTTCTATAATTTAAACAAAAATACAACAAATTTAATATTTAAGAATTGCATTGGATTGGTGGAATGGCAGAGACGTCGACTGATACCACCAAGTGTAGATTATGTACCAGTAACAAATTGTATTAATTGTTTTGTGGTCGCACAGAAAAATTAAATTAATACTTTATATTTCAGGAGCAGTTGTATAATTTGTATAATATCATAAATATTCCTTAATTCTCAAATAACATAATTCCATTACAATTATTTACATATTTTTTTAAATTTCGAAATTTCTTGAATTTTAAATAATAATTCCTTAATTTCCAATTTTTAATTTAGAATTTTTCAAAATTCTCATTCATTCAACAAATCGATAGGAATTCCAAATTTCCTGCTTACCTGAATTTTAATTTTTCCTTCCTTCGGATGAATTCCTATACATTTATTCACAAACTTTCTACATTTCAAAATATTTCATTTCTTGTCGACGTATAATCATAATTCTTAAATTTTTAAATTAATATTTTTCAATTTCTATGATTCTTATTATAAACGTAATCTCCTGCAGCTTATCTCCTCGATTGCTCGATTCAAAAAGATCCTAATAACAGTGATTTTGTTGCAACAGTTTTCTTTGACCTGAGGAAGTCATTTGATTTTGTTGATCATAGAATACTATGAAAAAAATTAGATACTCTCAACTTTGCTTCAAAATATCTTTCATTTTTTAGATCTTACTTAGCCAACCGGAATCAATTTATTTTAATTAATAGTGGTAAAAGTATATTGGATATATCTAAAGGTGTACTGCAAGGCTCAAACCTAGGGCCGCTTTTATTTCATATCTTTCTTAATGATATTTTTAATTTAACGATAGCTGGAATAATGTAATTTTATGCGGACGGTATTGCTATTGTCTATACAGCAAATTAAATTATGACCATTTATGACAAAATTTATCAAGATCTTGAAAATCTTCATACTTGGTGTACTGATAACAATGCTGAAAATAAACTTTGGCAAAATGATTATTTATTTGTTTTATTAAACCAAATTTGCCAATAATACAGAATGAAATTACTTTTAAAACTAATGTTAAGATTCCAAGCTTAATTGCACATAAATGCTATTAAAAGATCAAGGAACTTTGTTAATTTAACAACATTATGGGCCAAGTATTTTGCATACATTTACCCCAGGTTCCTTTGTTTGAAATCCCATTAAGAATTGTGCAGGTGTAACTAAATTAGAACAGTTACAGGTTCTCCAAAATAAGGTCTTCAATATAATTTATCGACTTCCTCAACTACATTCAATTAAGTTCCATTATAGCTTGAGCAACGTTCCAACCTATGTAATTCATGAATAAGTATTCAGCAATTTTAAAAACCAAATGAGGGATTATAAAGCATAACTGACATGTGATATTCATACATACCCAACTAGAGGAGGTTCAAACTTTTTTGTGGAAAGCTATACTCATAGAACAAACCGGGGTTTTAGTAATGTTATTTGCCGTGGACTATTACTGTCTGTTGCTGTTTAAATACTCTGACTTCGGGTATCAAAATGAAAGAAAGTATTCCTAATTTTTTTTGTCTAAACTGTTGCTAATTTCCTGAATTTTTAAATGCTGGCTATAGACATTTAACTAGTAGAACAGGAATTTCAAATTACATAATTACATTTTTGGTCATTTTTGTGGCTATTACGAGTATTAAAAAAATCTTGATGGTTTCTTTTTTTTAATACGGCATTAAAATGAATTTCATCCAATTTGTACAGTACTTGTTTCGATATTGCAAAATAAATCTAAGTTTAAAATTAAAATTGAAAAGCAGCAAAAATCACTTAAATTACACTTTCAGGAGTCATCTTTCATATATATCTATAAATTTATTGAATTTTGCCTAAACCTTAACATTTAACCCAGTGACCTTACACAAAAAAATTTCACTGATTTCAATCAATATACCTATATAAGTATCAAGATATCGAGTTCTCAATCCGCTGTTTAATAGTGCTATAAATATCACGACGACCGGATTCGATTTTAGTATTACAACAAAAAAAGGAGGACATTATCGTGATTTTTAAATACATATGTATGTATATGCGAAGAAAGAGCGAAATGTTTTATAGGCATTAATTGAAAATCAGTATAGATTTATATAGAAATTTATTTTATTGTTTTGAATTTAAATTCAATTAGAAATTTGTTTTTGGTGCACTCAAAGTGTGACATGATTTGTATGACAAATTTTTAAAAACTTTTTGTATTTAATTAATTGGAATTTGATGCGACACATATTTGCTTTGTTGCGTTAAATATTAAATCGATTAATTATGCAGAATAAAACACACAATATGTAGATATACATAATTGAATGGTATCATCGAGTTCCATCATGTTATATAACTTTTAATACAAATTTTGAATGAGGATTAATGAGCTTGCATAACAAACTATTTGGATAATTCTATACATTATTATGATTATTTCAATTGATCAATAGAAATATACGAGTATATATATATATATTTTTGTCACTGCGGCACCGGTCATACACCACTCAGACTGCGGAGAAAGTACATACATATTTTACTATTTGATTTGGTGCGGCTTTTTAACAAACACAGAATGATATAATTTGTATATATCTGTTATTTTAAATCACATATTTACGTACATAAATAACCCGACGTGAGGTCGCCCTGATTAAGTAATAATTTATTTTTAAACAAACAAATTACATACGTATATGCAATTAAAAAACGCCTTTGGAAACTACATCTATATTGTATACATATGTATGTACTCGTATATTGTATACATGCTGATGATTCCAGCAGGCTAATAAATGTCGCCGATGTGCATATTGTGTTTTCAAGATTAACCTTGTGCTTAAACTATTTTTGCGGTCTTAACAAAACTGTTAACGACGAGAGATTTATGCATATATACATATGTGTGTATATGCATCATATCGATTCATGGTTATCGTATCACATTGATCGCATGTATGCAAATAACCTTAAGAAATTTTTACAAGAAAATACATCAATTAAAATAGTTTCTTTATATATTGTCTTAGTACCTACATATATGTGTGTACATATATAATAATTAGTTGTTAGAAGAAACTAAAAAATTTCTATAATCTAAATTCTTGCTTAGATTTCACGATTTGACTATAGAAAATCATAAAACCGATTTTACATATAATTTTCTATTTACCTATACTTTTGTGTTAAAAATAATATTATGAGGTAAGATTTTTATTTAAAAATAAATTATTATTATATGTACAATATACAAGTAAATTTTAATAATAGTGATTTTAAGATGTATAACCTTCAGTTTTATTTAACGACGCCAATGAACTATTTTCTTTGTGATATTGAGAATGGATTATAATTTATAAAGAATGAGATTTAAGGGTGGTGTTTATGGAATAATATTTTGAAATGATTATGTCATGTTTGGAGAATTTTTAGATATCAATGATATAATATTATCCAATAGCTGGTTTTGTGCAGTTAAATCGACATTTGCTAATGTTAAAATTTTTGTATATTTCGCCTTGTGGTTTATTGACAAATGCTTTAAAATAAATAAAATAAATATTTTACTTTAAATATACATTGATGCTATTCAAACCCATTTTATTTTTAAATATTATAACATAGGACTGCAAATTTTAGTTTGTTTAAGTATAGAGTGATTAACTAGCAGAAAATATGTTCTTCATAATTTTATTACGAATAACTATTTTTTTTTAAATTCAAGGATCGATTCTTTCCAAGTTTTAACAAATTATGTGAAATTTAGACCATAGCTTATTTGAAAAACTTCGTTCTTCCAGAGTTGTTATATGAAAATCAAAATTTATTAATTAGTTCTATAAAAAATAAATATAATTTTTCATTTCAAAATTTTACCTGAAATTTCAAACCGTAACTAAACAATATTAGACTTACAATTACACTGTAAAAAAATGTTAGAAAGATCGAATATCAAACCAAATGGAAGCTATGGTTTTTGTAATCAAAGACAATATTATTAACAGTTATAGTATGAGGCAAATCATACTATAACAAAATGATTCGTTTAGTTGGTGTTCCACTAATGTGGACTAAATTATAGTCACTGTTTAAACCAAAAACATTCGTTTCAAAACCATTGTTTAAAAGTTAGTTAGTTAAAAAATATACTATCTAAGTCCATATGTAGTAACTGAATGTAAATGATTTTCTCAAATTATGTGTTAACCTATTCATTTTAATTACCGATAACCGAAATATTGAAAATTGTATATTTAAACATACTTATTTACAAAATTTGCCGGCTCCTCGATTCTTATTTTCTACAAAATCATCTCCTGTAAAACTGCCATTTTTGACTTATCATATTATTAATTGATCGACGTATTGGTCGCGCTAAAATAATGACCACTACAAATTATCAAGTAAGCATAGATAAATTGGAGGTCATATTCAGATTCACTTAGACATTTATAGAGATGTTTTCTAACACATAAGCTGAATCAATGTGGCCGAGTAGGATGTTTCCGATAAAGGCGGCATCCAGCAGAATACGTCTATTTTTAAGGGTGCAAATTTTATATTCTTTGCACCTTGTTGAATATGATGGTAAGCGAGCAACTTTTTGATAGAAAGGTATATGTTGTGGTGATAATTCCAGCCCGTTTTTTTAAACAGGAATATCACAAACTTTTTTCCGCTCTCAATATTTTTGATGAGTGCATCGCAGTAAGGGTTCCAGACGATTGCAGCATGTTCCACTTGAGATCTTACATAATCCTTGAAGTCCCCAGTCCATCGCTTGACAAAGCAACACAGTTATCGATGTGTCTGTTGAAATTAACGTTTTCGACGAAGGTGACTCCCAAATCAGTAATCGCGTGTACTCTTTAAACTTCATTTTCATTAATACTCGTATAATACGCATTATCTATTGGATTCTTTTTACGATGAAAAGACATAATTTTACATTTCTTGATATTTAAGAGTAATGAGTTTTGATCACACCACTCGCTTAATCTATTGAGGTCATCTTGCAGTTTGTCAGCATCACACATTTCTTCAATCGTATGATACATTTTTACGTCATCCGCAAATATGACAACATTTGAGTTTTTTCTGATCTGGGCCATCCGATCTATAAAAATAATAAAGATCCAGGGTTCAATATGTGATCCTTGGGGAACACCTGATGTCACTTTGATAACGTCGGATTTCCTATTCTCAATTATTAAACGTAAACCAAGTAATCAAATGAAAATCCGAATGCATATAAACTTTAGAGTGCTTTATGATGACGACATATAGAATCAAATGCCTTACTAAAGTCCGTATAAGCCACGTCCACTTCACTATGTTTTATTTATTACTTTCCTGGTGAATTCAACCAGGTTAGTACATGTTGATCTGCCAGGCATAAACCCGTGCTGGTTGACAGATATATGACGTATTAGCGTGGATTTAAAAGCATTGCAAACTATTAGTTCAAATAATTTCGGGATTGATGATGATGTGGATATTCCTCTGGATAATAATCACGTTTTCCGGATTTAAAGATAGGTGTTATCTTAGAGGCTTTCCATTTTTCCGGAAACACAGCAGTGGTTAAGGACTGATTGAACAGTTTGCACAACGGATTTACCAAAATACTTGCAAACGTTATTAATATAGATGAGGGTATATTATCAGGCCCACATCCGTCTCCAAAGCACTTTAATGCGGATAGAATGTCTTCATGAGATATGGTTGGAGAAGTGATTGATATGTTGTTATTGCTTGATTGATCGATGTACCCAGTATTGACGTTTGGTCGATAGACAGATTGAAAAAATGCTGCAAACATGTCCGCTATTTCCTTGGCGTTCGAAGTGCTGATATTGTTATAAGTCATGTTGGAACCCCTCGTTTTCTCGTTTAGATCTGAAATATTTCCAGAACTGTTTTGGATTTATTCTAATTTATTCTTGGACGCCATCCAAATAGGTCTTGTACTTAAATTTGAAATAAACATGAAATTCCTCGCTGTCATGTAAAAAGGACCGCTTGTCTGCCTCCAGACTTGATTTTATCATTTTAGTATATGCCTTCACTTACGATTTTTTAGATTTATAAGCGGGTCATCGAACCAAGGAGGGTGAACACTTGGTGCTATATTATAAATTGGTACATGGAGTTCAAAGCTTTGGTGTATGATCTCATAAAATTTGTCGACATTTTGATTCACATCCTTTGCATTTAGAATTTCATACCGATTCACTGCTTCTACATAAACTGGCAGACTAGCGTGATTTGTCTTCTTAAAGTTGTATTTGATTTGTTGGAGGTGTTTTGGTTTAGGCGTACATTCGCTAGTCTCAAATACCGTATCCAAAGGTTTATAGTTGACATCATTTACAACAAATGGGTTGGGTGACTCAGTTACTTTAAACACATCTACTTCATTCGTGAAGAAAAGAGCTAAAAAACTCTCCAGATTATTAGCAATGGTGTTAATTTGATTTAAATTATATCCAAGCATATATGCAATAGATGAATTGTTAGAATTTCAATGTCAATATACAATATAAGAATAATTTCCAATAGTTATAATTTTTTTGATCAAATCTTAGAGAATCTGAGATCTTATTTCATGCACAATATCTACACAGCTCGGTATGTGCCATCTATTTTGCGTTTTGGGCTGTAAATAACACGCATGACTCTTCTGTTAAATGTAAGGAGCCATCTATCGTACTCATCCGTCAGCGCCCAACTTTCACATCCGAGCATAACAACGGGCCTGCGATCAACGCTTTGTAAAGTTTCACGGCATTTGATAAGTGTTTAAATTTTAGCAGTGGCCGTAGAGGATACAAAGCTCGGCTGCCAGCCGCACTTTAATATCTTCACCCACACTGTTATCGTGAGTGATAAGAGAGCCCAAATATTTGAACCTCCTCACTCCTATAACAAACGTGTAGTGGCCACTACTAAAATCTTGTGTGCCATTGTCCCTATAACCTGAAATCATGTATTTCGTGTTGGACTTATTGATCTGGAGTCCAACAGAAGCTGAAAACTCTTCAAGCTGATCAAGTGTTTCCTTCACTCCGCTGATATTCAGTCCAATCAAGCATATGTCATCTGAATATGCAAGCACATGATTGGACTGGCGATATAGGATGTTGCGCTGAGGTGTTTCAGTTTTACGAAAGATGTACTCCAACATGAGATTAAAAAGTATAGGGGACAGAGCTCCCTGCCGAACACCCGAGCTAACTGCAAAATTTTTTGATAGCCTGTTCTCAACTTTAACACAGCATTGAGACTGTGTCACTGTCATTCTACACAATCGTACAATTTTTATTGGCATACCTAGATACTTCAGTGCAGACCACAAACTCTCTCGATTGATCGAGTCATAGGCCTGCCGGAAATCTAGAAACACCTGATGTACTTGGATGGAAGTCTCATAATATTAAGATAGAATCATCCGCAGCGAAAAGACCTGATCAGTGACTGATCCATTCGGACGAAATCCTCCTTGATAGTCACCAACCAGGCCCTCCGCTAGAAGGGTGATTCTATCCAATATAATGTAGGACAGTAACTTATATACTGTGCAAAGGAGAGCTATACCGCGTTCATACACTTCAAGCGGTCTTCCTTCTTGAAGATAGGGCATATCGCGGCCAATTTCCATTCATCAGGCATTTCTTCGGTTCGCCATACTAATCGAATATGGTCGAAAAGACAGTTCCACAAAGTATCCCCTCCCAATATCGAGAGGGATGGATCCTCATTGCAAATCTCCGCAGTCTGTATTTGAGGTGAATCAACTACAGTCTGTGACGCATGATGAACACCAAGCAGGTCGGTAAAGTGTCCATTCCATGCATCAAGTACTGCGTCGATGTTAATACAGAGGTTTCCATTCCGGTCCCGAAAGGCAGTTGACGCAGGCTTGAAAGTATGGTGCAATCCAGTAATTCCTTTAAATAAATTACGTGAACTGCGCTCATTGCTGAGTTGTTGTACTTTCAGAACCTCGGCCTTCCACCATTCTCGCTTTTTCCGACTACAAATCCGCTTAGCTGCCCTCCTAAGAGGAGTAGCGTTGTTTTTCCTTGCGATTATGAGACGTTGTTGCACTTCACAGATAAGTTCTCACATCCTGCACAACCCGAGCTCGCCCTTTTGAAATTAACACGTGGTCCATTTGGCTGCGGGATATTTTGCGAAGATGGATCTCTGTTTCCAAATGTATCTGTTTGTGTGGGAAAAATATGCTTGCTACTCTAAGATCATGAGCAATTTCAAAGTACATCATTCTCTCACCATTATCGGTCGCAGTTTCGTGTCGGGAGTACGGACCTATGTTTTCACACAATTCGGCCTGATTTCTGCCAGCTCTAGCATTAAAGTCCCCAATCACCATTCTAACATCGTGTTCGGGTATAGACCCATCAGATCGTCCAAGTCATTGTAAAATGAGTCTTTATCTTGGGCTGGCCGACTTCTGTGGGAGCGTGTTCATAAATTATCGACAGGTTGGCTAACTTCATGCGCAAGCGAAGCTTGTCGTCAGCTCAGCGATCCAACAGTTTAGTCGCCTCCTACGACAAGCAAAGGATACTGTGGTGGTATCTAGGAAAACATGTTCGTGCAATTTGGGTGTACAAACATGTGTGCCCCCGACCACAGTTTCAATAGTACGAATGCGAATTATCTTCAATATGTATTTATAATTTTATTAATTTTATTTAATTTGTTTGGTCATTTAACTTATTAAATTTGTTTATATAATTTATTTAATTTATTTACCTGATATATTTATTTAATCTTATAAGTTTAAGTAATGCGAATTCATTTAATTTAGTTTATTAACTGTTTAAAATTATTTAACCTTAATATTCGTATAATAATAATATTAAACCTATTAATTCAAATGACCATATAGATGAAACCTTTAACTCCATGATATACGAAAGCAAACAGTTTAGTGTTATTTAGAGAATAGATGCACCTATTTTTTAAGAACAAAACCTCGAGATGTGTATCTCCAAGATTTACCTAAACAAATTTTAAATATTATAAATATTGGAGATAGATATAGATTTCATATAAGTACTATTAAAACTATATTAGTATAAATGACTCTAAATAAAATTTGTAGCTTCACAATATAAGTTTAGACTGAAAGATAGATGCACCTATCTTTTAAGACCATAACCTTGAGGGGATTGTCTCTAGAAGATCCCACAAAAAATTATAAACACTGGGGATAACACGGATACTATTGAACTATTAGTGCAAATCACCCTAGGAAACGTTTAGATCCATGATACGAAAACTTGGTATATGCCATTATTTGTAGGATCAATATATGTACCTATTTTGTAAGGCTATAACCTTGAGTGATTTATCTCTAGTATTTTTCTAGCAAACTTAAGAAATTTAATAAAATATGAACTAATACACCAATAATTTAAAATCTAATTTTTTTCAAAACGATACTGAAATGATCGACACCAACAGAATTCTTAAGTCTGAAATTTAATTGAATATCTTCTAACAGTTGGTGTCGATACTATATGATACAAGTAACAACTATTACTAAAATGCAATCAAATATATTTATATTAAAATCGTCAAGAACAAATACATTGTTTGATTAAACAGTGAACAGTAAGATTTTAAATTGATCTAGAAACGCTTAATTTTATCTGTTAATAATCAATCACCGAAATCTATTTATTACTGTAGTAACTAAAATATATGTAGTACCTTTAGGCCATCAGCTGTTTCATGTCAATTCGATCATATTTCCATTTTTAATATAAGTTTAATTACTTTTTACTTCGATATTCAATAGGCATTTGGATCCCTTCTTTCAAGAACAAAATAGTACGTTATTTCGTGTATTCAATTACGCTTTTTCTATTGCGATCTCAGCCTGTTAGCCTGTTTCCTCTTTTCTTTAGCTATCGGAAATTAAAAAATTGATGATATTTTATCGAATCAAAATAGAAAATGCGCAATTGAATACGAGTATACCGTAAATTCAACAATTTTGTTGTTGAAACAAAGAAACATAAACGAGGCTATCGAATATCGAAAATGATGATGTACAACATCCCAGCCTGACATCCCATGTTGTGATATCATATCGATTCGATTCTTCTATTCTTCTACAATGAATATCATTTTAGATATTTTAATCGGAAGGCATAAGTTTTTAATTAGGCAAAGATTTATTCTGTGATATATCAGTTTGAAACATATACTTATTTTTTATTTTGTTTTAATTTGACTAAATTTTGTATGGTAGCCCATTTAGATAGAATGGATTTTACTACTTTGTATGTTGCTCGATATCAACTTTCAAACCTTGGTGCTTCTGATCATAAAATAGGCAAACCAATTTTGTAAATTATTTTAATCAGCTTTCGTAATAATTACACTTTTATAAACAATATAATTGTGAATATTGACTACATGACATTAATTCATTGTACATAATTTATTTTATATATACATTTGTATATAATTATGTATATTTATAAAATTTAAGCTAATGCAGTTCCTTTTTAAACAATAAAATTACTGACTTTGACACGAAATTAACCTTAATTATGTAAACAAAACACTGACATAATATTTAAGCGCAAATTTACATTTTTCTGTGTGATACGACATTCATAATCTATCAACAATATAGCAGGCCGAGTCTATAAATTGTTTTCTGTTGTCCATAAGTACACCGTGCTTATTTTGTATATTATGATATATAAGAAAGATATTATTCACAAAGATGTGAAAAATTTTCAGAGTACTTAAATCTAATTGTGTACAAACACTGTTGCAACCATAACACTGTGTGTATACATGTAACTAAATTAATACAATTCCGTTTGTCATTTTGCTCAGTTTACATAAAAAAATAATAAAACTAATTACAATAAATAGTTCATAGTTTTATTCAAATAATATAATCGTAAATTATTATCTGATCAAACTTATATACATATATTATATTGTCTTAATAAAAACAATCATATTATGTACTGAATTGAAGATTCACACAGATCTTACCGGTGTGTGGTTTTATTTTTTATTTAATTTTAAATAAATACACAAACTATATAATATGCATTTATAAATAAAAAAATTAAGAAACAGAATATGAAACTTAAATAGTGGTACAATACAAAGATTATAACTATCTGGAAAAGTCAAAAGGTTAAAATTTTAATCTCACATTGCAAGTGGAATGGAATTGTTTCAGAAATATTTTTTAAAATTTTGTATTCGGTTTTACAGCTTTCTGTGCTGTACAAAGATTATCTTAATTTTCGTTTTAGAAAAGATGTTACATGTTGCAATTGAATTAGTAAGAAAAACGTTTTTAGTTTTATGGTTATATGATCAGTTAAACGGTAAATTATAGTTGCTGATGCGATGGAAAGCTATATAAATTATAAATTCATTTGTAATAAACAAAATAATATTTATTAATCTACATACATACATATATGAACATTTGAATTAGATTATGTCAAGTTAAAGCAATTTCTACAGCGTTTTCTTTATCCGTTAAGTTGTTAGGCAATATATCTCATTAATGGTAAGGCGAGTACATTTTAAGTATATTAGAAATCAAATTATTTGAATGGTTTTAAGAATGACGCAAGAAATCAAAAATTATTCATTACAATTTCTAAGCGTACTAGATTAAATTCATTCGATAAGTAAATAACATAGCATTCAACCATTAAAAAATGGTGTGACAGATGCATGCCTTTTAGCATAACTGAGTCTACGAACTAGTTGGGAGTTTTATTATTATCTTGTTGTATACCTAGGAACTCAGTAGCGTAACTGCAAATTTTGGGCCCACGCAAAACTTAATGTGGGCCCCTAGACTATCCTCCCTCCACCTTGCATATCCTCTGCAGAGTAATAAAAAATGTTTGTCATCCAAAATATAGCTTTTTTATTTAAATAAATATAGTTACACGAACTTACTAGCCAATTTTATATTTAGATTTTCTTTTTTCCAAGAATAAAACAAAAAAGACAAAAATACAATATAAATATTAGAATGTTAGATTTTTCGCTCTTTACTTCATATTGGCAAAATCCCTAATTAAAGTTTTTGTTTCCATGTCGGCCACCGCTTTTGCTTCAATAGAGAGCATGGACAAATCGCTTAAAAGGTCTGCACCGATGGAGTTGCACAAATCATTTTTTATTATTTTCAATTTAGAAAACGATCGTTCCGCTGTAGCGACCGTAACAGGTAACGTAAGAAATAATAATAAACATGTTATTACCTGCGAAACACTGGAAGCTATTGTAGGAAGGTATTAAACAATTCTTCATGATAAGAACAAAGACCAAGGGATCCGCGTTCCACGTTGCGTACTATATGTACTATTCAAATTTAGGCGAAATTTAATAGTAATTATGTTTTGGTATTGCAAACTTGGCAGGATTTATTATAATATAATAATTTGATACTATGCTGCTAATCAATCATCAAATTAGTTAACACCAAGCTTATTTAGGAATAAACTACATTTCACGCTTTTTTTCTTGCCAAACATTTTAGAGGACCTTAAAAAATTTATAATTTTTCAACAGGAATTGGTAATACAATATTCATTTTTATTCTGATGAAACCTATAATGTTGATTGCTACTTAAGAATTTATAATTATAAGATTATAACATAAGATGGAATCTTCCAAATCGAAACTCTCACCAACTGATAAAACCAGCTGAATATTGTCCCAGCACTTTTCAAGTTTTTACTTTTTTGGTAGTTTTTTCTATTCATAGGGCATCCCAATGTTTCGACTTGATGATCAGTAGGGAATATCTTTCTTTCTTTATTTATCCAACATAATTGGATTACACTGAATTCTTTTTAAATATTATACAATTATAAATAATTTTTAACTTATAAATAAGGTACAGAGTTATAATAAGCGCTCTATAGATAATTAAATATTCATAAGAAATAAAGCATATACAATTTTAAAAAATATGTGTATATAATTATATTTATATTAATAAATTATACTATTTATGTAATAATAAATAAAAAATAAATTATCTAATAATAATAAAATATAGCACATAATAATATTCTATTATCCAAATGATGATACTGTATTCAGAACAATGTTTTCATATGTAAAAGGAAGTGAAAAATTACAATACACAAATGACGTGAAGTTAATACTTAAAAAAAATTAAACCATAATTTACATTCTTGGTGTTTTTAAAATTTTGCTCCAGCGATTTCCATATGCTCTAGAGTCTATATATATATGTAGACTACATATTCGGATAGCTTAAACCAACTATTATCTTACTGTGCATTGGAATTAATTTCTTATTAGCTGTTACATTTTCAAAGAAATTAAAAGTTACATATTTTTAACCGATCTTTAAAATTTTATACAGCCTAGATATCTACGGATTTTATATATTTACATATATATTATATTTTCGGATAGTCAAAACCAACTACAACTTTTTCGATCAACTAACTTAAATTTTGATGTACATTTAGAGTTTCAGTAATTTTGAATAATTTTTTATCCGATCCTAAGGAAGTCGATGGGTACTATATGTTCGGGTTTATTTAGTGTTTTGAATTTAATTTTTTGAGTATTTCATTGGATAAAATAATAAAAAATCAATTGAGACTAATAACAAATATCCAATTGAGAAAAATAATAAAATTCCTTTAAAACAATTAAATTCTAAAAAAATCTAGTAAAATCCGTCAGATTTGATTCCCATTCACTATAAAGATAGGATTTTGAACAGGAAATTTTAAATACTGCAAAAAATAGTAAATTCCATAATTTAATTTGTTTGACCACAAAGATGTTATAGATGGTTTTAAACTCTAATATATTCAATAATATAGACGAGTGGCATAGATGTCTCTAGGCTTGGTGCGGACAAAACTCTAAGACCCGGTCGAAATTACTATTCGAATGTATATGGACACTCCATGGCGGGTGACGGATGGTATTCTCACCTCTGATCATAGCTGCATCTATTTTAATATTAACTTTAAAAGACCACCGGTTAAACCATATCGTAATAGGAAACTTACGAATTGGAATTCATTCTTCTCTGAGCTCGTTTCACTACTAGGTTTGCGTAACCAGATTAGATCTATATTACAAATCTTGAGTTGCAGGCAACTGTACTAACGAAAGCAATCTCGACTGCTTTTGAAAAGTCTTGCCCTATTATTAACAATCAGAAAAGGCATAACAAACCCTTCTGGCGTTCTGAACTTAAAAAGTTAAGAAAAAATGTACGTAAAATTCAAAATAAAGCCAAAAATACGAATATCATTTTGGAGTGGGACGGTTTTTGGTAGATCAAAAATTCTATAAAAAAAGCCTAAGATCCGCGCAGAGCGCTGCATGGGAAAACTTCTGTGAGGAAATTGTTAGCTTATCTGTTCTCGCTAGACTTAACAAAACTCTGACTAAGAATGATACTTGTAAATTTGATAGTCTTCGCCTACCTTCGGGTAAACTCACCTCTTACAGGCGAGAAGTTGGTGACCTACTGTTGTCTGTCCACTTTCCTGGATATGATATTATTGATTGCTTTCTCGTTTGCACCTTTCAAATTGAGTGGTCCTAATGGCATCCCTGCTGGATTGCAGCACGATTTTCTACTCATCTGTACTCACCTGCTCAAACTGTTCCCGGCGTGTGTTTCTTTTAGTACTGTACCACGATTATGGAGCAGAAATGGAGTAGTTTTTATACCTGAAGCTGCCAAGTCGGATTATACTGACCCAAAAGCTGTTAGGCCCATTAATCTGATCTGTACTTTTCTTGAAGCTTTAGAGAAGATTATCAACAGATTTATTAGGGATAACTATTTAACTACCTCCCATCTCAGTAACATGCAACATGCTTACAGAGCTGGCAAGTCCTGTGAAACTGCTTTGTATGAACTCGCAACTAGAATCGAAAAATCAATTAATTACAAAGAGTTTCTAGTAGATGCTTGCATATGCATATGGCATATGAGTGATTGGACAGAATAGCAACCGAGTGAAGGAAATACTTGATGTATGTGATCTCTGGTTATAGGGACAATGGCACACCAGATTTTAGTAGTGGTCACTACACGTTTGAAGGAGTGAAGAGGTTCAAATACTTGTGCTCTCTTATCACTCACGATAACAATGTGAGTGATGATATTAAAGTGGGGCTGGCAGTCGTGCCTTATATCCTCTAAGGCCACTGCTAAACTCTAAACACCTATCAAGTGTCGTGAAGTTGAAGCTTTACAAAGCGTTGATCAGGCCCGTTGTTATGTTTGGATGTGAAAGTTGTGCGCGGATTGTGAGAAACATTATTATGGTCCATCAGAATTTAATTTGCTTGCCCACATAGATTCTAGTTTATTCTAAACTATCTTAAAATTTAGATAACAATTGAACATCTCTAGAATCGGCGGTACAACATTTAAAAACTCAGTTAAATTCATGTAATATTTAAATTCCGTAAAATAAATAGTAAAGCCACAAGATTCTACCTTTAGTGTGAGAAATAATCTCTAAGGAAGGATGTAGCTATCAGTATTCAACTAGATGGCGCATGCAGAACGTAACGGGTATCCACCACATGAATCGATTTTCAATATCTTAACGACTTAAGAAGCTCTTGTTGACTGAGCTGAAATGCTCAAAATGGGTTGTGTGGAGTTTCAATCCAAGTATGTCTATATGTTTTTTATATTTTATATAAATGTACTAACTGGCGAGAGTGAAAATTAAGAGTCCATTGCTCAGTTTGCGCCAATGTATTGGTGACGGTTTCATATTTCGGATTGAAATCTTTAGGATATACATAATTAAAAATTTAAAGACTCAAGAAATCAACACAGTGAAATTCGTTTGCTATCAAAAAACGTAAACCAAACGTACAATATCTAGTACATAGTTTATGTGAACCACCGGAATTAATTCATTTGCGTCACGACTTTATTCAAATTTGACCCATAAACAATATATCATTGAAACTTTAAAGTATGAATCGTTCATATTATTTGCTTGAACTATTCACAAGAAGGTTATATACATATGTATGTATATTCTTTAGAAAACTTTCTAATGAAAAATTCTAATTTAAATTAATTTTACCCCATTTTATTCAAAATAAGAAATTATGTAAACAATGATCTTGGAAATCTTATTATCATAATTATAACTAAATAATCATCAATGTTAATACAATTATCATAATTATTACTCTATGTTGTTTTACTTATTACTTGTGGCTGTTAAATAATTAAATTAATGTGACCTTATTTTGTATATAAACATCTGTTAACGGTGACTAGGTAGCAGATAATATACAGACATCTATCTTAATATAATTTTGTGGTTATGTTATATAAGTGAACCAAAATTTTAAAATTATAATTAATTTGTGCACGTGGTGCTATGTAATAACTATTTGGTGAAAGTCTCTCTAGTATTTATATACATACATAGCTGGATCAACATTCAAATCCGCGCGTATTCAAATAATTACCTTTTACGACTGATGGGCAGAAATTTATTTATCGTCTAAGACTATGTTCAATTGTAATTATTATGAGAAAGTAAATTTTCAATTGATATTCGTATGATGATGATTACATAAATTTATCAAAGATGTATAGTTAAGTTACTTGTGTGTTATATAAAATTATAGTAATAAATATTTAATTACTATATACATAGAAAATAATAATTGAATGTCACGAATCTGTAATAAATATAATTATAATGTTATTATAACAACTTTTTATTAACAAATATAAACAGTTTTTTGTAAATGATCAACGGAATTTATATTAACATTTGATTAATGTCAAAATTGTGACTGAAACCGAGCCTTTTTGTTTTAAATTCCAATTGGTAGCTAGAATTTACTCAACTTACTTTAATTTTTTACACGCACACGTTTTTATAAATTTTGTTCAGAACTTTGACTCACCAGTTTAGCTAAACATAGTTAATACAAAATTACTTGTACGATATTCTATTGTATAATCGGACAAAATTAGATATTTTCGAACTAATTAACCGGCTCCAAAAATGTATTGGACACCTATAGCCCTGGATTTACGTTAAATGCCTATAAGGAAAGCTTTTCATAAGCTTTATTAATAAGAGCTAATCGCACAAACATATACAAATATTTTTAAATAGAACTAGGCTTTCTAAACATAAATCATTTATTTAATCCGATTTGTACGATACAATAATATTTTGATTGTTACTTACGAGTTACGTTAACTCGTAAGTATCAATCAAAATTACAACTGGAATTTTGCCTAAAAACTTTTAAACAAATGCCCTTCCCATAACCTCAATTATATTATAAATAAGTATATATTCATTAAAGCTATTTAGTAGAACCTTATTTTTAACATAAAATTTTAACACATATAAACATGAATTTTTTATGTCGGTACATAGATGTATGTATGTGTATGTATACCCGATCGATCTATAAAAATATGTATGGGCTTGACCATGCGAGTCGGAAATTTTTAACAACCGCGCTCCTTAAAAAGGCATAGAAATTTAATTTTTAAATTTGATTGATGTGTACGAGTATATTTGGTTAGGTGGTCTTTGAAAAACTTTAGAATTTAGATAAAGACAACAATATACATACTTAAAATATGTAATGATTTTGTTGTCACACATCTCTATAGATACATTTATAATTAACTCATGACTGTGCCGTTTCTAACAATTAACAAAAATAGATGTGTATTAGTATATACACTGTTAAAATATTTCTTATAAGAATCTTGAGTGAAATGAAAAAGAACTCATGAATATAAATAAAGTTTAATTCTTACTAGATTTATAAAACAACACATCGCTCTTCTACAATTATTTACATTACCACCACCCAAATCGGTTACCTGATATTTCATTTCCATTTAAATATTTATACAAAACTCATTCATTGATTTCTTTGAGTGGCGCACCCAAAATCACAAACAACAAATAACAATACATTAAAAAGTTTGTACCAAAGTTTCATATTAACACCAATACCCTTAACATTTCAAATGTCATTGGTGATATTCCAGAACTAATAGGTACCAAACGATTTTTGACTAAAAAATTAATTTAGCGTATTAAGAGTTTCAGTGGTCTACATTAAAAGGCAAATAACAAGACATCGCAGAGTTTTTACCAGAATGCCACTAATATCAGGTGTTTGCTATGGGCTTAACCTATCAAATGACATAAGTTTGTTTATCAAACGGAGGGGTTGCCATAGATTTTTTTGAGTAAAACTTATTGAGCGCTTCAATAGAGTTTAAGTGGTCTACATTAAATGGTCAATAACAAGACAGCGCAGAGTTTTTACCAGAATGCCACTAATATCAAGTGTTTGCTATGGGCTTAACCTATCAAATGACATAAGTTTGTTTATCAAACGGAGGGGTTGCCATAGATTTTTTTGAGTAAAACTTATTGAGCGCTTCAATAGAGTTTAAGTGGTCTACATTAAATGGTCAATAACAAGACAGCGCAGAGTTTTTACCAGAATGCCACTAATATCAAGTGTTTGCTATGGGCTTAACCTATCAAATGACATAAGTTTGTTTATCAAACGGAGGGGTTGCCATAGATTTTTTTGAGTAAAACTTATTGAGCGCTTCAATAGAGTTTAAGTGGTCTACATTAAATGGTCAATAACAAGACAGCGCAGAGTTTTTACCAGAATGCCACTAATATCAAGTGTTTGCTATGGGCTTAACCTATCAAATGACATAAGTTTGTTTATCAAACGGAGGGGTTGCCATAGATTTTTTTGAATAAAACTTATTGAGCGCTTCAATAGAGTTTGAGTGGTCTACATTAAATGGTCAATAACAAGACAGCGCAGAGTTTTTACCAGAATGCCACTAATATCAGATGATTGCTATGGGCTTAACCTATCAAATGACATAAGTTTGTTTACCAAACGGAGGGGTTGCCATAGATTTTTTTGAGTAAAACTTATTGAGCGCTTCAATAGAGTTTGAGTGGTCTACATTAAATGGTCAATAACAAGACAGCGCAGAGTTTTTACCAGAATGCCACTAATATCAGATGATTGCTATGGGCTTAACCTATCAAATGACATAAGTTTGTTTATCAAACGGAGGGGTTGCCATAGATTTTTTTGAGAAAAACTTATTGAGCGCTTCAATAGAGTTTAAGTGGTCTACATTAAATGGTCAATAACAAGACAGCGCAGAGCTTTTACCAGAATGCCACTAATATCAAATGTTTGCTATGGGCTTAACCTATCAAATGACATAAGTTTGTTTATCAAACGGAGGGGTTGCCATAAATTTTTTTGAGTAAAACTTATTGAGCGCTTCAATAGAGTTTGAGTGGTCTACACTAAATGGTCAATAACAAGACAGCGCAGAGTTTTTACCAGAATGCCCCTAATATCAGATGATTGCTATGGGCATAACCTATCAAATGACATAAGTTTGTTTACCAAACGGAGGGGTTACGATAGATTTTTTTGAGTAAAACTTATTGAGCGCTTCAATAGAGTTTAAGTGGTCTACATTAAAAGGCAAATAACAAGACATCGCAGAGTTTTTACCAGAATGCCACTAATATCAGGTGTTTGCTATGGGCTTAACCTATCAAATGACATAAGTTTGTTTATCAAACGGAGGGGTTGCCATAGATTTTTTTGAGTAAAACTTATTGAGCGCTTCAATAGAGTTTAAGTGGTCTACATTAAATGGTCAATAACAAGACAGCGCAGAGTTTTTACCAGAATGCCACTAATATCAAGTGTTTGCTATTGGCTTAACCTATCAAATGACATAAGTTTGTTTATCAAACGGAGGGGTTGCCATAGATTTTTTTGAGTAAAACTTATTGAGCGCTTCAATAGAGTTTAAGTGGTCTACATTAAATGGTCAATAACAAGACAGCGCAGAGTTTTTACCAGAATGCCACTAATATCAAGTGTTTGCTATGGGCTTAACCTATCAAATGACATAAGTTTGTTTATCAAACGGAGGGGTTGCCATAGATTATTTTGAATAAAACTTATTGAGCGCTTCAATAGAGTTTGAGTGGTCTACACTAAATGGATTACAAGACAGCGCAGAGTTTTTACCAGAATGCCACTAATATCAGATGATTGCTATGGGCTTAACCTATCAAATGACATAAGTTTGTTTACCAAACGGAGGGGTTACGGTAGATTTTTTTGAGTAAAACTTATTGAGCGCTTCAATAGAGTTTGAGTGGTCTACACTTAATGGTCAATAACAAGACATCGCAGAGTTTTTACCAGAATGCCACTAATATCAGATGATTGCTATGGGCTTAACCTATCAAATGGCCTAGGTTTGTTTTCCAAACGGAGGGGTTACGATTAATTTTTTTGAGTAAAACTTATTGAGCGCTTTAATCTAGATTTTCAGTGGTCTACATTAAAAGACCAATAAGAAGACATTGTAGTATTTTTACCAAAGGGTCATTATAATTAAATGATTACCATAAAACTTTCAAAATGGAAAATTCATTAAAATTTGTTACATTAAAATTTGTAAACATAATCCAAGTTCCGTTTAAACGAACATTCTTAACTCATCTTGCCAGCCTATTTAGATTGACCTACTCCATAAATAGTGGCATTTTTGGAAAACTCTGTGATGTCTTTTTATTTACCGTCTAATGTAGACCACTCCAACTCTATTAATACGCTCAATAAGTATTACTGAAAAAAATCAATCGTAACCCCTCCGTTTGGAAAACAAACCTAGGCCATTTGATAGGTTAAGCCAATAGCAAACACCTGATATTAGTGGCATTCTGGTAAAAACTCTGCGATGTCTTGTTATTGACCATTTAATGTACATCACTCAAACTCTATTGAAGCGCTCAATAAGTTTTACTCAAGAAAATCTATGGTAACCCCTCCGTTTGGAAAACAAACCTAAGCCATTTGATAGGTTAAGCCCATAGCAATCATCTGATATTAGTGGCATTCTGGTAAAAACTCTGCGATGTCTTGTTATTGACCATTTAGTGTAGACCACTCAAACTCTATTGAAGCGCTCAATAAGTATTACTGAAAAAAATCTATCGTAACCCCTCCGTTTGGAAAACAAACCTAGGCCATTTGATAGGTTAAGCCAATAGCAAACACCTGATATTAGGGGCATTCTGGTAAAAACTCTGCGATGTCTTGTTATTGACCATTTAATGTAGACCACTCAAACTCTATTGAAGCGCTCAATAAGTTTTACTCAAGAAAATCTATGGTAACCCCTCCGTTTGGAAAACAAACCTAAGCCATTTGATAGGTTATGCCCATAGCAAACACCTTATATAAGTGGCATTCTGGTAAAAGCTCTGCGATGTCTTGTTATTGACCATTTAATGTAGACCACTCAAACTCTATTGAAGCGCTCAATAAGTTTTACTCAAAAAAATCTATCGTAACCCCTCCGTTTGGAAAACAAACCTAGGCCATTTGATAGGTTAAGCCAATAGCAAACACCTGATATTAGTGGCATTCTGGTAAAAACTCTGCGATGTCTTGTTATTGACCATTTAATGTACATCACTCAAACTCTATTGAAGCGCTCAATAAGTTTTACTCAAGAAAATCTATGGTAACCCCTCCGTTTGGAAAACAAACCTAAGCCATTTGATAGGTTAAGCCCATAGCAATCATCTGATATTAGTGGCATTCTGGTAAAAACTCTGCGATGTCTTGTTATTGACCATTTAGTGTAGACCACTCAAACTCTATTGAAGCGCTCAATAAGTATTACTGAAAAAAATCTATCGTAACCCCTCCGTTTGGAAAACAAACCTAGGCCATTTGATAGGTTAAGCCAATAGCAAACACCTGATATTAGGGGCATTCTGGTAAAAACTCTGCGATGTCTTGTTATTGACCATTTAATGTAGACCACTCAAACTCTATTGAAGCGCTCAATAAGTTTTACTCAAGAAAATCTATGGTAACCCCTCCGTTTGGAAAACAAACCTAAGCCATTTGATAGGTTATGCCCATAGCAAACACCTTATATAAGTGGCATTCTGGTAAAAGCTCTGCGATGTCTTGTTATTGACCATTTAATGTAGACCACTCAAACTCTATTGAAGCGCTCAATAAGTTTTACTCAAGAAAATCTATGGTAACCCCTCCGTTTGGAAAACAAACCTAAGCCATTTGATAGGTTAAGCCCATAGCAATCATCTGATATTAGTGGCATTCTGGTAAAAACTCTGCGATGTCTTGTTATTGACCATTTAGTGTAGACCACTCAAACTCTATTGAAGCGCTCAATAAGTATTACTGAAAAAAATCTATCGTAACCCCTCCGTTTGGAAAACAAACCTAGGCCATTTGATAGGTTAAGCCAATAGCAAACACCTGATATTAGTGGCATTCTGGTAAAAACTCTGCGATGTCTTGTTATTGACCATTTAATGTAGACCACTTAAACTCTATTGAAGCGCTCAATAAGTTTTACTCAAGAAAATCTATGGTAACCCCTCCGTTTGGAAAACAAACCTAAGCCATTTGATAGGTTATGCCCATAGCAAACACCTGATATAAGTGGCATTCTCGTAAAAGCTCTGCGATGTCTTGTTATTGACCATTTAATGTAGACCACTCAAACTCTATTGAAGCGCTCAATAAGTTTTACTCAAAAAAATCTATCGTAACCTCTCCGTTTAGAAACCAAGCGTATGCTATTTGATAGGTTTAGCTCGCAAATGTAATGGGCCTCTAATGGAATTTGAGTATTTAGCGTACAGCGTCATTTTATTGTCAATTGTAGGGTGTGGGGGGGATTGCATGATCATCGAGCTTTTTTTTCAATCTCTGGAGATGCAAAATTAGATTTCTTAATGTGAATAGCTATTAAGAATTTGTATCATACTGCAGATGAAATATTTTTAGTAGTGTTGATTTTAATAAACAAACATTACAAATTTAATTTACGTTTTAAAATTTATAATTAATCACTCGCTTTACTATGCAACTCAACATTTAAATGGAAATCCAATATGAATATAGTAAGTGAGCAGATTAACATTAGAAAGAGATGAAATAATTTTTGTATTTAATTCCTATATGAAAAAACATGGCGGGAGTTCTATCTCTTTCTAATTTCGTTCATCTATCTCTTTCTACACTATGTTTAACAGTGTAAAAACTAACACATACATTTTTCTGGATTATTCTTATTGGATTCATATACATATTGTTGTTATTTTTTTGTTAGAAACTTCACATTCATATTAACTCTGTATATTGTTTTATTGTAAAAGATTGGTATTTTCGTATAAATATATACAAATCGGTCAACAAAAATATAAAAAATTAACAAAAAATACAGGTCTTAAGAAATTTCTTTAAAAGTATATCAGGCTTCTTTCTCACTCTAGCTTATCGCACTTATACCTATACATATATGTAAACATATACATATTATGCCCTCTAGTAAAAAATTGATGTAACAAAAAATTCGTAAGACGATAAACATAAATAAAATAAAATATATTTGTTAATTATTGCTCGTGTACAATATAGATATGAAAAATGAGATCAGATCACTTGTTGTTGTACATATCTTTAAAATAAATAAATAAAAAAGTTGTTTTTATATATACATAAATTACATACATATATGTAAATATATAAAACAGGGTGCATATGATAATTGTTATTTATGAGTTTTGCGAATTAGTAATATATACAAACGAAATTTAGGTTAAGTGTAATCGGATACATAAATTTTATTATTAATGCTGGTGAGCTTTTAATTAATACTTATATTTTTTTTCTTTTGTAATTTCAGGTATGTCATGTGATGATCTCTGGTGGAATGGTGGTAATGGAACAAATTATGTAAGATTTATCTAAAGTTCTGATGTATGTATATACTATTCGATTCATAAGTATTTGTAATAGGAAAAATTTGTGGTTCTATTTCTGTTTATTATCAAACCGCAAGATTTCGTCAAAGAAGTATCGGAATACCCAAAACATCATTCTAGAAGAAAGATATCGCAATCATGATACGCCACTTAAAATAATGGGAGAGAGGTATGGATAAAAAAAAATTACATGAAACAGTTAAAAACGTGGACACACGACAGTGATCAGTGTTACAAGATAAAGGCAAGTTACTCGAATATCATTCGAACTATGGTTAACGATTAATCTATAAGTCAGAGGTCTTGCCAAAGTCATTACAAAATGATGAAACATTTCTTAACCGTCTGGTTACCGGAATAAAAGCTTATGTGTGTACTAAAAAACAGTACATCACAACACGAAATAAAAAGAAACGCATTAAATTTGCCAAGCAATCCGATAAACTTTAGCATTCTGGCGCAATGTTTATTTACGGATAAGTCTTCGGTTTCTATTTTAAATGGCAATTGGGGTAAAAAAATTGTATTTTTCTAAAGCGCAGAAGACGTCACGAATTTCTGCCACCTTGTCGAAACAACAACTGCAAATAAAGAGCCCCGAAATTATCGAAAATGTCTGATCATACGTAAAGAATAAACTTCCTGATAAAGTTGGTATTATAAATTATGAATTGTGGAATGAAATTTGTAGCAAACTCTCGGTAGATTTCATCCACAACTTACGATAGTATTCCAAGACGGTTATCAGAAGTAAAGAGGCCAGACTTCTTATTAAATGTTAATTAAGACTTAATGAAGTACCTAATCGTAAACGTTAAAGCATTTTTTTTAAACATTTAATTTGAAGTTTTTTGATTATTTTGGATAAATTGCGTGATCACAAATGAATCAAAAACGCGTTCATAAATACTAATGAATCAAATTTAATTAAATTTATCTTTATTACGGCTGTAAATTTGTATATCAAATTTATATAAAAATGAATAAAATTAAAATTTTTTATTTTTATGACAATTAACAGATATAGAACCGCAAATTTTTCTTATCACAAGAATCGACTAGTAGAACACACAAGAATCGAATAGTAGAATTTGATTGTTCAGTTTACTACCGAGTAATAAATTGGTTAACTGATCCCATAGCAGTGAATATTTTATGTACAGTAACACCAAATAATGTCGGTCGAACATGACTTATCAATTTGAATTTGAAAAGGGCTAGCGCATGATTTTGAATATGTAGTACATGGGGCCAAAAATACCGGGAAATTTGAATTTAAATTTTTTTGGGATTCCGATAGGGACAAATGTTTTTATTTTTAAGAAGGTAGTACTGTCACTGTCATCTGTGTCAAATTACACAACAAAATATTCATTAGTGTTTGAGATACGCTTCCTTTTGTAAACAGCTAAAAGTGAATTTTTCGTTTTCTATAATATCTGAAATTATTCAGACTTTATTGCATTAAATTTTGAGTGCGAAATGAAATTTCTGCTACCGAAACGTTGAAAATGTTGCAAAATGCCTTTAGTGAGCAAGCTCTATCGAAAACAAGAGTTTATGAGTGGTACAAAATGTTCAAAGAGGGTCGAGAAAGCGTTGAAGACGAGGCAAGGCCAGGACGACCATCAACATCAACTGATGAGCTACACGTCAACAAAATCAAAGAATTGGTGCTCCAAAATCGTCGATTGACAGTTCGATACCTTACTGACCTTGTTGCAATATCGGAAGGATCAGTCAAAAATTCTTGGTGTTTGCATCACGATGATGCACCATCTCACACTGCACTCGTTATTATTTCGAAAGAACGAATTGAAGGCTATACCGAAATAGGACTTTGTAGCATGTTTTGAAAATTGGAAAAAACTTTGGCACAAGTGGATTGCATTCGAGGGGGACTACTTTGAGGGGGATGTAATGAATTTATAAGAATAAATAAAGATTTTTTGATTTATAAACAAATTTCCGGTATTTTTTACCCAGAGAGTATGTATATGTATTCGCAACTTATATTCAATTTATCCAGTTCATAATCAAACTTGAATGTATTAAATCATATTACTTTTAAATTGGGTCAAAACACTTTGGCCAAATCTTTACAAAAGGGTATTAATTTTTTTGTAATTATCCTATTATCGTAGATTTACTACGATAATAGCCATGAAACCCAAATTGGTTCAAAACTACTCCAAAATTCACAACCAAATCGCGGTAAAATTTGTTTCAAATTTTGTTAATTCAATTATTTAATTTATAAAATGTCAGTGAAATTTGATAAGATTTTGAATATCTTTTACAGGCAGTTTTAGATGATTAAGATTATGTTCAAATAGCGTTTGACTATTCAAAACTAAATTAATATTGTAAATTCAATTTATCTGAATCATAATCAATGTACATATGCTAAATATATTTTAATCAAACCTCTTTCAACTTCTATTATAAGTTGATAAATGTATAAAATGATTATTTAAAAAAATTTCAGTTTAAAAAAAAAAAGGAAATATACTTGGCTAAAACTATTGCAAATCTTGCCAGGTACGATTTTCGAAGCAAGTTCAGGATATTTTTATGTAATAATTTCATAATTTTTCAAAATTATAATTACTGGTATCAATTATATAAAAATTATTATATGTTTGAGCCGCCATGATTTCCAATGTAAATACGTTAAATTATATTTGCAATAATATAAAACTTTATCGAAAGCACTCAAATTTATACAAAATTTGTGTTACTAAAACTAAACGTTTTCGATCATTTAAATGATCATCATAAGAGTCATATAGTTAAGCAAACTGAATTTGAAAAATTAAGTCTATTACTTAAAAATATTATGTCTACTGTAAAAAATATTCAGTACATAGAAATTCTTAAGTACGTGTACATATATCTATAATATATTTATAAATAGATTCTACTATATATTATGATAATACAACTACAAGTGTAAAATTAAAGAGACAGAAAGTACATAGATAGATTCTACGTTCCATACAGGTGTAATGTTAACAAATAAAAAATTATACATCTAAAAGAAAAACATGAAAGGGGGAAATGACATGATCATACACAATTGCACTAAATATCGCACTTGTAAAATTTATAAGAACGACGTCAATATAATATTATTATGGGCTCTTGATATTCGGAGGGGAACTGTCTATTCGACCTTACTCGATTAGTATGGTGAAACTGAAGTAATGCCTGACGAATGGAAAGTGGCCGCGATTATACCCCATATTCAAGAAGGGAGACCGCTTGAAGTATGAGATCAAGGAGGATTTCGTCCGAATCGATCAGAAACTGATCAGGTGTTTTCGCTGTGAATGATTCTATCAAAATATTACGAGACATCTATCTCCGTACATCAAGTGTTTCTGGATTTCCGGCAGGCCTGTGACTCGATCAATCGAAAGAGTTTGTGGTCTGCTCTGGAATATCTAGGAATGCCAACAAAATTGGTACGAGTAAACTATAGACTTGGTAACTTGTAGAGTTTTCAGCTTCTGTTGGACTCCAGATCAATGAATCCAAAACAAAATACATATATGATCTCTAGTCATAGGGACAATTGCATACCAGGTTTTAGTAGTGGCCACTTCACGTTTAGGGGAGTGAGGAGGTTTAAATATTTGGGCTCTCTTATCACTTACGATAACATTGTGGGTGAAGATATTAACGCGCGGCAAGCGACTGGTAGTCGTGCTTTGTATCTTCTAAGGTACAATGTAATGCTAAAATCTTCAATCTCATGCCGTGAAGCTGAAGCTGTACAAAGCGTTGATCAGGCCCGGTGTTATGTATGGATGTGAAAGTTGAGCGCTGACGGATGAGTACAAGAGATGTACAAGTGATTTACGGCTCAAAACGTGAAGTAGATGGTACATACCGAGCTCTGTACAATATCGATATCAGAGATCTGATGACGATCCCTGATATTGTACAAGAAGTAAGACCTCAGCGAGTACGCTGGTCATGTTCTGCGTGCTGATCCGGAACATGTTGTGATCTCTGAAAGCAGAGCCACCATATGGTAAGCGCAGAGGTCGCTGCAGGCGACGATGGCTCCACGGTGTAGAGAATGACTTAGCTTCTTCAGATTTTCTGAGACTGTATGAAGACCATGATCGGGATCGAAACCGTTGGAGCCAGACAGTTGATACAGTAATGGCCTTGAGACCAGTAATGGCCTTGAAAACTAGTACTCTTCCATAATCTAGACACATCTACTTGATAACAGTTTACATTTACGGTATTGTCTCTACTCAAATTGATAGAGATGTCGCCACGTTCGTTACATTACTCCCTATCTAATCCTGATTCGTTCCGAACAGGATCCAACTAATATCCTCTGTAAAGTGCTAATCGCTCTAAGTGTACCACTTTCCGCTTTCTTCGCTGCCATTTTTTAATCTTGTAGACCACGTCGTTTATCTTTGTGATTCCTACTTCCTGTTACCTGACACTCGTATTTTCTCCCGTGCAACTGCTTCTGAGTTCGATGGATGCTCATCTCGCTGATCCACTACTACTCCCCTGATTGTTGGTTCGGCATCATCTATATACGAAGTGGCAACTCGAATCTATTGAAATCCAATATTCCCTGCCCCACATCCTTCACGAAGCCATTCGCCCTCATGAAGTTCATCCCCAAGATGACTTCATCCATTATATTTGCGACCAGTACTTCGTGTTGGAACTGAGTGTTGCCGATCATTATCGTTGCATTATCTCACCTGTAGCCGTTCGTAATTTCAACTTATCCACTGGTTGTATTCTTCCCTTAATAAGATCTTCCCGTATAAACGTTCTAGCTGCTCCTGTATCTAGGGTTATAACACAATTCTTCCCGTCCGCATCACCTTTAACTATTAAACCGTCTCCGCCTCGTCTCAATCTTGTTACAGAGATAGAGTAATAGCTAACTCTCCGTAGTCCAACTGTTTCTTCATGCTCCTATTCTTTCTCGAGGTCCACAATTTTCTCATTATGCGATTCCTTCATGCCTCGATTCCGCCTCCTCCTTGGTCAAAACGTGATGTTAGCTGCGGATAGGAAATTGCAATCTTGGTCGTCTCCATCCTCCTTCACGGCAACCGCGATGTTCGTTCTCACATCCATCTCCACCCGTCGCGTTCCAGATGATGGTTTAACAATGGCTTGTGCAGTCTCGTTTATCATTGCACAAGCGATGGTCACGGCGAATGTTGCTTTAGGTGACAACATTACTGCTTTCCGTGTCTCCGGATCCCGTATCCCATCCATGAACGCGTTCATCTTAATTCTCTCCATGTAATTGGGAGACGTATTTGTACGTGCCAAACGCACTAGCCGCTCGACTCCTGTATAGTCTCCCCTAGTTTTTGAGATCGACTCTTCAGCTCCATACGATACTTTCGTTTATGGTCACTTCCGTACTTTCTATCCAATTCCTTTATTACTTCGTTGTAATTGTATATCGATGTTGTTCTGGAATGGTCTGTAATGTCGCAGCCGCTCCACCTTTGAGAGCCACTATTAATGTGGATACACGGTTTTCCTTGTTCTAACCATATTTTGCTTGGTCGCTGTTTCGAATTGGAATCTAAAAATTGCAAATGATGTTGCTCCATAAAATATTGGTGGCTTAATTTTGATCGCGTGTCCTGGCTGACCTACTTGCGGCCATGTTCCGTTTACTTTCATGTACAAAAGTTGTTTCTTGAAACTCAGAACTTTATCCTCTAAATTTTTCCCTCTAAGAATTTTCTGTTCCAAATCCAGAATGTCCTGTTTTAATTTATTTTCTACTTGTTGAACCGCCGGTTACATTTTCTCTACTTCTTCATGTAGAGTCGTTCACATTTCTCGAAATTGCCCGTTCATTTTACTATTGATCTCGCCAATAGACTGCTCTATGCGCTGATTTGATTGATCAAATGAATGATCAATTTTCTGATTTAATTGGTTATTGGACTGTTACATTGATTGTCTCATATCTTGTTTCATTTTCAAACTGGACTGTTTAATAGCAGCCATTAACTGCACCATATCGAAACCTCCAAACTGTATCGGTATAACCTCCACGACGGTCTCTTTATTTTCTCCATCCTCTTCTGCGTGATCGGAAAATGTTGATTCATCAAAATTGTAACTAGCTAGATCAATATCATCCATCTCCAATGCTTGAAGTAATCGTTGCTGCAATATATTTTTCTGACCGGCCGTTGACAAACCACGCCACTTTAACTCCTCCTTTAATTCGGAAATCTTTAACTTGTTTAGAATCATCTTTTAATTCATAATCCCTCTGCTGCCACCATTTGTTACGTTTTAGGCCTGTCAAACAATGTTCGATCACTGGATTGTGAATAAAACAAACGATGTAAATTCTAGATATCACAAATTTATTTATTTCCGAATAATTACACACTAATTTAAATAATTCGCTTATTTAACTCAATTATTTAACTTCACAATAATTACTTTATTATACTTTAATAACACTGTATCACACTTTATAAACAATTAACTTCACTCCTTTTTATTATTACTAGCACTATCACGGTTAAAACACAACTAACCTAGAGTATCCCATAATGTTCGAGAATGTCTAGACTATTCTTGAATAGTCTAAACACATCTACTTTATAACATTTTACATTTACGGTATTGTCTTTACTCAAATAGAGATGTCGCCACGATCGTAACAATAATTTATGGACCCTACTGCCATCTATGAATACCCGATATGAACTAATCATCAAAGAAACGGCGACATTTTTTGTACATCTTAGACAAACAATATTATAGTATATGCGTATACATTATGGTAATTTGTTACTATTACGTACCTATAATACTTAATTACAATAAGTAAAAATAAAATATTAGAAGCAGTTACATATATGCATAGTGTATACATGCAGCTAATCAGCGAGGCAAACGAGAGCAAGACCGATGTGCAATATAATCGATTTTACTCTAGCACTGCGATTACCATGACATTTGACAAATATATCATTTAAACCATTTCTCAGAGTTTATGTTCGGTGTGAAGTTTATAAATTATACAATTTTATATTTCTAATTTATAACGAACACAATTGCTGCCAACCATCACCCACATCTTCAATTTGTAATTTGTTAATATTCAGTACAAGTTTCTGTTTTTTTTTGTTATTAACTCATATCCAATCAAATTTTAATATATCTTGTATTTTTTTTTCGAACATGAAAAGCTATTAGCGCTCATCTTACAGAAAGTATTATAATTGATGACCTATCACAAATTGATAAAAAATTAATTAATTTTTTGTTACTTACAACTTATAAGTTACTTTCATCTCTCGCAATATGTAATTGTTACGTGCGATAGATATTGCCTGCGGGATAAACGAATGGCATGCAGATATACAATAAAAATTCATTTTAACATTTTATTATTTCTGTTATACAATATTTTTTTGTTTATACATACATACATATGCTTGAATTAAATCGAACCAATACAGGTTGCGTTCTTTATTTACGAATAGATTATAAGACCCTACCAAATTAATGCAGAAGAGATTTTTTGTTTATTGAATGTCATTTAATATAATTAAAATGCTCGCTATTCATTAAACCGTTTAATATTATGTATTCACTATACTATATTTACTAACTATTTACAGTCATAGTCAAGGTTTTATAGTTTTTTTGTTATTCAATGTTTGCATAATTAATTTTAATTATATTTAGTTTGTTAATCAGGAAATTTGAATTAATGGCCAGTTAATTGCAATTTTATGTTTTTTGAAAGATAAATTTATTACTTTTTGCGAATGTCATGTTCATATATTAAGAGTACCGCGGCATTTCTATAGCGATAATTAAATTGTTAAAATAGAACTAATGATGGTTTGACGTGAGAGTTCTTTCTGGGAGCTCTCCTAGGTTGCCCAGCTAGCTAACCACAAATCATGTAAGATTTGTGCCAATCTTGGGTGATCGAAATGGTCTGATACAATGGTCCTATAACAATCGTATTAAAGTCAATATGACTTCTTATATCCCGAAAAACTTTAATTATGACTAATTAATGCTCGATAAAAGGCAAGTCATATAACACATTTTTTAAAGATCGAAATATGACTTTTGAGAAAAAGCAATAAAAAAAATTGTAGTTCCATTTGTTTTGTTATTGGTACAAGCCTTGATTTGTATAGTTTTATTTAGATAGTTCACACAATACCACATTTTATTTAAATTTTTAAAGTGTATATTTTAAATATTTTCTAGTTAGGTATATATAAACTTCATTGATGATATTGGTATGTCCCACCTCAGCCAGGATTGGAGCCTTCCACACATTTTAAAATATCTCCTAATACGTCGCGAATTCACCATTTGTACTATACTAGATTTTCTTTACATGCAATTTAATTTTCAACATTAAATGTTGCTAATGTAGATAGTGTTATGAAAGATAAAATAATATAACTAACTTATGTATGAAGCTTGAAATTGTGATATATAAATAATAAAATAAAAAAAACAGTGTTTAAAGGCCATTACTGGCCCCTTACTGCGTCAACAATCTGGCTCCAACGGTTTCGATCCTGGGCTTGGTCTTCATTCTGTCCTAGACAACCAGAAGAAGCCAAGTCATTCTCTACACCGTGGAGCAATCGTCGCCTGCAACGACCTCTGCGCCTACCATATGGTGGCACTCCTTTCAGAGATCGCCGCACAACTCGTTCCGGATCAGCACACAGAACGTGACCGAGCCAGCGTACTCGCTGAGATCTTATTTCATGTACAATATCGTTGATCTTCATCAGATCTCTGATCTCGATATTGTACAGAGCTCAGTATGTGCCATCTATTTCGCGTTTAGGGCCGTAAATCACACGCATGACTCTGCTCTCAAATGTTAGGCGCCATCTCTCGTACTCATTCGTAAGCGCCCAACTTTCATATTCAAACATAACAACTAGCCTGATCAACGCTTTGTAAAGCTTCAGCTTCACGGCACTTGATAGGTGTCCAGATTTTAGCAGTGGCCTTAGAGGATACAAAGCACGGCTGCCAGCTGCCAGCCGCACTTTAATATCCTCACCCACACTGTTATCGTGAGTGATAAGAGAGTCCAAATATTTGCATCTCCTCACTCCCTCAAACGTGTAGACCACTACTAAAATCTGTTATGCCATTGTCCCAGTAACCAGAGATCATGTATTTCGTTTTGGACTCATTGGTCTGGAGTCCAACAGAAGCTGAAAATCTACAAGCGGATCAAGTATTTCCTTCACTCCGTTGGTCTTCATTGGACTCTTCAGTCCAATCACGCATAGGTCATCTGCATATGCAAGCACCTGATTGGACTGGCGATATAAGATGTTGCGCTGAGGTGTTTCGGTTTTACGAAAGATGTACTCCAACATGAGATTAAAGAGTATCGGGGACAGAGCATCTCCCTGCCGAACACCCGAGCTAACTGCAAAATTTCTTGATATACCCTGTTCTCAACTTTAACACAGCATTGAGACTGCGTCAATGTCATTTTACACAATCGTACCATTTTTGTTGGCATACCTGGATATTCCAGCGCAGACCACAGACTCCCTCGATTGATCGAGTCATAGGCCTGCCGGAAATCCAGGAACACCTGATGCACTGGGATAAGTTTCATAGTATTTAGATAGAATCATCCGCAGCGAAAAGACCTGATCCGTGACTGATCGATTCGGACGAAATCCTCCTTGATAGCCACCAACCAGGCCCTCCGCTAGAGGGGCGATTCTATCCAATATACTGTAGGACAGTAACTTGTATGCTGTGTAAAGGAGAGCTATACCGCGATAATTCTCACACTTCAAGCGGTCTCCTTTATTGAAGATGGGGCATATCGCGGCCACTTACCATTCGTCAGGCATTTCTTCGGTTCGCCATACTTATCGAATAAGGTCGAAAAGATAGTTCCACAAAGTATCCCCTCCAAATATCAAGAGCTCCGAATTTATGCAGTCCACTCCAGGTGAGCGGTTTCGTTTTAGTCTCTGCACTCTGAAAAAAAAAATTTGCGTTCTTCAATAAAAAGCTTAGTAGTTATTACCAAAAATTGAGTAATTTTTGAGCCAACTAAGCGCTTTTCAATTACTGGCAGTAAGGCAATTCAAATAAAACATGATAATTAGTAAATGCAATTTATTTATTTTTTTGTGGATAACTAATATTGGATGTAACTAAGCATTAATAAATTCAAAATTGAGCTTAGTAAAAACGGATTGTAATGTTTACGCAGCTCTGTGAATTTCACAATATTCTGTTACTAAATTTAATAACAATTTAATTATCGCTTGCAGATAATGAAACAGCGGGCTTTCATACTTCATCAGCAATAGTAATATTCTCAATGCATGTTTTAGCGCTTTCCAGGTGTGCCTTTCATTTATTATCAGCTGGTTACGAGTCTGTCAAACAAATTAAAATTAGTGATTTGTGATAATTTTATAATATTTTCTTGTTCATATACGTTACGCATTTTGCGTTGTGTATTCCGGCATTTTGATTTTTTACAGGCTGATGCATCGATTGGGATAAATTATGATTGAAGATACATAGTTGTTTGAACTGCAACTATAAAAAAAGGAAGAAGTATTATGTTTAAATTAGTTAAGATCTTAATATTTTGTTTATATGCTCTATTTTATTTGAATATAATTTAAACTTACGTTATAATTATTTCAGCCGAAAACGCTGATAATTGGAAACAGCTGGTTAGGTCACTGACATCAGAAATGTTGCTAAAATTAAGAAAACCTTTATTTAAAATATCTGAATTAAAAAATAAACAATTTAAAACATTTTAATTATACTTTTGTTTGCTTATAGTTGACCTCCGCTCCATACTGCACTATGATTAAAATTCACAGCTACAATAATTTGCACGTGTTTTCGATTATTTTTGACACAACATTTTACTAAGTACGGTGCAAATCTCAAAACGGATATATAAATAGAAAATAGCTTAGTAAATTCTACTTTACTATATTATTCAATTTTACAATTGGAACCCGTTTAAAAATTACTCCTCAAATTTTTCCATAATCAAAAATCTGTTGCAAATCTTACAATGCAATTATTTACACGGGACATACTTATTTTAAAATTAATTTGTGATATTTAAAATTTTCGGTTAACTCAGCAAAATTAGTAATTAACTCACAGCTTTTTTTTCAGTGCATGACCTTAGTGAATTCCTCTTGGGATGGATCCTCAATGCAAATCTCCGCAGTCTGTATTTGAGGTGACTCAACTACAGTCTGTGACCCATGATGAACACCAAGCAGGTCGGTAAAGTGTCCATTCCATGTGTCGAGTACTGCGTCGATGTTGACACAGAGGTTTCCATCCCGGTCCCGAATGGCAGTTGACGCAGGCTTGAAAGTATGGTGCAATCCAGTAATTCCTTTAAAGAAATTACGTGGACTGTGCTCATTGCTGAGTTGTTGTACTTTCAGAACCTCGGCCTTTCACCATTCTCCCTTTTTCCATCTACAAATCCGCTTAGTGCTTACTAGGAGGGCAGTAAGAGTAGCCTGGTTTTTCCTCGCGATTGTGAGACGTTGTTGCACTTAACTATGGGCTATATTTTGTTGCTCAACTGCAAGACGACACTCTGGTATATAAAGTATAGTAAAAAAAGTAGGCCAACATTTTGTTTTTGAGCTTGAAAAATGTTGGTAATCCGTCAATGTATATAATAGAATGAGATGGAAACGGTTTCTTAAAGATTAACGATTTCATGTCAAATTTTATGATTTTAAATATTTTTAAAGAAAAAAAAAGTAAAGCTAAAAACGAAATATAAAGAGTACTAATTCTTTTGGAAAGAGTATATACATATCTGGTCATCCTAACTATAACTATGCCACACTATAGATGATAAGTATTTTGAAAATTTTCAGATCATCAACTATGTATATATGTAATACTAATGTGGCGACTGATTATCAAATCACTATTTATATTATAGTTTCTGACAAAAACATTAATTATAAGCTAATTAAGAAAATCAAAGCTAATCGTAATTAGCCTCATCCAGCGTTTATAACGGTTTGTAATCAGTTTTGCAATGTAATTTTAATACATAATAATTATATTAGTAATTAATTGCAATTCATTTCATATTTTATTTTCTATAAATGTAATTTACTTCAGTCACGATATAAGATTTTGTCAAAAACATTTCTGTTTTCGAAAACGTACATTTTAACTGTACGTATAAATGAGTACATATCTTATCGATCGAGGAATTAACTGAAAATATGTATGTAAGTATGCATACAAATTTGATGGCACGTTTTCGTTAATTCCGCACGCAACTACCTAGTAAGATTAGAATACATTCTAGAATGAATGTCTAGTACTTGTATAATTCCATTGAGTGAATGTCATATTTAATAATGGCTATAACAAAAATTGTATTAACCTTGAAGATTCATACTATAATTATCCATATAATTAACTGGGGAGGTTAGTTTTTTCACATAAATTTAATCGGTCATCTAAAATAATATTACAACACAATTATTGTGTTTGATCACCAAATTACATCACACATAGATATTAAATTGCGATTCAATTAATATCAACGCTGTGCAGTGCAAGATGAAAACGACAAAGAAGCGCAATTTGATACTATGATTGCAATCGTTATATAATTATATTTAGCTAATTATTATTTAATTTATAAAGTGTAAATTATGTCATTGGAAATTAGATACACAATCGCTCTCTATTTGAATCAAATCATGTAAGCGACATGAATGTTCTGAATCATCTGAATTTACGAATATTACCTATGATACGAATATTATCTATATGATATCAGAAATTCGCTAGTTGTTGTATTATACGTGTTTCATAAATATATTAATAAATTTCGGTGGTAGATCGGGATAAAACACCCACAGCATATTGTCAGCGAAACTGTGTTACTAAAACTTTTCATTATTAATTCGAGAATTCACCATCCAGCATTACACTTGCTGAAGACTTACTTGAGAAGAGTTGCTCGATATCCCTAGTCTGTTTCAATCACTGTTTAAGGCTCTTGAAGAAAATAAATACGCTGCCCCACATTCTAAGATCAACCGATAAATTGTTAAATATAATGGGCGAAATCACATATTAGCTAAATTATTTTTAAAACATTGTAAATAATTGCCACACACTACCTGCATAAAGCAATTTGTATATCCACGAAAACCACAACTATATAGAGTTTCTTCAAAAGATTAGAATGCTCCATTAATCTGTCCCAGAAATGAAGAAATGGTTTGCTCCGTATTTATATTTTTTCTAAACCTAAACTGCAGTAGAGATAGAAAATAGTGTTTATTCAAGAAATCTATAGCATTCTAATTTTTATGGCTTTTTCAAATATTGTTGAGAATATTTATAAAAGGAGGATATTGGTTTATAATTATCTAAACATGTTCTATCATTCTTTTTATATATTGTGATAACCGCTCTCTTTAAGGCTCTCCTGATGAAATCAATGAATAATAAAAGCTATTTGTTATTCCATAGTGCTTAGTGACAATCGCAATATGCCTTAATTATCAGCTTTCTTTGAGCAAATTTTTTTTGGAATCGTTTACCCTTGCAATGTGTCTTCTTTATGTCCTGGCCTGATAGACTATTTGTATTGAACTTATAATTATCCACATCCTTCTTATTGCGGAATTTAAAGTAGTTCGTTCGTTGAAAACTTATTTTATCTAACGTTCATACATTTTTAAAGTAAAGTTGAATTTATTATCTGGTTTATGGTTTCTAATTCTAAGGATTTGATAACGGTTAGTATAGTAGTTTAAGTAATGCCATTCCAGTTTGGGTATCTCTTTTTGTCAATTATTCTCAGCCCCGGGGCGAAAACCAGAAAAGTTATAATCGCAAAGTTTTGTGTTCGCTATTGAAAGTACATCATTTTGTAAGATATTTATCGTTGATTTATTATCTCGTATATGAATGTATAAAGAAGAATCAGTTACATAATAAATTTTAATTTACAATAATTTATTATTTTATTTAAAGGAATTGTAAAAAATTTCTGGGCTGGGCTAACTTCACGCAACATTACACGAGGTATAAAATTTTTTGAGTCAAAAATCTGAATCCGGCAATTCAGAATTTTCATTTCTTGGGATAGAATCCCACTCCAAATACTCACTTCAATGATTTTGATTATAAGTCGACAGTAGAAAATTTACCCACCGTTGTCCAAAAGAAATGTTGTTGTTTTCATCGAGAAAGATTCGAAGAAACGTATGCGAGATTTTACATCAATGAATAAAAATACATACTATACAAATAATCTTGAAGGTTGATTATCCATGGTTCAGGCGTTATTGGTCATCGAAAATACTTTAAAAATTCGTAAAAATACACTCATACAAAAATCCAATAAGAACCATTAAGTTTGTTGTTATTTTGGCATAATGCGTCTAAACCTACATCTGATAGATTATAAATCGGTTGTCAATTTAGAAAAATACAGACAAACAAATATTTTTTAAATAACTGTTCAGATTTTGTAAATAATTTCTAAAAAACTTTTTTTTTTATATGTATTTGTATTTAATATACACACGTAAAGTTCATCTTTCTTCATTCATATTTAAGATATGTATGTTATATTTAAGAAATACAAAAATATGTACATACTTATATATGTATAAAACAATATCAATTACAAAACTTTTACTTACTTTTTTGAGATGGCACCATATATGTACTTGTATATTTCGAAGATATTTAGCATAATCTAATTTTAATTTTGGTTTTAATATCCTCACGCATATACATTTACAAGGTTCGCCAATCGCCACATTTACATATATGTATATGAGAATTTATGATTAAGATGGGGCATTACAAATTTGTTACAATGACATAATGTGTTTTAATATTTTATAGGGCCGGAATTATCGAGGGGCTCCAAATTCTGTATACATGTACTAATTATGATTTTATTTTATTTCAGATCATGATAAAACTTACGGAATCCCGATTAACGAAAAAATAATTTCGGATTTTTCTATATTCACGTAAGATAGAATACAAAACAACACGGAAGTCGGAATACCAACAGACGACTAATTTGAGATAAATGGGAAAAATGGCATTTGGACTGCGACGCGATGTACAAAAAGCGTCTTATTATGTTTGGTTTTTAGGGGCACAAGAAGCACGTGGATTACGAGGTTCGCGAATTTTATTTCCTGTTATACCACGACTTATTGAGCGGGCTCGTGAACAGGAACCACTTAAAGTAACGCTGCAAGTATCACATAAAGGATTAAAAATTATTCAGGTTAGCCAAAAAATCGTAAAATTTAATTGAATATAGCGGGAATAAAAAAGATATCATCCATTCCATATACATATATTTATATACGTACATATACACTTTCTAATTTTCTATATCGGATACATTTTGAACTTGTCATCATATATATCTTTTACAGAATGGAAAACATACAACTTGTTGAATGTTCGGTATGTCAAGTGTCACCAACTCGCGTTTGTAAGTTACATTTTGTGTAGAAATTTTTTTCAAGACCGATAGAGTTGATCAAACGATATAGAAAGTTGTATGCGAATTAGAATCATACATGGTGAAAAATATATAAGAAAATATGTTGCTAATTAATCAGTTAAATAGATATATTCATAATATTATTAAGTATATTATCTTTGTTGTTATTGTGAAAGTTGTAGGTTTCCGGTTTTTGTTGTTATCTGCCTAATGGAATTTTTTTTTACAAAGAATTGGAGTAATTGGAAATGTACGTTTATGCTTAAGTGATTAATAATTTTGTGTTTTATTAGCGAATTAGTTAAACATAAAAATATTTTGTGAGCAAATATATTGAATATAGGATGGATATTTTTATGATCCTTCAATTTATTTTAATTATAAACACGATTTTTAGTGTTACAATATTTATTGTTAAAGCATATTATGATAAATTAATCTGGATAGACATATGTACGAGTCTATACGCTTATCGTAAAGCTCTACTTGCCTGACTAAAAGAGTCAAACAAATTTTACGCGAGATGATATGAATATACTAATATACTCGTACATTAACTTAAACTTCTAACTAACATTAACTTCTTTAAATGAGAATTATCACTAAACATAGTATATTATAGTATAGAATTATAAGCCTATATGTAAACTAAAGTATATATATCGTGTTTTCCATTTGGGACTTGACAACTTTGAACTTTCACTGTGGACGCACCATTCAGTACGCATTCAGTAAAGATACCATTTTCATCATGGTGATGTACACGAACGAACTAAAATTTACTACAAAAATTCCGAGTCGGTGACTGCCAACGTTAAGAGCGTTAATTACAATTTTTGGTCAAGCGGATTTTTGGCTAAATGGCATCGTCAACAAACAGAACACGCGTTATTGGTCATTGGAAAACCCTTTTGATTCTTATATGATCAAATCACCACAAGGTTAGACTAAAAAATTGTTCTTCCAAGAAAATTAATTTAAAACAATTATCACGATCACAGACAAATTTACAATAAAATTTCGTTGTCTAATAATTATTTGAGCAAATTCATAATTCGTAATCAAGCTCCAGATTTATTTGGTTTGCCAAATTAAAAAACTTTGACCCTAAATTTTATTTGGGTCCATAGTGATTGCATTAGTTTATCTCTTCGCGTATATAACTTAATATTATTTAACAGTAACCGCGATCATTAAGAAAATTTTACAGTCATGCATCATGGGTATTGTAATCGTAACTTCATGGATAATCAAAGAATTCCTTACAACGTTTAAACTATACGAATGCCATGATTGCTTTATATTCTATATGAAATATTAATACAGATCTGCCACGTTTTTGAATCAAATATGTTTTTGTGTGTTATATGTTAATTTTGCTCTATCGCATATCTCTAGAACTTTACAATATTAATTATAAATCATTTAATTATATCTATAATTATAACAAAATAACTTTTACTATCCAACCTTCAAACCAGTTCATACATAAATTCGTCATTCTACACCGCCGTCACTGCCGATGTATCATGTTAAGCGCGACCTTAAACTTATCGAAATATGTATGTACACACAATAAAATAAGTTCCAGACAATGAATTTACTTCTTTTCCTCGCACCTACCAACACAGGCCATAACATAGTATACATAAAAAAAAAAAATTTGAAGGGAAAGGCTATTATTGAACTTTCAAAATAAATTCCAAACATTTAAGTATTCAGTCGTATATATACTCGTATGTACGCAAGCTTATGTTCAAAGTTTATATCCAAATTATGGATTTATAAGTAAAGAGAAAATGAACAATTCGCTTATAAAGATCATAAATCATTTTTTGGTTTAATTATAAATTTTATAACAAAAATTGTAAATGAAAGAACAACAAATTCTTTAGTTTATAATTATATGGTAATCTACAGCTAGTCATGGCATAACGCGATACATATGTACATGTGTGTATAGTGTACAATCCATTAAAACTTAAATAAAATCCCTAATAAGATTAAAATGTAAGTCTAATCTAGCATATGTATGAGTGCATTGAACTATAAATAGACATTTATTAAATGACGAGGAATTCACCGACAATTACAGTTAAATACGCTAATTTTTATAATTTAAAGCGAATCTTCTAAGAATTTTCTTTTCTTTGGCGAATGTTGATGATACGAATTTCATAGCAAAATCAAATAACTCCTGTACCGTGATTTGTCATCGTGACCGGTATTGTGTTCTCCATGAATTAAAATTACATTTTACTTTCAATAAAATTGAAAACGAAAAATCAAAATATCTATCTATGTATATAAGTATATACGTAGTGAAGATTCATTGTTGATTTGTATGAATGCAATTAACCATTCAATTGTGCGATGACATCGAAAATACAGTCGTGATCAAAGTTATAATCTAATTCCGCTCTACAGTACCGTAAACCATCACGATCATGCAATTTATTGAGATGTGTAATTATGATCACACGTATTATGAAATTCTGTAATATAAGCTCATACAATTATGTAATATTACATTTATTTATGAGTGCGTTGGTAATAAACATAAAAAACAAATGTTATGTTATGTGATCGATATGTAAGCAAAGCGTGCACCATAGAAATGAAACGAAAAAAGTTTCTAAACTTAGAGTTTTCTGTTATGTAAGCAATGAGGTTGTTAATGTATCTGTACAAGATATTTAATACCAAACAATCAGATAATGAGATTGTGCAATTACTCGATATGTCGTATTTACCACTATAGTTTTAATAACTATAATCATATAATGATTAGATATTTTGGTAATACTGTTTACTAAATGTTATTTACTTTCACTTGTTGTTGTTTTTATACGAAGATCGTAACGGGTTTTTAATACAGTCACGTCAAAAATTACTTATTGAAGATACAAATTGCAGAAATTATGAAAAGTTAAAATAACTATAGTTGTTATTTGTGGATGTGCAATGACAGGTGTGCGATATCATGATTTCCGGTATTTTCGCGCACACGATGGGAAACACTCAACTTTTTAAATGTTTTGTTGTTTTGTTATGTAACCAAAGTATTTCATACGAAATATCAAAATTATCGTGATTGTTGACCATGTTTCAAATATTAAAACCCAATATCTTGTGATTGATAATCACGTTGGCAGCATACAATTTAAAAAGTAAAATTGCGCGCAAACTTTGTAAATAATCTAAACGTATCAAAATAGAAATTTCTTTGTGCATAAAGGAGATTGTGCTGAAGTATAGATCAACTTAGCATCAATTAACTACAAATGAATTTATTGAGAGAGGTTAGTATAGATCAACAAGATGTGTAAAATGATCGTAAGTTAATTGGTTATTTATAATTAGTAAAATTTCCTATACTAATTTCATGATTATGTTTTAAATAATTAACTCCATCGAATTCTGCAGTCAAATTTTTGATAGATCATTGAACGCCAATAACTTATACACGAGGTATTGTTAAATGCCTGAAGCGCATTTAAACGATCATTTTCACCTTAAACGCCATTGAACTTCACATTTAAACCTAAAACTATCCGGAGTACATACGTACATAATGTGCATAACCAATTGATTTCGGTTTTTTGCTTATTAATTTCCTATTATTATTATTTATAAGAATTCTTTTGATTGTACCGTTTGTACGGCAGGTTCTGTACTCTTTCAAATGAACCCAACAACAAAATTACAAAATCTGTAAACTTTGATATTTTGTGTTGATAAAGTGTAAAACATTGATGATGATCGATTAAATTTGTATTTTAGTGAAAATTACTAAGCGAACCCAAGCGAAAAATTTACCACGCCTCTATTAACGAATCACAATTTTCTAGTTTAGCTTCTCTATATTATCTCGAAAGTTCTTTTAGTTAGATCAAAATTTGGATGATTATCTCTCGCGATAATTAATAAAAATTTTATAGCACGCTACGGAAGATTTTTGTTGGCGAAGGTAAATTTTATTTTCAATTTATTTAAAAATGAAGGTTCTTTAGATTTTTCTTTTTAGAAATGCATTTAAGTATGTGTATTGTATATCTACATTGAATATACCGTTGAATAGTTTCGTCTTCGCTTCATAAAATTACAGAACCATGAATAATTTTTTTGTGATGCGGTATTCATTTAGTTTGGTGTATTATGTATATATTATTTATACTATGTGTATATACCGGGTGTTTTTTTTAAACTGAGACGATCAAATATCTCGAAAAATAGCCACTCTACGGAAAAAATGTCCATAATCAAAATTTAATCATACCGCGGGGGAAATACATTAGTGCAAAAAAAAAAGTCCCCCCACCCCCGCTTTGTAGGTGGGGCGGGGGTAACTTTTAAACTAAGATAGGAAGCCATATTTTTTATTGCAGATACGGATTCTACGACTAAAAGTACGTATGATTTGAATAAAATATTTTGTTCGGTTCATGATAGATGGCGTTGCAATCGACGAAATTCAATTTTTTCAATTTCTCCTTCTTAGAACACACGCATTCGATTCTGCAATACGTTTGAAATAAAAAACATCACGTTTTCATTGGAAATACTCGAAATTCGTCATCAAAACAATTTATTCAGTTTTGTAAATCTAAATAAGTGTTCAAAATGATGGCCTGAATTTTGTATTTTTGAAATTTAATAATAAAACTTGAAATTAATTTTCATGCACATTCACGTGCATGAAAGAGTATCGGCTGGAACTCGTTGCTCTTCAAGAAACTCGCTGGCCTCAAAGTGGAGACCATGTGTCCCAGGGCTATACGTTGTTCTACAGTGGAGATGACCTCGGAAATCTTGGAGCTGGATTTCTTCTTGGGCCGCAGGTAAAGAAGGCTGTTTTGGATTTTCAAGCAGTCAATAACCGATTGTGTATGCTTCGCCTGCGCATGAAGTTAGCCAACCTGTCGATAATTTGTGTACATGCGCCCACAGAAGTCGGCCAGCCCCAAGATAAAGACTCATTTTACAATGACTTGGACGATCTGATGGGATCTATACCCGAACACGATGTTAGAATGGTAATTGGGGACTTTAATGCTAGAGCTGGCAGAAATCAGGCCGACTTGTGTGAAAACATAGGTCCGTACTCCCGACACGAAACTGCGACCGATAATGGTGAGAGAATGATGTACTTTGCAATTGCTCATGATCTGAGAGTAGCAAGCACATTCTTCCCTCACAAACAGATACACCTAGAGACATGGACACATCCTCGCAAAACATCCCGGAGCCAAATTGACCACGTGTTAATTTCAAAAGGGCGAGCTCGGGTTGTGCAGGATGTGAGAACTTATCGGTCAGCAACCAAATACGTAGGCAGCGATCATTATTTGGTCGCTGCAAAGCTACGGTGGAAGTTTTCGTACAGGTCGGGGAACACAGCGAAACGGATGGAACGTTTCGACTGTGAAGGTCTGATAAATGAAGATCAAAAGAAACGATATCAGGATCTTGTCAGCGACAACATTGAGGGAGCTAATTACCAGTCTGACTGCGTGAACTCTGTCTGGGAGGTACTGAAAACTTCGGTTGTCAGTGCTGCTCAACAGACTTTAGGTATAGTGAAAGTCAGACCCAAGAATGATTGGTTTGATGACGAGTGTCGTCTTGCAGTTGAGCAACAAAATATAGCCCATAATGAAGTGCAACAACGTCTCACAATCGCAAGGAAAAACAAGGCTGCTCTTGCAAGAAGGGCAGCTAAGCGGATTTGTAGACGGAAGAAGCGAGAATGGTGGAAGGCCGAGGTTCTGAAAGTACAACAACTCAGCAATGAGTGTAGTTCACGTAATTTCTTTAAAGGAATTACTGGATTGCACCATACTTTCAGGCCTTCGTCAACCGCCATTCGGGACCGGGATGGAAACCTCTGTGTCAACATCGACGCAGTACTTGACGCATGGAGTGGACACTTTACTGACCTACTTGATGTTCATCATGCGTCACAGACTGTTGTTGAGCCACCTCTAAAACAGTCTGCGGAGATTTGCACTGAGGAGCCATCCCATGAGGAATTCACTAAAGCCATGCAGAGAATGAAACGAAACCGCTCACCTGGAGTGGACTGCATTAATTCGGAGCTCTTGATATTCGGAGGGGATACTTTGTGGAACTGTCTTTTCGACCTTATTCGATTAGTATGGCGAACCGAAGTTATGCCTGATGAATGGAAAGTGGCCGCGATATGCCCCATCTTCAAGAAGGGAGACCGCTTGAAGTGTGAGAATTATCGCGGTATAGCTCTCCTTTGCACAGCATACAAGTTACTGTCATACATTTTATTGGATGGAATCACTCCTCTGGCGGAGGGCTTGGTTGGTGACTATCAGGGAGGATTTCGTCCGAATCGATCAGTCACTGATCAGGTCTTTTCGCTGCGGATGATTCTATCTAAATATTATGAGACATCCATCTCCGTACATCAGGTTTTCCTGGATTTCCGGCAGGCCTACGACTCGATCAATCGAGAGAGTTTGTGGTCTGCCCTGGAATACCTAGGAATGCCAACAAAATTGGTACGACTGTGTAGGATGACAGTGACGCAGTCTCAATGCTGTGTTAAAGTTGAGAACAGGCTATCGACAATTTTTGCAGTTAATTCGGGTGTTCGGCAGGGAGATGCTCTGTCCCCGATACTCTTTAATCTCATGTTGGAGTACATCTTTCGTAAAACTGAAACACCTCAGCGCAACATCTTATATCGCCAGTCCAATCAAGTGCTTGCATATGCAGATGACATATGCGTGATTGGACTGAATAGCAACGGAGTGAAAGAAATACTTGATCCGCTTGTAGAGTTTTCAGCTTCTGTTGGACTCCAGATCAATGAGTCCAAAACGAAATACCTGATCTCTGGTTTTAGAGACAATGGCACACCAGATTTTAGTAGTGGCCACCACACGTTTGAGGGAGTGAGGAGGTTCAAATATTTGGGCTCTCTTATCACTCACGATAACAGTGTGGGTGAGGATATTAAAGTGCGGCTGGCAGCTGGCAGTCGTTCTTTATATCCTCTAAGGCCACTGCTAAAATCTAAACACTTATCAAGTGCCATGAAGCTGAAGCTTTACAAAGCGTTGATCAGGCCCGTTGTTATGTTTGGATGTGAAAGTTGGGCGCTGACGGATGAGTACGAGAGATGGCTCCTTACATTTGAGAGAAGAATCATGCGTGTGATTTACGGCCCTAAACGCGAAATAGATGGTACATACCGAGCTCTGTACAATTTCGAGATCAGAGATCTGATGAAGATCCCCGATATTGTACATGAAGTTAGATCTCAGCGAGTACGCTGGCTCGGTCACGTTCTGCGTGCTGATCCGGAACGAATTGTGCAGCGATCTCTGAAAGGAGAGCCACCATATGGTAGGCGCAGAGGTCGTTGCAGGCGACGATGGCTCCACGATGTAGAGAACGACTTGGCCTCTTCAGATTGTCTAAGACAGTATGAAGACCAAGCTCAGGATCGAAACCGTTGGAGCCAGATTGTTGATTCAGTAAGGGGCCAGTAATGGCCTTTAACACTGTTATTATTATTATTATTATTATATTAATCGGAGATAGATCTTTATTTTTGTGATTGGAATCTATTCAATTTATGTGACCATTCATTATAAAGTGAAACAAATCCAAAATAAAAATCAGTACTCCTTCTTCTGTATGTATTAGTTCGGTCGTTTCTCAATTAAAACTAGTGTGATCGTTATTAATAATAGGCGTATACAGCGCACTGAGACTCTCACCATTTTTCATCAAATTTTACATTTTCTCTTGTTTTTATTGAGTCGTCAATGCGCTGGATACGCCCAATGTCTCGCATTTTTCGTTCATATCGGATAATGGAATTGGTTTCTATTGAACGACTTGGCTTCTTCAGGTTGTCTAAGACAGTATGAAGCCACAGTAAGGGGCCAGTAATGGCCTTCAAACTGTTTATTATTTATTTATAATAGATTCCAACCACATTTGTACCGAAGCTTCGATTTTAATATTTTTTTAAATCAATTTTATTTAGTTAATTTGATTAAAATAATACTTTTTTCAACGAACGTTTTTCAACAAACAAATTTTTTCATATGGTACTCCATTTAAATTTATCAAGTAAATGCTGTAATATTTTGTTTTAGTCAATTGCAAATATGACGCTGATTAGTTTTTTCAATTGTGCCTTTCCAATTTCGATCTCAGCTTGTTGGAAAACATTTGAATACTACTTTTTTCCCCTCATTTCTTTAACTATCGAAAAAAAAAATTGGTGATATTTTATCGAATGAATATTTAGAAATAGAATCGAGCATGCTATGATCACAATAGAAAGTGCAGAATTGAATGCGAAATTGCTTATCATTTGGTTCTTTAAAACATAGACACAAACGTCTATCGAATATTGAAAATGGTGATGTTCCAACATCCCAGCTCATTTTATTAGTTTTTGAAGTCGTTCAATTTTTCAACATAACAACCGTATAGAAGATGCAATAATCATTAAAAAATCATGATCGTTTAAACCGATATTCAATACAGAAAACAATAACATGAATTATATCAAAGCCATCTTAATAAATAAATATATTAAGATGGCTTTGATTATATCGAAAAAAACAATTTTTGAATCTTATTTACAAGTAGTTTATGTAGTAGCTTATAATAGCCGTGTTTCTTGACGTATGATCTGATCCGGATCAGATCATATATGCTTCCCTTTCATTTGTATAGCCGCGTTTCATGAAATCAACACAAAAATTGTACTATTTTTTGTTTTTGTCTAAAAATTTTGAACCAAAATGCTACTACATAGGATCAAAATAATAACCTAGAAACAAAATATAATACAATTTTTGTGTTGATTTCATGAAACGCGGCTATACAAATGAAAGGGAAGCAGATATGGTCTGATCCGGATCAGATCATACGTCAAGAAACACGGCTAATATATCAAGTGAGCAAGGTGTTGAACAGAACTTATTTGGGAATTAGATGAAATGGAACCATTAACAAATGACGAAAACTGATTCAATACCAAGTTTTGATTGAAAATATATTTTTACTTAAGATGTACATCATTTTTAAAATTTTTCTTCAAATTCAAATTCATTTAGACATTATCTCGAAGATTTGAACTAGGTAATAATAATACTATTTGGTGATCTTTGCGCGTTCGTATTTTATGATCTAATAGTTTTGCCAATTTGAATTACCGTGAAGTTTTGGTGATGTTGAATTTTTTTTTTTTTTTTTATTAAAACGGTTGGAACCTGCTGAGGTCCCGCACTCAATGCCACAATGGGCCCATGGTGCAAACCAAGAGGATCTATCCTAATTCGCAAGAGCGTACTGCAATCAACTGTAAAAGTTTGAACCAAGGAATGGAAACTAACTGATCTACGTTTAAAGATCCGGAAGAGAACACTTGGGATCTAGCTCCGACAAAGGCGGGACAGCTGCAGAGGTAGTGTATGCAGTCGTCCACATCCTCTAGGCAGTCGTCACAAAGAGCGTCTTGTGCTAGTCCCATGCGTTGAAGATGAACCTTAAAACGTCCATGGCCAGTGATAAGTGCGACCAGAGTTCTGAGTTGGTTCTTTTTTAGGGATAATGCGTAATTAGTGAACCTCGGAATGGGTTCAGTAATGAAATGTTTTGCCTTACGACAACTAAAAGTAGAACGCCACTTCCGTCCCAGCTCAAGTAGAGCGAACTTCTTAATAGCGTCTTTACCACCGTTGAAGGATAGAGGAATTGCTGGTTCGGGGCCAACAAAATTACTTCGCGAGCCAGCTTTCGCTAGCAAGTCAGCAACCACATTTACCTCAACGCCACAATGAGCAGGCACCCACATGATCCTTACTCTCGTGTTAGAGCAAAGGAGATTACAAGGACAGTAAAATCCAAACCCTGCACTGACTTCCGAACGAGAGCCATCCGCAAAAAAAACTATCGACTCCGACAACTGTCTAGAGAAATCCTGAGATAGCCACTATTCTCTCGAAGGAAAAACTACGGAGAATGGGTTGCTAAAGTTAAATTCAGGCAGAAGCCTGTCATTCACCATGTCCAGCTCCGGAATAAGTGATTTATACTTATTGAGAATCTGTCTATGCCCCGTACAAGTCCCGAACACATTCCATGCTCCAATGCACTTAAGTCGATAAGCAGCCGAACACGCTGTACCCAGAATGTGGGACTGCAATTCGGGCATATGTAGAATAGACTCCATAGCAAGAAGTGGAGCAGATGACATAGCCCCGGTTATAGCCCTACAAGCTGTTCTCTGCAATCCCTCCAGTCTTGCTACCGAAGACGTCAGTTCCACAACCGGCCACCAAACAACTGAAGCATACGACAGTAGGGGTAAAACCAGTGATTTATAGATGAAAGACATCATTTTGGGGGTCAGACCCCAAGAATTGCCAAAGGCCCTTCTGCATTGCCAAAAAATAGCAATGGCCTTTTGCAGCTTATAATCAAGGTGGAACTTCCAGGAGAGTTTACCATCTAGAATGACACCTAGGTGTTTGACTTGCTCTGTCCTTGTGATCGCTCTACCAAAGAGAGTGGGAACAGACAAATTAACAATGTCTCTGCGCCTCGTAAAGAGGACCAGATCAGTCTTAGAGGGATTGACGTACAGCCCCTTTTCAAGACACCAAGCTTCAACCATATTAAGGGCGTTCTGCGTCAGATCAGATAAGACGTTCAGATATTTACCAGAAACTGTCAAAACAAGATCATCCGCGTAGCTTTGCACGAAAAACCCAGATCGCTGCAATTTAACAAGTAGTTCATCGATAACCATGAGCCACAGCAAAGGTGAGAGAACCCCTCCTTGCGGGCAGCCCTTGGCTACTTCGACGGACACTGTTGAGCCATCCAGCTCCATCTCAATTATCCGAGACTTAAGCATGGAATCGATAAATTTGACAATGGTTTGGTCAATATTAAAATTGGTACAAGCACTTGTGATCGTGGAAAACGAAGTGCTATCAAAAGCTCTCGCAATGTCTAGGAAGGTACCTACTAGAAACTCTTTGTATTTAAGTGATCTTTCAATCCTAGTTACGAGTTCATGTAGAGCAGTTTCGCAGGACTTGCCAGCTCTGTAAGCATGTTGCATGTTACTGAGAGGGGAGATAGTTAAATAATTGTGTCTAATAAATCTGTCGATGATCCTCTCTAAAGCTTTTAGAAAAGTGGAGGTCAGACTAATGGGCCTAAAAGCCTTAGGGTCGGTATAATCCGACTTGTCAGCTTTAGGTATGAATACTACTCTACTCCTGGTCCAAGCGCGCGGTACCGTGCTAAAAGCAACGCAGGCCTGGAACAGATTGAGTAGGTAATTGCTGATGTGTAGAAAACCATGCTGCAATTCAGCAGGGAAAACTCCGTCCGGACCGCTCGATTTGAAAGGTGCAAACGAGAAAACACTCCAGGACATCAGTGGTGATCAGCCTACGGGCCAAGTTCCAATCCGGCGTGCCGATAAAAATGTCCGTTGGCTCGGAGTCATCCACATCCGAATCAACAATGTCACACCCAGGAAAGTGGACAGACATTAGAAGCTCACCAACTTCTCGCCTACACGAGGTTAGTTTACCGGAGGGTAGACGAAGATTATCAAGTCTACACGTATCATTCTTAGCCAGAGTTTTGTTAAGTCTGGCGACGGCAGATAAGCTGTCAATTTCTTCACAAAAGTTTCTCCACGCAGTCCTGTGCGCGGATCTTAAGCTTTTTTTATAAGCCTTTTGAGCTAATAAAAATCGATTCCAATCCGAAATGAGATTCGTTGATTTAGCTTTATTTTTAATTTTACGCACACTCTTTCTTAACTGTTTAAGTTCAGAACACCAGAATTGTTTGTTAAATTTACTCAAATCTAAAGTTTTATATTATTATTTGTTATACATAAATACAAATATGAAATAAATCTGATCATTTCGTTTACAATTTCATCTTACAACTAAAAAGCTGTAATTTGTACAACTTTATGTCAAAACCAGCAGTAAGTTGTTTGTCAGTTCTTCCTTCAGCGAAAATATGTTGTTTCGTTAATTACACATATTATTAATTTATTAATTAAATTATTGAAAATATGTTTGTTTAATAAAAATTTCTCATCCACACCATATTTCAATTAAAAAAAATTCATTTAATTAAAATTTACAATTACAACGCAACGGTCATAATGTAAATATATAATAGCCATATAGATTTGTATGTAAACTCCTATTGTATTGCAACCTGAAATGTAATAGCACTTACATTATTCGCTTTGTGATCATATATGTATATATGTATATATATATATATATATATATATATATATATATATATATATATATATATATATATACATATGTATTGTATGTACATAGCACATACTTTCTAACAACAAATCGAGATAATTTTATTTTATGTATCTATATACATCGTATACATAAGGTGTATCATGTTGCCTTTTCATTTTCAATGTGCGCGACAATCTTCCAAGCTATTTGATAATCTTTATCAATATTTATATTATAGTTGAGAGAGTCGAGTATAATAAATACAACAAGTTGTAAAATGAAATTAAAACTTGTTATAGGTTTAGTTTGTATGTGCAAAAAAAAAACAAAATAGAAATTTAAATAATTTTTTGAAGATCTTGAAGACAGAGTGGTAAATGTTTTTTAATGTACAAAGAAAGTTGTAATACTGGTCTCATGAATGTTTTCTTGCACACGTCGTACCGTATTGTGTACATAAGGATATAAAATTAATAAATATTTATGAATTTGTTATTTAAAAAATAAACTTTCGAATTGTGTACTTTATGCAATAAATAGCCGGTATTCGAGGAGAAGGTGTACAATTTTAACAATTTTACATATTAGGTAGATATGACATGAACTTTGCTGCTCATTCAAAATTATACAGTAAATTATAGAATCCTACCAATTATACTATACTATTATTCTATTTACATAATACTATTTGATTACGTTCTTTTAATATATACGTTCTCATGGCTCAATATAATATTGCAAAATGTTAAAGTAAATAGAATACACACAAAATACACGTTTGCTTCGTCTTACCCTCATCGCAAGCATGTGAAAAGTGGATTAAAAAATTAAGTAATTTTATTTTGGTAAATACATATGTTAAAGTGCGTTGTTGTCGCTTGAATAAGTTTAGCGAAAAACTATTATTAATATGACATCAGTTTATTAACGTAACAAATTAATGATACCTGCGCGAGTATAGAAGGGAAAAACGTGACTGGAATATTTTTTGTAAGGTTTGTTGGCATCCTGTTTTTACCAAACTTAATTTAGTTTCCTGTATAATAAATTACCGGATATTAAGGTATTTTGTAACGCTTGGTAAGTTTTAAGTATGCGGGATTCATTTTTACTTCTATTTCATCTCATAAATCAGATTCACTAAACTCAAGATACAGATGTATATATATATAAAATTGTACTGTCGTCATTTCATTAGTTGATAGACACTTGTCTGATAAATCTGACAAAAAAAGCTGTTTGGCTGCTCCCAATTAAAATCGTTGCTTACTCAAGGAAAATGTAAGAAAATGTTGTGAAACATCAACTGGCCGCACGACAAAAAGTCAATTTGTGATCTCATAATTTTCTGTTATAGGTACCTTTAATTTAATAGATTCCATGTATAGATGGTAGGTAAAATTTAAACCAATTTATACAATAATCGTAATGTTCTACAATGACTAATCGAGTCAAAGGATTTGGCAAAGTCTGTATACACCACACCACCCTGCTTGTGATTTTCAATTTCTTCAATAATGTTGCTGGTGGACTCAATAAGGTTGGTTGCAGTAGATCATTTTGGCATAAATCCATGTTGGCATAGTGATTTGTATCTAGGGACTACCGCTTCGAATGAATTGTATATTACCAGTTCAAATAATTTGGTGAAGATTAAATTGATAAGATGTTATACCTCTATAACATGAAATATCATTATGCTCCAGTTTTGAATATTGATGTCATGCTATCAGTCACTTCACAGGAAATTTTCCTAATTTCAACAATTGATTGAAAAATTGGCATAGAGAAATTACCAAATTTTTGATATCGGCGAAATTCGTATATCTTTGATGAACTGTATAACAAAGACAGGTTCATAAGATCTGGAATGTAACCGTTCTGTCACCCAATACAAAGCTGCGAATGTTGATACTCCTGTACGGATGTGAAATTTATTTGTGAATAAGGAAATGGTCAAATACCGGGTTGGAACAGTTTTATCGAAACACATATTTGTAAAAGTAAAAATTCAGAAAAAACTAATTCCGAAAAACGTAATTTTGACAAATCCGAATACTGAATATTGAAATCTCGAAACATAAAATACTGAAAAACGAATTCCCGAAAAATATAAAATTCGGCTGTTTTCAACCGCCGCGGTTGTTTTTCAGCATTTCTTTGCGATTTTCTTAAATATGATGAACTTTGAATTTTTTTTCGCATATGATTAAAATAAGCTAGACAATATGCTTTGGTAAATTTAGTACAATAATCACATTGCATAAAGCAAAACATAGTTTAGCTAAATATTTTTTAGAACACCAAATTTTTGTTCAGAATTTTACGCTTGGAGTGAAATTTTTCAAATTTTACTTCCAAATATTTGGCAACACTGACTGAGGTGAAACCCTTTGCCAATATTAATATTGCCAACTAATAAAACAAAAAGTTTGGTGCTGCTTTGGTACAAATTTAAATCAGCTAAATCACTAAATCATTGAAAGATTTTATTATTGTCGGTATTATATGTTTCACTTTTTGGACATTTTGAATTTCGATGTACTTTTGTGCGATAATACATCAAATTCAATTTTCGGTATTATGATTTTTTCCCATTTTAGGTGTTTTATGTTTCGAAATTCTAATGAAATCCTCCAAACGACATCACAAATGACACAACTCTACGGCAAATGAGGCAGTTAGACATTGGACACAGAAATTAAGATAAAAGGAAAGTAACAATTATTCGAAGGAAAACAGTACTAACGAATATAAAACAGCTCGGTGAAACATGGGAGAAACTGGAAGCAATTGCCACAAATGGAGTCAGATGGTCCAGTCTAGTAGACTCCTATAAGTGTTCTAAGATTTATTTCTTTTCCATCCATATAATGATCGTTAACGTATAATGGACGCAAAACTTTGCACATGTACTAACAATTGCAAATTTTAATAGTTCAATAACTATGAACTTCAAGTGCATTACTGTTCCTTTGTTATAAATGTTATTTCATAATCTATATTATCACATTACAACACAAAAAAAACAACAAATAGCAATTATTTATCTGAGCACAACATCTATGTTATAGGAGAGATTAAATTTCCACCTTGAAAATATATACGGTATATATTTATATCTACAACACTTCCGTGGGTGAATGTTTATGTTATACGTTTCAGATTTGCTTTGAAATCGCGCAAACAACAATAAAAAATATTGTTATAATTTTTATAATTCGCGTTCGCGATTATGAAGGTTATTAATTTTTTTTTATGTTACGATCATGTAATCATTCATTACTCTATTATTAACTGATATAACGTTAGCTGTGTTTGCAGAAAATTGCATTCTTAAAAATATTTAATATGTCTGCGCTGTGTAACCATTAAAAATGCGGAGTACACAAGGTACTTACTGGTTTTATTATTTTAGTATAGTGAATAATAATAAGAGCATGAAGTAATGGATATTATGGATATGTAAATTGTTTTAAATAAATTGAGTCGATTATCGATAAACTAAGGTGTGCGATTTACTGTTTTACAGTTTTATTTTTATTGTGCATGATGTAAGATTTATATTTTGTATATGTAATGTGATTAAACTTCCTTGTGAATATGACATGTTTTTTTATTAAAAATACAAATAAATTAGTCAACTGTAAATAAACGTATTAACATTTGAATAGGTGTTATGAAACGGGTCCGGTTAAACCTGGCAATAAAATCAATCAACACTTAAAGCAAATGGGAAAATTACCTCTATAATTATTTTAGAGCAGTTCATGTTCAAGAAATTCATCGCAATCTCCGTAATATTAATCCTAATAATGATGTTGATCATACTTATACAGTAGGTATCATACAATCACATTATCTAGGAATGACAATTGAGGTTGGTACAATTGAACAAGAAACAACGAATGATCCACTACCACCAATTTAATTTTTTAATACTCAAAGGGAGGTTTATCATTTATCTATGCCGATTACCTTAAAAATTTTCTTAATGTTAATAATTCAGATTCAGAAGATGCCGCTTTTCTGCAAACCAATATTAATGAATTACACAATTGGTGTTTATGAAACTTTTAAAATTTAAATAATTATCGAGTATTGCTAGGTATTTTTTTTTACGAGAATCGATTTTTACTTTCTACACTGAGAAATCTATATGATCCATGTGATTTATTAAATTTCCCAAGCTACCACAATAAATTAAAAATAATTGATATAGAGTTGCTAGAAGAAGTATTTGCATACCTTTTTAATGTATTAAATAGTAATATTAACCTCAGACTACTTCGAATGGGATATATGAATTCAAGAACTATAGTTGTCTGTTTTGTCTTACACACTCTAAATACTAAAGATCTCACAAAATCGATTGCGTAGTATAACATAGTCGCCCTGATAGGCGTAAATAAAAAATAATTAATTACTTTACCCTACAAACTAATTTTCGAAATCAAAACAAATTTTACTATGTTCAAAAAATTTGTTATTTAAAATTTGAAATCGAATTTGCAACACTGATATCACTTTCATCAACGCGCATGTTAGAAAGTGGAATCATATACACAAACAACACTGCAAAAGTAATAAGAAATACAATTATTTTGTTTAACTAATGTGTCGCTAATTTTGAATCAAACAACTCTAATAGAAAATAGTTTTTGATTAAATCTTAAGATTTCAATTAATTTCATTTAATTAGAAAAAAATTGTTTGAATTTATTTTTAATTAAACATCTCCAGCATGATTAAATTCAATTTCAATTACATCAAGTGAAATTGTATTGCCTTCGTTTAAATGAATATGAATGAAATTCATTATAAAAAAAATAAATAAAAAAAATGTGTCAAAGAAAAAGTTATTTATTTTGTTTTTTTCGTAACCACATGTAGCTAAGCTATATTGACCATCCTCGACCAGACGTGTGTCAGTGGCGATAATTTCATTGACCGCAACATTTTTTTAGTTTATGTTAATTATACGTATATTATATAGTATGGCGATATTATTCATCACCACATAGGTTTTTTACTTAACCTAAGGCGATGAAAAAAAAATTTCAGATTCATTTTAAATAAAATTGAATGACTTAATTGTTTACTTGCTAATAGAACTTGTACTACTTTCTTTTGAAAATTATATTTTTCTTCAGCGCCAAATTTTTATTCTTCAATCTCGAATAACGGGTAAAAATACCGTTCTATTGTTTATGTTAAAATTTAACAAAACCTATCCACCATATATATCTATTGACTTGTTTACATAATTAAAAATCGTGTTTAAAATTAGCGAAAATGTCATGTTCACAATACTAACACTAAATAAATAATTAATCAATCAAATATAGAATAAAATTATCTTGTGTGCGGATTAAAAATAAACTGTTAAATCGTGTTCTTTCTCGCCGATTTCTAGTTTTTATCTTGTAAAATGTAAAATACATAAATTTATTAGGGTACGACTACGGATTGAATACAAACTGTTTCAACTTTAACCTTATTTCACACGCATTATAACTATGCACATAACGCATATTAAAAGAAAATTATTTTTAGAATACAAATAACTTATTAATTTTAACAAATATTTTCTATTTTGGTTTTAGGGTTCATCAAAACATTTTATACCACATTCAGCGATAACATGCAGCGTACAAACAGATGATATTGTGGCATGTGTGCTTCTGCTTTATAATCCAGCTACAAAATGCCCGTTACATGTGCATGCCTATCGGTGTGATTCAGAAACAACAGCTCAAGCATTAAATCAACAATTACAAATTTTAATAAATAGACCAGAAAATCAAAAAAGATTTTCCGAATTAGAAACAAGGTAAGATTTAAGACAATTATTCAGTTAATAATAAAGTTATTGTTTTATGTTGCGTCTTATGCAAGGATTGTTGGGTTATGAAAACATTACTTTGTCAATCATATTATGTATATATATGTATGTATACTAGTGCGTCACGGGAAATTAATTTTTTTCGTTCGATCGTGAGTGTTCGCTTCCAAATATTTAGGTTAGAAAATACATTGGAGTCATGACTTTTAAACGTAAATGTATAACTAGATAAGTTTCCAATTTAATACTTCGTGATCAATTGTATGATTTGATTACTAAACAAATTGTCAATATAATGTATATATGTACATAGTCATACATATATACGGTTCATTGCCGAATTATAATAATTTAATTTTGAATTTACATACGAATACAAGATCATGTTTATAAGTTTAATTTTGAGTATGTCAAAATTTATTTGTGATCGTGATTAAAGTAAACGTTTATTGTTTTGTTTAACTTCAAAGTTAAGTATCTATTTAAAATAACGATCATTATTTCATCAACAACAAAATTAAAATGTTGATTGAATAAATTGATAGCTGTGTTGCATGATTTTTATATTGTGAGATATTACAGTGAATATTTAACTTGAAAAAAATTCAAATTATGTGGTCTATTGTCATTATGTATTAAATATTTGGTAGACGACTGTTTAAGTGAATCAAGTATAAGTGGATTGGCTATAAATAAAACATTATCAAAACAATAGAAATACATAAACTACCTTTTCAAAATATAATCGTCGATAGGAACTTATAGCATGGCACAAATGAAAACAGGTTGTTCATCGGATGTGGTCGCCTGGGAGAATGCGCCACTTCTGCACTGCATCTTTCACGCCGCAATTCTCATTTTGTATTATTTATAGCTCAATATTATTTTGAGCATCCGACGTGAACTCAATTTCCGATAATCCGGCAATTGCATAGAGAAAAAATAATATTTTAGTAAGGTGTATGAAAGACCCGAAATTGAGAAACGTTTTGCCTCACCAACTTTTTCTTCGATTTTACGAACTAAATCATCAGTACGTGAGATGCACTCTTTATATTCTGCTGATTTTTTAGAAATACATATTTAATTTAAAAAAGACATTTATATACTGCGAAATAATGTAAAATTGTTAAATGTGAGGTGGTTTTATTCATATAATTTTAAAGATTTTGTTAATGCAAATATTGTCAAAAAAATGAAAACCTCGCCATCAACCTATAATCAGAGCAAACAAAGTCGTAAAAGTCAGCTGCAATTAGTTAAGAGGCTGAAAAGAGATTCAGTCGTATGAATAGATGCAGCTGCCTCGAAAGCTATAGTTGCTTGGCCGTCGAGCTGTACGATAAAATGGTAACAATGTTTGTATACTGATAATCAGGAAGTCTATTCTAATGACATGACAATTGTTCGTGAAACTTTTTAGTACGAAATTTTGTCACATTAATTTTACGATTCTAATAAAATCAGTAATATTTTGAATTTATTATAGTAAAAGACATTTCTACGTTTATTTTCGTTAAGCGCTCAGTATTATTTAAATTTTAAAGTAATTTAAAAGTAAATTAAAAATTGCGGTTTTACAAACACGTGGTAAGGACGATTGTTGGCAAATTAAGACAAAATGCACATGGAGCATATACGCGGACCATTTTTTGGATACACGGATCCATGATATACATACTAGCAATTACAGCTATATGAAAAACTAATATTTTAACATACTTAATACATATACAATATACATTTTTGTAGACAATAGCTAAACTTTTAATGTCACGATTATTCCTTTAATTGTCACATTATTGTTTGTGATATTTAGATATATTCTACCATCATATTTTCGATATTCGATAGACATTTATGTCTTTTTTCAGGAACAGAATAATTGTATTCTATTTTACATTCAATTTTGTAGATTTCATTGTGACCATAGCCTGTTCGAGATTATCTATTTCTACTATACATTAACTAAGATATTGTCAATGTTTTAATTTTCGATAGCTACCGAAATGGAAAGAGAGATAGTTTGCATATAAATTCTAAAGCTGCGTGCCTCGATCGACTAAACTAACTAACGAGTTAGTACAGTATTTAAATAGATAGCAGTAGAGATAAAAGCCATTATCTGTGCCTCAACTAACACCAAACTAAACTAAAATAAATATCAAATTTGTTTTCTTTAGTTTGTTCAGGTTGAATTTAACTTCCAACGTGCGAAAAACTTTAACTCTACTTGCATTTCAAGTTTACATTGGGGACAGTGCTAACTTAAACTTTTTTATAATTAAATGAACTTTTGTTTAATAGCACAACGATAATATAATTGTAATTTTATTTCGAATACATAATTAAACAACAATAACAAAATGTCATACAATTTTTTTATATTAGCCATATCTAGATACAGTAAACCTCGTGGCACACGCGTCAATTTGATTGATTTGGAATTCACTTTTCATTTTTATGTGTGTGCGATTTCAAAAACAAAAATTAAACTTTCAATTTTTCCCGTAATCAACGAGTACGTTATTTTTGTTGTTGATGTTTTTCATTATAATTCATTTTCTTGTAATCAAATCTATCGGGGGCACAATAAATAATAAATGATACCGATTGAATTGAAATTTATACTTTTACTGTTTGATATATGTACATATGTATGTATCCATACGAATGTGTCGATGCCATAAAAGAAAACTGGTTAGATGTAAAAAATTTCAATTAAATTTCTTTTTTATTAGTTCGATTATGATGGTTACATCCTTGCATGTGTACTGCATGCAAATTATAATATGTGAGAGTATGAACCAATTTACTTGTGTGAATCATTATAATAGCAACATTAAAGTGTAACCTACATTGTGCACATACTCGTATTTGCAGATTCTAAAATAAATTGCATTTTTCTCATGAACATCTTTTCTATTTGCTCGAAATTAAAAATTATTATTTTCTTTTAGTTTTAAATATTTTATTATCCTAAAATTTGTTCAAAACGCATGGGTTAAGAAAAATATTACAAACAAAGTAAAACTAAAATACTAAAATAAAATAAATACATAAATAAAATACTACAAAACATCGTACCGTGTGTGGAGCAGTCTGAATACTTATTTGGCAGTTTTGGTCGCAGTCAAATTATATTGTGTGATAGTGTGAACTAATTAATTTGTTCGAATCGTTATAATAGCAACAGTTTATGTATTTAAATTATTGATAAAATGATAGGTGTAGTTTACTAGACGCTGATCTATTAATTAGTCTAGAACTCTAAAATCTAGATCTAGGTTATATTGACATATGAAAGTTAGTATCATTATAATTATATGTATATAAATATCATGTTTGTGTTCTAAACTAATTGACCAAAAAACAAAATATTTTCGCACTTGACAATTTAATTTTAGAGAAAGTGTTTTTGCGGGAAATTTTCTGTTTGTCCTACACGTCTAACCAAACAATCGCACATGTTAGCCAAAGCCAACTTTAATTTCGCACAGATGTCATAAATAATAAAAACAATTGCATAACGGATTTCTTTTTCATATTGTTTATTAAGAATACATACATTTTCTATAACTCAATAAATAATAGTATCTACCTTACAAATTACAGTTTTAAATGTTTAGTTATATTTTATATATTTGGTGGTGTATTTAAAAATAAATCATTTCTTTATGATTATTTGTTTATCATATTATACATTTATACGCACAATATGTACATGTGTAGAGAGAAAGTTTTGGAAATGTTTAGATTGCGGTATATTGTCATTTTTAGTCAATTACGGAACAATATTCATTGTATTGTATATTCTTAAAAACGGAAAGTACATATTATTTTTATTAAGGAATGTAATAAAATATTTATATAATTTCTTGTCTAGTCGGCGCTGTATTTCTTTTAAGTTATTTATTTATCTAAGTTTTAGTATCTATTTATTAAAATATGATTTATTGCGCGATCTTTTGGTAAATAACGAATTTTTATTGGATTGGTTTGTTTGATTGAGTACATGTTACACCATTGATGTATATAATGCATTCCCAAATTTCACTTGTGCTTTCAACATAACACGTGACGCCCTTATACATTTTTGGCAGATTAATTTATGATCAAAAATCATAACATAAAGGTATTAGTTGAATGAAATTGATTAACTAGGGATTAATATAAGTCACAATATTTTATATAAATTGATTTAATCAGCCACTCAATAATCATCAATATTTTAATAATACAAAATATATTTTTTTAATCAAATTTACTTGCTTAATTTTTTAAAAACCGTTTAATACTACTTTCACATGGTAAAATAAATTTACGGTATAAAATAATATATTCTCTAAATTAAAATGTTGTGTTTATGAATATAATTGTTGTATTAAACGTATTTTCATAATATAAAAGAAAAACTTTCAAATTAGATATTATTGACGATTTTAATTTAATAAAAACAATTTAATCACGATATTGTAATGAAAAAACACTGTCAGTAATAATACATAACATTAGGATTTTATACAAACTAATGTATGTAGTTTTATTTCGCGCTATATATTCATTTTATTTTTATTTTTCATGAACTTTTATGAGACATTGATTTGGTTATCAAGAGATATTTGGTCACAATCGTTTTATATTTATCATTGATACATATTTATTGCAAATAAAAATTAGCAAATTTCACGGCCAAATTGAAATACAGCAGCATTATTAGTTTTTAGGAAAGCGAATTTAGAAAGCGTTTTTAGAAACTATGATAAACAATTTACACGGCTACCGGTTCGTCTTTTGATTATTTGTCAGCCTGTAGTACTGACAACTTGTTATTTTGGCGTCAAGTAAATGGATCCTTTTAAAACAACTTTTAAAACAACATATATATATATATATATATATATATATATATATATATATATATATATATATATATATATATATATATATATATATATATATATATATATATATATATATATATATATATATATATATATATATATATATATATATATATATATATATATATATATATATATATGTATATATATATATATATATATATATATATATATATATATATATATATATATATATATATATATATATATATATATATATATTTTATAGAGATATTTAAAGTTAACTGGAAAAAAGTAATATGCGTTTTGAATAGAATAAGATTAAATTTCAACTCAAAAACAATAAATTTCTGCAATTATTTTTGCTTCAAATTCAAGTTGTTTTCTAATCAATTATTTCCATTCAAATTTTAATATCAAATTCTCAAAACTGGCCTCCAAAATAAATAAATTTATGTCAAATTATATACAAATGTATTATTTATTATTAATTAAAAATCACTTTTCGCCATATAATATATAGATTAAATGAACGGAACATCATCAATATACGATTGCAGTATTAAAAACTTATCTATGCCTAATTTGAATGTTATAGTTGGCTGGCAACATTAAACAGAATTCGGTTTTGGTGCAAATTAAATGACCCTACACAAACTTATTTTTATTTTCACTTTACAATAATTTATGGTTTAATGTTATTTAACCTACGTCCATTTGGAATTATTTTTATTTCTACTTGTTAGTTAATAATCAATGAACTGCTAGTTACTCTGCAGGGTATGTAGATATGCGAAATCCTCAAGGCTCATGTGTCAGACTAGTCTCATGAAATTGAAAGTTTTTGTTTCGTTTTTTACATGGACATATTGTTTTTATTATATCCTGATTACATGAACTCTTATCGATACGTTCAATGTTGATTTTCACGTTAAGCCTAGCCCTAGATTTTGTATAATGAAATCTAACTGCTGATATCTGCTGGTACTTTTGAATTCTAAGTCAGATATATAATTCTAAAGTGTTTTTGAAAATGGCAGTCATTTTAAACATATGCACATCAATTTATTTTAATTATTATTTGATCCTATATTGACTGTACAGCAATATAATTTTTTTAATGAGCCAATGATTATCTAAGACAGACTGACCTAATTTCATCAATCCAAAAATTTAACAAATATGTTCACACCATCATCAAAAAACGAGCACAAAATTTAAAATCCAATTATAAATTTATATCTTTCAAATCACAAATTCACAACACGACTATTATTTTCATATTCATATATTCGTAATTACATATTATATTCAAACAATAAAATTACTGTAATTTACATCAACGCGCAATAAAATAATTATTGTTTACCAAAATAATTTCCAACTGTCAAATTAAGCCATTCGGCTTAAAATTATAATTAGATGAAATAGAAATCTACCATTCGAAATAATAAATTAATTTTGCTTATAGAGGCGTTATTTATTTATCCATCCCAACCCAACTATTTATAGTGCGCTCTGTTATATTGTTAATTATTATGATGGTCTAAAAGTCTAGTCAACTACTAGTATACTCATCAGCAGTTTTTTATGGTAATCAAATGATTATAAAAAAACTACTGTTGAATAATTGAAAGTAAGAATTCCCATAAAAATCAACATACAAATATGGGACACTTAAGTCTATAAACATACATAATATATGGTATGTAATACATAAATTGATAACGCTAAAGTTGTATGTATGTATGTACATTTATATGTATGTATTATGTACTATCAATAACTAGTTTTCTTTATTAAAAACTCACTCGGTCGGTCGAATGTGTTACAGGTTTTGAATTTGCTGTTGTTTTTTGATTATATTTACACATTTTATATTGTATTGTATGTGTCGTTGATGATGAGAAATTATGTCAAATTAATTCGATTTATGTGCCGCAAGTTTTAAAAATTATGTATATATCTAGTCATATACTCGTACATATATACATATGTATAATATTATGATAATAATTAAAAACAATTAACAATAGGTTAATATTTATTGAATAACCTGTATAGTTTATCATTGTCCTCATCATTATGATGGTGGAGATGATTATTTAAATGGGGTAAACATTTTTTGTTACCACATGTGACCAATTATTTGCAGGTACATGTGATCAATTGATTTTTAGAGTTATGTTTGTATATGATATTAATTCTAAATGATAATGACGTATTTGAGAAGTGCAATTGTGCGTAAAATTAATTTACTTTCCAATGCCCATATAAACATTTAGTAAGTTTGCTTTATTTTTCTTGGATTGCCAACCCAACTTTTATGATTGATTAATATAAAATCGATCATTTATGTGTGCGATTTCGTAATAAATATTAGAAATAACAAATATGTACATATAATTAATTATAAATTATGTGCATATGTGACAATTTTAATTAAAACTTGTTATTAAATTTATTTTGATTGAGCTCGCATAAAGTAAAAGCACTTTTTCTGTATATACCCATAAAGAAGGATAAATGCGATGATCTTGCTACACTGTTCGTTTCTTTAGCAACATTTTCTCATTTTCATTAAGTGGGAGTCCAAAATTACTTGAATTAATAATTTAACTAACAATTTACAATAGTTAAACAAATTTATTTCAAACATAAACATTTCGTGGCTATGAATAATAAATATGTAAACCGTTTCCCACGATATATGAATTTTTCAATTAAAATTCATACAATTTTGCAAATTTAGTTTAATTATTATGTTAAGTTATTTTGTACTTTTGATAATTAATTTTAAACAAAATATGTATTTAATCAAAATGTATAAAACGTTGTTAGAAATGAAACCCATGTGAAAACTGCCTTGTTGAATACAGTAGATCTAAAATAATTTAAATATTTTTGTTCTTCCAATAAACTGAAAAAAACATAAGTCGTGTTTTTTAATTCAAAAAATTTTCTTATTGGAATGAAGTTCTGGATAGAATTTTCTCATTTTTTCAGTTAAAATCCAAATGAATTTAATATTTTATCAATAAATAAGATACATTTAATGTTAAACTACACATTTTAATTCACTATTATCGAAATAAAATAAAATTTAACTTTATTTTTCAATGTTCTGGATAAAACATTGGTTTTTTCAAGTTCGCGATAAATTCATAGTACACGAACTCGAAAAAAAAGGGAAATTTTAAAAGGAAATATTTTAAACAAATATTTGTCATTGTTTTATGCTTGATACCTGTATTATTTCACAATAGACGTCAAAAAATATAGTTAGAAGTTGAAATTTATTCAAATAAATAGAACTTAAATTAAATATATTGGTAAAACTAAAAAAAAATTCCCAGTATTATTCCCGATGTTCTTATAGAACTTGAAGTTCTGTTAATAAAAAAACGCACCAATAGTTGATCCAATGTGAACACCATTTTCCATTAATTGTAATCAAAAATATGCTAAATGTTCAATAATGTTGTGTGTACACTATTTCGTTTATTCATTTACGCTTTTTATATCTCGCGGTCTCAACTTATTAGAATAAATTTACTCCCTTTTTCCAGCTATCGAAAATAAAAAAATTGGTGATATTTTATCACATATGAATGTATAAAAATAGAATTGAACGTTATAGAGGGGAATCATAATAGGAATTGCGATAATGAATACGAAATAGCGTATCATTTCATTCTTGAAAAACGAGGCACAACCAGCCCTATATAATTATAAAATAAACGAGCCACTTGAAACTTGCTACTGCCTAGCAGCTTAAGCCCTTAAATCTTCTGATTTATTTAAAAAACTCTTTTAAAAAAAATGCTTTAGATAAAAGTTTATTTTGGTTTTGAATTATATATAATATGCAATGAAATATGGAGATTCCCATTTAAGAACAAATCGTTTACTACGTTTTCACAGATTTGTAACACCAGCTAATGAAGATTAAAAAATTGCTCTAGTTGATACATACATACATATATAGCAATTAATAATGCCTCCCCTGTTTTTCTTAACAGAAATAGTAGACATAATTATATAAGATGGCAGGGGTCCAATATCCCATAACGCATCTCTGCATCAAGTTCTCTTTCCAACCGATGCACAAAAGTAAATATCATTAATTATATTTCGCATTATCAACCATATAATACCAAAGTAAAAATTTACGGGACTTGTTGTTCATCTCTATTTTCTCTCTTGAATTATTTTTATTATAGCAATGGTGTTTAACTGTTTTGTCTTGGGCTGGAGCTTTTAAGAAAATGTTGCTAGAAATGAAAACCATTTGGTAAAGGTGGTTAGTTATGCTCAGTTCTACTAATATTGATATGTTTTAGGTAACCAATCATTGTAAGTACATATAACATTTTTGGACGAAGTACCAAGGTTCCAAGTTCACCAAAATCTTCAACTAGTGATGTTTTCTATTGTGAAAAGAAAACACTGAATTTCACATAAAGTTAACCGAGATTGAATAGTTTACCTCTCATCTTAAGTAATTAGGTTATCAATTATACTAGAAGGAAAATATTCAGCTTAAAAATGCTTTACAAATCATGGTACCGCATAAACCGCAGACTGTCAAAGGAGGCAGAACAAACAAAGGAAAAGCAGTACATCCTCCAGAAATACTCATACAATCAAAATTCAATGAATATACGAACATTTCAATGAATTTGAAACAAATTCAATGAATCGACAAATAAACCAGCATGAGGAAAACCAATTATGTGTCAAACCTAAAGTGATGGTGCCTCCGTCAATCATTATTATTGGAATAACCGAATAAAGGTGAAGTCGATCACAAATAAAGATTATAGAGTCATTTCACTAGACAACAATGTATGGAAAATCAATATAAGAAACTCTGAAAGCTATAAGCTTGGCTACGAAACTAAATATAGAAGCGATCGAATGATACTTGATGATACACATATGAACATCAAAAGGACCGGCCAATTAAAATTATTAAATATCGAAAACTATGAAGATGAAAATGTGCAAGTAATCACTATAAAAATATATTCAAATAGCAATAAATAATATCTGGTATCTCCTCATTTTATTGCCCTTCACGATATAATTACACAAACATAAATGATTATATAGTTTATATACTTTATAAATGATTACATACTTTATATTCAAACCACTAGAAAATAAGATAGAGAATTGTTTGAAGCGGGACGATGATCTAGTTGTGACTTTCATTCTGGGAACTAACACACTGGCCTGTGGATACAAATAAAATACCATATCTCTTAGACTTCTTCATTACTAAAAGCGGATATTCCTTAATGTCTAGAAAACAGCGATGTATTATCGTTGTATCGCTCAGCTTCATCACTCTCAGTGCAATGCGATTGTTAATATAGAAAATCGATCCAGTTTAACAAACCAAGGCAACACCAATTTTCAGGTTCCAATTAAAACGCCGGTACAGTAAGAAGATGAACTATACCTTCCAGAATTAGTCCACCATAAAAGTAAAACAGGAATCACTAAGAATCATGCTCCGCAAAGCTAAATAATACTTAATCATCTATGCAATGAATTAAAACTTTTAAACAAGGAAATTAAGAACAAACCAATTAATAATTACCTGGTTAAGTAGCGTTACTGGTCAAAAAAACACCGATTACTCTATTGGGAAAGGAACAATAGGATTAAAACGACCTAAAAGGTAAGTGGCTCCAATTAAAAATGACGATGGAACCTTGCCTAGAGTTCCAAACATATAGCCTTGTTCGCAGCCCCTCCACCTCGGCAAGCAGCGAATGAAGATATAACTCCAGTAAATATGGTAGATCAACATAATATGCAATCTGTAACTAAAACATTATAAGAGTGAAAATATGAAATCAATAATAACCTAAGTACAAAAAAACTCCTTTAAATAATTAAGGCACTACCTGAAAAAGTGTTACGAAAACTATTTCATATAATTAACGGAGCGTTTGCACTGAGACATGTCCCACTTTAATGGAAGGTGATAGAGTTAATAATGATACCAAAACCAAATAAACCGCGTAACCAAAGAACCACCAAATAAATCACCTAATCATATAGGCCGGTTTCGTTATCACCAACAATCAAAACTATTTTAAAAATTACTGCTCATGTTTTAGCGAAAATCATTCCAGTATTGAACAAGTGCACAGAACTACAAATAGAATTGAAGTTTGACTTGTAAACAAACAGACATATTATAATATTTTCTTGTATCTCAAGTAATTGACAAGGTATGGGTATCAAGGACGAACATAATTTACAGCGAGATCTACCATGGTAGTTTTATCAGATCTTAACGACTTACATAGCACTCTTGAGTAAAATAAGAATACTGTGAATTAAATAAAATATCAGCAGGAATACCACAAGGAATCTGCGTATCAGCGACCAATTCTATAAATTAATATTTAAATACCAGAGATCTGTCAACTACAGAACAAAGGAATTTTCAACAATATAAATGAGGCAACAGCCAAACTGCAACGGCCACAACATAGTATGTAACTGAACGAAAAGATTGCGAATTAAGCTCAACGACACGATATCACTACATGTAAATTTTGTCGATCAAAGAGTTAACTGAATTCCAGAACTACTTAACTGAAATCAAATTTCGTAAGCAAATATCTAACTGTCATCTCTCTTGACGCTCACTTTAATTGGAACATAAGGAATGACAACCGTCATATTGGAACCTAAAAATGGCATTTGTCAATGAAGAAACAAAGAAACATGCAACAGTAGTGTTCAAAATTATTTTCCATTTAAATTCCAATTGCAAACAGCACAAAAATAATATTTCGCAACTACACTTTAAAAAAAACACTTAAATGGAAAGGATACAAATTTTAAATTACAACATCCTATTATAACATACATATGTCATTAAACAACATATGTATCATATTCAAATTCCACCTTACCTAATCTCATGAAGATACAGCAACTAATTTACTTCAAATAATAAAAATACACCTCAGCGCGATTACGTTACATTCCGGCTTATAATCTTAACAGTTTAATCAAAACAATTTATATTTCTATAAGTCGTATATGTATCTAATATCCATGCATACAAATTAAGTTTGTGGATCAATAATTTTCGATAAAAATATCGAATTTCAAATCAAAGATGCTGGCTGCTTCCTGCTGACGGTATAATCTAAACTCGAATCGGTTTTTTTTTTAAACCTAACGGCATTCTCACGAGTACTTAAAATAAATAAGTAAATAATTTGTGATAAGTAAATAATAATATTCGGTTATTCACCTTTTTTCGTTTAAAATGTATTCAAATTTTATTTTGTTTTTTTGTTGATATAGCATCAATCTTGAACTTGATTATAAAACGTGGTTTGGTACGTTTTGTGTTGTTTTTTCTATTTTTAAATTATTCACTTGCATTATATTTGGTAAATGTTGCGGAACGCGATTTGAGTTTATTTTTATATGGACTGTCAATTTTTGGTGGTAAATTAGTTTTCTATGTTATACTGGTACCAAACTACTATTAATTCATTCATGCGTCCATATATATATATATATATATGAATATATTGATATATAAGTATATGTACATATTTGATAGCAATTTGGTTAAACGATTAGTGATTTGCAATACATTTATATGAATACGTGCTGTTCATTACACTGTTATACCTATTTGGCTTCAATTGTTTCTGAAAAAAGTAACCAGCAGGAAGCGATTTTAATTTAAGAAACTATTTATAGATTTAAGCCATTGTACTTTGTACTGATTGAACTTTTGCGAATTCAGTTTTTTTCTCAACCATGACTATAAAAATTATTATTTTTTATGGTCTAATCTTTGAGATATTTTATGAACATCAGTGGATTTGTATTTGAGAGGAGACTATGCCTTGGCATAGAGTTATCTACATTGGAAGTAAAATGTGAAGGCCATAATTTGAATATAATCTTAACAAAGTGCATTGATTTCTATTGAACTCTAATATGTATATAAAGTACCCCTTACTTTATAATACGTAGTATAATTTGACATTTTAAGTTATAATTCTTAATTATAATTTGAAATCTTAAGTTATAAAGCTTTTTAGAGTTAAAATTCATATCAATACAGCTTATCAAATCGAATGCTATGCATATACTTAACTTTTCTTTTGAAACATGTTTAATTTGAATATTTTTTTATACTATAATTTGATGTAACCTTATATAAAATAGTTACATGGTAACAGGTAGAGTGAGGTGTCCGTCTTGTGGCTTATTAAAATCTATACCGTCATCTGTCAAACATTTTAACATTTTCTAAGAAGCGTGCGCTGGAACTTACAATTATTATAGAGATGCAGCATTCCGAAATAATGATTGTAAACAAAAATGGGTTCCAAATCAAATTTAATTACAAATGTTTGTAATAAACCTTTTCATTATAATGCTAATAATAATGAGCCTGACTGAAGAATCGATGAACACACTTCGATATTATTTGAAATTGACTGTGAATTATTCGAATTCAAGCATCCATTTATTATGTAAATATGTACTTACGTACAATAATTTATAAAAATAAAAATTATGCTTTATTCAAATTAAATTATGTATAAGTTTTGTTGCAAAACCCTTTTCTTATAAATATTCATCATATTTTATGAAAGAACAGTTCATGAAAATTACAGCTTTTATTAGTTACGTTACAGTTTACGCCTAAAAACCATGTTGCAAAATAAGCTAAATAAATAGTTTAAAACTAAGTAAGAATGTAATTATATTTTAATTTCGAATTCGAAGGAGATTGATAGCTAGCTGTCCTATATCTTCGGAAGTGAAATATTTAGAGTGATTCTGTTAACATAAAAACACCATAAAACTTTCTATTTTTTGTTGTTGTTCATTAGACAAATGATTATTTTTTAAATAATTAGATACAAAAAAAAACAAAATTAGACATAATTAATTAACAAAAATTAAAATTAAACTATTCATTCCATTTGGCTTCCTCACATTATATAACAACATCGGTGAAATTATTTCCCATCAGTAGGTGGTGGTGACATACATAGATTAACTAAATTGCTCTATTATTTTTATTTTATTTTTAGATTGGGTTTAACACTACCAGATGGCTCACAAATATCTACGACGTCTGGAACAACAAGTACTACAGCACCCCAAGAAATTCCCATACCCGCACAAAAACCACAACTGTCAAAACAACATCGTTCATCATCGCGCAACTATGAATCTTCATCACCACCACGCAGATTTGACTCGTCCCTAGGTAGTGACACGGGTACAAGTACACGGGAAAGTGAATGTAGCGAGGAGCATACACCAACTAGTCCACTAATGCCAGTTGCACCAAGTGCCAAAGCAAATCTATACGATTCACTAGCAGCTGAATTACGAGCAAAATTGAATGGTAACGGGCCACCATTATTATTACCACCACGTGATTATGATACGGTGCATCGATCAAAGGGAAATTTAGCCGCCATTGAATTGCGTCGTTGCCGAAATATTAGTATTGTTGGTGGTACAAATAAAAATAAATCAGCTGCAATTGTTTCATCACGTGGTTCATCGGGTATTGGATCGGATTTGGCACCCAGCCCAGAACGACAAGATGGTCAAACATCAAGTGGTATGTATCTATCTATATATAAATATATTATGTATGTATAAAAAAAAATTCCATTTTTATAAAATTAATCTACAATCTACATAGATGAAAAAGAAAATGAAAACTATATATGTATATAAATAGATGCTTAACCCAATCCGCAAAGCGACACAAAAACATGGCTCTATTATACAAGCGAAATGCGGCTTATTGAGTTAATAAAAAATCGTAATCACGTGAAGTAAACAGAATAAATAATTTATATTTCTTTCTTTTTATAATTAGCCTGGAGGTATAGAAATTCTCTAAAGAATAGATAAACTACATATATTCAAGATAAAAGATTCCAACTATAATAGTATAGTAGTACTGAAAAGCAATAAAACCGATGTTTTTAACCTCCTAAAGATACCTAATTTTTGTATATATGCTACTTATTCTTATATGTACCGAGTGCTTACATTGTAATTGTTTCTCTACATTTTGTCTTAAAGTTAGATCACAATTATTATGCGCGATTTTATCACAATTATATTTTAAGACGTATACGAATACATGTGTATATTTTTTGATTGATTTTATAATATTTAGATGATGTTTTGTATGTCACAAACGTTCGGTGAAGTGTAATTTAATGATTTTAATCGTAGTTTAATTGGTTACTATTGGCGTTGTTTTCTCACACTATGTCAAAAAACGATTCATGTTATGACTTATGTATGTTGGATTTATAAATATTTAAGTAGGTTATTTGTAGATTAATTTTGATTAAATTCCAAATTTTATGTGACACTTGATTTTTATATATCAGGCTTAACACTTATTCGTTGTATTGAAATTTGGAATGTTGGCTTAAGTTGTATTTGTGTACTATGCATATCTATATGTTCGTATGAATGGGAAGGGAAAGTAAATAACTTAGCTCACATATTTGCGTTATTCGTCTTTTCGATAACTTATTATTTATGTAAATAATATAAAATAAATACATATACATGCTAACTTTACCAAGCTTCAACGTAAATCGATCTAGTGTTAAAGGAAATGCCTAAAAACCATCAAATTGGCTGTCTTCATGAAGAAGGGAAACAAATATCGGAATTCCTAAATTATGGATCACCATCACCCGAAAATAATGTATCCTTAAACATTACCGAATGAAGTGTATTTCATTTGTTATTTATAAAGCTGGTTGAATGAAGGTAATTGTTGAATGTTCGACCAAGCATTAAGCAGGATCTCCCGGAGTTGGCCGGGCCTCACCGAACACCCGTTTACACATAACATAAAGATGATTTGGATAGGTTCAGTTAGTATGATAGAAATTGACTCGGTTACAGACACCTGGTATAGCCAATAGTTAGTAACACAGGATGATACAGTTCTAATCTACTTTTATAATTATTAACAGCATCACTGGGCTCTGAAATAAAATTTATTAGTTTGCTGGATCAGACTTATGAGATACTCCTGAAAATTCAACTCAAATTAGTTACGATTTATTTTATTCTGCATTCCAACCTTTAATTAATTAATTTAAATTTAAGTTTAACTGGCAGGGATCCTATAATTTAGTTCAATTTATTATTATTAATTCCATATATTTGAGCTGTGAAAGACACTGTATAATGAATTATAATTAGTTTAGAACTAACATGTCAACTAACAATTCTTGACAGCAAAACTGAGCTCTGTAATAAAATTTATTAGTTTACTGGATCAAAATTATGAGATACTTCTGAAAATCAATTCAAATTAGTTTCAATTTACTATAATCTGAATTCAAAGCTATAATTAATTAATTTAAATTTAAGTGGCCACTTAAGAATAATAGAACCTTAAGAATGAGAACCTATAATTTAGTTCAATTTATTATTATTAATTCCATATTTGATCTGAGGTAGACCTGTAATGAATAATAGTTAGTGTTAACACTGCCGCCATTTGCGTTTAACACTCATTCACGTTCTCTTCGCCTCTATCCCTGCAAAATTCAAAATACTTTATATGTATTTTACAATACGTTTGTAATCTACTTTTATGATTTATTAAAACAAGAACTGCACTCTGCAATAAAATTTATTAGTTTGCTGGATGTGACTTTTAAGATGCTTCTGAAAATAATTTAAATTAGTTTCAATTTATTATATTCTGCATGCTTAACTGCAATTCATTAATTTAAATCTAATTCATTAAAACTCCATATAAATGCGGACATACTACCTAGATGAAATAAAATTAATAAAATAAAATATAAAATAAATGCAACCAAGAATAGTCCTTAAAAGAAAAAAATACAAGAATATAAGATATATAAGAAACACAAGGTATATAAACCTCGGATGGTTCAAACTTCTTGAAACAGTTCTTCGGTTTTAAATAAATAATTTCAGCAAATCATGTTGAATATTTGACTTCTATATTACTACAATTTAAATTATATTAATTGAAAATTGAAATATAAAATCATTTTCAAATCTGAACTGACATACAAAAAATATAAAATGTCAGCTGATTTCCTATCCATTTGTTGTACGAGTATTGTTTCCCTAATGTTCTAATGTAATGTATAATTTAGATAAGAATATTGTATACTACATACATACATTTGTTCATATTTATACATTTATAATAAAATTTTAATTTTTTTTCTGTTTAACACAACACTAAAATAAGATGTGTTAAAAGTCGTAAAATATAGCACTCCAAGTAGAAATGATCACCGAAAGTTAATATCATTATTGATTACTTAATAAGAAATAAAATAAAATAAAAATGAATATTATGTATAAAATTAGACTAATTCATTCCACCTGACGCACCATCTAGATACCGATATCCGTATCAATTGATACTATTTGTGGCTTGTCACTGTAAATCGAATTTAATTTAAAAACAATTCCAATTGGAACACATTTTTCCGTATCCCCGTAAAACATAAATGGGAATGTTTTAATTTATAATATTGTAATTGTAATGTAAACTAATTATAAACTTTATGAGATATTGTATTAATTAGTGCAATTTACATTTCATTATTCATCAAAACATCCAAGATTGTTTATTAATTCAATTTAAATACTTCTTAAATAAATAACGTTTAAAACGTTAACGATAAAAATCAACCTACACAATGCCTTCTCTCTATGACGATTATAAATGAGATCAACCCAAACAAAGTTAAAAAACGATGATCATCTCACACACCAAACTAAGAAACTAAAACAACCAAAATTTTTAGAAGATTTCTATCAATAAATCTTCCATGGTCTAATTTCACTTTGGTTTGTTGGTCAAGTTTCCGCATTCTTATAATTAGTTATGAATCAACACACAATATCAATGATTTGTCTTCATATAATTTTACAAATACAATCCACCCAAACACATTTTTTCGTTCGTTTTAAGTTCACCTGTATAAATAAATGCCAAATTTATTATTTTTATTTCATCTTATTTTTATCTTCGTTTATTTATTATTAATTTCTGTCTCCGCTTAAAGACAAGTTTTACAAAAAATACATAAACATTTTTTGCACTTGGCAATATAACGATCTTCATCATTCTTAACAACCAGCATTTTCACTTTATGTACACAACGAAACAAGTACGCGAACAGAAATTGACATACTGACACAAATTTGTTTTCTTATGTGTTTTGACTCAAGTTAAGTTACTTTAAAAAAACAAATACACAAAATAAAAAAAATCATTTAACCGACACACAAGAATACAACAAATTTTGTAAATTTTGACAAAAAAACTTACAATTGCAATAACAATAATCATAATTATTATTATTAATTGTGAGATATCTTTTTTTGTTTCTTTGCTATTGCTCAATAGTGTGTGAAAGTAGGTTTTAGGTTGGTAATTAATTCAGATAAACATGTAGCATGTTTATAAATCTGCAAACATTTGTTTTATTTGTTGTTCAAAATACAGTTTATCCTGTGATTTATGTTGAATTTAGTTTTATAAAATCGGAATGTATGTATACTCAAAGATATTAGTGATTTAGCATTAAATAAGGGAAGGTCAGATTGAATTTTAAACTTTTGAAACGTGAAATTTGGTTTATTTGAATTTTTAAATCCATATTTTATAATTCGGAATTTTATTTTGAATCAATATTTGTTGAATTTACTAAAATTTGAAAAAATTCATTCCGAAATACTTTACTACATATTATGTATTTCGAAATGTTGGGATGTGGACAAACAATAAACAAAAGGTAGTTTAAGATTATTTGATGTAAATTAATTTTCCATAAGAAATTACATAATTTGGGTTTAAACGTTTTTTTATGATCTGAACGAGTTAACACATTTACAAATTATTAATTTTTTTTATAACTTGAGAACATGTAAAATATGTTTGGTGACGGACGTGTAACGTGTAATCTGAAAAACAAATGTGTGCAACAATTTTTGGAAAATTATAAAATTATTATTTACTGTTTGTGACCACGACATTTGCTTGATTTACTGTATAACATTTGCTCGACATTATGTTACTCAGGATTTTCCAAAAAGGGATAAAATCGTAGTCCATCAGTTTTGGGAGTAACGAACGTAATACTACTAAAAATTAAAACAAAAATAAACTTTATTTTAAAAACGAGTTTCAGTATAGAATTGTGAACATTTTTTATTAGCCAAAATTACCCTTTAAAAGACGTATCTATATGTATACATATATATGTGTATATATATATATATATATATATATATATATATATATATATATATATATATATATATATATATATATATATATATATAAATAATATATATATATATATATATATAAATATATATATATATATATATATATATATATATATATATATATATATATATATATATATATATATATATATATATATATATATATATATATATACATATATATATATATAAAACTACTCTCCTATATGGTACAAATATAATAAAAATCGTAAGTTCAATTGCTTTATAGATGAAGATAGAGATATGAATAGAAATATGATGAACTTCTAAAATCAATTCAAAAAATTTAATTACTGAAATAATTTTTTGTTTTTAAATTTCACCAGATGTTAAATATTTCTTTATATTTTATCATTGGTTATCACAGGTTATCTAGTCTTTATCTCTAGTAATGACAGTACAAGTCTTTATGATTTACAACACCGCCCATAGATGGAATTGAAAAAAGTATACGTTATCCCCAAGATATGAAATTATGGAGCTACAAGGAACTGGACATGTCATCATTTCCTTTCAGTGTTTCAAATGATTTGTTTTGTATTAATGCAAAGTTCATTATCCTACCTAATGTTATTTTACAAATTTCGTGGTGTTCGATTGCATACAATAATGCATGGGAATAACTTCACAGTGTTAAGGCAAATCCATCTTAATAAATAAAGCCTACATGTTCAAAACGAGCTTAAACTAAAAGTATCAAAAAAGACAAAAAAAATCTCTCATTTACATTTTGTATGGAGGGAGATGAACTAAAAAGTTTATTAAAATACATATTTTAGTGAAAAATAATTCGAAATAATTATTTTTGGAAATCAATTGAAACTATAAACATTGATTTCCAACAGATCAGAGGGATTTTCCATTTCGAAAATGTGATATAAATATAAAAAAGTGACAGTATGTACAAACAAATAAACTAAAAAAAGAAAACATCAATGAATTTTGTAAACCAATTTATTTACAATCATTTATTAAAACAACATACCACATCAAATAAAACGAAAAAAACATATAAATATAATTATAATCCTCCTATTTATAAATTGTTATAACCATAAAAAACACAACATTTTATTTATTTGATCTATAGCTTTTGTTGTGATGTGAGTATATATAATGTCAAATATCGATGTATGTGTATCGAATTTCAATTTTTTAAACCATTGTTTTCGTGAAAAATTCTGAAATTTGTATCGATATTTAAAAATTATGGTTATTTTAATTTTCAAACGTCTAATATTACGTAATTTTTCGAGATTCGGATTTTAAAACCAAGGAATTTACAATTATCCATTAAATGGAAGAAGTTTGAAAGCAGTGTTAAAATTGATATACTGAAATTAAAGCTTAATTTTGATTCATCTGTAGGATTACTAACCTAGTAGTTGTTAGTTTAAATTTTAGGTACGGAGAATTTAACACTAGTTTATTGAAAAAAATGTAGGCGCATCACTGCCCAATATAAATGATTTAATCTAGCCTTCTTTATAAAAGAGTACATGTTAAAACAGACAAACTTAACTAGTAAATATTAGAAAATTGTAGGAATGAAATGAATAAATTTAATAACTTCTTAGTGAAAACTGAAGACCCTACAAACATCTCCGTTAAATGTCTAAAAGATCGTTGCCGTTAGTAGAACCTCGAATCCTAGGCCGATATCATGAACGCCGATCATACAATTTTAACGAACGAGCAAATTTACACATAAAAACAAGAACAATGCAACGTCAAAACACATTTTAAATGAAGAATCAAACATAATCTATTGTCAACACATTATTGTTGTCGATAGATTTTGGTTTATTTATATGGTTTCTTTCAATGTTTGTTCAAAATGTGTTTTGATAGAGCATTGTTGTTGTTTTTATGTGTAAATGTGCTCGTCAGTTAAAATTTGCCGATCGGTGTGCATGATACCGTTCCTGAGGACCGAATTTTTTGATATAGTTATCGGCTTGTAACTAGTCATTGTATCTGTTTTAATCTTTCAGAATAATAGTGGCTTCATAAATATTTAGAAAAAGTTAATTGTGGTGGCACCATGAATTTGGCCGATATATTAATTGATGTTGAGTACAATATTATTCGTATTAAAATAAAATACATTAAAATGGTCCAAGGAGTAAGGGGACCGGTACTCGTATATTAGATACATGAATTAACTAAAAATAATAAGCGTTAAAGAAATTTGCAATTTAAGTAAAGTATTCAATGTTTTCAGATAATTTATAATTTATTTCACAACTATAAATTAATAAATATTGTTAAATATTTTAACAAATTAAGGAATTGAAAAATTTTGTAATTTGAATATTTTTTGTACATATACTTGGAAAATCGGATCGAAATTCGCAATTTAAATTTTATAAATTAAATTTCAAAACTTCATCAATTAAGATTTGCAAATATTTCAGAAAGAATTGTGAATTTAGCATATTTTAATCATTAAATAATTTCATACAAGTTGCAAACTTTCCGCTACCTAATTTGACTTTTAAAACTTTTTGGGTAAAACGTAAAATGTTAAAGAAATTTCGAGGCAAATAAAATAGATTTTCAACAATAGCCGTGTTTCTTGACGTTTGATCTGATCCGGATCAGATCATATATGCTTTCCTTTCATTTGTATAGCTGCGTTTCATGAAACCAACACAAAAATTGTATTATTTTTTGTTTTTAGGTTATTATATTGATCCTATTAGCATTTTGGTTCAAAACGTAGATAGAAAAACAAAAAAACAATTTTTTTTTATGTTTATTTCATGAAACGCAGCTATACAAATGAAAGGAAAGCAGATATGATAAACAAAAAAACAAAAATTATTTATGTTTATTACATGAAACGCAGCTATACAAATATAAAGGAAAGGAGATATGATCTGATCCGGATCAGATCAAACGTCAAGAAACACGGCTAATATTGGACATTGTTAGTAACACCAGAAATTATCGATAGGTATAGTGTAATTATTTTACATTCCTGTTTTCGGAATATCAGTATCTAGTTAGTGCAATTTATCGTATTAGCTACTGAGTTATACTAATTATAATTATCACTGGTGCTCTTTGGGATTACGTAAGTTTTGAACAAAATTTGAAGAAGGTGAAGGTTTTTCTTTTTTCTTTTCAAAACAAAATAACCGGAAAGTTGTTTCGGGAAGTTTGAAATATTTACAATTTGTACATGCAATTTAATGAGTCAACTAATTTCAGCAACCTGGAAATTCCTTAAGTCAAAAATATCACGTTTCATGAAATAATAATCAAGATTTAACGCAAACAATAAAATTAAATAAATAATAAAAAATATTATTACTTGGATTTTTTCTTAATCTGTTATAAAAAGTAAACGATCCATCATCTTGAGATTATAATATGTATGTATGTATGTATGTATAAATCAATAGCAACATAAAAAATTTAATTTATGTATATAACACTATGACAGATGATTTGTCGAAAACAATTTGTTTATAAGACAATAGACGCACTAACGATGAGATCATTTTATATATGTTCATACATATTTGGTGAAATCATACTAAATATGTTTAAGCATATTCTAAATTGAAGTTGTCTGTTCAAGAATTATCGTATTTAAATTTTGTTCTAACATGATTTTTTTTTTTTTGGCTAGGAGTATTGTGAAGCAAATACATTTAAAGGAAATACATATAAGATAAAATAAGAAACAGCACATACACGCTAATCGAAGTCATTACTTTAAAAAACTGCATACCAGATAGTATAGGGTCCTCGGAATGTCCATTTTTCAAATGTACATATTTTTATTCACCATTTTCTTTTTTAGTTTATTAATATTTATTCATACCCAATAATTTCAGTTAATTTTTTTACTTTACTAAAATTTTCGAAAAATTCGTATTTTTTAAATTCTCATGTCGTATTTACAATTTACATTCGACATCAACTAAAATTACCTCTAGAAACATACGAATTTGTCTATGCGTATATATTGTACATATAAAGGTTTCATACCAACCAACAGCCTCATTGCATAAATTCCATATTGCAATTATCAATACAGTTTCATTCGGAATATTTACTCCCGTACATTATTATTCAAAGAATATGTATAATTAATAATTATTATTCAACTTTTGTATAATCAGTTAATCACGCTATTGCATGAGATTTTATATACAATATAATATATTTATACATATAATACATACTTGTGAATTTCTGAGAGGTAAGATGCAATTATACTATTAAATGCGTGAAAAATGGATTACGTATACAATGTACAGCAACCATTTTAATTTCTCTCTGCTTTTATAATTTAATTGGAAGTCAAGTAAATTATGTTAACCTTAAAAAATGTTTAAACATTGTTTATATGCAAATTTTATCTATATGCACATTTTGTTGTTACAATTTCAATTCACCTTATTCTTATGTGCGCATAATATGTATATGTACAAGAATTTAACTTGTTTTATCATATCGTTATCGTATTTTATTGGTAAGAGTTAACAACCATATAGTATAGAAAACTTTCTTTAAAGTACTTTGTGTACGGTAGCAATAAGTCTTACGTTATATGTATGTGTGCATTATGAACAACCTTGATATTTTTTGGTTAGTTTGGTGGTATGGCAATGAAATTTTGTATAGAAATTTTTGTACACACAAAGTTAACAATAAACCCAGATTTGCATAATTTATGTACATTTGTATGTACATATATGAAAAGTTAATATTCAAAAATGGTTTGTTAAACCAGGGGTGATATTACATATCACATAGGCGTCATTTTTGTATATCGAACTAAAACACGCAATAATTTTGTGTTAAGTGCAGTAAGAGGATTTGTCTTTTATAAAAGCAACTGCAGTAAGAGGATTTAACTTTTATAAAAGCAACAAACAAAATTTTCTTTCTAGTACTATGTTTTGTTCTTCTGCGTAGTAAAACCGAATCGCATACAGCTGTTTATTACAACAGTAATAAAATAATCCTTATTCAAAAATGTTGATTCCGTTTAGTTATGTTAGCTTTGGTGAATGCATTTCATTAAAAGTCAACGAATAATAGTAAATCCACTGGATAAGGATATAGATGGACTCGTTATTACTCCACAAAATGCTCTCATATTCTTTCCTAAATATGACAAAAGGAAAAAATTTAGTCTTTTTTTATCTTCTTTAAAAAGAAAAGCGATTATTTTATTCAATAACATAAAATGCAATTAATCAACAATATTACATCTGTTCTGTACTGTACTCTATAATTCACCACAGCTTTCTGAAACACCCCAATTGAAAAATATGAATGAGTTCAAACTATATCCTAATTTAATATTCGAGAAATTTTGTTTTTGTACTAAAGTAGTGGAAACTTGTTCGTTTAAATGATTAATTAAAAACAATCCTGTAGGTTCGAAAATATACCAAATGATTGATCCGTGTAGCCGGCTATATAAACGCAGCGGCTTATCGCATAGTAAAGAAATAAGGGAATTTTTAGGGCCATCATAGAGACAACAACAATAGGCCACTTTAACCGACTTTTACATACTGTAATTTTGTTTGTAAATTTTTTGCAGTAATTTAAAGAAATAACTTGATTTTGTAATTTTTATTAATTATTTAATAAAATAAATTTCATTTTCGTTAAAAAGTGAAAAAATATAGTTCTCGTGAGTCTTATTAAGTATCTATTCCATTGCGAAAAATTTACTGACAGGTAAATTGAAATGAGAAAAAAATATAGAATTGCAGGTAGTGCGAAGAAAACGACTTTGTCAGCACAATTTTACTAGAAAAAAAGTTATGTTTGTGTTAGTGTACTGCCATCAAAAATTGTTGCTGCTATAAAAAAGTATCAAGTCAAGTACTTTTTATGGCAACATTCTTACACATCGACATAGAAATTGTGTGCGGATACGAAATTTTTCGCGCACACTCACGTAATTTTTAGTATGATTTTTTTATGGTTAAATGTCATTTGGTTTTGTTTAGTTTTGAATTTTTTCATTCGGAGCGGCTAATAAATTTTGTGAATTTTGTATTAAATTGTATTCAAATTAATTGTTTATAAACAAAAGTAGTTTAAATAGTTTAGTGTGTGTATCAAAGAAAATGAAAAAAGAATACGGTAAGTTTGTGTTTTTTGGCGATTGGTTAAATTTTGTGTTAATTAGTGCAATTAGTTTATAAAAAAACTAATATACTATACAAAAAAATGTGGGTTATATGTAAGTTATTTAAGTTATGTTTATAATATTTTAAATTTAAGAAATACCCAGATTGACTCTAAATTTATTACTCAGAAACACGTTCCTGCAACGTGAGAAATGTAATAAAATTAAATATTTTTACGGGGGAAACAAATTGTGCATTAATAAATTCCGGATGCAAAACGTTAATTTTTTTTAAACAAATTTCTTAAATTTTCAAGCTATAATATATCAATCAATAGGTTGAGTAATAATATTTATCTACATTTGAATGGTGGAGAGCAAATCGTATAGAATGTGACAGCTTAACAACAATTTATTCAGGAGGAAAAAAAAATCACAGTTTGGAGAATGTAAGGGTTAACGTTCCAACAAGTTCCAATGACCCGCATAATTCACTGCAAAGCTATAATTACAACTACTGGGAAGAGGAGTATTTGATAAACGAAATCACCGGTATCCCAGGTGAGATAGAAATACCAGCATCTGTGTTGTTGATCTGGAGAATCGTAGCGGTATACCTAATCAATGATCTGGAGAATTGTATCGATATACCTAATCATAATTTTTGAAATGGTCTTTTGAAGCTACAATAAATCAATTTTAATTTTTCAGAATTAATTGTTGAGGCAGTGCGATCGAGACCGCAGATGTGGAACATCAAAAAAGACGAAGATTTTAGAAATCGAACCATTTTAAATCGTTTAGGGGGAGAAGTAACGAAGGAATCAAGTAAGTTGTAAACCCATTAATTTTTTAATATGTAAAGTAAATTAATAATTTTGTAAATTCCTATAAATGAAGATCTAGAATGCAACGCTCTAAATATTACGAGTAAAAAGAATGCGGAGGAGCACAAAAGCCACATATACACGCTCCAAATAAAGAATTTCTAGCGGTGCTGCAGCGAGGACTCAGAAGTAATACAAGTACAGCAAGTTGATGTCCTTTTTAGACGACTCAAGCGAACCGAGAAAGTATAAATGTTTAAATTGTTTATTATTATTCAATAAATTCGATTATTTCAATAAATTAAGTGAACATACTCGTTGAACAATGAAAAACTTATGAAATTTGCTACAAAATCTGTCAAAATGTATCCATAAAGTTTTGCTATAAAAAAAAAGAAATATGAACTTTCTAATGGAATTATAGTTTTTTTTTCTCATTTCGTTTTTTTAGTGAAGAAATTCTGCCAGTAAATTTTTCGAAATGGAATACAGGAGCCCTACTATGACTTTCGACTACTATTTTCGACATCTGTCGTTTTCCTATAGTAGGTTAAGGAAGAACAAGCGTAAACAATAGTAAATTTATAATATTGTTTTCCTTTTTCTTCCTTTGCCTACTATAGGAAAGCAACCGTCGTCGAAAATCGTAGTCGAAAGTTATAGTAGGAATAAAAATTTCGACAATATACATATTTAGATTTTTTGGCAAAAAAGAGACGGAAAATAAGTCAGCTATTTGAATAAGTTAGGGCCACAAATAAGTATTCGTTTAGAAAACAGCATTGATATTTGATCATACTGTCTAGCAACTTCAAACCATTATAACTTCTGATAAGCGCATCTTTTTTGAAAAATTAAATGCTGTAATGATAAGTGTGTTTGTTTTTGAAGAAAAATTATATGATGCAACAAAATATGAATATCCACATTATAAAATAATATTTACTTCGTTTTACCAACAGTAACGCCATCTACGATGAAACTAAAAGCGCTATTTCATTAAGCCCTTTTAGCATGCGTTCGGCACAACACTAATATAAAGATTATTTAAAAATTAATCTAGTCGATAAGCATGATTGTGCTCGTGTTTTATTGAACTAAAATCTAAGCCTGCAATTTATAAATTGCCTGGTGACCCAATATACCATAATCGCCTTTGTATATACACATGTAAATGACGGCAAATATTAAAATTTAATGCTGGGGCACATTAAGCAGAACAATTTTGTACAAATGTAAGAAAACTATATAAAAGGTTCATTATAGCTACCATGGAACTTAGTGAAAAAGGGCTGACTAGAGTAGTCACTCCTAAAGTTAATTTCTATACAACATTTGTTGATAAAAATGTCGCCTACATCAATGCTATTTAAAGTTTTTTCTCGCTTTCGATTTAGATGTTAAATTCATTCATGTAGAAACATACATAATAACATAGTGCAACATTCACGCTTCAAACGATTCGTCTAACTCAATTTTAATAAAGAACTCAGATACTTCTTAAAATGCAACAGTGGCATTATAAATTACATTAAAACCCAATGATTATAAAGGGAGAGCAGTAGCCGAGCTAAATACTCCAATCTAAATTTGTCTCTGGTTGGAAATATTTTAAATTTATTAATTCTTCGTTTATAAAAAATTAGAACAATAAAATTTTCTAACGGAATTTGACACCTGCACTAAAATGTTAACAATACATCAAATTTTGAATTCTAATCTTTTTTTAGAATTGATTAAATTCTGATTTGTCCTATTACGAGATTGCAGATAAATTCGTAGTTTAAATGAATACAACGTCAGCTAGTTTATATCTAGAATGAATAAAAGATAGTAAGCCTTCTACAATATATTTTTCCGTGCTATAATAAGCCAGTGGAGAAAGAAGCGATTGGAACGGAAGGCTTAGAAAATGAAATTGTTGAAGATTTGATTTAATACTTAGGGATCTGATGCACACTGCAATAGAAAATAATCTAAAAGAATTACTGGAATAACGCAAGGCAGTCATAATGACTGTAGTTTGTGAGAATAAAAAATAACAAAATCCCGCCAAAAATTCATCGTTTATATTTATGGGTAAATGGGTATACTTTTCAAGTTATTTCATGTTACGGATTGTAGTAACCGATATAAAATATTTAATGAAACACTTACACAACCCTAGCCCTTTGCAGTCATACAAGTTCAACAATCATAAGATATATAAACAGCATTTATAATACAGCTTTCGCTTTTCTAGATATGTATGTAACCACAGCAAAAAAATAACATTGAATTAAACAAAGTTGAAATAAAATAACATGTATATATTATATTTATATACATACATGTCACCGCATATCTGTAAAACTAGTCTACAGTCAAAAACCTTAACTTAAAATATATTTTCTATTTCCATTCTATACAAATTCATTCAGCAATTAAGAGAGAATTGTTAGTTACGATATATTATGAAAGGAATCACTTTATCGATTTTCACATGCTCTCTCAAAGAATAAATAAATCGTGTTTTTAAATAGATTTGTTGGTATTCCTTATATAGATAAAAGCACAATGTACAACAACAACAAAAATGAGGAACTCAAAATGCCAAGCATACATACGTATAGACATCGACAAGATTATGAGCTAGCACCATAAATAGTAAAATGATATTAAGGTGGTTCATGATTTGAAACGATTAATCAAACTCGTATGTAATAGCTTATATAGAGAATAGCATAAATATTTTTCAGAGCGCTTACCATATCATCATCGGCAACTAAACTATTCTTTCAAATACCAAAATAAATTTAGAATCAAAATCTAATCTAATTTCAAAGTCATATTCTAATTCAGTTTCCATTTGAAATCAAAGAAAAATTCTCGATATTCGTCGACAGCCTTAAATGCATGTATAGCTTTGTCATTTATCATTGGACGTTATTAACCGGTATGTTAAATTGTTTACCCGTGCAGAGTATTTATTTAGGTTAAGGTCACTAAATATAACATTTGGTCCGTTTATCAAACATTAATTTCAAATGTGATAAGTGATAACAGTCACAGCAGGTAGGCAAAACCATTCTATGAATAAATTTATTATGACGAAGGTTTCGGATTTGCACAGTTTATGTGGTAACATATAAAAATAAGGATTTTTAATAACAAACATGAATTTTAGTAGATCTACTCGAATATGTTGGCAGCTTATCTCACCTATATAATACGTCAATGAATTTATTTAGGATAGCCCAAAATATATAACATACTATTCTAAAATTGAGGAATTTGTGATGGCCTGTGTACGGTGCCATATTACATTTCATGATACGGTATTATTATTATTATATTTTTTTACGACGGTAATACAAGATCTTCGCATGCTTCCATTCTGACCCACCCCATCCACTGAGCCATAGCCGCGCTTACCATCAATCCGTCAGTGAAGCCTCTGCGAACTGTTAACGATTCTGATGGGCATTACTTCAGTGGTGAATTGTGTCCACCTCGTCCGTCCAAAGAATCGTTACAGTGGCATACTATTCTAAAATTGAATGACATAGAATGTTAATAGTTCCTTTCAGTTTAGAATTAGACTAAATGTCGCGAGGTAATAGTAGAGAATTAATTGTAAGATTACTGGCTGAGAGCTTTTTATGATTCATGCCGGAATTTAAATCTGTTATCGAAAATTAGTATTTGCTTCGACGCTATATAGAGCTCTAGACTTTATCGACAAATGTACCGCAGAATTGTACGCAGACAAATTAGCATAAGATGGGTTTTAATGCTTAACCTCACGATTTGTCTAATTTCTAATTTTTGAATCAAGTTAACATAAAACATTTGACTTAATAACAGAAATTCACCTTCACCTATAGAATTTGACACAGTGACATAATTCAAACAGATCTTAAAAGTTCTAGAATTCATTAGACTTAGGCCAAATTATAGAAATTAATCTTTTTTCAATGGCGAAATAACGCTTAATTTACAATACGTAGTGATACTTGCTCAATTCAGATTTTGCAGATTTGGCAATATTGTACTGAAATAATTGTATACAAGTTTTGATACGCGAAATTATCGTTTCATTTCTAACAAGATTCATATATATTAGTCGCATAATTCTGCCGAATAGAAATGTTTTGACAATACTTTTCAAATGGTGCCACCATCGACATTGATTTAGTTGCTCCAATTGGTCGAGCTTAAATTGAAATAAATGAAACATAAATTTATACTATTTAAATTTATCTAGCCGCACCTAACCTCGACCATGAACAATTATTTGCTAAAAACTCAAATATCTACCATTGAATAAATTTCTCAATATATCTATCTTACTATGTACCTGGAAATAACCAAAATGGAAAGTAAGATAATTTAAAAAAAAAACTTTAAGCCACATTCAAGATCTAGTACCTTGATATATTTTGGGAAAATTTCGATCGAATAATTAAAATAATACAATTATTAGTTAAATTAACTGTATGTATTATAAAAAAATTGAAAGTTTCCATTGCGACACTTTTATTTCCATGTGAATTATGTCATGTCATTTTCCATTGTCAGCGTGCGCAACTAGCATCGTAGCAATCAGCATTGCAACTACATATTTGTTTATTTGATAGGTACATGACTGGTTTTTTTTATACGTACATATTTACATTTACAGTTATATTAGCAAATCCAAACCAAAAATTATCAATCCGTTAAAATGTTACTGTAAATATTTATCGAGTAATAATAAATGAATTATGTAGTAATTTATTAACAATCTTTTCTCTGACGTCATCTTTAAAGGTGTTAAAAACGACAATTTTTTAAAGGTTGTGTTTGATCGAAGCGCCAATATTAAATATTTTTATTTTTATTGATATTTAATTATTTATTGCACAATTTATGAATTTATGATCTGCTTCCTATAGCCACTACTAATAATTTTGCAAATAATTTTATTATTACTCTTCTAACTCATTTATTATGATTTTTTTTTTAAAACTGCCAATGGCTTATTAAAAATCTTTCTTTATACGAAACTAACAAGAAGTGTGCAAAGCTGAAAATCTAAAAAATTTATTATCTAAGTCCTTTACCTATGTTAAATACTTATTATTAGTATTCATGAATAATAAATTTAAATGTGTGTTAGCCTAAATATGTATTTAAATTCAATTTATCAATACATTACAATACATAGTAGATCTACTCTGCGAAGCCGTCTATATTACGGTTACCTTAATAGTTGCCTTGTTAATTCATTGGGGTGAGTTTCCAGTTTCGAAAGGTACTTCAAATTGTGTGCTTGTATCATATCTTTGATCGTTTTAATCCGAAGGTCTCTGTGGAAGTTTGCAATTTCGGATATACGACGGAGCATTTGTAATACAGCGAAGTATTTTTGATTGCGTTCGTTGTAAAAGATTGAAAAAATCTATATTTGATTTGATTGTTTTGTATAGTACAACCTTGCATTCTAGGGAAAGTTTTTATTTTCTTCCAAACAGCCAGTACATTTTTGAGAATTTTATTTTTATTTGGTTGTGTTTTGATTCAATGTGTTTTCTCCATGTCAATCTTCTATCAACATGAAAATCCAAGTATTTGATATTTGTTTGTTTAGGGATGGTGGCATTGTTTAATTTAACTGCTGGACATGTAAGCTTATTCAACGTAAATGCTATGTGTGTTGATTTGTTTTCATTCGCTTTTATCCGCCACGTTTTAATCCGCCAAAATAGCTTTCAAGGACTGCATGCAATTTTTTTGGCAGACGAGTTTTAATTTTATATAAAGGCGCTCATGATATACTTTGTGGAAAGCTTGCGCAATGTCTAGGAAAACTGCCGAACAATATTTCTTTTCTTCTAATGCAAATTTAACTGTGTTAACAACTCTGTGCACCTGCTCTACAGTGCCATGTTGTCCTTCAGATCATATTGGTTTTAATTTTTGTAATACCTTTTTTTCAGAAAGTTAAGAAATCATCAGAACTATACTTATTGGCCATACGATGCGACTTGTGTTTCCGCTTTTCCAGGCTTTGGAATCAATGTAATTTGCGATATTTTCCATTTTTTAGGGAAACACCCACATCTCCTAACCGCATTGAAGATATAAGTTATGAGTTTTATGCATTTATTAGGTAATTCTCTGATCATTTGTCCGGCAATAAAATCTTGTCCTGGAGCTTCCTTTGGTTTTTTTAAAACTTTTTTCCACTTGGAAATGGTTTCGAAGCGTCTACCGAACCGAAACTTCGGTTGAGGAACCTTCTCCCGGTTTCAAAGGTTTGCAATATATTTGGCATTATTTATTATGATGAAGTTGATTAAGTATAGTGGTGATTGGGTCAGGTGTGCCAACAATCTGTTTTGCAGAGCATTCTTTTATAAATATAATGAATTATGACCTGATTCTTTGCCACATTATTAGTTACATACATACAAGTAAACCATGCATACAAGTTGCTATAAATATTGACCGATGTTAATGCAATTGGCCATCTGAATATGATCTGATACAATTTTTGGTTCTAAATATCGATGATACAACAGGCGGCAGTCGCAAATGGAAAATTTGAATTTGTTTAACTTATTCTAGGATTAACAAGATTTCCTTTCATTACTGTGTAGCATCATATAATATTTTAACTTTTGTTTGTTTTTTTTTAGACGATGAGTGGATAATTGAAGAACAACATCATCAGGAAATAGCCGCATCAAAACGGCGAAGCATACCAGTTCCAGAAGAACCTGTTATACCATCATCAAAATACAGCAACCGCAACAACATTAAAAACCACGTATCATCATCATACGAGCCGGCTCCATATTCAAAAGATAAATCAACATCACCGTTAAAACGTGACGACCCAAAACGTTATCAACGATCATCAAGCCGTGAAGAGGATCACAAAGGAAGTCCACGTGATTCGGTTCAATCACGCGAAGAGGAAGAAGTTAAGCCGATATTAAATAAAATTCGTCCAATTTATCGTGACGTGTTCGACGATAAAAAGTATATCACCGAAACGGATAAACGATTTAGTGCATCGCCAAAATATATCGATGATGCGAAAATTATGCCCGAAGAAAAACCGCGCCGTTACACCACCGCTGATATGTACCGTGATGACGATGCAATTATGTTTCGTCGCAAATCGGCTGATCGTAGTGGAAATTATATTGATCGTGATGTTGTCGATTATCGCGGTTCTGATCAGCATTATCGTGAAAATTTAACGGACAAACAAAAATATCGTGAAAGTTTAGCCGAGAAACGAATAAATCAAATTAAATACGATGAACGAACTATGGAACGGAGTAAAGAACGATATCGAGATGAGGTACCACCGCCGATTGAAAAATCGCAAAAATATCGCGATAGTTCCGCGGAAAAATCAGGATATTCGGTAAAACAACAGAAATACGATGAGTACGATAAAAATCATTATAATCGTGAAAAATCGTTAGATCGTAAAAAGTATTCAAGCAGTGCTAAACCCGTTGAGGACGAAGAGGCTCAGTATAAACCACGTAAACCTGAAGAGTATCGCAATAATCCCTATAAGCAACAAGAAAGTCAACCGTACCGTGAATCAATCGAAAAAATGTTAAAATCGCCCGTCATGCGCTACAAATCGATCGATGACAGTCGTTATATTCAGCAAAACGATACGGAATGGTTACATGGCAAAGACGAACGTAAGCGATTCTCGTCGATTGATCGATATCGTGATGAGGCGTCACCTCAACCAATGCCGCCAATGCAAGCACATGAGTCGCGCTATCATCGTGATGAACCGGAAAAAATTAGTCGTCAGCGAAAAAATAAGCGTGACCAATCACCAGAAATTGTACAAAAAGTATCGCCGAAAGATCGGTTCCAAGATGCTAAAGAAAAATTCCAAGCGATGGAGCGTGAACGGTCCCGCATCCAACAAGAGAAAGCTAAATTAGCGCGTAAATCTTCAATGGAACCATCACGTCGTGGTTCAATTGAACCGTCTGTAACAAGAGTCTATTCCGAAAAAACAAGTCACGATGGTTGGAGTAGTGACGAGGAACCAATACAAGTATCGTCGTCACGATTTCGTGAAATGCAAATAAGTGATCGATATTCCGCAGGGGGTTTGGAGCGTGAAACATCTCAATCACGGATAGCTCCATCGAAGAGCTTAAGTAATTTAGTTAAAGGTTATCGTCATAGTTATGCTGAGCCACAACGTAACCCTATGCCGCGCAGTAGTGGACGTGTCGGATTGGCCGCTGTTAATCCGTATTAGATTGCCATTTATTTTTTCATATTAATTATTACTTAACTTTTTCGCATATAACACTTGTTTGAATATGATGAAATAATGTTAAAATTATAAATAGTTTAATTAATTTTAGGATTTTATTTTTATTGAAAGTAAAAAAAAAATTAGAATCAAATTAAATAAATACCAGGCTTGGCCTGAGCAAGAAAAACATAATACACACACGTATAGATATTTACCATAATAATTGTACCAAGAATTTTGGGTAAATAATTTTTGTTATATTTTTATAAATATAATTAAATATAAATTAAATTTACCAATTTGCTAATCAAAGTTATTGTCTTCCTTCTAATTACAACAACTTTTAATAATTTAACAAAACAATTATTTTCTATAATTAACAATTATATAAATGTAAATGTGCCTTTGTAATTATATAAAACTTAACAAAAACAAGTATATAGTGGATATGATATGTATACAGTGGATATATTATTTATAAACACAAACAATTCTTTAATTTTAAATAATAAATTTAATAATTTTTTGTTTTGGAACATATAACTTACACCATTAAAAAAAAAATTGTTTAATTTTCTTTACTTTTCTAAAATAATCCAACAATATCAAAAATATGTAGAATTATGTATTTCCATAAATATATTATTAATAAAAATTGTAAAGATATTTTTTGTGTTTTTTTAGACGAAGTAACCACCATTCTAACTAGGCGTTTAATATCAATTGGAAATCGAAATTTAATAGTTAGTTCTTTTAGGCGAGTGATATTAATGCTGGTTGGTAATGATTGAACTCAATGAACTCTTAATGCTGGTTGGTAATAATTGAACTCAATGAACTCTGCTCATTGTACGAGGAACCATTTTGACTGCTAAAAGAGAGTCCAACTCTCCAAAAATTCACCACGAAGTAGCCATATGAGTTGAAATATACACTACCCAAAATATAATTTCTTCAGTATAGCCTTTGTTAATAACGAAAACATTATGACTTTTGAGTGAAAACTTTTGTTTAACTGTACTCAAAATGAAAATTCTTTGTTTATTTACAAATAAATGAGCAACAAAATAAGTTGTTATTTTTGAATTTCTTATAAAGGAACATTTTATTAGGCAACTGATGTTCAGCATTGACGAAAAAATAAAACACAAGTATAATTTTACGTTTTGTTAATATGGCTATCCTGGTGAAATTTTATTCGAGTTGAGAATATTTCAACTCATATAGCTAGCTAACATCGTGGTGAATTTTTATGCACCAGAATATTTTTCTTTTGTATCATGTACGCACCTTGTATCTTAAATTATTCATTTTGGTATCCTTAAAAATATTTTATTTCTGATTTGTTGAAAAATGAATATAATTTTTTTATATTATCCAAACGCTTCCACAAAAATTAATTGTAGAAACTGTAGAACTGTAACTTTACCTTAACTGCGTAATCTATTTGCCAGCTGTAAATAGTTCAAGTAAAATAAAGAGAAACCGAAATGCTTTAATAATATAAAAGTATGACTGCTTTATTAGCTGTATGAGAATGAAGTGAACAACAATATGTTTCGCTATATAAATATGACGTTTCGATATTAGCATGAAGTTGATTCAATATTAAATTGGTCTGATCATTTCCCAATGAGCATTTCAACACTCCTCCTCAATTTAATAGTTGTAATTAATCGACGAACTTCAACTTTGTCTGTTGGACAACTTTTCCTCTTCAATCAAACTTACGCAACTTTGATTGTCTTCATGTATCACTACCGCTGACGCTATCGGTTGCTGCATATCCTCTAGCAAATTCCTGAGCCAGAAAACCTCCCGACACGCTTCCGATAATGCTACAAACTCAGATTCTGTCGATGAGAGCGCCATTGACGATGCACACATAACCGCTGTTCGATTTTCTGTCGTTCTTGTCTTCGGCCCAACTTGCATCCGCATAGCCATACAACAGTTCACCGTCATGTTTGCTCTTACCAAGTACCAATTTCAAACTTGCTGTAGATTTCAAGTACTTGACAACGCGTTTCAATTCGTTCCGATTGTCTTGTGTTGGTGCGCTCATCTTCTGCGCCAGTATTGAAACACTTGTTGAAATGTCTGGACGAGTGTTTACCGAAACAAATAGCAAACACCCAATTAAGCTTTGATAATTTTTGTTGTCGATCAGCAAATTATCTTTGCTCACTGCTTTTCCGTAACCAACGCCCATTGGTACTTTTGAATCTTTAGCGTCCTTCAAACACACATCCGATGTGACCTTTAGAATGTACCTCGATTGACTTAAACAATAGAAGCCGTCCGCTGTTCCTCCGACTTCTATGCCTAAGCATTTCCTTATATCTCCCAAAATTTGTATTACTTACATTGATTGCTTTACGTGCAATTCTGGACGTATAGATTCAACAAGTTCTTGGCCATTAAATTTTTTCAAATGGATGACAGTTTTCTATTAAACATTTAAATGGCATAACACGCATTTTTCGAATGTATTTGGGTAATGCTTCGACGTTAGCTTGGGGTAATCTGTTGTTGTTGCATTTTAAATTCCCGCATTTACAAAAATGTTGAATCACGCTCTAACAAACAAAATCATCTGGACAGTAATATTTCGTACCATTCAATAAATTATTGAGCAAAGATTTTATTAAATGGCAAAAGTCATACAATGACAATATATTTTTTTATCATTACGATTATAATAAAAATATGGATGTTCCGATTTAATTCAAGGTTTTGTAGCATTTTGTTTTGTTACTAACCTGATCACAAACTATCGCAGATACTGTTAGTGTTAAACCAACTGTATCACACATTTTTAAATTTGCATAGATCATTTTTTTAAGGTTCGACCCACAAATATTGGTTTTCATTGCATAGTATTTTAGTACCAATTTCCATTCCGAGAATATACTCCTAACCATAAAAACAGAAACCGTTTGTGCTATATAGAACGAGCAATGTTGAACAGCCTGAATTTCATTGTGAACTATATTATGTACATATATATGTTAAATTTTGTCTGATTTGACTTCGATTGATAATTAATGTAATAAACTTATAAATATATCAATAACATCTAAAGCTTCTACTAAAAAATAGGTGGCGGGTGATTTTAAATAAACGGTCTGTGATACTTGATTTTATATCGAAAAATTCTAATATCAAAACATACCATAATAAAGTACATTTACTCTCTCCGATATAACATTTAATTTTGTTTTTAGTTTTTAAATTTCGATTATCAATTTGTTGTTTAATTTACGGTACTGATCAACGGTTGTTGAAGTTTTATTAGAAGATACTGGGGGATTTGCTATATCTGAAAATGTTATATGAGATGATTGAGAGAGCGGATGTACTTTATTATGGTATGTTTTTATATTAAAATATTTCGGTGGAATGTATTGTAAATTACTTGACGGTAGTTTTAGTGATAGAATTGGTTTATTTGTAAGTTGTTTTCCCCCTATAAACTTGGGATCAAGATGGGCATTACTTATTCGTTTATTTATCAATGTAATCATTAACAGTGGACGCGCTTCTAAATATTTGACAAGCTACTAACCATTCTCGACCCTGGTTTGTATTTTTTGAGAAACGAACAAATTGTAAAGAATAATTTTTTCTAGAATTGCCACAATGGTTGACTATTAACCATAGATAAAGAAGACTAATGCCGTGTGCCTCGATCGACTAAATTGACTAACTAAACTAAAGTAAAGTTAGTTGATGCAATATACGTATAGATGACACTAGCATACAAGTCATTATCTGTGCGTTAACTTTAACTAAACTAAATTAAATGTCAAAATCGTTCGAACCACATCGTGCGAACTAACGATTTTTTTTTATAATTATTAAAGTATAATGATATACTATCGCATTTTATGTCTACCAATACAATTTTTTGTATTTTTTAAATATATATGTTTAATAAGACAGAGTTTAAAAAATAAACGGTAACGACGAATAAAAGTAATTCGCAATAGGAATAGCTACATTTATAAAAAAAAAATTAGAGAACACATTTAACATTTACTGAGTATCAGTAATAAAGCCTAAACTAAACGGAGAACAGGATAATCATAGTCAGACATGGCAATAAATCTTCCAAATTTTTTCACATCTTTTCAAATAAATTTTTGATACGGCCAATGGAAAACTGGAAAATCAGCCTCTTAAAGGAACACGCATGCATTTTAATTAAAAAACACCCACCATCCTTGTTAATTTATTCACAAATATATTGTATTTTTATACCAATTTTAAACGTAATAGTTATTTATTTATGTCAAGTAAATGGGTTATCAGGGAAAACTGAAATATATTCTTGCGAAAAATAATTACATATAACAAAATATTAAATGAAGTTTCTCTCGGTACACGTATACAAACTAGAAATGCAACTAACTTCCCAACTGAAATGAAAAGTCAACGAAAAGTAACCTCGGAAAGAGACTTTTCAGCTGGAGCCTGGTGTTCAATAGTGGAAGCTTCAATTTTTTTAGTTTAGTCAATATTTAGTGTGTTAAGGCACACAGCATAAATAAGTTATCTCTTCTATTACTATGCAAGTCAGTCCAAATATAGCGTTATTGTAAAAATGGTTAAAAATCGCCAAAAGCAAACAAAAATCACTAACTGCACCACCAACCAAAATAAAACTTAATTATGTATTTGTATATTAAAATTTAAATATTTTAATAGGTAGAATATATTTTAAAAGATGAAAACTACTAATTGTTTTTATAAAGAAATTTAAGTAAACATTTCACCTTAATTTTTTTTTATTATAATTATTACATCGCATAAACCATTTAGCATAAGAAAGCACACACAATTTGTATTTAAAATTAAAAATGACTTGTTTTACGTAAACGAAAAGTTATTTATTAATACAAAACATGATTATTTAAAAATAATAAATGATAACAAAACTGAATTTTGTATTTAACTTATTTATACATGTACCAAAATCAATTGTAACAAATTAATCAATATCAATTAAGTATGTCATCTAGATGCTCTTCTCGTTTTTTATACAACTTCACAGTAGCAATTTTTGCAACAACTTCGTTAAGTAAATTTTTAATGTGATTTTCTTTTGACCAAAAAATAATTGATTTTATCCTTACTTATTTGTCAATTGTCAATTCATTATTACTGCATAGAACATTAATGGGGGCCTTAATCTATATGATAATACATATTAAGCTTCAAAGACTAAAAACAAACAATTTTATATAATATTTTATAAAAAGCTCGTCCGGTTCGCACGTAATGGTTGTTGTTCCTGTTTTTAATGTCTATACCTATTGTCTAGATTATAAATAACAACAACGAGACAAATCTCTCAAACCAGCAAATAAAACGCTGGTCATAATAATTGTTCATATCTCAACTGGGTCAAACTCAAATTTACCCAATTAATGCGGAGAAAGATGTAGTGTTACGTCAACAATCTCTATTTCTGAGTTTTACTCAATTTTTGAATTATCAACTTCATATTTGAATAATTTTTCGATTTTGTCTAATAGTTTACGCAACACATGTAGAATAGCCTAAAAACCATTGTAATTCAATTGGAATAGTGAAAGTACGGGCAAATTTAATTTCAGACCAAAAATAATTTCACTATAAGGATTTTTAATAAAATCGGATATTTGGTTGTGTTTGATAAATAAATTTTAGTTAGAAACTTCCACTCAGCTGTTCATCACAAGATAATCGGCTGAAATTGTTAAAATAATGTAGCAGTTGTAATTAAAAATCAAAATTTGACTTTACATGCATATTTGAATAATTACAGATTGATTATATGCCATTTGAATTATACTTGAGTGTACATTTCTTACGAGTTTGCAAAACAAAAAGTTCTAAAGAATTCAATACATAAGAATTCAAGCAGATTTTGAAAAAAAATTATTTAATAAAGTTTTGTGTTTGAATATGAATGATCCCATTTAATTATAATTAGAAAGCTAAAATTCAATTTAAATCTAGCAAACATTTATTCAGGATTTGATTTGAAGTTTGATGCTTTCAAATTATTTTGAAAGTAAATTGAGTTAAATTTGAGTTAAGTTGGAGTTGAATAATATTAAAAAAACTACATATTAGTAAAAACTTATTAAAATTTTAAGCATACAGTAACGTCCTAGATATAATATAAATTATGTTGTTGTAGTCTGCGGAAAATCAATGTATTTTTCATCACTACAATAATATTCTCCTCCATGCTCCAACACTATGTTCAATGCATGTATATAATATATGTATATGCAAATCGTACATACGTATAAGGATCGCGCATGTTCATGGGATTGGTTGCTATGAAAATTTGTGTTTATACGAGCAAAAACCGGCGAAATTTTTAGGAATTAAATAAGAGGATTGGGGTTCTGATTATTTTTTTTTAGAAATGTATACCTAGAAATTGAAAGCTGGTAAAAGCGTCAATAGATTATTACTTGTAGTTCAAAAAGTATTTGTTTTGAAATTGCATGGAATGAATTGGATATTATAGTTTCTTAGATTAACACTTTACAGTTTAGTAAACATTCTATATAGATTTCTTTTGTACAACAAAAGAGGAACGCGATTACTATTTAAAATATATACTTTTAATATTTCCAATATCATAATATTTTATTTCGTATACGAAATTAAATTACGTATAGTACATATGTATAAAAAATATGTACATATATATGTTGTATAGAAATCCAAAGTTAATTTTTTTTTCAATTATATTTAAGTTGGATAAAAAAGCGGCTGTTACAATAATTCAACATTTTGCCCCTGAAGTCTATCGTTGTTCATTAAAAAGTTCGGAAAATTGCAGAAAAAGCTCGTTCGAGAATGGTTTTGTAGGAAATTTGTAGAGACTTTTCACAGATCTGGCCGACGCGTTATATTTTGTATATAAATTGCAGGGAATAAAAATCTAGAAGAATCCATATATTAGACATTTATTTTTCAAAATAAATTATAGAAGCCACTTGATTGCCAGAGTCCAATCACTTTGAAATTTTAATGAAAAAGTATTGTTGCAAGAAATGTGCAATGGAATATGGAAACTTATACATTTAAAAACTCGGAAAAACTCATACCTATATACATATTCACAAAATAATTAAAACACAATTTGTTTGTTTTCTTATGTTTATTTTGTTCGCCTTTTTTCGATGTTCCGGAAAGTGGTAAACCGAAATGGTTGACTCCATTAAGAGAAGGAAACTTTAACAATCTTTTAGAATGAGCGGCATTAATTCACCATATGGTTCCAGCATATAGTGATAATAATATTGTTCGATATTAAAATATGTTATAGGTATATTGATTAAACGTATTATGTATATGATATTTGCAGAGAAGGTTTTCTTATAGCTATAAAATACATTTGTGCCGTTATTGACTGCAGTACTAAAGGTCAATATAATGATCATAAATTAAATATTCGATCTTCACGAACATTAAACGTATGAATTTTCTAATTTAGGCCCAATATAAGATATACATATGTGCCACACAAAATTAATTGGCTAAATTTTCACTTGATGTACATATGTATACATATATATATATATATATATATATATATATATATATATATATATATATATATATATATATATATATATATATATATATATATATATATATATATATATATATATATATATATATATATATATATATATATATATGTATATATATATATATATATATATATATATATATATATATATATATATATATATATATATATATATATATATATATATATATATATATATATATATATATATATATGTATACATATGTACATCAAGTGAAAATTTAGCCAATTAATTTTGTGTGGCACATATGTATATCTTATATTGGGCCAATTTTCTCGATTTAGGGATTTTGTTATTTGTAATACTTAAGTACTGAGGAGACGATATTTTATATATATATATATATATATATATATATATATATATATATATATATATATATATATATATAAAATATCGTCTCCTCAGTACTTAAGTATCGAATCTAAAATTTGAAATTTGTTTTTTTTGTAAACATGAAATCTTAAAATATGCATTTCCCTTTATCTTAATTCTAAGTAAAAATTTCATCAACCTCGTAGTTTTTTTATAAACCGAAATTGATGCAGCCATTGAGTGATTGAAAAATGGGAAGGTACCCGCGTCTCGAAGGAATAATGATTGTATATTGTATGTTTGTCGATAATATTTGTATGCTTGTATCATTCAAGTTCTACATTGTACTTTTGTATTTACATATGTGGACTTTGGATTTTGACTGTATATGTTTGTATCATTCAAGTTCTCAAGTACTGTTTTTTAGTTTTAATTGTATGTATGTAGAACATGCCCAAGATCGAGACCGTTGGAGCCAAATTGTTGACGCAATAAGGGGCCAATAATGGCCTTTAAACACTGTTTTATTATTATGTAGAACATAATATTGGTTTTAATTTTATAATAATAATAATAAACAGTATTAAAGGCCATTACTGGCCCCTTACTGAGTCAACAACCCGGCTCCAACGGTTTCGATCCTGAGCATGGTCTTCATACTGTCTAAGACAATCTGAAGAGGCCAAGTCGTTCTCTACATCGTGGAGCCATCGTCGCCGGCAACGACCTCTGCGCCTACCATATGGTGGCTCTCCTTTCAGAGATCGCTGCACAATTCGTTCCGGATCAGCACGCAGAACGTGACCGAGCCAGCGTACTCGCTGAGATCTTATTTCATGTACAATATCGGGGATCTTCATCAGATCTCTGATCTCGATATTGTACAGAGCTCGGTAGGTACCATCTATTTCGCGTTTTGGGCCGTAGATCACACGCATGACTCTTCTCTCAAATGTTAGGAGCCATCTCTCGTATTCATCCGTCAGCGCCCAACTTTCACATCCAAACATAACAACGGGCCTGATCAACGCTTTGTAAAGCTTCAGCTTCACGGCACTTGATAAGTGTTTAGATTTTAGCATTGGCCTTAGAGGATACAGAGAACGACTGCCAGCTGCCAGCCGCACTTTAATATCCTCACCCACACTGTTATCGTGAGTGATAAGAGAACCCAAATATTTGAACCTCCTCACTCCCTCAAACGTGTGGTGGCCACTACTAAAATCTGGTGTACCACTGTCCCTAAAACCAGAGATCAGGTATTTCGTTTTGGACTCATTGATCTGAAGTCCAACAGAAGCTGAAAACTCTACAAGCGGATCAAGTATTTCTTTCACTCCGTTGCTATTCAGTCCAATCACGCATATGTCATCTGCATATGCAAGCACCTGATTGGACTGGCGATATAAGATGTTACGCTGCGGTGTTTCAGTTTTACGAAAGATGTACTCCAACATGAGATTAAAGAGTATCGGGGACAGAGCATCTCCCTGCCGAACACCCGAGTTAACTACAAAACTTGTCGATAGCCTGTTCTCAACTTTAACACAGCATTGAGACTGCGTCACTGTCATCCTACATAGTCGTACCAGTTTTGTTGGCATTCCTAGGTATTCCAGGGCAGACCATAGACTCTCTCGATTGATCGAGTCATAGGCCTGCCGGAAATCCAGGAACACCTGATGTACGGGGATGGATGTCTCATAATATTTAGATAGAATCATCCGCAGCGAAAAGACCTGATCGGTGACTGATCGATTCGGACGAAATCCTCCTTGATAGTCACCAACCAAGCCCTCCGCCAGAGGAGTGATTCTATCCAATACAATGTATGACAGTAACTTGTAAGCTGTGCAAAGGAGAGCTATACCGCGATAATTCTCACACTTCAAGCGGTCTCCCTTCTTGAAGATGGGGCATATCGCGGCCACTTTCCATTCGTCAGGCATAACTTCGGTTCGCCATACTAATCGAATAAGGTCGAAAAGACAGTTCAACAAAGTATCCCCTCCGAATATCAAGAGCTCCGAATTAATGCAGTCAACTCCAGGTGCACGGTTTCGTTTCAATCTCTGCATGGCTTTAGTGAATTCCTCATGGGATGGCTCCTCAGTGCAAATCTCCGCAGTCTGTATTAGAGGTGGCTCAACAACAGTCTGTGACGCATGATGGACATCAAGCAGGTCAGTAAAGTGTCCACTCCATGCGTCAAGTACTGCGTCGATGTTGACACAGAGGTTTCCATCCCGGTCCCGAATGGCGGTTGACGTAGGCCTGAAAGTATGGTTCAGTCCAGTAATTCCTTTAAAGAGATTACGCGAACTGCGCTCATTACTGAGTTGTTGTACTTTCAGAACCTCGGCCTTCCACCATTCTCGCTTCTTCCGTCTACAAATCCGCTTAGCTGCCCTTCTTGCAAGAGCAGCCTTGTTTTTCCTCGCGATTGTGAGACGTTGTTGCACTTCATTATGGGCTATATTTTGTTGCTCAACTGCAAGACGACACTCGTCATCAAACCAATCATTCTTGGGTCTGACTTTCACTATACCTAAAGTCTGTTGAGCAGCACTGACAACCGAAGTTTTCAGTACCCCCCAGACAGAGTTCACGCAGTCAGACTGGTAATTAGCTTCATTAATGTTGTCGCTGACAAGATCCTGATATCGTTTCTTTTGATCTTCATTTATCAGACCTTCACAGTCGAAACGTACCATGCGTTTCGCTGTGTTCCCAGACTTGTACGAAAACTTCCATCGTAGCTTTGCAGCGACCAAATGATGATCGCTGCCTACGTATTTGGTTGCTGACCGATAAGTTCTCACATCCTGAACAACCTGAGCCCGTCCTTTAGAAACTAACACATGGTCAATTTGGCTGCGGGAAGTTCCGCGAGGATGTGTCCATGTCTCAAGATGTATGTGTTTGTGAGGGAAGAATGTGCTTGCTACTCTAAGATCATGAGCAACCGCAAAGTACATCATTCTCTCACCATTATCGGTCGCAGTTTCGTGTCGGGAGTACGGACCTATGTTTTCACACAAGTCGGTTTGATTTCTGCCAGCTCTAGCATTAAAGTCCCCAATTACCATTCTAACATCGTGTTCGGGTATAGATCCCATCAGATCGTCCAAGTCATTGTAAAATGAGTCTTTATCTTGGGGCTGGCTGACTTCTGTGGGCGCATGTACACAAATTATCGACAGGTTATTTTATATAAAGTGTTTAAAATAGTACCATTCCGGTATAATTTGTTTCTATAATAAAATAACCATATGTAACACCTTGTACACTGTTATTTTAAATATATATATATGTATATATAATATATATATATATATATATATATATATATATATATATATATATATATATATATATATATATATATATATATATATATATATATATATATATATATATATATATATATATATATATATATATATATATATATATATATATATATATATATGCCTCTTACTGTGTGACTCCAGCAGTTTTGATCCTGAACTTGGTCTTCATACTTTCCTAGACAACCTGACCTAGTAGCTCCTGTTTCAGAAATCTCTGCACAATTCGTTCCGATTCCACATGCAGAACATGATCGAGCCAGCGTACTCAGTATGTACCATAACTCGGTATGTACCATATCATCTTAGTGTTTTGGACCGGAAATCACACGCATGATTCTTCTCTCAGATGTAAGGAGCCACATTCACCCTTCACATCCATACATAACGACGGGCCAAATCAAGGCTTTGTAAAGCTTCAGCTTTACGGTACTTGATAGGTATTCAGATCTTAGCAGAGGCCTTAGAGAAACACAAAAAGAACGAACTGCCTGATGCCAGCTGTTTATTAATATTCTCACCCATGCCGTTATCCTGAGTAATAATAGAGCCCAAATATTTCCACCTCCTCACTCCCTTAAACGTGCAGTGACCACTTAAACATATAAATAAGTCAATTAAAATTAAATTATGATCATGTTTTAAGCAACAATTAAATATATAGCGTCAAGGAGAGCCTTTATATGTTAAATTTAATTTAAGAATATAATTTATACATAAAATGTTAAAATTTACAACATGAAATATTTTTTAGAAAACTGTTTTCAATATCCAAAATTTAAAAACTTTTGAGTAATAATAACGAATTCAAATAAAATTCGATGTAACTGCCAAATTTAAATTGGAAAATATTTTGATTTGAAAAAAAAAAACTGAATGACTGATTATTTAAAATTTAAATGTCAAATTACTAAAACCAATGACTATTAAACTAATCTTTTGGGAATAGAATTTTTTTTTTAAATTTTGGAATTTTTTCTTAACGGTACTTAAGTATTTATTTTTATAATTAGGTATATGTATTATGAATGTGTACGTTAAAATACCATTTTGCTGGAGCAGTTTAAAATTATTCGAGATAGGTTCTTATTTCGGTCACATGATCGTCTAAAAATATATTTTAAATTATACCATAACCACACATACTGCTGATAGTCTAGCTTTTAAACCATGCTGAAGTTGTTTGTGGTAAATGCAGAATTTAGAAATCCGTTGAAGCTTTAATATAATATTAACGAATTGGGCGATCATATATAATTTTTTGTTATAAATTGGTGTATTTGTATCTGTAATGAAAAACGCCTTTGGTGTTAATATTAATATACACAATCAATTAGAACCCACCTCTTACAACTAGTTATATGATACAAACAACTTTAACAACCAAGTAACAATAGTAAAAAAATGATTTCGTCATAAAATGAGGTTAGGTTATGCACTATAGTTAGTCCACCATCCTTTTCATTTATTTATTTTGATTTTGCAGTTCGGTCGAGGCGGTTTGACTTTTTCTCAGCATACCGTCCAGCTTTTCGATTTGACTATTAAATTTTTGTTGTAAAGCCGCTGTTGGTTTTTTCACTAGCTCCACATTGGTTTCTTTCTCCGCCTCTTGCATTGCGTCTAGGGTGTCTAGTGCATTGTTTAATGCATTTGCGTTACCAACGGTATCAGACAAATTTTCATTCGATCCTGCAGCTGAAGACGTCGGTGTCTGTCGAAGCTTTAACAAACTGGTTAGACTACCACAAGTTCGTTTAAATTTGTTGAGTTTCTGTTGAGTCAACGAAAGCATCGAATTTAGATCATCGATTTTTCCAACCGTGTCATTTACTTGCTCGTCATCTGAGTAAATTTTCTAAAAAAATTAAATTAACAAAATTATTATTTGTGAAATTAAATCTTAAATTTTTTATTTTACTTTAACTTCTTCCGTCTCAAGGTTATCTTTTTCCATTTTATCTTCATTCCTTAACTGTTCTAGTTGCTGTTGTGCAAACGTTTCACGATCCGGTGGATCTATTCCAAGCAGTTCAGCTCGCATACATTCATATTCATAGGTTCCGTCGGCCATCTGATTCCAGGTGGTTGCTTATATGTGTATATTTGTTTGTTTGTATATACTTATAAATTACATTTAATACATTTAAACACTTATCATGTATAAAATTTGTTTAACGACACTAAAACATTTAACACCAATACATTTAATGTACACAAAAATCTTGTAACAGCTAACAGATTATTTTATAAAGGTATTAACGATAAATAAAATTATAATCAGTCATCACTGAATGAAAACAAAATACTAAATGACTGGACAATTTTCGTTTGGTGATAAGAAAATTGATTTTCAGTAAAAGCAAAATAATAATTAAATTTTGAGTTGCTCAGTCGATTTGAAATTGGTGAGACATAGATAGATCCAATTAAGGTTAGGGGAAATTTCCCATAAATTCCCCATGTTGTTTATTTTTTAGCAGCACACTGTATTACCTATATGTAAGTACGAGGACAAATTTTACTTGTTTGAATGGCAAGAACTACATTAAAATTATGAAATAATAATTTTGATAAAACTATAACGCAACTATAACTATGTAGATCTTATTACAATCTTATTAGCTTATTGATTAAAATACATAACCCCAAACTGAACTGAATTTACCTAATTACCTAACCTATCAATTGTTTACATCATAAAAACTATTGGTCGCATTTGGTTTACACAATCTAAAAATAACTATTAATAAAAAAATTTGATACCAAAATCATCGTACAGACTTTTCCTTTCAAAACATCATTTTACTACTCACCACCAAGGGATTAGCGAAAAGTCTCCTCGCTAAGTTACTTTTCAATTTAGATGTCAATTTGTTCATCAATTTAGTTTAGTCACTAATTTAGTCGAAAAAAAATACTGTGTTAGGCACATTGGCTACTATTACTGGTTAATTGGTTACTATTACCGTAGATAGTATAATAGCAAAAAAGTATAATACTATTTTACTATTCACCATTTTCGGTTTTACACCATTGAAAATAATGAAGTTAGCAAATAACTAAATACACACGTAAATAATAAACAAATTATTTTATTTTGTATCAAATAATAATGAATTCAGAATTATATAGTACATAATTACATATAATTATTATGAAGAGTTATTATACTTTTTGGCTATTATATATACATATATGTATTATTATACGGTATTAAACCAGTAATATCAAGTTTTCGATTTTTTAAGTGTTTCCAGATATTATATAGTTTACCACAAACCTTACGATATACCGTAGGTCGGGTCATAGACGTGAAAGCTAAAATGCCTGCTGTAAATCAAAACATGTTTTCTGAAAATGTTTCATAACTTTCTCCTGAAGCAGTTTACAAAAACTGAGTGGTATTCGATATCCAGCCTGCTTTGTAACATGAGGCATGCTATGCCTTAACGGGCAAGATAATTTGCTTGTACATTCCCCGCAATGTTGGAATGTCCTGGCACCCACGTCAAGTGGATGTTGAACTGGTCAGCCACCTTATTTATACATGAAAGACTATTCTGGGCTATACCTTCGGTAGATGAACAGTCCCTCACAGAACACCCCACACATGAACTTCCCATCCCTTTTTGAACCATCCGTGAAGAACTTCACCTCCTAATTCAGCGCCCCATTGCTCATTACCGCCTCACTCGACCAGTCTTCTCTGGTGGGTAATCTCAGTTAGGAAACTCACCTCAAAAGATAGCGATGAAATAGCATACTTATAGCCACTCTAGCCTAACCTAACCTTTGTGTAAATGTAGTTAAGGGTTGGTAAGATAGACTATGGGGCTCTCCGATTTCTTTGAAAAATAATTCTTCTGTGATAAATATTTGACATAGGTATTGGTTTCGCTTCCATATTTTAAGCAAGTTCATTGGATGTCCGAATACAAACTACTATAATAGTCTACTATTAGTAGTTTAATACTCAGCTTTTTGAAAACCTTTTTACATCATGTTTTAAAATTTGAAAATGTGTGTTAACTGTTCTGTAAAATTGTTTGGGTTTAAAGAAGTGTTAATTTTATAAATAATATAAAATAATTTCAGCTCGCATACATTCAACCAACAGTATCAAGGATGCGGAAAATAAAAATTATTACAGATTATCATAATATGTACCTATAAGACTTATTAATATTTGCTACTCAAAACAAAATAAGAAACACTTATTGTTAAATCTTGCCGTAAAACAATAAAAAGTAAAACTTAAAATTTGTATTTTCCGCACAACTACAATAGAACCGAGTTCAATATCTCGTATGACCTCTTCTGGCCTTAATACACTCCAAATACCGCCGGTTCATGCACCTTATCAGCCTTTTGATGGATTCTTGGGTTATTCTACTCTATTCAAGTTTAACAACAGCATTGACTAAGGTAGGTATGGTTAATGGAAGGTTTACTATCGCACGAATCCGTATTTTCAGAATAATCAAGACTTGCTCGATAGGATTTAGGCACGAAGTATTCGCTGGCCTGTTTAAGAGGCCTAGCATTGTGCTGGATTAAGATAAACTCGGGAGAATCCCTATCCGCAAAAACTTTGAAGTGGGGTTTGAGAATCGAGTTCACATATACCATACACCTGTAATCGATCCTCCATCAATCACTATCAGCTCTGTGTTGCCTGCCGAACTGACGCCACTCCAAAACATTATTGAACCTCCATTATTTGAGATGGTTTGTTGGGATACAGCAGTCAGTAAAACACTTTCCATTGCGTTTATAGACCTGATTCGACTGTAATTGCGGTGCTTAAACCAAATCGCGATTCATCTGTGAAGAGTACGGCCCAGTGTCGCAATTTACAACTCCTATGCTTTTGACCAAAATTCATTCTTGCTGCACGATGTCTAGGAAGCAAAATGAGACATATGCGGGTCTTTGCTTTTTGAGACGATTTCGGACAGGTTGATGTAATATCGGGCGGTTTAGTAGAGTGCGGAATTTATGTTGAATCGATTTAGCTGTTCGTTTGCAGTAGAGAAGCCAGTACTATGCGTCGACCTTCATTTGAAGTTTTGATGCTCATACTATCCGATCCAGATTTCCCTTCTTATGATCCCGTCTCGCGAATGCTTCACCAACCGTTGCCAATACTGTACAATCAACCTCGCCATACAACGCGTCAGCTTTCTCCCTCTGGTATCAGTGTTGTCACACTTACCACCCCTTACTTATCCGTAGTCATTAGATGAATTCTAATTTACACCACATTATTGAATTATTTGAATTATTATTTGAATTTTGAGAAAAATATCCCAAAATACACAAAATTCAATTTTCGACTGCGTCAACGACTGATACAAATATAGTTTTAGGCACATTCGATCAATAGATTATTGAAAAACATGGCATCATTAGTGTGAGTAAAATTGACTGACAAGGAAAGTTACATAACATCCTAACAACAACGCGTTTCTTATTTTGTTTTGAGTAGTATACATAGGGTTAGGTTAGGTTAGGTAAGGGTGGCTGTCCTAAAGGACTAGCATAGACACAAAATTGGTCCGTAGCTGTACCACATTCGAGTTTCTTCCTCTTCACTCGCTAAACCATCCTGAGCTTACCAAGAAGCGTTTAAAGTCCCGGATCCCGATCTTCCTAAGATCCGTGAGGTCGTTCAAAGGGGAAGTTACCATAAATTTTGTTCTGCTGTACGCTAGACTAGGACAGGTGCAGAGCAGATGGAGCACATTTTCCTCCTCCTCCTCATCACCACAGCTGCGGCAGAAATCGTGGGCTGGGACACCCAGTCTGCTCGCATGTATCCCAATGAGACAATGTCCCGTACCAATATGGTGCCGTCGAAGCGTTGGCCTGATCTGGACCGGTCAAGTCCAGGCCGGATCTGCCTGGTTATTACACACGAACTGGCGGTAGTATACATGTCATAAGTATATTAGGAAATTCAAATAAATTCTGCTTTTTATTTTCCGCGAAAATAACAATATAAATAGTTTTAATTAATTATTTATTTCTATAATGTATGTATTTTGATATTTGATTATTATTGTTATAAACAAAACAAAATAAAATATGCATATTATCGAAACTGAAAATGACGAATTTTGGACACCATGATCGTCTATGGTTATATGATACAAATAAATTCAATAATCAGCGTAACAACCAAGTAACAATAAATAAAAAATGATTTCAACATTAAACGAGGCTATATATATGTAATTATATACTAATCCATCATCCTTTTCATTTGTTTATTTTGTCTTCGCAGCGCGTTTGATGCAATTTCAGTTTTTTTCAACATATCGTCCAGCTTACTAATTTGACTGTTAACTTTCTGTTGCATATCAGCTTTCGATTTTTGAACCACTTTCATAGGTCCTTTTTCCGCCTGCTGCATTGCATCTAGAGTGACATCTAAGGCGGCATTATTTAATGCATTTGCCTCACCAATCGTATTGGACAAATTTTCATGCGATCCTGCAGCTGATGACGTCGGTGTTTGTCGAAACTTCAACAAACTGGTTAAACTACCACATGTTCGTTTAAATTTGTTGAGTTTTTGTTGAGTAAGCGAAAGCATCGAATTAAGTTCATCGATTTTTCCCGTCGTGTCGTCTATTTGCTCGTCATCTGCATCAATATTCTGTAAAAAATAAATTAAAAAAATTAATAACTTGTGAAATTAAATCGTAAACTTTCCATTTTACTTTAATTTCTTCAATGTCAAGGTTGTCTTTATCCACCTCATTCCTTAACTGTTCTAGCTGCTGTTGTGCAAATGTTTCACGATCTGGAAGATCTATTCCAAGTAATTCAGCTCGCATACATTCATATTCAAAGGATCCTTCGGCCATTTGATTGTGGATGATTATTATTGATTTGTTTGTTTATAATTTTAAGTCGCAGGTTACATCGATTTAAGCACTAACTTGCCAAGCATTAAAATTGTTTACGACACTTAACACAAAGGCACACGTATGATAAATTTGCTTAGCAACTAGCGGTTAAATAAACTGACAGTTAATTTTATATGAATTACTAACGAAAAATAAAGTTATAATAAAACACCATGCCAAACTTATGTAAGTCTCAAGTAGCACAGAAATGCTCTACAGGCAAAATGTATCCAATAAAAGCATACCATTTCATAAACAAACATCTTAACACGATGAAATGAAATGGTTCAGATTAGATACTTTTTGCCATTCAAGACTGCAATTAAAAAATTACATTGTAATTTTACATGACAGAACGAAGCCTAAACACTAAAAAATTGAAGAAACATTTGTTTGCGGTGATAAGAAAATTGATTTTCAGTAAAATTGAAAATAACAAAAAATGTTCGAGTTGCTCAGTCAGTATGGGAAAATTGAAGAGAGATATTATGTTTAAAGAGTTTATCAATGAAAGGTTAGGGGAAAATTAGGAAAATTTTTCCGCAGCTTCTCCATGTTTCGCATATTTTACGTCAAAATACAGTATTTGGAAATTGGAAACAGTACAGAAATAACTTAATAAGCTACAAGAAGACAGTATACAGAGCTATACTATAGCCCTATAGGAAAATTTAAAAATTTCATATATCGAAGAGAGACAATATCAAAAGCGAGGTCCGTCTAACCCGAAGCTTTGAAAATGTTCTAAAATTTCACACTGATTTATTTATTTTCAGTCTAAAAATAAATTATAAACATCGAACGACGTGTATTGACGACAGGAGTATCACGGATTTACGTAGGGGAAACATTTTGAAGCGAATAAAACACGCAGTTTGACGTTTATGAATTAATTTTAGAATAAACATAAACAAATCAGTGTCAAATTTTAGCAAAATGCCTTGTTTGTATTGAAATTTAAACCTTATTACGTATAATTATTTACTAGGAAATAGTAAATAATTATACATAATAAGGTTTAAATTTCAATACAAAAAAGGCATTTTGCTAAAATTTCACACTGATTTGTTTATATTTATTCTAAAATTAATTCATAAACGTCAAACTGCGCGTTTTATTCGATTCAAAATAGTCCATACCAAACAAATCGCAAAAGTAAAATCTTCGCAAAAGTCATTTATGCACGTACCAATGCCTCTATATTATAGGCCTCGAGTCCTCGACACAAGTAAAAAAAAATCAAATCATTAGTATGGGTGTAGGGCTATTCATTTCTTTTTTTTTATATGAAATGATGAAATTTACTATGGGATTTTTCTATAGGCAGATTTTGGAAGGCTTTTAACTTCTAGTTATAGTGCAATTTTTATTTTCAATTTTCTATGAGATAAGTAAAATTTATCTGAGAAGAGCTTGAGATAGTTATAAATTCAAATTGATATAGTTTTAATTGATAATTTTTAGTTTTTTCAAAACTACTTTTTATCTGAACAGTTTGTTTTCGTTTTTTGTTTTGTTTATAACAAATCGTGTGCCGATTTGGTACGAACCATTTAAACGAGTATTTGATTTTTTTTTATGTAATGATTTGTTTTTTTTTGTTGTGACACAGGGTGATAATTTGATTTTTATTTCGAGTTGATAAAATTTTCAGTTTCTTATTGTTTTGAAGATTGCAGTGAAAGTATGTAAATGTCGGAAATGGGGATAATTTAAGTTAAGTACATACATACAAATATTAAGCGCATAATTTATTGGTATGTACTAAATAAATTTTAATTAAAATAATACACAAACTATATATATACATTAATGTAAATATATAAATTTGATTATACTTATCTTAATTTGAAAATTCGCTATTTACATACATATGCTTTCACCCCAATCCTCAAAATAAACCAAAAATTTCATCAACACGAAATAAAAAAAAAGTATCACCCTACGTCAAAGCAAAAAGAAGACAAATCATTACACCAATACCAATATATAACAGGCCGATTTTTTACAAAAAAAATGGCCGGTCCTATGTATGTGTAATGGAATAGAAAACCAACAATTCATATGAAAAAGTCGATTTTTACGTGATTTTACGTGATTTTTTTCTTATATCTTAAAAAATAGGACTAAAAATAATTTTTCATATACTAGGATTTAAATAATGATTATTTATCATAAGATCTGTCTAATTACTTTCCAGTTTTATTAATCTTTTAATTCATTTTTTGAAGATTTAGCCAACTAGAATTTAATTTTTTGAATCGGGAATAGAAATTATGAATGAAATTTTATGTATAAGTTCCTTTGTCTTTCTCATAGAGTTTAAATAGGATTTTATTCTATATCTCACTCTCGGGTTTTTTGTTGTTGTTTATTTTGCTACTCGTTAGTACATTTTGGTTGATTTTGGCTTTATTCTTGATTTTTTTTCTTTTGTAGTTAGTTCATTAAAAATAGTAGAAGGAGGAGGTTGTTCGTTAGCCGCGGAATTATGTGTTTTCGTATTATTTTTTTTAAGTTTACGTAAATTTTATTTTTATTTTTTTTAGGTTTACTGAAATTATGCATTTATTTATTAGACTTATAGATTTACTTTTATAATTGATAATTTAAACACACGATAATTATTCAAACATTAATTAAATCTGTTTCTTGAAGTATAAAATTATAAACTTTCATAAAACATTTCACAACGTTTTTTTACTAAAATTATGATTCAAAATCATACAAATTAATTTTGATTAATATACATAATATTAAATTAATCATTATTGTACTATAGTATGTAGTTATATTTGTACATATATATTATATTTAAATAAACTATTTTAATTCATGCAAAATCATAAAACTAATCTATAATCATCTATCCCCGCAAAAAATTCATAATAACTGACAAAAAATAATACAATATACAAAAACAAATGCAAAATACCTAAAAAAGAAATGTACCATCAAGAACAAAAATTTAAAAAAATTGAAAACGACGTAAGCAAAACAAACCGAATACTTTTTTATCAATGAGAAAAAGAGTTAAGTTATACCATCACTATTTATGAATTTTATCGAATTATTGACTAACGAAACACCACCGAACGTAGAAATCACACGAACGTAAAAATAAAAATCTTGTTGATTAAAAATTAAAAATTTAGATAAAATATATCCAATAATTGGAAAACTTATCTTACAGGACTCTTGGTAAATAATCATAATTAAAACCCTCATCATTGAAAAATTAATTTTAGGCCTATATATTTAGATATAAGAAAGTTAAGCGCAAAAAAACTCGTAAAATCTACTTTTTCCATATGATTTTGTTCAATTTTGCTGTTTTCTATTCCATTACTCATACTAATGCTCAAATGTTATGAAACGGCCTATTATATGTTGGTATTGATTACACCAATACCAATATATAACAGGCCGATTTTTTACAAAAAAAATGGCCGGTCCTATGTATGTGTAATGGAATAGAAAACCAACAATTCATATGAAAAAGTCGATTTTTACGTGATTTTACGTGATTTTTTTCTTATATCTTAAAAAATAGGGCTAAAAATAATTTTTCATATACTAGGATTTAAATAATGATTATTTATCATAAGATCTGTTCAATTACTTTTCAGTTTTATTAATCTTTTAATTCATTTTTTTGAAGATTTAGACAACTAGAATTTTATTTTTTGAATCGGGAATAAAAATTATGAATGAAATTGTATGTATAAGTTCCTTTGTCTTTCTCATAGAATTTAAATATGATTTTGATTCTATATCTCACTCTCAGGTTTTTTGTTGTTGTTTTTTTCGCTTCTCGTTAGTACATTCCGGTTGATTTTGGCTTTATTTTTGATTTTTTTTCTTTTGTAGTTAGTTCATTAAAAATAGTAGGAGGAGGAGGTTGTTCGTCAGCCGCGGAATTATATTTTTGCGTATTATTTTTTTTAGGTTTACTGAAATTATGCATTTATCAGAGTTGTAGATTTATTTTTAATATTAATAATTTAAACACACGATAATTATTCAAACATTAATTAAATCTATTTCTTGAAGTATAAAATTATACACTTTCATAAAACATTTGATAACGTTTTTTTTATATAAAATTTTGAATTCATAATCATACAATTTAATTTTGATTAACATACAGAATATTAAATTAATTGATATTATACTAGTATGTAATTATATTTCTACATATATATTATATTTAAATAAAATATTTTAATTTATGCATAATCATAAAACTAATCTATAATCATCTATCCCCGCAAAAAAATTTAATTCATAATAACTGACAAAAAATAATACATTTTACAAAAACAAATGCAGAACACCTAAAAAAGAAATGTACCATCAAGAAGAAAAATTTAAAAAAATTTAAAACGACGTAAGCAAAACAAACCGAATACTTTTTTATCAATGAGAAAGAAGAGTTAAGTTATACCATCACTATTTATGAATTTTATGGAATTATTGACTAACGAAACAACACCGAACGTAGAAATCACACGAACGTAAAAATAAAAATCTTGTTGATTAAAAATTAAAAATTTAGATAAAATATATCCAATAATTGGAAAAATTATCTTACAGGACTCTTGGTAAATAATCATAATTAAAACCCTCATCATTGAAAAATTAATTTTAGGCCTATATATTTAGATATAAGAATGTTAAGCGCAAAAAAAACCGTAAAATCTACTTTTTCCATATGATTTTGTTCAATTTTGCTGTTTTCTATTCCATTACTCATACTAATGCTCAAATGTTATGAAACGGCCTATTATATATTGGTATTGATTACACTAAAAAAATCAAATGCTCGTTTAAATGGTTCGTACAAAATCGGCAAACGATTTCTTATAAACAAAACAAAAAACGAAAACAAACTGTTAAGAAAAAAAGTAGTTTTACAAAAACTAAAAATTATCAATTAAAATTTTATCAATTTGAATTTATAACTATCTCAAACTGTTTCCAGATAAATTTTACTTGTCTCATAGAAAATTGAAAATAAAAATTGCACTATATCTAGAAGATAAAAGCCTTCCAAAATTTGCCTATAGAAAAATCCCATAGTAAATTTCATGATTTCATATAAAAATAGAAACGAATAGCCCTATACGCATACTACATCAAAATCTTGTGTCATGGCTTGTAATATAGAGGCATTGCACGTACATGTATACATTTTTAATTTTATTCACGAGAGGCGCGTACCCTACTTTTCCAATCGTCAATAATTCATACTAGACATATCGCAAGTTACTTTTGCTTCTGCACGTATATTTTATTTAAATGTTTTACACGAGAGGCGCTTACCCTACTCTTACAATCGCAAATTCAAACCGCCTCTCCACACTTTAATTCTTTCCTCCTGCTTCTTATTATTAAACAGTTTTAAAGGCCATTACTGGCCCCATACTGAGTCAACAATTTGGCTCCAGCGGTTTCGATCCCGAGCACGATCTTCATACTGTCTAAGACAATCTGAAGAGGCCAAGTCGTTCTCTACACCGTGGAGCCATCGTCGCCTGCAACGACCTCTGCTCCTACCAAATGGTGGCTCTCCTTTCAGAGATCGCTGCACAATTCGTTCCGGATCAGAACGCAGAACGTACCCGAGCCAGCGTACTCGCTGAGATCTTACTTCATGTACAGTATCGGGGATCTTCATCAGATCTCTGATCTCGATATTGTACAGAGCTCGGTAGGTACCATATTTTTCGCGTTTTGGGACGTAAATCACACGCATGACTCTTCTCTCAAATGTAAGGAGCCATCTCTCGTACTCATCCGTCAGCGTCCAACTTTCACATCCAAACATAACAACGGGCCTGATCAACGCTTTGTAAAGCTTCAGCTTCACGACACTTGATAAGTGTTTAGATTTTAGCAGTGGCCTTAGAGGATACAAAGAACGACTCCTCCAGCACCTACGATATTAAAAAATCACTCGACGTCCACATTATGCGCATTTCTTTGTTTAAGTATGTATGTAAAATATTTTTCTATAATGACAAAAATTTCACAACTTGAAGAATAAACCAAATGGCCTTGAAATATTTTATCTTCGTAGTGGTGCGAAAAATCAGTAGAATCAAAAAATATTTTTGATGAAAAAAGAATTAAAGAATTCCCCGCTGCAGTTTGTAGGTGAAGAGGAAGGAAACGAAGAAAGAATCAAGAACAATGAATTGTGTGGAACCGCACATTTAGACGTAATTGACGATTGTAAAAGTAGGCTAAGCTCCTCTAGCGGAAAAAATGATTATTGAAAAGAACCATCCATTTCAAGTTTGCGCTGTTGTTGTTGTATTCGAAATTAGGTGGCTGTGTGTTTTTAAACGGCAATGGATAGTTTTATTTTAAACGTCAATGGATAGATAGTTTTTTTTATTAATTTTAAACGTTAATGGATAAATAGTTTTATTTTAGAAAAATTCCGCTACGTGGAGTCCGCGATGCTCCAATTGTCAATAACTTATAAATCGAGTATCACGGATTCCACGTTGCGAAATTTTTCTAAAATAAAACTATCTATCCTTTGACGTTTAAAATTATAATAAGGCTGCGGACCAATTCACCGGTAAAAGTCGACTATTACTTTAAATTTTGGTAAATTCATTTTCCCTATCAAAACGTAGGGTAAAGCGAGTACACAAAAGTAAATATTTAATGTTTAGGTTGTTCATTTTTTAATGATCTGAAAAATCACGTATTTCAATAAAATAAAAATACTAAAAATCAACTTTTACCTTAGTAATTGATTTACCCGTGAATTGGTCCGCAGCCTGAAACTATTTGAAATACTGCCTATCCACTGACCTTTAAAATCACACAGCCACCTAATATCGAATACAAAAATATCAACACAAACTTCGAAAGGATTGTTTTTTAAAATAGCCAGTTTTTCCGCGAGAGGAGCTTAGCTTACTTACACAATTGTCAATTATGAACCGGTTCGATAATTCTCACCGAAATCTACGTTATCGACACAAACAATTTTGTATTGTTTTGCTTCTAAAAAATTTGACAATTTCTGTCAGTGTCCTAAACTTTAATTAAAAGGTTTGTCGCAAATATTGAATTAATTTTAAATGTAAATTAGCTAATCATTACCCTTTATAGTTTTATTATATTATATTTATATATTTAAATATTTAAATATTTATTATATTTATATATTTAAAGTATATAAACCGAAGTTATATTTTTAAATTAATTTTAAAATAGTGCAGTTTGTTTTGTTAGGTTACGGTAATAGGAATATTAAGATGCCGTGCTGTGTTCCAAACTGTTTTAATGCATCTCGATTAACATTAGATCGTACAACTACATTTCATAATTTTCCACATCCCATTAAAGAGCCTGTTCGGTTTGGCCAATGGGTTTACGCTATTAACACACCGAAATTGTTGAAGAAAACCTCAATGTCAGTATACCAGCAATTTCGTGTTTGTCGAAAACATTTCGATAAAGATAATTTTAACGGGATTTGTAAACGACTGCTGAAAAATGCAGTACCATCGTTGTATTTAAAAGGAGATTCAAATGTTAATCGAAAACCTCTGTCGGCACCTATTGCAAATATATCAAATGCGACTGATCACAAATCCGAAGAAGTGATTGAACATGAACTATTAGATGGGGAACAACCCTATTATACGTATTATGAGGTGATCGATAATCAAGATGACATAGCTATGGAAGACAATTTGATTATTGAGGAGGAAGGGATGAAAGACAATATTGATGACGAGAAACATGAACTAGAATTAGCCAATCAATACGATATGATCGATGAAATTGATGAGGAGGAAAGAGATATACAGAGCCCAAATCCTGTTAAAATGCCATCAGCTGAAATTGGCAAATATATCAATACAGTTAGCAAACGAGAGTTCGATCAACAGGAAATACTAGAAAATGGTGATCAGTTGATAGAAGAATGTCACGATGAAGTGGAAGATTCGAACGAAATGTTTGATATTATTGATGTGGTCGAAGAATTTAACAAAGGTGGGTGCTAGTTAAGTTGTTTATAAGAATTTTCTGAATTTTTAAATGTAACTAATAGTAGCTTTAAGCTGCATTGGTTCTTTCTGAAACTATTTAGGTCTCCAAAAGAACAATTGGGCACGTAATAATTCTACGTATTATTATTTATTTTACAATTTGGACCAAATGCATTTTCCAAACAATGCATTTTGCACCATCCAAACAATGCATTTTCCTTTCTAGTCGAATTTGGCAAGAAAATCACATTCTATAAATGATGTTTTTCCACAAACATTTGTTCGAAATCGCTATAAACATTGGTTAACTTAAACTCAAATAATATACATTTTTCGGAATAGAAAACTTAGAGGGGATAGGCTTCGAAATATGTAACTACCCAATTGAAAAAATTATCGTGGACATTTCCTTTTCTATCTCTCTACAGGCCAATTTTTCGGTTTTAGGTATATTATGAGAATATTTTACCGATTTAAAAAAAAAATCGAAATAAAGTATCCGTATTGATTGCATCATTTCTTTTTCTTTCAAATGTTTTCTAACTTTCCCCCATCAAGTCCATAATATTTTTTATTATCTCGTAAAATATTTAAATTTTTAGGTGCCCTAATAAAAACAAAAGTTTCATACAAAATAACAGTCATTTTTTCTAAAACTTTTAAAAAGAATTTAGCCGTTCCTGAATATTTTAAAAGATAGATTAAATATATTTTAGAAAGCAAGTAAGTCGGAACTCCATACAACAAGTATTGATTAGCTACATGGAATCTATCTAGATGCCAAAGATTTCCCAAAATAAATTTATAATTTATACAGCAATATCTTGTGAAAAACCAATTTAAAAGTACTAGTTTTTGTTTAATTGTAAAATCGTGTATATTATTGTCGGTAATTCAAATAATGCCAAATGACGATGTAAGGTAATTCTTTTTAAAATTTTCAGCTCATCTCTGATTTGTGACCACTTGCACTTTGCATCATGGGTCAAAACAGAGCCATATAATTAACGGGTCAGACTGTAGGAAAAGCAAGCTTTCTATATGGGTACTCAAATGAGTGTTTAAAATGAAAAATGCACTTTTCCAACCATAAAATGTACTTTAAAATTAAATTCGCCAAAAGTCAAAATTTTGTTTTGATTGTTAGTGTCAATATTTCTATCATATGAATAATGTTTATTATTTTGTTATTGTTTTTTTCGGTGCTCTACAGTAGAGATGACCTCGGAAATCTTGGCGCTGAATTTCTTCTTGGGCCGCAGGTAAAGAACGCTGTTTGGGATTTCCAAGCAGTCAACAACCGATTGTGTAAGCTTCGCTTGCGCATGAAGTTGGCCAACCTGTCGATAATTTGTGTACATGCGCCCACAGAAGTCAGCCAGCCGCAAGATAAAGACTCATTTTAAAATGACTTCTATACCCGAACACGATGTTAGAATGGTAATTGGGGACTGTAATGCTAGAGCTGGCAGAAATCAGACCGTGTGAAAATGTACTTGTGTGAAAATGTAGGTCCGTACTCCCGACACGAAATTGCGACCGATAATGGTGAGAGAATGATTTACTTTGCAATTGCTCATGAGCTTAAAGTAGCAGGCACGTTCTTCCCTCACAAACAGATACATCTGGAGACATGGACACATCCTCGCGGAACTTCCCGCAGCCAAATTGACCATGTGTTAGTTTCTAAAGGACGGGCTCAGGTTGTGCAGGATGTGAGAACTTATCGGTCAGCAACCAAATACGTAGGCAGCGATCATCATTTGGTCGCTGCAAAGCTACGATGGAAGTTTTCGTACAAGTCTGGGATCACAGCGAAACGCATGGTACGTTTCGAGTGTGAAGGTCTGATAAATAAAGATCAAAAGAAACGATATCAGGATCTTGTCAGGGGCAACATTGATGAAGCTAATTACGAGTCTGACTGCGTGAACTCTGTCTGGGAGGTATTGAAAACTTCGGTTGTCAGTGCTGCTCAACAGACTTTAGGTATAGTGAAAGTTGAACCCAAGAATGATTGGTTTGATGACAAGTGTCGTCTTGCGGTTGAGCAACAAAATATAGCCCATAGTGAAGTGAAATAACGTCTCACAATCGCGAGGAAAAATAAGGCTGCTCTTGCAAGAAGTGCAGCTAAGCGGATTTGTAGACGGAAGAAGCGAGAATGGTGGAAGGTTCTGAAAGTACAACAACTCATCAATGAGCGCTGTTCGCGTAATTTCTTTAAAGGAATCACTGGACTGCACCATACTTTTAGGCCTACGTCAACCGCCATTCGGGACCGGGATGGAACCTCTGTGTCAACATCGACGCAGTACTTGACGCATGGAGTGGACACTTTACTGAGCTGCTTGATGTTAATCATGTGTCACAGACTGTTGTTGAGCCACCTCTAAGACAGATTGCGGAGATTTGCACTGAGGAGCCATCCCATGAGGAATTCACTAAGGCCATGCAGAGATTGAAACGAAACCGCTCACCTGGAGTGGACTGCATTAATTCGGAGCTCTTGATATTCGGAGGGGATACTTTGTGGAACTGTCTTTTCGACCTTATTCGATTAGTATGGCGAACCGAAGTAATACCTGACGAATGGAAAGTGGCCGCGATATGCCCCATCTTCAAGAAGGGAGACCGCTTGAAGTGTGAGAATTATCGCGGTATAGCTCTCCTTTGCACAGCATACAAGTTACTGTCATACATTGTATTGGATAGAATCACTCCTCTGGCGGAGGGCTTGGTTGGTGACTATCAAGTAGGATTTCGTCCGAATCGATCTGTCACTGATCAAGTGATTGGCCTGAATAGCAACGGAGTGAAGGAAATACTTGATCCGCTTGTAGAGTTTTCAGCTTCAGTTGGACTTCAGATCAATGAGTCCAAAACGAAATACCTGATCTCTGGCACACCAGATTTTAGTAGTGGCCACCACACGTTTGAGGGAGTGAGGAGGTTCAAATATTTGGGTTCTCTTATCACTCACGATAACAGTGTGGGTTAGGATATACACATGCGGCTGGCAGCTGGCAGTGGTTCTTTGTATCCTCTAAGGCCACTGCTAAAATCTAAACACTTATCAAGTTCCGTGAAGCTGAAGCTTTACAAAGCGTTGATCAGGCCCGTTATGTTTGGATGTGAAAGTTGGGCGCTGACGGATGAGTACGAGAGATGGCTCCTTACATTTGAGAGAAGAGTCATGCGTGTGATTTAGGGCCCAAAACGCGAAATAGATGGTATCTACCGAGCTCTGTACAATATCGAGGTCACAGATCTGATGAAGGTCCCCGATATTATACATGAAGTAAGATCGCAGCGAGTACGCTGGCTCGGGCACGTTCTGCGTGCTGATCCGGAACGAATTGTGCAGCGATCTCTGAAAAGAGAGCCACCATATGGTAGGCGCAGAGGTCGTTGTAGGCGACGATGACTCCACGGTGTAGAGAACGACTTGGCCTCTTCAGATTATCTTGGACGGTATGAAGACCATGCTCGGGATCGAAACCGCTGCAGCCAAATTGTTGACTCAGTAAGGGGCCAGTAATGACCTTTAAAACTGTTTTAATAATAAAAATATCCAAATAAAATTTAGGTTTTTTGTTTTGTTTATAAAAAATCGTGTGCCGATTTGGTACGAATTATTTAAACGAACATTTGATTTTTTTAGTGTAATGATTTGTTTTCTTTTTGACGCAGGGTGATACTTTTTTTTTATTTCGTGTAGATGAAATTTTTGGTTTATTTCGAGGATTAGGATGAAAGCATATGTATGTAAATAGCGAATTTATGAATGAAAAATTATGAAAAAACAAGAGAATATATAATATAAAAAAAATGTGAAAATATATATTGTTTTATTTACAATATACATACAGGGTGTTTCCAATTACTGGTGTTATAATAACAATGCACGTTAGAATTTATTTATTTATTTTATTTATTTATTTATTTATTTGTTCATTTATTAATAATACATAAAAAAGCTTAAAGCTTATTAACATTATGTTAAGTACATTGAAACAAAGTTAACAATATTACAAATTAACACTAAAAGTAAAATAATAGTAATAATTGTTACAATAATAATAATAATAATAATAATAATAATAACAATACTAATAACAAAAATAATAATAACAATAATAATAATAATACTAATAATAATAATAATAATAATTTCAATTAAAATAATCTACAAATGCCCTGATACTAGTTAGTTACAAAAGAGTTTAAAGATTTGCAAAATATAATTTTATGAAACTTGCATGTGACGCTGCCAATTTAACAGAAGATCGTAAACTATTCCAGCAACCGACACCCTTGACATAGAACGACGAATTTAATAGCCTGGTCTTATTCCTAGGCAATTTTAATATATTATTACGCAACAAATTGGACCTTTCAAACCTCATAAATAAGTATAACGGTATCCGTGTATCTAGCACCTTGTATATTGATAGGCAAATACGAAATGTATAATAGTCATTTAGAGAACATCCAATAACCTTGGGTAAAACTGACGAGATGTGATCATATTTACGGAGGCGAAAAATGTAACGAACACCAGCTTTAAACGCTTTATTAAGTTTATCCATATTGTATTCATGCATTCCAAATAGAGTCATTTCACCATATGAAAAGTAAGGAAAAATGTATGATAAAAATAATTTATGTCTTAACTTAATTGATGCAAAGTCAGTCACCGACCATAAAGTACGAAGCTTCATGTAGGTTTTACAACAAATCATGTTTATATGTTCGTCCCAAGATAAACAGTTGTTAATTAGAACACCCAAATCATTTACACAATCCACAAACGGAATATTCTCATTGCACACTGAAATAGACGGGAAATGACGTGTGTTAAGTTTGTGCTTATATATTACAATGGATTGCGTTTTCTTGGGATTTAAGACCAAGCCATTATGAGTAGCCCAATCTTCAATCTTAATGATATTACTGTTAATATTAAGTATACCAGCATTAATTTCATTGGGTGAGCACGCGGTATAAATTTGAACATCGTCAGCGAACAAATGATAATTACAATCTCGCAGTACTTTCGGCAGGTCATTAATATAAAGAGAAAATAGAAGCGGACCCAATACCGAACCCTGAGGAACACCACATGAATTCGTAAAAACATCTGAACAAGTCTCACCACATTGTACACAAAATTTTCTGTTAGAAAGGTAACTGTGAATAAGACTGCACGCAGTACGAGAAAACTGAAAATTTCTTTGTAATTTGTTAATCAAAATATGGTGATTGATGGAATCAAAAGCCTTCGTAAAATCCAATAGAACCAAAATAGTAGCTTTATTAGAGTCAGCACTTCGACGTATGTCGTCAACAATGTTCAAAACAGCCGAAGACGTGCTATGAGCAACTCTATAGGCCGATTGGTATTGATCCAGTAAACCAAATTTATTTAGGTGTTCGGTAATCTGCTCTTTCAATATTTTTTCGATAACCTTAGACAAACTAGGGAGAATACTTATAGGGCGATAATCCGATACTGTCGAAGGAGTTCTGTTCTTAGGAATAGGGATTAGTTTACTTTGTTTCCATGCATCAGGGAAGCAAGAATATGTAATAACGTTGTTTATAATAAATAAGATATACTTAAGAACAATCGGAGAAATTAGTTTAATGAACTTAATTGGGATTAGATCAAGCCCTATACTCTCGCTTTTTATAGATTTAAGAGCTTTATCTAATGTTTGGAAATCGATACATGTAAATGATAGTTTAGAAGTTTGGGATGTTGGGTTCATTTGTGCGTTTTGATGATTATAATTGGGAATTTGTGTATTTCCGAGAGGATTATTGAATTCTTTCGAAAACTCATAGGCTGAGAACTGGCAATTAATGAGAATTAAATACTAAGAAATTGTTTAAGTAACTTTCAAATTCGTTATCGTCAAGCCGATATAACGGATTAAATTTAAAATCATTTTCACGATAAAGTAAATTTAATTCTGAGTAGAACAGTGAAAAGCAAAATCAATTACATATGTCAAATCGAAGGTAATGAGGAGGGGAAATTAGTGTAATGTTCTATTTGAGATTTAATTATAAATAAATTTTATGGTTACGTTTTGACAGTTTCTGTAACATAACCAAAAAATTTCATAAATGCGAAAAAAAATTTCATGAGTGCGAACATAATTTTATTCATAAGCTATTACATAATAAATAATTTATTGTAATATAATTAATAATAATAACGACTGAAATATTAAAAAAAAAATCTACAACAAAATAACATTTGTCCATTAAAATATTCAAATAAAATTTACATGTGTGTGAAAAAAATGTCTATCCGCACACAATTTTTATGTCGATGTGTATAAATGTTGCCATAAAAAATACTCAACTTGATACTTTTTTATAGCAACACACTAACACAAACACATTTTTCTTTGCAGTAAAATTTTACTGGTAATGATAGTTGTTTCTTTCGCACCACCAGCAAATCTATATTTTTATCCCATTTTGTTTTTGCTGTCAGTAAATTTTTCATAATGGAATACAGGCTTTATTGTCCTTTTCAAGTCTGATTACATTTATTTTTCTTCAAGTAAAAATGTATAACTAAACTTTATAATTGCAGTTTACAGATATTCAATTTGGCTATATTTTCTCCGGTTTACATGGATGTGTAAATTGTAATTTATGTTTCATTCGGTTCCCGCGTGCTTTCATATCATTTATTTTCGAATAAATTATAGTTTTCTCTGTCACTCATACCAAGCGAGTTTTGTTAGCTCGCTCATTTCGAATGTGAAGCAGATGCAGTCTAATATGAAGGGAATTAAATTCATTAAATTTAATCAGGACACAAATAAAAATAATAAAATTAGTTTCTCGGATTTTCCTCTCTACGAAAAGTGAGAATATCAGTATTCCGAACGGAAACATATTGTTATTTGTATAACGTCCAAAAAATACATAAAAAGTTTAGTAGTAGTTTTAAAATAAAAAATAGATTTCATATGATTTGTATGGAGTGTGTTTTGTTTGGCATTACTCTAGCACTACTAATGCATTATATGATGAATTGGCCAATGCCACTATATTACAAGCCATGACACAAGATTTTGATGTAGTATGCGTATAGGCCGATTCGTTTCCTTTTTTTTTTTATATGAAATGATGAAATTTATTATGGGATTTTTCTATAGGCAGATATTGGAAGGCTTTTATCTTCTAGTGCAATTTTAATAGTGCAATGTTTATTTTCAATTTTCTATGAGACAAGTAAAATTTATCTGAAAACAGTTTGAGATATGTAGTTATAAATTCAAATTGATAAAATTTTAATTGATAATTTTTAGTTTTAGTAAAACTACTTTTTTTCTAAACAGTTTGTTTTCGTTTTTTGTTTGGTTCAATACCAATTAAATTAAGGTAAAAATAATCAAATTTGTATATTTACATATATATAGTTTGTGTATTATTTTAATTAAAATGTATTTAGTACATACCGTTATTTTGTATATACAATTTTTACTTTTATTCGTGAAGAAATCGACTTCGATAATTTTTAATGCATTTGCATTCATTCATCAAAGAAAATTTCATCAACTCGAAATAAAATAAAAATTATCACCCTGTGTCACAACAACAAAAAAACAAATCATTACACTAAAAAAATCAAATGTTCGTTTAAATGGTTCGTACCAAATCGGCACATTATTTTTTATAAACAAAAAACAAAAAAACTTCAGAAAAAAGTAGTTTTACAAAAACTAAAAATTATCAATTGAAATTTTATCAATTTGAATTTATAACTAACTCAAGCTCTTCTCTGATAAATTTTAATAGAAAATTGAAAATAAAAATTGAAATATAAATAGAAAATAAAAGTCTTCCAAAATCTGCCTATAGAAAAATCCCATAATAAATTTCATCGTTTCATATAAAAAAAAGAAACGAATCGGCCTATACGCATACTAATGATTAGAATTTTTTTTACTTGGGTTGAGGCCTATAGTATAGTGGCATTGAATTGGCCATATATGTATATGCATTGCTTGTGGTAAAAATTTACATGCGCAAGATCTGTCAGAAATGACGGTAACAATATTTTATTACATTTATTTGTTCTATGAAGTTGTACACAATTCATGTCTAAATCTATCAATCTGGTCACCGGGTTATAAACAATAAAACTGCATTATCGATCAAACAATAACAAAAAGTAAAAGTCACTGTAGAAAGTTTTTTAAATTTTTATTTTTTCTCATTCGTGTATCGTGTATTGTTTTGTTGTTTGACAGCCAAAAAATTTTCTCGAGCAAACAGCCAATATTTTTATATACAAAAATTGTGAAAATTAATCGAATTTAATTTAATTTCAGTTTTGATAATCAAGTGTGAAGTACAAAGATTATTAATTTAAAAATGAACAAAGGTATTTCAAAATGTATACGATTGTTTGTGGATGTATTTTTTGAATGTTGAAATTATAATTTTAGTAAAATGATTAAATTGATGAAAATTTATAGCGATATAAATGTCGATTATAAAATTAATCTAAAATATATTGTTAATGTGTATGATTTTTCTAGAATGGAGAAAAATTCTAAGAGTATTTTTGTGTCATTTTGTATTTAATTTTATCGATTTATTTTTGGCTCTTTCGTAAATTGATGTTTTGCTTATTATTTGTTAGCGTAGAGCTGGGTAAAGATGGAAGGGTACCAGTACGTGTGATCATGTCGATGTACTGAGAATAAATACAAAGTAATTTTTTGTGGTTAAATACCGAGTTTTGATCAATTTTTTTTAATTTTCATTTGGTTTACTCTTATTTGTGAGGATCGCTAGCGAAAACATAATAAAATTTAGATTCCTTAAATCTGAAGAAGGAAAATGGGATTTTTAATAGGATTTTATTTTAACTTGAAATAGTGTATCCACAATTTATTTCCATCATACTGTATCATCTTAATCAGCTGTTTATAATGATGTTAGCTCCAGAATATTGGTGATCTCAATATTTAAGTGGAGTATATTATTCAATCCTGCTCATTTGCGATTTATTCATTTAAAAATTGCGAATATGGTTGTTGCTCGATCCTGTACAAAATTACCTATGTATACGAGTATGCAAAATAAATGATCTGTGAATTTTTATTTGTACCCCTGGTGTTAGCAATGCATTCATTGAGAGCTAAACTAATGAATGCTTTTTTTATGGTTTTATTAGCTATGTAGCGCAAGAGATAAAATCAAAATCGTGCATTATTTATTTATACTACAGTGTCTTATAAATTTGAATTAGATCATCTAAAGCTAAACTAACCATAATTCTCGTGATCTATTAAATCTAAAATAAATCGTACATGCAAATGGTCACTGCTTGAACCAACCATCTAATCATTTCCGATCACTGGATCTAGATTGAATAAGTAAAAAGAAGCCATTTGACCTAAATTGCAAATTGCATTTCCCATTTCCGTGGAAATTTACAGTTAACTTAAAACGTTTTCCACAATTGATTCGATACCGCAATTTATAATTAAAACTATACTCGTTTAGTTATGGATTCAGTTTTATTTTAATATGTAGAACAATTTCGAATATAGAATCAAGCATTTTAGCATTTCTGAATGGTTTATCGTTCAATAAAATTGGTTAAATTAAATCCTAGCTAGTCTAATTATAAGCGTTTCTTTAATTTGTTTTATTGTCTGTTTCCAATTCATTATCTTCTATTTCTTCTGTTATATCTAATTAGATGTATTAAAAACTTCTAATTATGATACGATTCAATTATAATTGTTATCTAATTTAAATATTTAAGGAACTTTTGAAATGATATCAAGTTATGTAATTGGTTTAAAATGAGCTGTTTAGTAAAATATTGAATTTAAATAAAATCAATGTATTTTTTTTAAATTTATTTATATTTCATAATGTTATTTTTAACTTAAAATAAATGATGAAGTTTGACAATTTTATTAAATTTGATCATTCATTAAAACTCTGAACTTTTTGGAAAACTTAACAAATAATTTTGTATACAATTTGGGAAACTGTAAAAATACACTGTAAAAAAATGTGATATTTGGTTGTTGATTGATGTCAATATTGTGATGATGACTCATCATTGGTGCAGGCAAACTTAATGTAATGGAGTCGCGATGAAGACCAACTTAATGTAATGGAGTCAAAATTTATTAAAACATGCTTAGCAACGTGCAATCATGATGTGTTGGTTAAATGACTTTAAATGTTTTTATCATTGCGTTTTTTTTTGGTTTTTGTTGAGTGTTTTTCCTTAGATTAAAATGTAAGATAATTTAAACAAAAAAATCATTTTTCAATTTCATTGTGCTAATTATATGCAAACAGCATTATTATTTTACTTGTAAAACAGAGTAACGTTTTATATTTTGCTTGTCGTTTTGTTTACAGATTAGTCACTCTGACCTACATAGTTTGATGGTTTGAATAATTTAATATTTTGTTTTTTATATGCAGCCATTTTCAGGTTGTTCGATTACAAATTTATTTTATCTACATATATTGGAAAGTTTTTGTTTCAGAAACTAATCTGAATTAATTTTTGTTTTGATTATTGGGAAGTTAGTGTCAGCAAAATAGATGATTACGTTGATTATTTAATGTTTGAGCTTGTACTTTATACGTCTTGTTGTAGAGGTATATCGATAAACTAATTGTTGTCAATTAAAAATTATCAATATTTTCTATATAAGTTATTCCTGAAAATGTAGTTATCAAAATTGAAAACGCCAAGCCGTGTGACGTAACTATAAAATTGACTAACTGTCGTCTAAATACGTCAATTCCGCTATATGAATGTAATACAATGTTCCTACACATTTCTTTTCAAATTACAAAGAAATTTAAATAAAAGCAAAGTGTATACATAAAAGTAAAAGTTACTAGTCGTAGCAAATTTTTTGGCAACTGCTTTTATAATATAATTGTATGTTATATACAAAAATTTAATAAACAATTAAATATACGCGTATTATAATCACTTTCAAAAGCCTATCTAGCAAAGTGTTAACCTTTCTTTGTTTTTTAGATTGTCTATTTTGATTACTCTAAACATAAATTGTAACGCAACTAATAAAAATATAAAGGGGTGAGTATTACTCTAATATGTACCTTGAATGTCTTATCGGATACTCAACTAAATCCAATAATAATACTGACAATGTATTATAAAATTGTATGTATGTATTTATTTTAAAATTGTATTATTATTGTGTAACTGGGTGTTGAACTCGTAAATTATTGATTGCACTATACGAAATTATATACATATATTATAATGTAGTTAATTTACTAAATATGTAGAAACGTTATTTTCCAGTAAATTTAATTTGATTTTTAAAATTTTAATTGAATTTGAATAAAAATATTTTGCGTGTTGCAAACTCAAACTTACTTTTAGATTTTTCCCAATTTTCTTTCAAAGTAATTTTAAATTATAGTCGTATTCAATGCGAACCAAACTATCGCGTCTATATGCATGTAGAATTAAGTTTTGAAGCAGCATATTGGCCGATTATAATTTTACAATAATCCGAATTGGATGTTGTGTAAATTCAAGATCTAGATGCCTTGATTTTCTCTTAATCGTAAACATCATTTAAAATCAAATCAATATTAAACTAAACGGAATCATTGCAAAACTATTAATTTATTAACTACCAATCAATGTTAAATTCTTTATGATAACGATATTTAGTATACTATAAAATTGGAATATGAGTTGTATATATATACATACAATTAATATTTAATTTGTACAATATACATTGTTACAATACTAGCAATTATTTATTCATTGGTTTATAATATAATAGAATATTTTCAGTAGGACATTACGATATATAATTCTTATTCTAAATATGTGTTACATTACTTGTCGTATATAAGAAAAACGTGTATTTAGCTATAGATTTAACAGATTACGAGCTATGAATAACTGACTGGTTATTTTATTTATTAAGAATGGCGTAACCTCGTAATAAGTCTTATTCTCTGTGTTGTTTCAGTATCAAAATTTGTCCCATATACGAAAATTAATTTTGATAGAAGATTTATTTTGAATGTGGCAAAATCCAATATTTTAAATTGTAAGTAAAGTATATAGTATAGTGTACTTAAATCTATTTTATAAAATTGAATTGCCCAATTTTTGATCAATGTTAATAGAAGAAATGGAACATTGAACGTCAGCAGCATTATAATATTTTTCATATTAACATTTTTCATTACGAAATTGAATTGAAATTTGAAATTTTTATCAAATTAAGATATTTTCTCTTGCCAAATGTTCGGCAGATCATTTTCGGAGAAATGACCAAGAACTAAGCTAATTGTTAGCTTGTATCAATGATTACAGCTGTAGCAATTGATTGTATACTTCGGGATAAAGAAATGTAAGGTAAACTGCAATGTTGGGCAACCAATGGGTGGAAAAGTAATACTATTTAGTGAAGATTTTAGATTTCTTTGTTTCACCCAAAATATGCGTGGTAATGCAATAAACGAGAATTTTAGTTGTTACTAGTTGTTACTTCGATTGAAAAATGAAATCCTTCAAAGTAGCCAAAGTAGCCACGATCCAAATTTTATTGAGATATAGTCAACAGCTATATAGGTTAGGTTAGGGTGTCCGTCCTATAAGTAAAATTCAGGTGTTAAATATATTTTTGGAGTTTAATTCAATCATTGCCCGCTGTAATTTGCCCATTGGATGATAATTATTATCAACTTAATACAAAAGTGTTCAATTAAATTATAAGTCAACAGTATTTGCCTAATATTATTCATCCAGGAGAAAATTTTCACAAGAGGAGGTAAACGGTAAACTTTAACTACTTACCCAGTTATATAAAACACATAAATTTAAGAATGTACAATAGTTGAAAAAGATCCGAAGCCGAGGTTATCGAATGGTAGTTGAAAAAGAACCGAAGAAGTAATCCTTGAAATTGATTTTCTTAAATAACACAAACTTAAATTTCATTACTCCTTCCGGAATGCTACCAAACAAAGTCATTAAGAGTCATCTCGTTTATTATGCTAATAAGGAATATTAATTTGAATTCGGGCTTAGTTAATCGTGTCCGCATGGTAGTACATATGAAGTTTACTAGAATAATTGTTAAAATTGGGAGTTAACAAAGTTAAAAATTAAACGGCCAGCATTTGATATTGCAATAAATAAAGCACAGGGATAGAGTTTTCAGCCAGTTTTTACTTAAGGGGGTTCAACCGCCCGGAAACGCTGACAGATGATAAAGTGATCATAAACAACGCGAGAGTTGGTGAAGATGGTGATAAAGTATATTATACATAAAACATTGTTATATTGAAATACTTTTATAATGTAATTACAATTTTATAATAAAATAAATAAATTATATAAGTTTATAGAAATTAGCAAACTACTATAGTTACAATTAGAAAACTATTTTAATTAGGGGCAGGCCACTGCTGCGATGTAAACTCAGTAAATTTAAAAGAAAAACAGCAGTATGCCAGAAAACAACTGAATGCCATTTTTTCACATTTTACTGAGCAAGAGCATCAGTAACTGCACAAGAAAACTCTAGTCTTGTTAGTATTTTATGGACAAAACAATTACTTTGGAGGGTTCTGATCCTGGTGCTAAGGACGACCAACAAGATTTTAGAAATGTTTATTTAAATATACAATATGACGTCAAAATAGAATTACATAATATAAAATCTACTATTTACGCATCAAATTTAGGTGGGAAACCACTAATAGTCAATATCTTTACATATGTACATATTTAAATTTTAAAACAATTTAAAATATTTTGACTTATGCTTTCATTTTGTATTTTCAGTACCACTAAGCGAAGACACGTTTAAGCAATGGCGCAAAGATTTCTACAGCGATCCAAAAAATATTCTGGCCCAAAATATATGTTCGCGTGTCGACCCGTTCGAAGTATGCCTGTCTCGTAAAGCAATTGAAAAAACGCAACACGTGTTTAATTATAAAATAGAAAGCGAAGGTAAACCGTTAACCAATCAAAAATCATCGGGACGTTGTTGGATATTTGCTGCCCTCAATGTAATACGCATTCCATTTGTAAAAGAAATGAAACTCGAAGAATTTGAATTTTCGCAATCGTATCTCTTTTATTGGGATAAAATTGAACGTTGCCATTATTTCCTAAACAATATCGTTGAGACGTCCCAACGTGGTGAAGAGGTGGGCGGACGTCTTATATCATTTTTATTGCAAGATCCAACATGCGATGGTGGACAGTGGGATATGATTTGTAATTTAATCAATAAGTATGGGTTGATGCCAAAAAAATGCTTCCCCGAGAGTTTTAGCTGTGAATCTAGTCATAATATGAATGCCATATTAAAATCGAAATTACGGGAGTACGCTAGAATTTTACATGAAATGGTTCAGGCATCTAAAGACGAGGAGGATATTAAAAAAACAATACAGAAGCAAATGGCTGAAGTTTATAATATTGTTGGTATTTGTTTGGGTATCCCGCCAGAAAAGTTCACTTGGGAATATTATGCGGACAAGAGTAAAGAATATAAGCGTGTAGGACCAATTAGTGCGGTTGAATTTTATGAAAAATTAGTTAAACCGATGTTTGATGTAAATAATAAGGTGTGTATTGTAACAGATCCGCGGCCAACAAGTTCGTATGGTAAAGCTTATACCGTTGACTGCCTTGGTAATGTTGTAGGCGGACGACCGGTTCTATACAATAATCAACCCGTGGATGTGTTAATGGAATTAGTTAAAGCTAGTCTGCAAAAAGGTGAACCTGTTTGGTTCGGATGCGAAGTTAGTAAACGATTCGCAGGAAAATTAGGCATTGAAGATCTGGAAATGTAAATAAAATTATCTGTATCATTCGTTAAACTAAACGATTCTAATATCATTTATTTTTCAGACACGACTTTAAAATCGTATTTAACGTTGACATTCAAATTACGATGAGTAAAGCAGATCGTTTACGTTATGGCGAGTCCGCCATGACCCATGCAATGTCATTCACCGCTGTTGCGGTTGATGATAAAGACAAAGCTGTCAAATTTCGTGTGGAAAATTCCTGGGGTGAAGATCGTGGCGAAAAGGGCTATTTAATTATGTCAGCTGAATGGTTCAAAGAATTCGTATTCGAGATTGTGGTCGATAAGAGCATCGTACCTAGTAGTATAATTAAAGTTTTCGAGATGACACCAATTGTGCTACCAGCATGGGATCCGATGGGTACATTAGCTAAAGATAACGTAGAATAAATTATATGTATTTTTATTTTTTTGAAAGTTTTTTTGATTTTTGTTTTTGTAAATTTTTGGGTCTGAAATTTGTTTGATTGTGAAGCGATATACATTTCAAAATAAATTTAAAAAATCCGTATGTAAGTTATTTGGAAATTCTTTTATTTATGTCTCTGTATATGAGTCTAAAAGCCCCGAGTTCAATTATTCTCAACACCTTGACTTACTTGGTAGGTATATTTGAGCTTTACCCAGATTCCTCGACACATGCGATAAAGCCGCTTATCATTTTTCAGTTGCGATTTGGCAAATTTATATTCCTTTTTAAGTAAGTAGTTGGCCTGCAGTAATTGCCCGGTTTGAATGAGTGATAACACAAAATATAATTTACAGCGAGACACGGTAATTGGATCACCAATGCGTAATGCTAATTTTAACTGGTGGATTGATATACGGCCTGCGATTTCGGCACAATTTTCAAAATCATCACCGAGTGATGAGTACGCACCACCTAAAGTTGACAGCCAAGACATAAGATTATCTAATTCAGCGTGCTCCCACACTAAACGATTTAGAATGTAACACCTGCGAATAAAGATTTCAATTATAATACTAGACAAGCTTAGAATATTCAGCACTTACCAATCAAAATCGATTAATTCTTTTTGGGTAGGCAATAATTTAACTATGATTAATCTATTACAATTTTGTATTCCGCGTATAAGATTTTTTCGATACTGTTTGGCCACCTCCAATTCATTAAAGAACAGCTTTATCTCATATCCTGTGGCAATCAAATCACTACATCGTGATGTATTGCATACCGTCGATTCTATTGCTGGTTTTAATTTATAGTAGGGCACTTTCTGTAAATTTAATGTACATTCATCTATTATTTGGTTATAATTTATGATATAAATAGCGGATTTCATTTTTTTTATCTAAATTTGTTTAATTAATTTTTTTTAAATAAAACAAAATTTTTCACTAGAATATGACATCTGTTTTTATTTTGATTTTTTGACATAAGGCAAAGTCAAAAATAGTTTCTGTGTTAGGTACTTGGTGCGTTGATGTTTTGGATTGGTATTAAGGTTGGTTTGCAATTTGATGCACCGGCTAGGTGTGTTTTTGTGGTACCTAGTATTGGTTTATTTTTATTGATGCCTAATCGATAGCTATTCATATACTCTATCATTATAACTACATAATAAAAAATATTTAAAATTACATGCATTCAGAAGTCGTCTAAGCAAGAATAACTTAACTATTCTATTTTAATGATAAACACCTTATCTACGATGCAGATACGGCATTTATAGTTCAAATGAATTAGTTAAGTCATAGTTGCTTAGTTTATATTAGTTCAAATTGCATTGGTGCTTAATATTAAAATGATGTTAGAAAAATGTTGGTATCCCGCAAAAATGAACCAAACTGTAAATGATTCTAAAAGAAACTTTTATAAATTATTTAAAGAAACCTTTGTGTCAACGTTGACGCAGTACTTGACTATGGAGTGGACATTTTAACGACCTTTTTGGTGCTCATCATGCGCTAGGGACTGTAGTTGGGTCACCTCAAATCCAGACTGCGGAGATTTGCATAGAGAATCCATCTCATGAGGAATTCACTGGGGCCATGCAAACCGTTCACCTGGGGTGGACTACATTAATTCGGAGTTCTTGATATTCGGAGGGGATACTTTGTGGGAAAATGGTTGCGATATGCTCTATCTTTAACAACGGAGATCGCTTTAAATGTGCGAATTATATCTTCTTTTCACACGCATACAAGTTACTGTCCTACATTATATTGGATAGAATCACCCCTCTATCGGAGGGCTTAGTTGGTGACTATCAAGAAGGATTTCGTCCAAATCGACCAGTCACTGATCAGGTCTTTTCACTCAGGATAATTATATCTAAATATTATGAGAAGTACATCCTCGTACATCAGGTGTTCCTGGATTTCCGGCAGGCCTATGACTCGATCAACCGAGAGAGTTTGTGGTCTGCTCTGGAATATCTAAGAATGTCAACCAAATTGGTACGATTGTGTAGAATGACAATGACGCAGTTTCAATGCCGTGTTAAAGTTGAGAACAGGCTATCGAGAATTTTTGCAGTTAACTCGGATGGTCGGCAGGGAGATGTTCTGTTCCCGATACTCTTTAATCTAATGTTTGAGTACATCTTTCGTAAAACTGAAACTACTCAGAGCAACATCTTATATCGCCAGTCCAATCAGGTGCTTGCATATGCAGATGACATATGCGTGATTGGACTGAATAGCAACGGAGTGAAGGCAATACTTGATCCGCTTATAGAGTTTTCAGCTTCTGTTGGACTTCAGATGAATGAGTCCAAAACGAAATACCTGATCTCTGGTTATAGGGACAATGGCATCCCAGATTATAGTAGTGGTCACTACACGTTTGAAGAAGTGACGAGGTTCAAATATGTGAGCTCTCTTATCACTCACGATAACAGTGTGGTGAGGATATTAAAGTGCGACTGGTAGCAGGCAGTCTTGCTTTTTATCCTCTAAGGCTACTTCTAAAATCTATAGATCTATTAAGTGCCGTGAAGCTGAAGCTTTACAAAGCGTTGGTCAGCCCCGTTGTTATGTATGGATGTGAAAGTTGGGCGCTGACGGAAGAGTACGAGAGATGGCTTCTTACATTTGAGAGAAGAATCAGAGATCTGATGTAGATCCCCGATATTATACATGAAGTAAGATCTCAGCGAGTACGCTGGCTCGATTACGTTCTACGTCCTGATCCGGAACGAATTTTACAGTAATCTCTGAAAGAAGATTTTGTGCAATTTTTGCTAAGCTATCCAAATGTGGTCTTAAATTATTTTATTTTTATATCTACTTGTTAAGGGGCTCAAGGCTCTCCCGACTATCCGCAAACAGCTTATTTGCGTCCTAACCTGACACCGTTGCCAGCCAATTCGCACAGCCACAGGTTCAATTTATTTGACCATCTATACCTTGTATCTACACCAGCATGCACTGGCATGAATGATGGCTCGGCCCAAGAATTCGGCACTCTCGACAGAGGGTCATCTGTGTTCATCATCATCCTGATCGAAATCAAGGATGAAGAATCCCTTTTGCATTCTGCCTCTATTGGGATTCGAACCCATTTCCTCCCGATCTAAACGTTACAGCTTTGACCACTGTGCTATTTGCTCGGTCTCTTCAAGTTGCTTCAATAACCTTTCCAGTACTGTCTTCGTGATCTACTATATTAGGTATAAAATATTTTCTCTGGTAGGCCTTTGTTGAATCTTCAACCACGTGCCAAATTGCTTTCAATGTATCCTGGATTGCATACAGGCTGTTGATTCTCCTAATCTGAGCGTAAGACCGATGGAAGCGTGGTTGTATCCACCAACAAGAGATATCTGTCAATGAACAGAAAATAATTAATATGTTACATAAATAATAAACAGTGTTTAAATGCCATTACTGGCTCCTTACTGTGTCAACAATCTGGCTCCAACATATTTCGATCCTGTCTTCATACTGTCTTAGGCAATCTGAACAAGCCAAGTGCTCTGCACCGTGGAGACATCGTTGCCTGCAACGACCTACGCGCCTACCATATGGTGATAATATGTTACATATGGAATTATTAATAAAACTTTTACATTTACTTTAATGTTAAAGCTAATTTCATCGAAGGAGGAATCGATCATCTTAAATATTTTGCTTTGTCAAATGGGGTCCGACGTAAGATAATAATTTATCATAAGTTTCTGAACACATTAAATGAAATCGAAATCGTTTAAGCGCATCTCATTTAACGAAGCTTCGGCTCCATGATCATACCGGTAATCCTACACAAAATTTGCCGTACTCTGGTACCCACCATCTACGACTCTTTCTTATTTTGGTTGAAACTTAAGGACACATCAATTGGACGTGGACGACACTGGGTTAATAAAATAACACCTCACAATACTGACCAATATTTCAGTGTTATTGTTCTTCAATATTATTAATATCCGATTTTTAATATCCACACACTTTTGATATTAATTGATAGTTTGTTAGTACAGAATAACAAAAAATATAAAACACGATCAGTTTACAAAAAGAAAATAGAAATTAAATAATTTATTGTTGGTTCACGAAAAGACAAACCCAACAATAAAAAGATTAATGTAAATGCAGATACTTACCTTACCGAATCAAAAATGTTGTTCTACAAAACTACACCTTAAATGCTGAATACTCTTAGCATAAGATTACAATAAAAATTATCAAGTCAAATTATAATTATACATTAATCGTCATCGATTTATATAATTTGCAATTTACATACATAATCATGGCTTTTTAAAAATTCGTTCGAAAAAATGGCTTTAGCCTACCTCAAAGAAAGCACATGGAATAACTGTTCTAAATTATATTCATACCGTTAATTCCAAAAATCGCAAATATTTTTGGAAAAAGCTATTGGTAAAGATACAGCGACAGCCCTGAATAATTTCTGAAAATTTTTGAAATGGGATTTCTGGAGTGATGCACTCGATTGTGTATGTAGGTCTGGCTTATATACATGTGGTTCTTATATACATGTTACACATGTATGTAGGTCTGGTGATGTTCTTATATGGGACAGTGTGACAGTAAAACAAAATATTGATTAGATTAAAAAAAAAATCTAAAAACTCACAGAGCACAGATTATTCAAGGTTACACACACTTTAACAACTAATTATAATTTCTAACTTCATGTTAAGTATTTGCATACTTATTACATTATCATAATGTGATCCATAACGTCAGACTAACTGTCAGCTACATAACTACATTACAAAGTTCAAGTACATATACAAAAAAATTATCACTTTATTCTCTAGACAGTGACCCAAAGTTAATTTTTTGTTCTAATCAAAATGAAATCCGCTGGATGTTTAAGGTCAAGTTCACACTCTCGTTTGAGATTAGCGGTCTTGTCAATAAATGAAAAGCACATGTTTTCACTTATAAAAATCGAACATGTTATAATTTATTTAAAAAAAAATTATTTTCAATACTCTTATGCATTTTTCTTAACACCTTCGATAAAATCTTCGGCAGCACGTTGCGTCGATGATAAGACATTATGCAAAAGTTGTTGCACTTCCTCGTTCATGGGCCCAGCTTGTGTTGTGAATTCTTTGGTTGCCGCGACGACGTGAGTATAGCTGGAGTCGATTTTTTCGCGTAATTCTTTCAATTGTGGCGTGTCAGTATGCAATTTTTCTACAATTTCGGTTAATTTATTGGTGAGTTGAGTGGCGGATTCACTTAATTCACCGGTGCTTGATTTTGCCTTTTCTTTGATCTCATCGATTAAACCGCCTAACTTGGTGGCATATGCTTTGCTGTCGGTTTTAATTTTTTCGGCAGCTTCATTATTATCGCTGACACCCATGGCATTTAATATACGATCATGTGCTTCAGATATCTTTCCTTCGACGGCATTAAAAATATTTAAGAAAATATTGTCATCTTCGGCGGGTGCACTCTTATTTGCAGCGACCAACTATGTATAAAGAATATATATAATTGACAAGTAATTAGCTGAGAACTATTTGTTTTAAATAAATTTGTTACTTACTTGGACCAATAAAATTGTAGCAATAAAAATAAAGATTTTAGCCATATTGATATTTTGTTGCGATCGGTTATCTAGCTAGTATAGTCGATTGAACGTCTTAAGACAAAATAAGTGATTTTCATATGAATACATTTCTTTTTATACACAAGATAGAATACATTTCTCTTACTCTCATTGAGGAGAAAAATTACTAATACATAATGATAATGATTTTTCTAATTAAAATGTAAATACATAACAGTTAGTTATATTATGATGTATTTTTAAGTAAATTAATTGCATCATGTAAATGGCCGTTCGTAATATAATTATGAAACAAAAAGACACATTTGTTATCACTTTATCAGTATCATGAACATACCAACACATTACTCTCTGTTTAAATAATTATGAAATTTTATTTAAATTACAACAGTGTAGAACCCCTTAAAAGTAAACATAACGCACATTGATCTTATGGAAAATCTATTTTTGGTGTAAAACCACCACAAGCCGACAAAAAGTATTTTTTGTTTCTAACATTAGATACAAAGTGCATTTGAAATGTTTAGATTTAGATTATGCGTATTCGACGCACTCATAGTTTAATGTAAAATTTATTAAGAATAAATTTTCCATTATTTATTATTTAGAAATGTAATCTCTTTTTAAATATGTATATGTATAGTATTATGTTTAGAGTTCATTATTGTTTTTGATGAACGACATATTGAACGCACATAATATACCAGGATGAAAATGTTTGAAGTTCAAGGCAAGCCATAGAACTACAATATATAAATAATCAAAGTCGCACTCAACAACAATTTTATTTTGATAAATTGTTTGTTTTTTAGACCATTTGATCTAAAAAACAAACATATTATGTAATCTAACCAGAATATTAATAATTGTAATTGATATTTGAACTTATCATTGAAAACAATAAAATGGCTTTAGTTTTAGAGAAAGAAATTTCTAGGAAAAATAAATTTCTTATCATCTTAACTCTTAATAAAATAATCTTGGATAATCATCTAAAATAATTAGCAATTTAATTAAGCCGTCTTCACACGTAGCCGTCTTCTCATGTGTGTGTGTGGACAAATATCCTATCATGCATGTGTATTATTGCAATTGATATTCCAGCGGAAAAATGTCCATGATGCAGATTTTATTATTATTTTGTATTTGTTGAAATTCAAAATTCATCGGTTACATCTCGTGTAATTTTCAGTTACAAATTTGGGAAATTAACTTATATGATTCGATCAATTTTTCTTAAAATTAAAAAATTAAAGTTGGGCGGAGGACTCCAGCACTCAATAGCCCCGGACAAACACACACATTAAAAACGCCGAACCGTGATTTTTTCGGTCACCACCGTGAATCGAACCCGAGACCCTCAAATACCAAAGCTAGGACGCTACTTACTGTGCTAATAACGAGGGCGGTAATTTTTCTTAATTTGTTTTTTTCCTGAAAATTATGAGTAGAAATGATACTTTTATACGAGAAGAATGTATTGTTAAAGTTCCTCATCATCATAAACAATACACGCATTAAAGAGATACATAGTTATGTTTGTGGCATAACAAATTTATATTACTTGCTGTTGCGGACGGAAACACCCAGTAAAATATACAACACTAACTATACTATAGTTTAATCACTTTATTAATCAATTTTATTTATTGAAATGAACATGAATAAAGATATCGCAAACCCTTTTATACAATTTTGGGTTTGCGTTTACATTAAAATATTGATACATAGTTTTTGGTTTACATATTTGATACATTGTTTTTATATCGATGCTTTGGGACATAATTAGTTGATGCTAATTTTGTATACATGTCGTGTACATGTGATGACATCGCGGTTTACACATTTGGTGCTGATTCGGACCTTCTTGGTGTAGTCATACATAACTCCTCGGGGGGTAAATGAGAGCCGTCCTCGGCGTACCTGGTAATCCTGTTTTTAATTTTTAAGGATGTTGTGTTATTTCTTCTGTATAAGAAATAAATAATAATTATTATAATTAGGATTAATTGAGGTAGCTATCGAGTGCGCATAGAAAATTGCTTTTTCTTGATGAGCCCTAATTTCGTGCAAATTTTTGATATTTTGCGTGACTAGGTGCGGGATGTTTATTGTTTCGACTTCCGTTGTATTAATCACAATGTTGTCAAAAGGTTGTACCACGCCTATTTTATGTATTCGTTTTATTTGATCGTTGATATACACTTGTCCTTCCGTTTGGATTGTTCAATTTCGGAATTTAAGTAATTTGATTCCTTTAATTCTAATGTTTTGTGGACCGCAGGTTAAGAATATATTGGTTCCGTTGGCTGATTGTATGAATAGATGTCCATCGTCCAATAGTTCGACTTCTTCTGTCTGCGAAGTTTGTGTTGATTGACATTCTGCATCCTTGTTGTTTATAATGTTAGGGATGCATGTTTTATCATTCGAAGATACTTGTTCCTTTCGGCAGTAGTATATACTTTCTATTATTTGGCAAAGTTTATTAACTATCATATGTTGTAGGTTATTGGAAATTAGGTCGTTAAATACTTGGGTTATTATATAATTATTAATGGGAAATGTTTATAATTTATAAAAATTAAATTTTTGTTTTAGAAATTGGGGAATTTCTATTAATACCACAAGATCGGTGTTATTGTAATAAACTTTTAATTGCAATAAACTATATACATATTTGTTCGATTGACTCTATATTTATATTATATCTATCTAATTCTTACTTAACATAATGCATTTCTGTGTTGTCCAGAATATGTCTTGAAATGACGTTTTCTTTGGCAAAGGTCAAAATTTCGTGAATTTCGTTAGTTTGTTCAGTTAACATTAAAATATTATCTTCTATTAATAGATAATATTGATTTATGATTATGGTTTCCAAATTTTTTTGATCATTTGCCCTACTGTTTAATATGTAGCTTTGTACGAGATCTTTCAATTCGTTTACCGTATACTGGTAATATTGTTCATTAATTTTTACTTGTTGGTTAAATTTGTTAATTAGTTCAAACTGTCCATTTTCATTACGTTGGATAGCGTCTTGAATATTTTTGTAATCTTCTTGATCTAAATTTCCTGTAATAGATCTGATAAATGTTCCTAAAGGGTTAAATAGTCAATCTTTTTGTCTTTTCGGTATTTCTGGTAAAATATTTTGAATAGATCGTTTGAGGTTTTCAAATTTTCTGTCGAGACTGTTTGTTCGAAAGATATCGATAATTTTCTTTTCTTTTATAAGACGTTTGAGTTCGGTGATGGATATTCCAATATTTTTTAAAGTGGTTATTAAATCGTGGAGTTCGATTATATGAAATAGTTTTGTGTATGAAGTAATTACACGGTTCTTCTCCAAGGTTTAGAGCTACTAATCCTTTACTGTCGGTTAGGTCGAAGGCTTCGAGTTCCTGTGATTGAACCAGCCTGTGAATTAGACAATATATTAGTTATGTCTATTCCAGTACATATTTGAAATATTTTTAATTTTATTTTTATGCACTGTACGTTTATCTGTGATGTCGTGATCTTTTTCTACTACATGGGGTTTATATTTAGGTGAAAGTTTATCGCGTGCAGTGATTTTTTGTAAATTAATTGTTCTGGTTGAAACTGTTTTGGGTCGCTACGCTTTTCGTTGCGTTTTTGTATGTTATTAGTTTTAGATATATTATTTAGTTTAGCTATGTATGCTGCTATCGCTAAAGATTGTTTTCTTACTTGCTCAAGATAATCGCTTGTTTGCGTTGGAATATCTGTTGGCAAATTTTTAATTATTACGTGTCCTCTATGGAGTTCACATGGTGTTAATTTCGTTGAAGCATTTATAGAATTATTGTAGGCAAAGACTGCTTCATCCATTAGATTTGTAATGGTTATATCTTTGTTTTCAGAATGAATAATTCTGGTTATTTCGCTTAATGTTGAGTGTAACCTTTCAATTGGAGAGTTTCCAGTTGATGATTTTGCTGTTGTTAGGTGGAGGTTTATATGTAACATTTTTGCAAAATCCTTGAATATTACTGAGGAGAATTCAGTGGCATTATCTAGAACTTATAGTGTTCCAGGGGTTCCTTCCTTAGAAAAGAATTTCATAAATGTTCGAATTATAGTATCGGTTTGTCTACATTTTATTTCATAAACAGTTGCCAATTTCGAAAATTTATCTATTAATGTTAGGAATGTTTTACCTCTAAGGGCGAATGTATCAGCGTGAACAATTTCTATTGGTCCAGCTGGTGTTTGTGATAACTTGAATTTTACGTTAACAGGTTGTCGTTCATATTTATTTGTATTACAAACTTCACATTGCCTGATGTGTTTTGTTATCATTTGTTTCACGTTAGGAAAATAGAAATTACGTTTTATTTTCTCGTAATTTTCTACTATCCCTCGATGATATGGTATATATATGTGTATCGATGATGATGTTATTTTGTTCATCTTTCGATTGTACATCTACCTTTTTATGTATAGCTCGCACTAATTTGTGTTTTTTATATTTATCAAGGTGATCTTGAATTTTGTTAATTGTGACGTGATCCGTGTAGATTTCCGTTAATTTATTTGGATTAGTGTGACTATTTCATTATTATATCAAGATCCGTTAAAGAGTAACTTGATTTTTTGATTGTTACGCGGTGGTGTTTGTTGAATGTTACCACTGCTTTTTCACATATTTCTGGACATCTGTCATCCAGTTGTAATATGAGTTGATTTCGAAATTCGTTCACTATAGTGATGAAGTTATTGAAATTCCGTTATTTTTAATTGTTATTTCATTGTCATGAGTAACATTTATTTGATATAATGAAGATAATTCTTCAGTAAAATTATTATTTTCCTTTTTGACTAATGAGAGCGACTCATCTTGTCCATCGGAATTTTTACCTACGGTGGTTATTGAATAGATTGTATTTGGGTAAGTTAGTGTATTTCTTTTTCAATGTCATTATTATTTATTACTTGGAATTTGGCCATGTATGGTTGGGAAGTTTGGTATAATCCCTCTTAAATAAATATATTTTGTCCTAGTCTTATGTCCGTTGTATAGAACTGACCTGTTTCTAGTGTTATCGGTAAGTTAATGAAAGTTTTGGTTTCCCCGGCAATTATTACAGGTTTAATTATAGAAAAAAGTTTAACATTCAATTTCAGTGTTATCTCAGGTGTTACTAGGGATTTATTTTGAGTATCAAGTTTTGCATTGATAATGTTTAAGTTCTCGTATCCGAATAATCCATCGTAATATTTATGGAATTCAAATAGGTAGAACGTTAAGCGAGTTTAAATTTTTTTGAACCTGAGTTCGATTTTTTGAGTTATTGGCTGTTTGCCAAAAATTGATTGAATTATGAGTTTAACAGGGTAGACAGGGTTTTTGAATTTTATATGTGGAGATATAAATGATTTGTCCGAACCTGTGTCAACTAAAATTTTTAATGTTTGATTACCGATGGTCAATAAAATGAATGGTAATAGACTTAAGTGTTTGATGGTTTTCATGAGGTTGAGGTTTGCTGTGAGGCTTCCTCGTAAAAATCCTCATCATCAATGTTTGATTCAAGATTGTATATGGTGTGTTCTTCCGTTTTAATTTCTGGTTTAGGAATTACAGAGTTTTGGCTTTTCCGATTGTTTGGTTTCTTCAGTTTTTGGTTTGAAGGGATTTTGATAGAATCTTGGTTTTGATTCTTCCCGAGAAACATATGTATTTTTTAATTTAATAATATTTTGTTCTTTCATGACAAAATCAAGAGCTTCGGGTAAGCTTTTAGGTTGAGATGCACGTAATGCACTTCCCAAAGGCTCCTTTAAACCCGCTTGAAATATTGTCAATCCAGTATGTTGATGTTGAATTACTAATTGTTCAATCATGTCCTCTTTGCCTTCGTTGTTCAGGCGGACCTGCGATTTGAAAGTAATGTGAGCAGAGTTTGGATTCGCTCGTAGAGTTTTTCAGGCTCTAAATTTAATTTTATTAACATATACAATTCAAACTGAAGATTGGATTCATCTCTAGTATCTGCGTATTTAGATATGAGATGTTTACGGATAAGTTGCCAATCAGAATTTTTAATGTTGTGCGCTGTCAATGAATGACTAGCCGCACCAGTTATTTTGTTTCGGATATTTTGCAAAACTACTTGATAAGTTTGTGTTTTATTTATTTTTTCACAATTTTTGTCTATTTGATCTACCCAGTTTATGAAATGAAATAACTCATCCTTTTTACCGTCAAAATTCGGTAAAGATTTTGTTATAATTACCACTTTGTAGAGATTTAAGACCTCCGCTACTTCTTCTGCCATTTTAATTTTTTGCAAATCAACGAAATTATATTTTTGATTTTGAACGATTTTATGTTTATTGTGATCGCGTTGTTTTTCGATTTCCTTATTAAAGAGATCAAGATTATTTTGTGATGTCAGTAGTTTATTCACAGATATTGGTGACACTAATTTTGTTTCATCGTTATTTGACATATATAGAAAGAAAGAAGTAGAAATTTTAGTTTAGTCGCCCGTACGACTATTTTTAAAATAATTAGCGTAGAGTTTGATACGTAATTATTATTCAATATCGTTGTAGATTTTGATATATTGATATTGTTTTAACACTGTCGTAGAGTTTGATACTCGAGTGCAAAAAAAAGTTTATTTTACAAGTATTACGTCACTTGGGTTTCAAATTTCAATAATAAAAAAATAAAAAATTGTTAGTAATTTAAATTGTGGAATTTGTGTTAGGAGTAACAATATGATAATTTGTTTTACCTTATTGCCAAAATTATGATGATTGTGAATAATATCATTCTCTCAGTGTTGATCATTCACGAAAAAAAAATATTTTCACTTGATTTTATTGAACTTGTTTCACTTTTTTTTTTATATTCGTTTAGCTTACCGTGGGTCGGGACCAATCGAATTTATTTAATTTTAGTTAGTTAGCACTGTTTTTTTTTTACTTTTAAAAAAATACTATTAAACTGCGCCAGTTAAATATAACATAAAAATTATAAGAATATCAACTGCGCCAGTTATGTTTGTGGCATAACAAATTTATATTACTTGCTGTTGCGGAGGGAAACACCCAGTAAAATATACAACACTAACTATACTATAGTTTAATAACTTTATTAATCAATTTTATTTATTGAAATGAACATGAATAAAGATATCGCAAACCCTTTTATATAATTTTGGGTTTGCGTTTACATTAAAATATTATTGATACATAGTTTTTGGTTTACATATATTTGATACATTGTTTTTGGTTTACATATTGGTACATTTTTTTTATATCGATGCTTTGGTACATAATTAGCTGATGCTAATTTTGTATACATGTCGTGTACATGTGATGACATCGCGGTTTACACATTTGGTGCTGATTCGGACTTTCTTGGTGTAGTCATACATAACTACATCCAATAAGGGAACTGCTCTTCATAATGTAGTAACGATACATTCAATCATCGAAGGAGTGTTCAACAAATTTCTAGTAAGTACTATATGCGATGCGCCAAGTTCACACATTGTTTGCCTAGATTCTATCTTAAAGTAATAAAAGACGAATACAAATATATTTATCCGCATATATAGAATATATGAATCATCTCTAATATTTATTATTTTTTGGGAGAAAACCCTATAGAAATAACTTTATCGGGGTTATGACCTTAAAACATAAGTGCAATTGCTATCCTATAAATACTACCGTATAGCTTATTATCGTTTCATGAAGTTGAAGGTTTCATCTATAGGGTCATTTGCACTAATATAGTTTCAATAATATTTTTATACGAATAATCCCTAATGTTAACAAATAATATTGATTAAATTAAATAAGTTAAAGTTAAATCAATTTCAAAATTAAACAAATTACCTAAATAAAATAAAAGCATAACATAATTTCATAAACGTAATTGAACTCATATTCAAACGAAACCTAATGAAATCTTTTAATATGACGTAAAGAAATTGTAAATTGCAAAACCAATAATTTTTGTTACTCAAATTTAACCGTGCAATTTTATACAATCACAAAATACAAATTAAACGCAGAAAATATGTACCTATGTACCTTGCAAATGATAACAACAGCTAAAACTTCGCTTCGCCATACTAGTAGAATAAGGTCTAGGAGACACCCTATACGTGAGCGGTTTGGTTTTAACCACTGCACTCCCTCAATGCATTCCTCGTGGAATGTATCCTCAAAATATTATTATTATTATTAAAGATGGCTGGAACCCAAGCAGGTCCCACTCTCCAGGAGCATCCACAATATAAATCTCTGCACATTTCAAATGATTCAACTACAGTTTGCGAGGCACGATGAACATCAGGCAGGTCGGTAAAGTGTATATTCCATGCGTCAAGTACTGCGTCGATATTGACACAGTGGTTTCTATTCCGGTCCTGAATGTTTGGTGCAACCCGGTAATTCCTTTAAAGAAATTATGTGCAGTGCGTCATCAGTGATCGATGGCCTAGCTCGGTTCACGATTATAGAGTATTAAGATGCTCCAGGCTTGCACAACAATAGGAAATTGGAGAGAGAGTATTTCCTAAAGCAATAAAAATTATTAGGGGATAGTGGATATGGTTTACGAAAATGGCTGATATCTGATATTCCAGGACAGAAGTAAGATTTTTGAGAGCATTCAAATCGACGCGACGAATGGTTGAAAATGCTATGGGAAAATTAACAGAATAATTTCCTTGTCTGAATTATTGCCGATTGCAACCGATAAATGTACAAGTCATACTTAAGTAATATCACATTACTTAAGTATGACTTGTACATTTATCGGTTGCAATCGGCAATATCAATTAGCTTGCGTAATATACCACATTATTGAAAAACGCGTAGGGTCGGATCATTAGGCTACATACATACGTAGAACAAACTATGGAACAAAATTGTAATGAAAATAATAATGTAGGTGATGCAATGAAGTACGATAACAAAGAAATATTTGAACCCGAGGCCGTTGCAAACAGCAATTTAATAGAACAAATTTCATAATAATAAAAAAATATTTATTTGTTATTTAGTATGCACTTTATCTAATAAGACTATATAAATGGCTTCTTGGAAATTGTCACTGTCATGCAATTGAGTGTGTGTTTCTTGAGTTCCGCTTTGAATTATTTTATTTTCTCTTTGTATTATCGTAATTTTTCTATAATTGAAGTCACCTCAAGTTTCAGTTTTTGATTTTTAAACTCCTTAATGGCTTCGGTAAATGTATTAATAATCTTTGTTTGTTTCGGTGCACTGGCCGCCTATATTCATGACCTCTTCACAATTTATAATTTGATCTTTTATTTTCTGACTTTCTGACATTTTGTATTCTTTCAGTTGACATTTTGTATTCTTGGCAGAATGTCTAACATCGGATCCCCAGGATTCTGGTACATTTAATTCTTTCTGGTATCTTTACATCGTTAAGTTTGAGAAAACTTCGGATATCACACGCAAAACTGTTACTTGATGGCGAGTTTATGCGTTTCGATCTTGCTGCAAAATGTTCACCGACCATATATAAGCCAATCAAAACAAGCCATTTCGTAAACAAATTTCCCCTTTCGAATTAAAATAATTTCATGGCGAGTTTATGCGTTTCTATCTTGCTGCAAAATGTTCACCGACCATATATAAGCCAATCAAAACAAGCCATTTCGTAAACAAATTTTTCCTTCCAAATTAAAATAGTTTCAAATCGATGCAAAATGTGCAGCAGTAAATATCTCTTAACATAATTAATTGATTAATTATTCATGCTCGTATCGATTATATAGGCGAAAACTCCACAAACAGCGGTGGTGACAAAGGTAGTACCAAAGTCTAATAATGGACCATCCGAAATGGTCAAACTGAATTCTACGCGGTTGAAAGACGATAAGAACGATGTAATCTACTGGTTTGTGTTCCAGAAAACCAAATACATCTGGGATGAAGATAAAAGCAATTCAGAGGGCTCGAATTTCCAGTTCATAAAACGTATCGCGAATATATTGAATCGAAAGGACATGAAGATGAGAATGAAATTAGTCTAGCCGAGAAAACATATGGCAAGAATCAGATGACAATGGTTGTGCTAGAATTTTATCAACTATTTATTGAACGTGCCACAGCTTCATTTTTTGTTTTCCAAATATTTTCTGTCGGTCTATGGTGCTTAGATGAATATTGGTACTATTCTTTATTCACATTGTGCATGTTAATTGTATTCGAGTGCACGTTGGTTCAACAGCAGCTAAGAAATATGGCCGAAATCCGTAAGATGGGCAATAAACCATACATGATCAATAAAATAAAATTTATTAAATTAATTAAAATTTTATTTATATGTACTTTTATACTTTTATTTCGGTTCTAAGGTCGTTTGGTTTTCTAATATAGTCTTAATTCTTGATTATTATAACCTTCTTCTGGTGCATCCTTACAAGGTACGCACATACATACAATGATTCAGTATTTAGAGTGGGTTTGGTTGTGAAATTACAGTGTGTACAATTCCCTCTTGAAAGATTTCAAGAATCAAAGTTTTATGCAAAGAAATTACCAACAGTAGTATTTTATGTGATATATTATCATCATACTTGCTTTGCAAATAACATCAATTTATTTACATTATGTCAAAATTATGTCAAAATTACGTCAAACTGACATAATTTTTGACAACCGCAAATTGAGCAAAAAGCCATGTACCAACATATTAGAATAAAAAGTGGCTAACTTCACCCCGCTTTGCAGACAATTTTGCAGCAAGATACAAATGGTGAAAAATACGTGAACTCACAAATTCACTATATGGAGCCGTAAGTCATGTTTTAATTTTATGGTTTTTATGTTTTCAATGCATAGCCTTGATTAAAAAAAAAATTTAAGAATACTTAATTTTTTTTTATTGTTGTTGTTGTTAAAAATACAGGGTGTCAAATTTTGAGAAAAATGATAATTATGATGTTGTATTTATGGCAATAAAAAGAAAACTAATTGTCCGATAATTATGATTTTGGACTCACTTTAAAGATAAGTTAATAGCAATTAACAAAAAAATATAAAATTAGTATGTTGTTTAATTTCTTCTTCTTTAAATTTCCCGCCAAAATGTTCTTTTTCAATTTTCTCAAAAACTTATTTTTTTTTTTTTTTTTTTTTTTTTTTTTTAAATTTGGCAACTATTATTTTACAACATATTAAAACACTGGACCAGCGTTATTTTTTATATTCTTGCAAAATCTGTTTTAGTAAGAGCATTATTTCATTTTTATATGGAAAAACTATATTTGAATAGATATGTATATCTCTTTGTTTTGGAATTACATATTTACAAAAAAGACAGTTCAGTTAAATTATTAGTATTTATTTATTTTCAAACCCAAAGATAATTTTACTTTATTGTTTAAAATTCAATCTTATTCTAATTAAAAATCACAATTTAAATTTAAGATAATCATCAGAATTAGAATATTTTTTACAATTCAAATAGCCATCCTCTGTTGGAATGAATGCGTGAAAACCGTGAGTTCCTTTTACTGTTTTTAAATTTTCAAACCTAGTTGCAAGTTTTCTTTGCTTTGATTTATGTTCTGCGTCTGAACAAAATCCAAAATTGATATCTGTTTTCAACGTTTTAGCCCATTTAAATAATTCATCTGCATTGGTTATTGTACTGCCGTATTCCATTGTGAGACTAGCTCTGGATGCCATTCTTTTGATGGTACCCCCTACTCCATCACATGGACCTTTTCCATGAGCTGTTGCATGAAAATGCCATTCGCAGTCAACTCCAAAATCCTCTTTGTGTTTTAGGATGTTCTTAAAATTTTTCTTATTTTTATAATGCGTGACTGCACCATCGGTAATATAATAAATTTTAGATAAACTGGATATTTTAGTTTTCAAAAACTGCATTAATTTCTCAATAAATAAGTGAACCGCTACAGTATCGTGGTGAAGACAATCCGATATTATAACGAAGGTGTGGTGATGTAATTTGCCTTCTAAATTTTGGTAAATTACAAATGGATGAATAGTCGCTTGTTTATTATTCCAATGAAAACCTTGTGCGGCATTTTGCATTATAAATTCATAATTTTCTGCAAAATCACATAAAACTATCACCTCGGTAGACTTCAGCGCCAATTTTTTATTTTTTAAGAAACTGGACTGCTGAAGTGACATGAAGTAATAGATTCTGCATCTTATTTATGAAATAATCCAGAAATACATCTAACGGTTGTGAAAAAGTTTCCAAATTGCATCTGTCGGTAGAAACCCACTGATTAAACTTTAACTCAGCATCCTCGCAGCCATGCCCCAGAAATGCATTTTTCAAATATTGTTTAAAGTTATCCAGTCCTGGGCAGCTTTCGCATTCTAGAAGGTAATATGTTGGTGTAGGCTCAACACATAATATAGATGAAATACAATCCCGGTAGTCTGCTATCTTTCCGTTGGTAAAAGTTTCCATTTTGGTACCATAAATAATTAATTTGACATTTTGATGTATGGTACACACGCAGACTGTATGCGTTCCACTACTACCTGGTTGTACACAGTATTTAGGACGAAGTAGTGAAAATTTGGAAAATCCAATTTTTTTTGACTCATCGCCCTGATGCAACGACTTATATCCCTCGTAGCATTCTTTCAGTGTACACATCATTAGCCGCTTTTGAACTTTAGCCTTATCGATAGTTAAATAATCGTTTTTACCGGGCATTATCCGACTAACATCATCATCAGTGTAATAAGATAATACAGCTTGCTTCAGCTCATCACTTATTCGCTTTCCTACTTTAGTTGCTGGACGACTTAGTGGACCGTTCTTGTCCCGTACATCTTTAGCTGTTCGGACCATATGTTGCGTTGCGTTGAACTCGCTCTGAATTTCTTGCATGGTTAATGATTTTGGCAATATAGTAAGTAACTGAATCTTATCACTGGTTTTCTCCAGTTCTTGGAATTTGGTTTTTAGGTCACCAATCAATTCATCATATAGTTTAATCTTCCTTTGGTCATCGGTTGACTGATTAAAAAGCGGCACGATTCCCGAAACCAAAGATGTTGATAATGTCATTGAAGTTAAACCGATTAATTTTTGCTGCTGCTGTTTTGGCCTGACTTCCAATGTACTCGGATATATAGGAGACTTCCCAATAACGGGTAACACCTCATTTATTTTTTCCAAAACAGCTATATTTTTGAAATAACACGCTTCACTATCACTACTATCATCGTCATCGGCTCTTTGCGGTGTTATAGGTGATGTTGCAGATGGTCCCGCAACTGGTGACAATTCTGGTTCTATTTTTCGTCGTTTGCATGTTAGATTTATATAGCACGTTGAACAGATATACAATTTATCTTGATTCTCAACCGATTGTGGCATTAATTGCTTAACATAATCCGTAACTGGTTTTAGTTTACTCGAACACTTTGAGTCGCGAAATGGTTTACAACACTTTCGAAATTTATCCATTATCAAATTTAATGCACTAGTACTTATTTATCAGTCACTTTAACACACTGTTTTTTTTACAAATTTTAAAAAATGTTGCTCCTTATTTAAATGTTGTTTACAAATAATCACAATGTCAACTAATCAAAATTTTAAATTTTAACTGTTATTTATATCGACAATATTTTTTTTTTGGTTTTCAAAAGAATTACTCATCGTTTAACAGGTACACCTGTCAAGTAAAAATAATCAACCCCCCCAATAAAAAAGGAAAAAAAACATTTTATTTAGTCTTATAAAATAATCTAAGAAACTAAAGGGATTTATGGTACTATGGGTAACCAATTTTCAAACGATATAAACCAGGGGGTGGCACTTTCCAATTCGGTGACTCATACTTAAATGTGACGCTAAATTGAATATTATTAATAAACAAAACAAAAAAATTAAACAGTAGCAAAACACTGAAATATCTATTCAAATATAGTTTTTCCATATAAAAATGAAATAATGCTCTTACTAAAACAGATTTTGCAAGAACATAAAAAATAACGCTGGTCCAGTGTTTTAATATGTTGTAAAATAATAGTTGCCAAATTTAAAAAAAAAAAAAAAAAAAAAAAAAAAAAATAAGTTTTTGAGAAAATTGAAAAAGAACATTTTGGCGGGAAATTTAAAGAAGAAGAAATTAAACAACATACTAATTTTATATTTTTTTGTTAATTGCTATTAACTTATCTTTAAAGTGAGTCCAAAATCATAATTATCGGACAATTAGTTTTCTTTTTATTGCCATAAATACAACATCATAATTATCATTTTTCTCAAAATTTGACACCCTGTATTTTTAACAACAACAACAATAAAAAAAAATTAAGTATTCTTAAATTTTTTTTTTAATCAAGGCTATGCATTGAAAACATAAAAATCATAAAATTCAAATATGACTTACAAAAATTTGTGATTTCACGTATTTTTCACCAAATGCATAAACTCGCGATCATTATTAATAGTTGAACAATTCAAAAGAAGTTTGTATGTTTTGCCATAAGTTTGCATAGACTTCTTTGTATTTTATACATTTTTTGGTTAAATAAAAAAGCTCGTTTCAAAATATCGCCCAACATGGAGGCTTTATATATTAAGATGGCTTTGACATAACCAACAAACTAATTGTTTCCCATCAAACCAATAAACCAAAAAAGGAAAACATGAACATCAATGAATTTTTTAAATATGGAACAAATATAATGATCATAAAACAACACAAAAAACGAGATAAAAATATGAACACAATTTTTAATTTCATAGCAACAACAAAAAGTTATTGCATAAAAAATAATATTGAGAGCGTGATCAAATTGTCCCTCTCCTAATCCTAATTGACATACATATTGTATATAAATTATGTAACCTTTTGTAACCTTCGTTTGTTTGTAAACAAAACACAACATTTTATCATATATTTGGTCGATACGATCTATATTTTTGTTTTGGTTTAATGAGAAATTTCCCAGCGTTTATCCGATTAATCTCCTAAATTTTAATTTATCGTAGTTATCATAATTTTTATACATATTTTTCCATGTTTAGATTTTGAATCAAACTATTTGATTTCTGTGTTGGAGTGAATGCAGTATATTGAAAGAGAGTATTAGAATATATCAGGTATATATTTGTATATACAAATTTAAAAGCGCAAATACATTAAATTAATGACAATTTTATAATCATAAAAATTATGTTTAATTAATATAATTTCGAAAAATAACGCTGGCCAGAACCTAATTCAATTCTATATCTATTACTTTAAGTAATCAAATATTAAAAGCTCTCACTATTAATAGTTCAACAATTCAAAATAAGTTTGTATGTTGAATTTTATTATTCATTAACGTATGTTGAATGTTGTATGTTGAATTTTATTATTCATTTATTGGATTGATATTAAACCAACCCGATTATTATTTTATTTTACCGTTTCGGTGCCCTATTCAAGCGGCCGCGGGGTTTCCGTGCACCCCTCGGACCTCCGTTTGGAGAGTCCTTGCATTTTTATCTCTTTTATCAAAAACAAATTTGTACGGTATTTCGGATTCAATTCAGCAATTTCTATTGTGACAACCTGCGTCTGCTTGATTCTATTTCTATAAATTCACTCGATAAAAATCAGGCTGGTTTACATTCAATCTTTTTCTCTATTCCAAGTACATTCATATGATTTGCATGAAAATATAAAGTAGGCATAGTCCAATAAACATTGTCTTTTTCAAAAAAAAAATGAATCGCCTTTTTTTCATTATTTTATTTTTTATAAACTTCGCCGCCAAATTGTGAATTTTTTTTTATAACATAGGTGTCTTTTCCACACCTATTTTTTCCATTAATGGCTGGTTTACATTCAATCTTTAATCTTTTTTCCAATTCTATTCCTAAATCAAATATGTAAATAAAATAGTATAGCTATACGCTTATAAATGGAAAAAATTAATGGGTGTGGAAAAAACCACTATGTTATAAAAAAAAATTCACAATTTGGTTGCAAACTTTACAAAAAATAACAAAATAATCAAAAAAAGACGAACCCGTTCATTTTGCTTTTGAAAAAGGCAATATTTATTTGACTATGCCTACTTTTTTTTGTCATGCAAATCATATGAATGTACTTGTTTCTCTTACGTACATTTTATGGAATAGTGAAAAAGATTGAATGTAAATCAGCCTTTATAATCGTATAGCTATACCCTCTTTTATTTACGTATTTGATTTAATTAGGAAGAGAATTGGAAAAAAGATTAAAGATTCAATGAAATTTTATTTTCGATATTTAACGAAATGAGGAAATAGAAATATTGTGCATATTTATTCTAGCAGACTGAGATAACAATAGACAAAGCGTGTTAGCGTACAAATTTGTTCTTGAAAAAAGAGACACAAACGGAAGTACTTTTTTCTCATCCGATTTTTTGATTGTTTATCTCTGCTTGTTATAGGGCTAAAGCAAAATATATCGACTACATGGTATTATATTGCGCATACGTCAAACATTTAAATACCCAAAAAGCAACATCAATTGATCAACATGGCGGCACTAGTCGCATATATTTCTATTTGCGTTTCACTTTTAATATTCACGTTTGGTAATAAATTATTTTTTTCTCAAAGAAAACCTGATGTCAACATTTAAGATGAAAGATTTAGGTGAAGCGCGTTGTGTATTAGGTCTACAAATAACATGCGATCGCAAGAATGGTCTAATTTGGATTGACCAAGAACAATATATCAACGGATGATGTCACGTTATAATATGGCGAATTGCAATCCGGATCAACGCCTATAAACATCAATCAAAAACTGTCAGCAGAGTTTTGCCCAAATCAAAAGTGCCGTCAACGCAGACAATTTTGCCGGATGTGCAAAATGTAAACATTCTAAAGTGTCCACCGTGTTATATTAGGAACTACAAATTTGTATTCGCGTTTAAAAGTTTATCTCTAAAGTTGTATATAAATAGCTTTGCGTTTGATATTTATTTATGTTAGTTCATTGTTGCTTGCGCAGTACAAACATGGCTAAATTGCTACACTTAATCATATGCGTTGCACTATTAATGATTCAGGTTACAAATAATATTTATTATTCAAATCAACTAAATTAAATTAAAAATGATAATCTTTTCAGTTCGTCAGTTCATTTCCTAATAATTCGGAAGAGGGTAGCGATGTAGCTGATGTCGAAGCTGCAGATAATGGCGAATCAAGTGGTTCTACAGATTCAGTACAATTTGATGACAACGGAGTACTTCTTCGCACAAAAATGCGATATTTACGTACATAAGTACGCAAATTACGAAATTAATTGTAAGGTGTTTGATAAAATAGCCGTTTGTTAAATAAAGAATTATTAAAATTGTTTAACTGTATTTTTAAATCGGATTTAAATAATTCTAAAACATAAATACATTCATAATCAACAATTTTTGGCTAAAAAATAATAAGCAGTTGAAATAGACGATAACCTTAATCTATACATATTTACATTATAAAAGCCGACAGAAATAAAAATAAATATCTATGTTTATATGTGTAAGTTCACTAAGTATGTATATAAATGGTGTCCTAAAGTGATCTGATATTTTAATATTTTCATAAAATACATTTTTCATTTGAATATTGAAAATGTTTTTCAATTACATGAAAGTCAAAACCACCTCGGCCATGGCAGCACATATTAATTCTTTTAACCCATGACATGTTTTTTCTTTTAAATTAAAGTTGGGCGGATTACTGCAGCACGACATGTTAATGTCTGCGAGCAAATTTTAGCAATGTTGCACCGCAATTTATCTTTGAGGTCCTCAATACAATGCTCATTAGCGTATTAGCGTTGTTTAAAATGTTAGAGCTCCATGCAAATTGTCGGCAACTTAATTATCAAAAGGTTGTATTAACAACTTCACACAAAATTCTAACAGAAGCAAATTTAGTTTGAAATCGCTAATTTAATTCGAATTTACATAAATGGTGACTATATAATTTATATTTATTAGGCATTGCGCTTATTAATTCTATTCAAACTAGTTAATGTTAAATGACAATTGTGCTCAAAATTCGTTCAAACCAAACGTTGTTTTTCGTTGTATATGAATTCAAATATTAAACCTGGACATACATACTTAATTTTATATTTAAAATTATTATCATGGATTAGATTGTACTGCGTTTCACTTGGTTGGACCTAAAGCAGAAAAAATAAATACATTCTATATATATATGTATGTATATATTTTTTTAAATAGTTCAAGCTTTCAAGGATAATTTAAAAATAATCAAATTATTCTATTTTCAATATTTTTATTTGAATTATTTTTTTAGCTAAGAATTAGTTGTAGAAATTTAATTTTGAGTTAAATTTAATTTCGATTCTAAATAGAATATCGGATGTTTTTTAATAGACTAATTACAACCCTGCTGGCACATCATTTATAATTCATCGATAAATGTTTCGTTTATTAACTGAATTAGTTATATAAATACATTATGGTATACGACATACATACAAACATAGAAAATATAGAACAAAATACGATTTTCGGAGAATTCTATATGAACGCAATTCGAAATTTGAATATATAGTTTTAAATTAAAATTTCAAATGAATTCGTAGAAATAGGTTGTTTGTTTTATTGCATAAATCCATAAAAAAATTGAATATAAAGAAACATATTTTACTTAAACTAGATATTTTAGTTAAACTATACTCTTCCTGAGAATCCCCACCTATTTTCATTTCATTTGTTTTCGTAAAAATTCTATTTATCTCTGTCACTATGTGAAAATTGAATAATTTTTCATCTTAAAACGAACGAAAACATATTGTTCTTTGTACTCAGGTACATGAAAAAGTATCTTTGGTATCTTAATTTATAAGTTATTACAATAAATCTAAGACCAAAAAATGCAAAAAAAAAAAGTAGTTTTCATATTATTTGTATGGAGCGGTTTTTGTTTGTTATTACTCGACACATACATATGCTATAAAAGCACTTGACAGGCCAGTAATACATAGGCATTGATTGGTATTGAATAATAAATAATAATAATAAACAGTATTAAAGGCCATTACTGGCCCCTTACTGAGTCAACAACCCGGCTCCAACGGTTTCGATCCTGAGCATGGTCTTCATACTGTCTAAGACAATCTGAAGAGGCCAAGTCGTTCTCTACATCGTGGAGCCATCGTCGCCGGCAACGACCTCTGCGCCTACCATATGGTGGCTCTCCTTTCAGAGATCGCTGCACAATTCGTTCCGGATCAGCACGCAGAACGTGACCGAGCCAGCGTACTCGCTGAGATCTTATTTCATGTACAATATCGGGGATCTTCATCAGATCTCTGATCTCGATATTGTACAGAGCTCGGTAGGTACCATCTATTTCGCGTTTTGGGCCGTAGATCACACGCATGACTCTTCTCTCAAATGTTAGGAGCCATCTCTCGTATTCATCCGTCAGCGCCCAACTTTCACATCCAAACATAACAACGGGCCTGATCAACGCTTTGTAAAGCTTCAGCTTCACGGCACTTGATAAGTGTTTAGATTTTAGCAGTGGCCTTAGAGGATACAGAGAACGACTGCCAGCTGCCAGCCGCACTTTAATATCCTCACCCACACTATTATCGTGAGTGATAAGAGAACCCAAATATTTGAACCTCCTCACTCCCTCAAACGTGTGGTGGCCACTACTAAAATCTGGTGTGCCACTGTCCCTAAAACCTGAGATCAGGTATTTCGTTTTGGACTCATTGATCTGAAGTCCAACAGAAGCTGAAAACTCTACAAGCGGATCAAGTATTTCTTTCACTCCGTTGCTATTCAGTCCAATCACGCATATGTCATCTGCATATGCAAGGTATTGAATAAAATATAGAAAAATATTAATGTATGTGTGAGCGATATAATAGCTGAAAATTGCAAGGAGAAGACAACTCGAGGTATAGTAGTATTCAAATCTCGCTGGAATTCTGACAGGTATCGCACAGAAAAAATATGGCGGATACACAGTAATGTATTAAGTACAATAATTCATGTTGATACATTTTTATGTAGTATTTGTATTAAAATGGAACGTTTTTAATCACAAAATGTTTTTATAATTTAAATTATAATCACTGACACTTTTAAAATTAATATTTAATTCGATAAACTAAGAATTAAATTGAATATTGATTTTGCTTTTTATGTTGTTGTGGTTTTGTTCGATATGAATGTCATTTGGTCATTTATTTTCCCTAGTTCGTACCAAAATTAAATGTTAACATTGTTTCCAAAAGGCGTGCAATTTTTTTCGACCTATTAACTTTCACTTGAAATATGATTGTAATAACATAAATACATAATCATTTTGAATGTTTTGTGTATTAAAACTGAAATATAATTCTTTTTATTGGTTATTTATTATTTTATTTAGGTTTACTACCTACGATAAATGCGATCCATTAAAATTTTTATAATTTTTTTTTCTACATCACTGAAAACAGCGCAGAACAATTAAATTTTTTTTTTTTTTAAGATCTGAATACTACTATACTCGTATGTTAGTTTTCCTAGTTCAAAACAAAAAATGCATAGTTCGGATAGCTTAGCTCAAGTGTGCATCGATCTATTAAAACTCTTTAGATATATGTATATATATATATATATATTTCGAAGTTTAATTTATCGTTGGATTGTTTTGAAATTGGCAGACTTATTTAATAACACAAATTCAAAAACTAACGGGACTAATATACATTCAAAGTTTAAACTTTAAAATTATGCCCATTTATATCGGCATTGAGTTGATCATTTGAAGATGAACGTAAAATTGAAATGAGAACTGGCATATACTGAACGATGGTTCATATATATGGGTAGTAGAAATTGAACTATCGTACTTATATGAATAAATTGATAAAATTCCTATTAAAAATAATGCAATTGTAATTTCAATACACACGAGTCAACTATGTTAACCATAATTATACACTAAAATTAATATTCAAACACCGATAGAAAGTCTTCGGAGAAAATTCTAATTGAAACTGTTTATTGCATTTTAAGTATTTTTACGTTTGATTTATTATTCGTTACATAAAAACTAGAGAATTAGTTCATAGGGTTTAATTTAATACCAAAACCAAATCTGTGATGATTTTTCACAAAGTTAGAAACTTTGCAAATGTGTCTGCTTCAAATATGCACCGGGTTCAAATATGCACAATATCCCGTTTTCCTCATTTCGTTAGATCGAAAACAAGAAAAATTGGTAATTTTAGCGTTCAAATTTGTTCTTGATAAAAGAAACACAAATGTTTATAGAATATCGGAAATGCTGATGTTACAAAATACTGATTTAGTTTAAATTGATATTATTCATTTTTTGTGTTTTTTGTATAATCTTGTGTCACTGGATAAATTATTTAAATAAGACTCAAAGTTTTAATTTTACAAATAGTAAATTTTACAAATTCTACAAGTAGTTGTTACAATTAATTCTACAAATAGTTGTTAAGGTACTGAAGAAGACAAATGCCGAAACCGATGTACCATAATTGCCATAAAATTGTCACTATAAGGAATATTAACTATAATTAAAAAACAAAATTAAACTTTGAGTTTTACTTAAATAATTACAAAATACTGTCCTAGTAAAATTTAGCGCATGTTACGGGGATCGACAGCACAAATCACATATACAAGATTACGCCTTCCCGAGTTTCATTTTTGTATTCTACTGCGCATGACGTCATCTGTGCGATATATTTAAAATGTCGTATAGGAAAATGTAAAGTTTTTAAGGAAAAATAAATATGTACATAGCAAACATAGAATTCCTGTATAAATTGTAAATAAACAATTGTAATATTTAGGAAATAATTTTTTTATATTTTCTTTTTTTGGATTTTTGTTCAAGTATTTCTTTATTTAATTTTCTTATACGAAAGTACATTCGCGCTCTAAAAAATTATTTCTTTACTTTTATGTGACAGTCAATATCTTGTGACATATCTATAAGGAATTTCTGATAATCTTTTTTAATCAGAAGATCGTCTCCGTTAGCATCATTAAAATTTTTATCTAAACTGGCCATGTGCATCATCATGCCTTGTGTTGGTTTTGACAGCCCTCCTTCACTAAGATGATCTACCCACGAATAAGAACATTGGGGCTCATTTGCAGCGATTGTGGGATCTACTCGTATATTAGAGCGTAATAGATCTGGCGATATCGGCTTGGGTCCATTGCAGTCGTTTACTTCCATTTTTAAGTTTTTTTATTTGTCCCGAAGAAAAGATTTCTGCCAGTTTATTTTCCATTCTTTGCAAATTATTCTTTCCATGTTCTTTGCAAATCACTTTTTTGTAAAGCAATTTGAAGATTGTTTACTTCGTCTTTTAATTTTATGACTTCGTCATTTGATTTTGCCAAATCATCTTTGAGAAGCTGATTTTCTCGTTTAAAATTCTCCCTAAAACATAATGATGACATTAATTTTTAATTGAAAATGATGAATAATATAAACACATACATTTCTTCCTTTATAGCATCAAATTCCATTATATTAAGTTGTTGGCCTGACTCTTCTTGGTCGATGTTGTCATTGGTGTTTAAAAAGCCCATCGCTTCATCCTCTTCATTTAAAATATTTGTATTACTGGGCTCGGGTATTTTAGATGATGTTTGCGTAAGTAAAGATGCTATTAGTTTTTTATTATCTCTAGATTGGAGTCGATTCAAACGATTTTGGTCCCTTAAATATTGGCATCGTCTACTTTAGAAACTTGATGTAAAGTTGGCACAGCATTCGATTTCAAGCGCAACAACTTCTTAAATCCTTAAAATAATCGTAATTAAAATTTAAGTTGTATTAATCAACACTTTATTTAATTTGTCTATTTTACCCATTTCAAATTCCAATTTGTTTTCAAAATCAGCATCCGTAAAATGGATGCTACAAATTCTTGAATTTTTTGGATTAAACTCGTCTTTCCTTTTACAAAAATTTAACCATATTTTTAATATTTGACGGTTTTTCGGAAATGAATGATAACTAACGATACATTTTTTTTAGTTTCATTATTACTGCAGCAATTAAAAACAGCACACCTCATTTTTAATTTATAAAATTATTAGTCACACAACACAAAATTCAATTGTAAACATACAAAATAAAAATTTGTTCGCACAGACGACGTCATTTGACAGACATGTTAGTTCGGCGTGAACATAGCCGACATGCGCAATGCGTAATCTCTTTATATGTGATTTGTGGATCGACAGCAATCCCCCCTCCCCCTACTTTTTAATATTGTATTAAAGTATCGTCTTTGCACTGTTCAACGGCATACGTCTAATTGCTATAAGCTCAGAGTTTTTACGAGTTAACATCCAAAATGTGTGTCCACGACTTCGTTTATTTCTATTAATGTGTCTCGAAACAATAGACGTATTTCAAAACATTTCCCTTTGCGGTCATTCGCAATCTACTTTGAGTACCTATAATAAATGTGAAGCTAAATTTTGACATTTCAAACATTTTGGATTTTTCATTTTGAAATTGATGATCATAAAATTGTATACCAATTTGTCACAAAAAATGAAGGTCATTTGTACCACAAATTAATGGTGATAATTTTGCAACATAAAGTATATTTATGCCGATTTTGTTTGACAAAATAAAGTCAACAGACAAACCAGTTAAAAATGATGTTGCGGTTCATAAAACAAACGCAAGATCATTATTCTTTGGTTAAATTGACTAACAAATTTCCCTCCCGAGGAACGAAATATTGTGGTCACCAAATTTAACACCGAACTGTCACAATATCATAGTAATACCCTTTTGTCACAATTAAATTATGAATATTTCGCGACATGCATTTGTGGACATTTTGTGACAAAAAAAAAGTGAATAGACAAACGGAAGAAAAATGTTGTTGAAGTGAATAAAAAAAACGCAAATATTGGTAAAATTGACTAACAAAAATAATCCACTAAGGTTTTAAGGTTTTTTTTATATAGAATACATATACATATAAATATATATATATATATATATATATATATATATATATATATATATATATATATATATATATATATATATATATTTTTTTTTTTTTTTTTTTTTTCCCAGTAGGGGGAAAATCCTCATGGACGTTGTGCCGGACTCTTACCGACTAAAAAACCCCCTACCTCAGCTCCTCGCAGCGCTCGGTACCACAAAGTTTGCATTACTTCGACCGCTGGATGTCTATTGTCTCCTTGTTTGTTCAAGTCGTTGTGCTCGCTTCTTCCCTCATTTTTATGGTCAATATTACCGTAATCATTTTGCTTATAGCGTACCAACTATTCTCCTCCTCTACCATCTTCGAGATAATATTCCGTGGTGTCATCTCTCCTACAGTATCGGTACACTTCTTCCTCGTTTCTTCCCACCTTGCACAGTACATTATCGTATGCTCTGGTGTGTCATCCTCTTCACAGTATGCGCAGTTAGGAGTATCCTTAATATGCATTCGGTACAGATAGCTATTGAAGCAGCCGTGACCTGTCAGGAACTGTGTCAGATGAAAGTTCGTCTCCCCATGCTTACGATTCACCCATTCCCTTAGACTCGGAATGAGCTCTCTGGTCCATGATCCAGTGTCGGCACTCTCCCAACGTGCCTGCCATTTTTGCATTAATTCCTCTTTGGCCTCAACGCTTGGTGTTCCCTGAAGAACCGCTAGTCTATATTTCGCCATTAAAGTGGCCGGTGGCATGTTTGCTATCACGAAAGCTGCTTCCTTTCCTACCGTTCTGTAAGCACTACATATACGCAGTGCCAGAGTACGTTGTACGCGTTCGAGCTGCTCGGACGCCCTTGCAATATCTAAAGCTCGTATCCAGATGGGTGCTCCGTAAAGTATTGCGGATAAAACAACTGATGAGAGCAGTTTCCTTTTTCCGGCGCTTGGTCCACCAACATTTGTCATCAATCCGATGAGCCCTTTTGTTGTCCGGGTCGCCTTTGTCGTAATTTGCCTTACATGCTCTTGAAAGCCGCGACGGTAGTCTAGCCATACACCCAGGTACTTGATGTGGGTTGTCGGTGTTACTTTAACTCCTTCCACTTTGAAAGAGATGGATTGGAGCACTCTTCGGCCTGCCATTACAACCGCTTCAGTCTTTTCTGGAGCCAATTGCATCCGATGAAAACGAAGCCATCTGGAAATCACCTCTACTCCCGCTTCCACTCGTTCAACTAGTTGTTGCTCGTGTCTGCCAGAGACAACAAGTGCTAAATCATCCGCGTACCCGACCAAATTGGCATCTTCGGGTAGCTGAATTCGAAGGATGCCATCGTACAAGATGTTCCAAAGCATAGGTCCTAGGATAGATCCTTGGGGAACTCCACTTGTAACCTCCATTTGGGTTGCTGTACCTCCAGCTTCCACAATAATTCGTCGCTCACTCAGGTAGCTTTGAAGTACCTTCGTCAGATATGGGCTAACTTTGAAGTTATTTAGTCCTTTTAGAATTAACTCCCAGGATGCGCTGTTAAATGCATTTCTTATATCTAGTGTAATTACTACTGGGATGCGCCGCGTATATTGTGTACCCTCAGCGGCTGCATCTACAAGCTTCATAACTGCTGCTATAGCGTCTGTTGTGGAGCGCCCTGCTCGAAATCCGAATTGATTATTAGCAAGTCCGCCGGCTCTATCAACTTCGTTGGCCAGTCTGTGTAACAGCAAATGTTCGAAGAGTTTTCCGAAAGTATCTAGCAGACAAAGTGGTCTGTACGATGTAGGTACACCATCCGGTTTTCCGTCTTTTTTTAGCAGAACTAGGCGCGCTATTTTCCAGATACAAGGAAACTCCCCGTTTTCTAGGGCTAAGTTCATCACGTGTAACACCTTTTTTGGGTGGATTTCTGAAGCGATTCTAACGGCCTCTGATGGAATGCCATCTGGCCCGGCACTTTTTTTCGTTTTGAGTTTCCGCCATGCCATAGAGAGTTCCTCAGATGTAAAAGGTGGGATCTCTAGCGGACTTATATTTCCATGTTGCACTAGGTCATGCATCGGGAAGAGAGCAGCCACTACGGTGTTAGTAATATCTGGGGAAAGTGCAGGCGTTTTTTGCCCAAACTTCTTCATTACAATCTTATATGCATCTCCCCAAGGATCCTCTTCGATTGTGTTACAGAGGGATTTCCAGCATTTCCTCTTCGATTCCGCTATCGCCTTCCTCATGTAGGCACGAGCGCACTTCAGGTTTTGTTGAAAGGATATGCCTGCTTGTCCGCTAGTGCGCCTGTTCTCCCTTGTAAGCCTTCGCCTGGCATGATTGCAGCGTCTGCGAAGTTCAGCGATTTCCGGAGTCCACCAGTAAACGGCTTTTCGTCCATTTCGATCCCTAGACTCTAACGCATCTTTACATGCTCTTCTGGTAGTTGCCACTAACTGTGCTGGTGATGTTATGCTAGAGGTGTCAAAATGATGTTGAATCGCGCTCCGAAGGCGTGTTTGACTCCTTGCTCCGACCTGCCAGCCTCGGTTGATGGAGACACTATTCCCCTGTAGTCTAGCTGGTACAGCTGTGTTTAATCCGAATATAATATATCGGTGATCGCTGAGACTTTCCTCGTCTAGGACTTTCCAATTTCGGATTCGGTTTATATATATATATATATATATATATATATATATATATATATATATATATATATATTTTTAGTTATATATTTATTTTTGTTAATTGATGGTGTTCATTTTTTTAAGTTAGTGAGCACGTTGCGTACCAATGTTGTAAAAATATACACTCAAAAATCATTCAATCCACGCCAATATTGTAAAAAAATACATTCAAAATGTATTCTAACCACGCCAATGTTATAAAAAAACATACATACAACGATAGTCGTGTTTTTTAATTCAAAAAATTTTCTTATTGGAATGAAGTTCTGGATAGAATTTTCTCATTTTTTCAGTTAAAATCCAAATGAATTTAATATTTTATCAATAAATAAGATACATTTAATGTTAAACTACACATTTTAATTCACTATTATCGAAATAAAATCAAATTTAACTTTATTTTTCAATGTTCTGGATAAAACATTGGTTTTTTCAAGTTCGCGATAAATTCATGGTACACGAACTCGAAAAAAAAGGGAAATTTTAAAAGGAAATATTTTAAACAAATATTTTTCATTGTTAGAAGTTGAAATTTATTCAAATAAATAGAACTTAAATTAAATATATTGGTTAAACTAAAAAAAAATTCCCAGTATTATTCCCGATGTTCTTATAGAACTTGAAGTTCTGTTAATAAAAAAACGCACTTATTGTAAATGTTATTCCACTACGCTAATATTGTTTTTGACATGCATTCCTAAAAAGTTTTGTGCATGCTAGTGTTGTTATACCCATACATTACAAATGCATTCACAAGCCATATTTATGTAAATTCTCCCCAAATAATGCTAAAAAGCCTTCAATTAGTCGCCCCGTCTACACAAAATATGTAGTTAATTGGACCACAGTCTTATGTCGAATTCTTTGGTGTTTTAAAAAAACATCAAATTTTCGTTGATGTTTTTTTCTCTCTGAGTTAGTAAAGAGAGAAAGAGAGGTGAATACTGATAGAACGAGGGAGAAATGTATTATTATGACGTCTTCCGTCGATTGTTTGTGTTTATATTTACGAAACGATATATGAACACGTGATAAAATTTCAGAACTAAGTGGTATTTCCAAAAAAACTTTAAACATTTTGATATACATATATCAATTTTGATACAATTTAATTCAACATTAATTTTATAAACACGTATTTTAAGAACAACAGAGAAACACGAATGACTACAAAGGACGCTTTGTTTATGGTTATATTTTTGAATTGACTCATAATTTTGTGTTGGTGTTAGTTCAAATGGAAGAAAAAATCGGCATTTCCATTTTAAAATGTACATCAACAAATGTTGTCAACATCTTTCGTATACATACATATATACTTTAGTAACTAGAATATATATATATATATATATATATATATATATATATATATATATATATATATATATATGTATATATATATATATATATATATATATATATATATATATATATATATATATATATACATATATATATATATATATATATATATATATATATATATATATATATATATACTTTTGTATTTCGAATACATCTATACTTTTGTATCTAGAAGGCATTTATGTATTCAAGAAAATACATACATAAATATCCCGAAAACATACCATGCCTTAATGCACCTCAGGCGAAATGCTGCAGAACAGGTTGCCTAAAATAAAGGTGCGTAACTGAGGCAAGGCAAAAATGGATTCTATAGAAAGAAGTGGAGTCAAGGACATAGCACCAGTAATGGTTCTGCAAGCAAGATTTTGTTGACGATTAAACTTGGCTACAGAAGCCTTCCGGTTAACTGACCACACACCAAAGAAGTGTACGATAATAGCGGAAGTAGCAGTGATTTATAAATCTAAGACTACATCCTAGGGCTTACACCCCGGCATTTTCCAAAGGCTCTCTTACATTGGCAAAAAATATGGCAGTTGCTTTTTGATGCTTGTAGTCCGGGTGATTCTTCCAGGATGAATCTTTTTGGTTATGTAATGGATGAACTTTCTTGGTGATTTTATTGGTTTAGAGTAATATATATATATATATATATATATATATATATATATATATATATATATATATATATATATATATATATATATATATATATATATATATAATATATATATATGTATACATATATATATATATATTATATATATATGTATATATATATATATATATATATATATATATATATATATATATATATATATATATATATATATATATATATATATGTATATATATATATATATATATATATATATATATATATATATATATATATATATATATATATATATATATATATATATATATATATATATATGTATATGTATATATATATATATATATATATATATATATATATATATATTTATATATATATTTATATATATATATATATATATATATATATATATATATATATATATATATAACCTAATCAATTGATTTCAAAATGGTTTTAAACTGGATATTAGCAGTGTCAAATGTTAACACTTAAGTGTCTGCAATGTTCACACAATACATAAAAATTGATTATGAAGTTCTTACTTTTGATGCCACTTATAATCATGTGATAATATTAATGAATGTCAAGTTGTTCATTTTTGCTGCACCAATACTATAGGTATATCATGAATGAATTAACCCAGTTTTAAATATCATTTAACATTATATATAATGGAATCAAAAAGGTTATCAAATTTCTGATAGAAATACAAAAAAAAAATATTTCGCGTTTATGTTGAATTTAGTTATATAAAACAGAGCGTCTTAGTACAATAACTAAATTTAATTGAAATTTGATTTTTAAATAAAAGTAAAATGGTTAAATTACAACTTATTTTATTCTTTATTTTTTTTATTTTACTACAGGTAACTAGATATTGCAAAGTATTAACTAAATAATGTTCATGAATTTATTATTGTTTCAGTTTATTAGTGGTAATTCTGTTGATGAAACAGCTAAACCCAAAAATGATGAGAATATTCAAATTGTGTTTAAAGATTCGAGTGAGCAATTACCAACAATAGAAGATCGAAGATATTTGCCAAATAAATAGTGTCAAAATTGCGATCGATGTATATGCTTGAAATTAAAATTAACCAACAAAATTAAAAAGTGATTGTGTTTTAATGTTATAAATATAAAGAACACTTGCATGTTCCATGCAAACTATAAAAATTAAGGTTTCGGAAGCACAGGGGCAGCCTAATTAATTGTTTTAATGTCTTAAAACTGAAAATCATAATACAAGACAACATCTATCACTATAGAACAGTGGAACCGTCAAGGATGACAACATACCTAATGCAATTAATGGCCGGTCGACAATTCATGGAAATAGTTGTCTATCGTTACCTTCCTATCCCAAAACTTCAGGTTTAACCTATTACTCAGTTGACAACACCTTAATACGAATTGCTTAAGAAGTGCTCTACATTTCTTAGTTTATATACATACAAGCTGCCTACATGTATCTATATTTGTTTATGTATTATAGACCACCACACAATTATATACAATTTCTAGAATTAATTGTAGTTATGGAGAATGGTTTGAACATCGCACAATACTTCCACAATTTGTCGGGTTCCATTTCTAATCTTTTATTTAATAATTATTAATTTGATGTTCACCACGTAGTTTTAGTTTCACTACATAGACTGCGGATGTATTGCCAGATTATATATAGGTACCCTCATTTATATTAAAATATACGGGCATTTCTTGGTAAATCTATTACGCCATTTCTCCAAGGTGCGTACACGATATAAAAAAAATATTCTGGTGCACAAAAATTCACCACGAAGTTAGCTATGTGAGTTGAAATATTCTCAACTCGAACAAAATTTCACCAGGATAGCCATATTAATAAAACTGCAAATTTCACGCAAAAGTCATAATATGTTCGTTATTAACAAAGGCTATAGTGATGAAATTATATTTCGAGTAGTGAATAGTTCAACTCATACAGTGCTGGGATGTTCTATCATCACTTCGATTCGCTTCGATAGACATTTGTGTCTCTTTTTTTACGAATAAAATTGTGCTCTATTGCATTTTTTGAATTACGTTTTCTCTATTGCGATCTCAGCCTGTTAGAATAAATTTGCAAACTATCTGTTTTTCCTCTTTTCACTTGCCATCGAAAATAAAAATATTGGCGATATTTTATCGAATGAATTTATAGAAATAGAATCGAGTAGGCTATGATCACAATATAAATTGCGAAATAGAATACAATTTTGTTCGTAAAAAAGAGACACAAATGTCTATCGAAGCGAATCGAAGTGATGATAGAACATCCCAGCACAGCTAACTTCGTGGTGAATTTTTGTGCAACATAATTTTTATTTTTTATATCATGTACGCACCTTCAATTTCAAGAAATGGAAAATTTCAAAAATAACGAACTTATATCTAGGGAAAGATACTGGATCACCTATTACAGAGAAATATTAAACTTCCTAATCAATTCCTAAACTATTTGAAGTGGTTGTCTGCAACAGGTTTTAGCCTATGTAAGTACTCCCTTGAAGTTTTTCTAGGAGGTTTTAGAAAAACACGTTTTTACTAACCACTTTTATAGACCACTTAGAGACGCTGGTTGCACTTATAAATGCTTGTCGGGCGAACTTTGAACATTTCCAGCACTAACCAATTTAAAGGAATTACGGTTGTATATTGGTGGTTGCGTGAAGTGGTATAACTAAAGCCTTCTTTGATCAAAAAATCCAATCACACCATTCATGTCAGCTACTTGCGGGACACCCTACATATACACATTTATTGTAAAACCAGAAAATGAAACAAAAATCACCGAATCCATCTTGCGGAAAATAGAAACAAAGCAAGCTGCGGGAAGTTGTACAAGTTTGACGTTAATAATTTTGTTATTATAAAACTTATTTGTTTCAAGGGTTGTTTTTGGTGGCAAATTAAAAATATCTTAAAGCCTCATTAATTTTGATTTAAATAAACTATTAAAATAAAATTTAATTATCTGCTTAGACTTATGGCTGATTTACATTCAACGTAATTTTGTAGATTAGGTCATCTTGAAGCAAGATAGCATGAATAAAAATTACTATGAAGCAAGCTAGACAAAATAATCGTCGCCACTATTGTATAGCAGATTGTAGGAAAAATGTATGTCAACATATTTGAGGTTAGGAAAAGTTCATGATTTTAAAATGAAGATAAAGATATACTTATATCGTATTTGATTTTTATCGTAGTTTTATATCGTATCTGGATTTGCTAAATAATATAAACGACGTTTTTGTACAGGAGGCGCTTATCCTACTTTTTCAATCTCCAATAAGTTATAATCAATATCCATAACAGCCTCTAATTTGGGACTGCTTCACCGTCGTTTTAACAATGTAAATTTTTTATAGTTTTATAGTTTTTTGGCTCATTGACTAATACTTAGAAATGTTCAGACTCGAAGTTAATCAAGAAATGTGACGACTTTTGTTTAAAAAATTTTGCGAACTTTTTTTTAATGAAGTTTCGTTATTTTTCGTTTACTGCCTTTCTTTCATAAAGTACCTGTTGTAAATACGTATAGGGCAGGAGTTGTGCAAATATGTACATATCGATTTTGCTTTCTTTATGAGATGGATGTATTGCCAGATTATATATAGGTACCCTCATTTATATTAAAATATACGGAAATATTTTGCTAAATCTATTACGCCATTTCTTCAAGGTGCGTACATGATACAAAAAAAATATTGTGGTGTACAAAAATTCACCACGAAGTTAGCTACTCGTCATGCCTTTGTGTCGTAGTATCTTCCCACCATAGTTACAACTAATTTTAAATCACGTTGTTGCGTCAGAACTTTATAAAATACAGGATCGAATCGCAATTTTTTATGCCAATTTAATATTTCGATTCGATCAATATACTGTGTACGAGAACGCAGAAATTATTTACGTTATGTGGAAAGGTTCTCAAGAATAAATATAATTCTACTGAAGCATGGAATCAATTTTAATGAAACAAATTTCACAGCGTTTGAAATCCTATTACTTTATTCAAATTTCAGGACCAAATACACACAAATGCAGACTCGTTACTAGAATTTAACCTCGTTTACCTCAACCGCGTCGAAAATTGAATATAGTAACAATAAATTTTATATGGCTTAACCAACACTATACTATTTTACTTATTTGAAATCAGTCGGGATTCAGAACTACAATTTTTAAATTCAAATACCTAACCAATGGAGGTAATCTTTTTGGAAGGTATACCTATTAAATAAATTATAGAAGACGGTTTGGTTATGAGGACTAAAAAATTATCTTGTCAATCAGAATTATAGATACATACATATAGATTTTAAAGAAACTGTAGGTTCCAACAATTAATTAAGAATATTTAGAAAAATCAGATAGCACAATGCTATAATAGTTCCCTAATATAGTTGATTTAGTGATCGCATTGAAAGGTACATAAATTTAAATATTTTGTAAAAGTTGAGAAAATCGTTTGTAAATAGCGAATTTTTATCTTGGTTCACATTAATTTATTTTGAGTAAATCGTTATATTCACCATACACACACGGTATGGATAAAAATGATTCTGTTCTTACAGAACGGAAGTGTTATCTTAACGAATACCAATTTCCATCTGAATTTAGAGTAATCTACTACAAACATTTTGTAAAATGATATACGAAAGAGAAGAAGTTCTTTATACCACGTTTACACCAAGTATTAATAGTATAAAAGTATTATGGCATAAACGCAAAGTAAATACTTTAATACTTTATGACATAAATAGAGATTTCAATAAATTAGCATAAAAACAAACTTTGTAATGTAAAATGTTTAGTTAGTTATGAATAAAACAATATGTTCGCATTAACGACCATTTTTTGAGCCGTAAAGCTCGCCTTCTATTAGCAATTTGGTGGCAGAAACAAATAACTCTAGAAACTCCAAACTGATTGTTGGTTGGTCTCAAAGATTCCGGGCGGGACCAACTTTTGTTATACTATAATAATACTCGAATGAGTGAAACTGAACAAGATATGAAAAATCTCATCCAATGGATTCGGAATTTATCAAGATCTTCTACAAAAGTCAATAGTCCTTCCTTTGGGAACAGCATCATATAAACCATCAAAATACAAAAATATCATCGCAAAATGTAGGGATACAACCGAAAATTGCACTATCACCAGAAAACTGCAATCATTCCATGAATATAAACAAATTCTTTACAATGGACTATGTAAAACCAATAATGCACTGAATGAATCCAACAACATAAACAAGCAAAACAAATCATGTAATTTCCTGAATGCAGGAGCCTATGAAAATGCTTGAAAATAAAGTCAAAAATAAGAGTCAAAAATCAGAGAAAAAAGAAATCGTATTGATACATCTACACCTCCCCAATCTAAAGAAACAGTTTCCAAAATTGTTAAAGTTAAAACCTATGATTTACTTTATTACGAAATTAAAACAGTAACTTCAACGGATAAGTATAATACAATGTTGATGAATGGAAACAACATTAGTATAAATTATTAGGAAGATGATAAATCTTGCAGAAAATGCCGAAAATGTTAAGTGAAGTAGGGCATTCTTTCCACACATTGCTTTGAAAACAATCAAACCAAAAAAATGTATTTTGGTGAAACATGCGTTCACCTTCAGTGCGCAGATGAAGATATTGAAAAGACATATCAAATCATAAAACACAATTTCATAAAGAAAACAATACAACTTTAGTAAAATATAAACACTCGAATGGAGAAGGTTTTAGACAGTCCTTAGACGGAAAAATTAATGAAATTCTTTCGCTAAGAAATGAGTAGGAATTAAATAATGCAACGCAAAAAATTGTACATATGGCATATATCGAAATCACCTTGGAAAAATACGTCCGAAATTGACAGGAGTACAAATGAAACAACTATCCAAGCGAAACTAGCGAACTTCTTTCAGAAAAAAGCATAACAAGTAAAATATAGCAGCAAACAAGACCCCATCAATGTAAAACTAAGGTGAGTAATCTCACTCAGCAACTAAGAAGAGAATTAAAGAACTAAGAATTGAACCACTGCAGAGTTCATCAACCAGTACATTAGGTGAAAAATAGGCCCAGAGATAATAAAGATTAAGCTCGAATATTTGCTGAACACCCAAAAAACATACTCCATCCAAATGATGACCAAACAAATGAAACCAAAACAATAACTGAAGTTGTATAAGAAAGTGAGAAAATCTCATGCTAGCTACATCAAATGAAAGTCATGAATCAGAAAAAATCTACAAAGAACCGCCAAGCAAAGCTCAAACGAGCTTGGCGTCGCCAATCTTATTATTAAAAATAAAATTTTTATTTTAATTAAGGGAAGCCGACTTATAAAATCAAATCTTTATTTTAACAAAAACCGACTTAACGGAAAAAACCAAAAATACATTTTTCTGAAAACGAAAATTGCGTCATTACAAAAGACTTTTGGGTAGTCTCTTTTTTATAAATCCGTAATTTATATGTTGTTGTTTAGTATTAGGTTTCTATTATGAACAAATAATTTTTATTTATTTGGTTTACAATTCTTAGCATTCATTTTTTGAGTGCCATTTTTTGCCGTTTCCATTTCCTTTACTTTTAGAATTCCGGGTCCATAATTCAGTATAGTAATATGCATTTTTGATGATTTCGGCTTAGCTATTGTTTTTTGTTTACCCGGAGCAATAGTTTGCCCATAAATGAACTGAGGAATAACGTAATGCAATTAAAGGTTAATGTTACGTTTTCATGACGTAAGCAATTAAAGGGTAAATCGTACACATTTCTAAAGTATATAAATACATATAGCTACCTGAAATGTAATTAATAGACACACACCAATTAAAATGTATCGAACCATCTCGCTTCTATTGTTTATAACTTAGTGTGGACATTTACAATTTATTGTTACATTAATATAGAACACGTATTCATAATCATTAAAAATTATGTTGTAATTATATTTTAAATTAGTGATTTGATCCACTTAATATGGTAAATGTAACGGTTGTGTTGTGCATAGGTGCCGATGAGAAAATAAAGTATTTAATTATTTTGAAGTATATATTGGAAGATGTATGTATATGGTAGCAAAAACATAACTTTAGTGTGGCTCAAGTCAGTGTGTATCAAGTACAGATATGTATAATTTAATGTACAGGTAAAATCGATGTTTTTTTTGGAAATAATCCAATCAAAAACATAGTGAACAAACATAATATGTGAGGAGTGTCTGAACTAGATCATTCTACTATCTATTCTACTACCTATAGGTTAGAGGTTGATGATTCGATTGAAATAGTATGTTACCAATTTTTACCCAACAATAAACCGCTACGTATGTATACTTAATTTAAATTTCCATCAACAATGTATACATATAACCAATTTATCATCGTACCATGCCTAGTTATCAAAGTGGAAATCCGTTGTTAATTCACAATTGCATATTTTAATTTAATGTTCACGCGTTTTTCGATTTCATGAGTAGTTCTACGATTGATACGCGTATGCAACGATTTCTGATTTAGCGTATTAGGTAACTGGATCGAATCACTAATTTAGTTTAAACACATGCATCACATACTTGGTCACAGGAGATTCTCTCTGGTAAATCTGGTAACTTATTTGAAACATCAGCGACACCAGTCTCGAGAACCGGTTTAAAGTTTTCTACAAATAACAAAAGCTGATATGACTTAGCCACAATTATTCTTAAAAGTACACAGAATAAGGTGTAATTCTCAGATTTATCTAGACATCTCTACAAATACCTGTTAATGGCTGTTAAATATCCATCTATACCTTTCCAATGAAGGGTATTTTAGTTTTTTAGAAAATCGTCCTCATCCTCTGAGGATCGTACCAAACAATTAACTTTGAGGTAGACACAATAAGACGGCATACTCAGGTTTATCTAGATTTTTCTACGATTACCTGTTAATGGAGCTTAAATACTCGTATTTTACGTTTTAATGTTTGTAACGCTGTTTTAAAAAATGCTGTGTTTTTTATTCAAATATTTTCGAGTTCGAATATAGTTTTGGATGAGAATTTTCTCGTTTTTTCAGTAAAATCCAAATGAATTTAATTTTTTATCAATAAATATGATACATTTAATGTAAACTATGTACATATATATTTAATATTATCAACATAAAATTAAATTTAACTTTATTTTTCAAGTTCTCGATAAAATTGGGGAACAACGAAATGTCATATCGATTAGACGTGCGTTTTTGGTCTCCTACATTATAAATAAATTTTAAATGTGTTGTTCTTTTAGTTTGTTAAATTATTTAATAAGAAAAGTGTCAAATTAAAAACGGAATTGTGATGATATTATTGCAAATAAGACGTTGCATTTATCAAAAGTGTTTATGTACTTCATATTTGTGCGTACATAATTACAAAAAAAAAAAAAAGAAAAAGAAACAAAACGTTAAAAACAAAACTCGAAAAAAAGAGACAAATATACTGTGAATAATTTGTCCTGGACTATTAATGTATGTGTATGACTTTCTAAATGAATATTATTTTTTGAAGTGGTGTCAAATTGGAAAAGTATGACATTTGACAAAGTATGGCACCAGGGGCTAGAATTCAAACTTCATCGAGATCTTCCGGAGCAATTTTTTCAAATTTTAAAATCATACATATCAGAGAGGCACTTCCGAGTAAAGTATGAGAATGAGTACTCCCAACTAAAAAGAATAACAGCCGGAGTACCACAAGGGAGTGTTCTTGGGCCAATCCTATATCTCCTATATACTAGAGATATACCAATTACAGAAGAAACAATGGCGACTTTTGCCGATGACACGGCAATACTTGCAACAGCAAAGAACATCAATGACTCCACTAGTAAATTACAGAGGGCTACTAACCTGATATGTAATTGGACAAAGCAATGGCGAATTAAATTAAATGAAGCAAAATCAATCCAAGTGAACTTTACAAATCAAAAAGTTAACCATATACCAATAATGATAAACTCAATAGTAGTACCCCATGCAAACATTGCCAAATATCTTGGTATGACTTTGGATGCTAAGCTTAGATGGAAGGAACACATAAAAAAGAAGAGAGAAGAACTAAACATAAAATTTAGAAAAATGCATTGGCTCCTAGGGGGAAAATCTGAACTAGCGATCCATAACAAACTGCTGTTATACAAACAAATTCTGAAGCCTGTATGGACATATGGTAGCCAACTCTGGGGATGTGCCAAGAAGACAAATATCAAAATCATACAAAAGTTCAAAATAAAATCCTACGATGTATTGTTAATGCACCGTGGTACATTCGAAACGACAACCTCCATCGAGATCTCAAGATTGAGCTTGTCGCGGATGAAATTAAGCATCATGCAACAAAACACCTACAACGTCTGCACCAGCATCAAAATCTGGACATACGCTGTATGCTGACCTCTAACAAGAAGACTGCAAAGAACCAAACCACTGGACTTATCGCGACCAGGAGGTCAGTAGATTTACTGTGGCGAAAAATCTGAGGGAGGAGTTACACTAACTGGGGATAATCACTTGATTACGCCGACTATTCAAAATACTGTATTATGCAATGTAAATTACTAAATGGGTACAAGACTCAGTCGTAATATAAATAAATATAAAAAATAAAAAAAAAATAAAAATAAAAATTGGAATGAATTAGTCTAATTTTATACATAATATTCATTTTTACTTTATTTTATTTTTTATTAAGTAATCAATAATAATAGTCGTGTTTTTTAATTCAAAAAATTTTCTTATTGGAATGAAGTTCTGGATAGAATTTTCTCATTTTTTCAGTTAAAATCCAAATGAATTTAATATTTTATCAATAAATAAGATACATTTAATGTTAAACTACACATATTAATTCACTATTATCGAAATAAAATCAAATTTAACTTTATTTTTCAATGTTCTGGATAAAACATTGGTTTTTTCAAGTTCGCGATAAATTCATAGTACACGAACTCGAAAAAAAAGGGAAATTTTAAAAGGAAATATTTTAAACAAATATTTTTCATTGTTTTATGCTTGATACTTGTATTATTTCACAATAGACGTCAAAAAATATAGTTAGAAGTTGAAATTTATTCAAATAAATAGAACTTAAATTAAATATATTGGTTAAACTAAAAAAAAATTCCCAGTATTATTCCCGATGTTCTTATAGAACTTGAAGTTCTGTTAATAAAAAAACGCACCAGATATTTACTTTAGGTGATGATTTCTAATTGGAGTGCTATATTTTACGACTTTTAACACATCTTATTTTAGTGTTGTGTTAAACAAAAAAAAGTTAAAATTTTATTATAAATGTATAAATATGAACAAATGTATGTATGTAGTATACAATATTCTTATCTAAATTATACATTACATTAGAACATTAGGGAAACAATACTCGTACAACAAATGGATAGGATTATCTGACATTTTATATTTTTTGTATGTCAGTTCAGATTTGAAAATGATTTTATTTTTCAATTTTCAATTAATATAATTTAAATTGTAGTAATATAGAAGTCAAATATTCAAAATGATTTGCTGAAATTATTTATTTGAAACCGAAGAACTGTTTCAAGAAGTTTGAACCATGCGAGGTTTGTATATCTTGTGTTTCTTATATATCTTATATTTTTGTATTTCTTTCTTTTAAGGACAATATTCTTGGTTGTATTTATTTTATATTTTATTTTATTAATTTTATTTCATTTAATAATACATAATTTTATTTTATCTAGTTTTTGTTTTAATAAATCATAAAAGTAGATTACAAACGTATTGTAAAATACATATAAAGTGAATTTTGCAGGGATAGAGGCGAAGAGAACGTGAACGAGTGTTAAACGCAAATGGCGGCAGTATTTACACTAATTATTATTCATTACAGGTCTACTACAGATCAAATATGGAATTAATAATAATAAATTGAACTAAATTATAGCCACCAAAATTTTAACTAATCAATTATAGCTTTGAATTTAGATTATAGTAAATTGGAACTAATTTGAATTGATTTTCAGAAGTATCTCATAATTTTGATCCAGTAAACTAATAAATTTTATTACAGAGCTCAGTTTTGCTGTCAAGAATTGTAAGTTGAAATGTTATTACTAAACTAATTATCATTCATTACACAGTGTCTTTCACAGCTCAAATATATGGAATTAATAATAATAAATTGAACTAAATTATAGGATCTCTGCCAGTTAAACTTAAATTTAAATTAATTAATTAAAGGTTGGAATGCAGAATAAAATAAATCGTAACTAATTTGAGTGGAATTTTCAGGAGTATCTCATAAGTCTGATCCAGCAAACTAATAAATTTTATTTCAGAGCCCAGTGATGCTGTTAATAATTATAATTGTAGATTATAACTGTATCGTCCTGTGTTACTAACAATTGGCTATACCAGGTGTCTGTAACCGAGTCAATTTCTATCATACTAACTGAGTCTATCAAGAAGAAATCCAACTGCAAGATTCCCGAGGTCATCTTCACTATTGAGCAACGTATAGCCCTGGCACACATAGTCTCCACTTTTAGGCCAGCGAGTTTCTTGAAGAGCAACGAGTTCCAGCCGATATTTTTCATGCAAGTGATTAGGCCTTCCAACGCTCCTGGTTTTCTAAATGACTGAATCCCCAAATCCATCCCCGCACCCAAATTGACCACGTGTTGAGAACTTATCGGTCAGCAACCAAATACGTATCAGCGATAGCATTGAGGAAGCTAATTGCCAGTTTCACTGTGTGAACTCTGTTTGGGAGGTACTGAAAACTTCGGTAGTCAGTGCTGCTCAACAGATTTTAGGTATAGAGCCAGTAATGGCCTTTAAAAACTGTTCTTTTTATATCTTTATTTTTAAATTATCAAAAACTTATTTATCTTAAATTGGAGGTGATACAATCCAAATTAATTTTAAATCTATCAAAAATTTTAATTTGTATTCCACACTAAAGAATATGCTACCAGGTACTGTAAATTAAACAGGATAAATGTTTTGAACCATTAGTAAACCAATGCCAAAGGGAATTACATATTTATAACGATTGTCGCCGAATGAATTTGGGTTGATTATGTCCCAAGCACACTTTTATGTCTGGTTGAACCTGGATATTTAAATTTTTCATTGTATCACTTTTCTCTTCAATTTCACAACGATCCCCCAAAAATAAACATATAATTAAAAGAATCCTTATTAATATGTGTTTCGGGCAAGTATATCTTATATTAATGTGGATTATGCATCATAATACTAGAAACTGGTGGTATCAAGTAGTGTACTAGATAAATGACCCAAAGGCTTTTTTACTGTTATACATTGAAATGTTGAAAAATGGATAATTGAGTGTCAATTTTACAAATTTGTGTAAAAATGAAGATTGTTGAAAAGCCTCTCCATGATTGAACCGTACTTTTTCGAAAATGAGGCTGGTGCTACTGTTACGATGAATGGATTGCGCTACCGAGCTATGATTAATGATATTTTATGGCAGGAATTGGAAGATATTGATGTGGACGACATTTATTTTCAGCAGGACGGCGCTACGTGCCACACAAGCAACGAAACAATCGCAATTTTGCAAGAAAAATATCCTGCTCGTCTTATTTCTCGAAGAGATGATCACAATTGGCCACCGAGATCTTGTTAAATCACAAGATCTCGGTGAGTCGAGTCAAGGCCTTAAAAATAGAATTCCTGAAGTTATCGAGGACATACAGCCGCAAATGTGCGAATTGGTCATGTAAAATTTCATGAAAAGGATATAGTGCTGCAAGCATAACCGTGGTGGCCATTTGGCTGAAATCGTTTTCAAATGTTAATGGCATACCTTCCTCTTTACAACGAAATAAACATACATTGATTTCTCTTAAGAAATACTCGTTTTTTTTAAATATCAAAATGAAACCTCTTATTGGGAAACCCTTTATAAATATATGTCAGGATTATTTACCAGTTTATGTATATCCTAAAAAAGTTTTATGGCTATAGACATTCAATATTTCTGCCGTGGTAATATTTTCTAATTCTGTATCCTCGAGTCCGACTCTAGTAACCTTCAAGTTCGGAAAAATTGCCATAGTTTTGCTTAATAGCCTCTTTAATCTCTTTGAGATGTACGTCAACTTCTGAAAATGTTTTAGTATTGGAAATATTAAAGTTTTGTAACTCTTGAATAGAATAAAATGAATGATGTTGGGTGATGCCATACGTTAAAGTGTTGTTTTAATAGTGACAATTTGTTAAATATTATTTTACCCCGAAAATCACTAATTTAATTTTTTAGTACCAATTTAAAGTGAAATAATTTAAGGTTACTTGATACAAAATTGGAACTTTTTGAGAACATACCTCATGCATTAGTGGCATTAACACGACATACACGGAAATTTTGTTACTTTGCACCAGTGAAAGGCCCCATACCTCATGCATTAGTGGCATTAACACGACATACTCGGAAATTTTGTTATTTTGCACCAGTGGCAGGTGACCAACTGTACACATTTGTGCGTAGAGCCATTCATGATAACATACAGAATATTTTGTAAAACCAAGTTCCACTAAAGCCAGCAGCGAACAACTTGATCAAAATAAGAATCTAACTATTTACTTCCAAAATGTAAATAGAATGTCATCAAAAGCAGTACAATACCATAATTTTGTGTTAAAAACGTTGTTTCCTGTTTATTATTATATATATGTGAGACATCCCTTAACAAAGAGATTCACAGTTCTGAATTCTTTCCATCGCAATACGTGGTGTACAGATGTAACCGTACCGGTTTGGCGAGCAAAACGCAGACTGGTGGTGCAGTACTCATCGCCATTAATAAATCAATATCAAGTGAATGGGTTATTCTATCCAACTTATCCATCAAGCACGATTGTGTTAAAGCAACGATAAATAAAAAGACAATGTATACTTGTACGTTGCATATAATCCACCAGACTCATCATTATCAGCGGATACTGCATGCTTCGATACCATCGTAAAAATTAACAACTTGGCCAACCCAACTGACTCCATTTTAATAACAGGTGATTTTAATTTACCATTAATTAGTTAGACATTTGATGTAGAAGTAGGTATACAATTCTTCCCCTTAATATGACATCGGAAAGTGAGTGTCTTTTCATCGATACTATGTTCGAATCAAATATGAGCCAAATGTGCGCTATTGTAAATGGTCGAGATATAATTGTAGACTTTTTAGAAAAATCACGGTTGGGTGTTTTTAATGTGTAAGTATATGTGTTTGTCCGGGTATCGCACCGTGGGGCTCATTAGTGGCATTGAGTTCTGGAGTAATCCGCCCAACTTTAATTTTCAATTTTATGTCACCTCAAGGTTCCCATATTGGCCATGTATTATCATATTCATCAACGGCATCAACGGAATATAGCGATGTGGTGTGATTTCAACCTGCTCAACCTCAACATGAATCGGAAAAAGAATCCTCTTATTCCACAGTAGCAAATGAATGGTACTATTTTAAAAAAAGTTTCTGAATTTAAAGACCTAGGGGACAGTTTATTACCATGTGGTTGAGTATATTGAATTTTCGTTCGCATTCCATCTTTCCAGAAATTGTTAAAACATATGGTGTAGCCTCCACATTACGCGATGTTCGAGATGCACGTACACATAATTACTTAAAATCTTAATTTTTTTTAAATTATTGATCTGGCAAATTTTAATCATCAACAAAACTAACTTTGCATCATTTTCTAAAGTACGTATCTATCTCCCTCCGATTAATAACCATGCGGATACCACACAAAACAAATAAGTTTAATTTCCAAAATTCTTCGATAACTATCTTCTTTTTTTCTAATAAACTTAAGAAAATAATTCTTATATACAGAGCCGCCGTGGTTTCCATTATAAATAATAGAAATTTAAATACAAGCCACCTTATCGAAACAACAAAACAAAACTTACATATTTACAGAACTTGAAATAAAAACGGGGTTGTAAGGTTTTCTTTAAAAATATAAATAAATTAGTTTATTTTATTTTATTCTACATCAGGTTCATTATGCAGTTGCATAACCGACCTTACATTGTGATTATAAACCGAATGGTCGCAATGACACGTGAAAAATTTCCAATTAGATATGAAGTAATTTAATCAGCGTTAATGCCATTCGAGCAACCTTGTATTATTCGAATGCAAGTCGAATTGAATTATATATTCCAAATTCACCAGATGTTAAATAAATATTTGTATTGGAAAAGGATGAATGAATGACTTTCTAGATTCAAGAAAAAAACTCTTAAACAAAATTCTTTGGTTTTTAATTCCTCTTATCCCACCTAGCCTATCATACTTATACATCCATACTAGTATAATGTGATTGAATTTAACCAAACTTTTTTGACATTTTTTTTAGTAGCAAAATCGCGGTGGCTTGGTTTTTTTGAGATTTTTTATAAAGCATATAGGTAAACATTGGAACTGTAAACATAACTGTATATATTCTGATCATAGTCATATTTGATACATATATATTCTTTTGAATGAGGTTGGAATTTTAATGACCTGTAACATGTACATATGTACATACATATATGTATGTTGTAGAAATATATTCGACGAATATATTTAAATTGCAGATATAAACTATTAGCTTAGTTTTTAATTATCAACAAGCCACGGCGTAATAGGTAATAACATTGTAGCCGCACCATATCGATATACGATAAAAGTTTCATATATAAGTACATATCTTGTTTCTTTATTATAATATTCAAGTACATATTATGTATGTATATGTACTTTGCTTATGTATATCTATTTGAATTTAATCAAAATAAGTATTATTCAGTTGAGGAACGTCCAACCAATTGGTACGCGGTTTTGGTAGCAAATACATAAATTTAAAAAATACAACGTCATCTTGTGATTCCAAATTATTTTTTTAAATAATTAAATTTAAATTGACCTACCTACAATGGCTCGATTTACGATATTATTTCTAATGGTTTTTACTATCGTTCATGTAAGTTTTATCAGATATATTTAGTAGTATGTTGTGGTGTGCTTAAATAAAGTTTATTTTTCGAATTGAAGTTGAATTATTCTACTAGAATTGTAAAATAAAAGTGAATTGTTTGTAGTGAATTTAAATATTCGTCTATTTCATATAATCGGGTGCACAAATTGTTGAACTAATATTTTAGTACGTAAGGGAGACAAATAAAAATATTTTCTCCCTTGCTGTGGGCCGTTTCTTTATGTTTACTAACTCACACATATTACTAAACGTTTTTGGTTACACTCTTCCCAATTAATAAATATTTGCCTTTTTCATAACTAGTTTGTCACAAGTGCCCGAGTAATACGGGATGCTGCACCACCAGAATCATTGCCTCCAAAGAATTTTATGAACCAAATTAAGGGTATTTTATCAGATAGTGCGCTTAAGGTAATCAAAAATTTTAAATTAATTAAATAAAATTAAAACACAGGTTAATTAAAATAATGTTGCAGCAAATTTCCACCCAAATTGATAAAGTTGGTAGCCAGCTACAATCAACTGTAGACCAATTAAATAAGGTACTAGCAGTTGATAAACCAGGTTCATCGCGCTAAGTAAAATTATTTTACATGTATATATTGTATAGTCACTATATACCTGATGTCCAACAATTTATTTCAATAATTTTTAATTAACTAATAATTTATTTTAAACCGGAGTTTATTTTTAAACTTCAACTTTTAGTTGATTTCTATATAATTAAATTGTTAAATGAATTTATTTAGCCTGTCCAATAAATCTTATTATAAATGTATAGATAAGTCATCATTTGTGGAGGTTTTTTTTTCCAGAAAATTGGTTGATTGGTAAATTTGATACGGGAATTGAATTGTTAATTAAGTTATACAACAATATTTTTAAGGTTTGGTTAAATTGTAATAAAAAACATAACTTTAAATAATTTTGTACATGCAGCTTCTTATAATTTCGCTATGACACCAACAAGTTTTATGATAATAAAATACGATTATTTACCTCGGAACTAAAGTCAAAAAACAGATCAAATCATATAAAACAATTGTCTTGTGTAAATTATTAAAACTTAGTTTAGTTTAGATTATCAAAATTCTTATATAGGTACCACACTAATTCTCTAGGGTCTGTCCGAATCGTTTTGAGTACTAAAGTAAAAATTTCCTCGTCGTAATATTTGATATACAATCCAGATTGAAAAAACACTCGTTCAGGTCTCTAGAATCGAAAATAATGTATGGCTTCACATATGAATTAATTTTATATGAAATTATGAAAGACTTAGTTCTGTTCAAGCATAATTTCATCACATAATGCGACCAACTTATCCTTAATGATGAGTTATAACAAGCCATGGTGGAAATTGTACGATGTTAAGACATTTTATTTGACATTTATTACTAGAAAAATTGTTTCGCTTTAAAACAGTTTTGACATACCGGAAAAAAATTTTGCAACGTTGTTAATTTCGCTACATAACTACAAATCAAAGTTTCGTTACGGTTATGGGTATATAACAAAAAAAAGTTAAATTCGTTGCGTATAATGTTGTTTATCGTTACACAGAATGCCACATTCGAGTATTTATAGAACAGTTTATATTTAGGTCGCAATTTAAGGGAATATGCGCATGCCCTTGTTTGGTTCCTCAGAAGCAGAAGCGGTTTATCTATCATATAACAGTCCTTTTTCTAACGTCAATTAGGTTCAAAATAATTAAAATTCCCACCCATCTTTTATTCATGTGAAATGGCCCATATTCAACAATTCGGGGAATTGGCACTTTTGATTTGTCGTTTCACCGGGTAATTAGTTTGGGCTACCATCGTAATAGAAAACTTCTACGCTTCGTATCAGGTCATACATTATGTGGTAACAAAAGTTATACAGAAATAAATTAAAATAATTTTTATTTATTTGTGTATAAATTAATTAATTAATTTATTATTAATTACAAGAAATATAAGTTTACAAAATACAATATTTTTCCGTATTTTGCTCTCAGCCCCGAAAAATATTAATATCCCGATAGTTGTTATATTTTACCAATATTCTTTAAATTTCTGTATAGAGAAGAAGATAAAGATGGGTGGTTCAGATGAGTAAGCCATGTGATAGTGGATGGTTTGATAAACCTGACGTAAATTTTTTTAAATTTTTGTATGTCGGTGAGCTGTGATAAAGTCCCAGATGGTCTGATACTCGTACTAAAAAAATTACGTCAGTTTTATCAAACCATCAACTATCTCATGCCTTACTCATCTGAGCCGGCAATCCATTCCGTCATGGCTTTACGAGACTATATCACAGCTCACCGACATACAAAAATTCTGAAAACTACTTAAGTAATTGTGTTATAAGTATAAACTTCAATTTTGTTGTTTTGGTATATTTTGGTAAGATATATACAAAATTTATCTGTTTCTGAATTAGAAATTGAATTTATAACTAGAGGTTTGTCAAGCAAAGCAACCGATTCGAAACAAATACTCTTGAATAGTTTGACTGCAAACAGCTCTGATAAATCAATAATACCTAAAAACAAACACAGTAAACACCATCCTGATAAAGAACTCGAGATATGTACATAAAAATATGTGGAATTGTCTAACGCAACTTTAGCACAAGGAGCTACGCCTTCAATCGTCTTTCTCAAAAACAGAATCCAAGGGAATGAAGAAAATGCGCATGAGTTTTTTTCTCAGATTGGATTACATATCAATGCAGATCAAACAACACAGGGGCCAAGTGGGTCACGTAATCCGCATTTCTCAAACACCGCATTTTATCCGCAGGCTCTCCACAGTTCGCTAACCATTTTCCACCAGTTCAACAGTTTCGTCAAGATAATTACTATAAATTACGGCAAAAATGGAACCTTTGGCGCGTGATGACGGTTTTCCGAAAGTTAACCTTACAAACATTTTGCATCTTTTCTTATTATAAAAGGCTGATGATTGGTACTGGGTGTACAAATCAAGCAATCCAAATGCAACATGGCATCAAATGAGGAACTCAATTTTATTATTCTTTGGCAGTTTTGATTTCGACGAAGAACAACCAAGAAACAAATTTTACGGAGATTCCAGCATCAAAAAGAAAATTTATTGGATTTTGCATTAGCGATACAAAAGTTGAATACACGCCTACAACATCGAATGACAGAAAACCAACTAATTTATCGACTGTATCAAAACATGAATCCTGTTTTAAGAAATGTTACCGTATACCCTATCAAAACAGCGTGCCATCAGTAGATGAACTTCGTGCGTTGTGTCAGCGATATGAGAATGTGGAAGCAGACGGGCTACGACCCCAGGCGATTTAACGATAGTAATATCAGACGTAGACCTATGGTGCATGAGATTCAAATAGAACCTATAGATTCTATAGAAGCGGTACAATTACATCAAACGCACAAAACGTTGGATCAGGGATCCATAAGGACGTGGATTCAATTATGGCATTGAATTGTAAAATGATCGAGGATACTCCATCGAGGCACAAAATCGTCCAGACAACCGTAACTTTACGAACGATCAAACGATCCGATTAATTCGTTGGAATTGTAAAAATGCGGGACATCGATAACAAGACTGCTGCAAGGACTTTTTAAATATATTTGCTTTGGATGTGGAGCAAGAAATGTGCGAAAATCAAATTGTCAAAATTGCATTAAATTTAAACCGGGAAACATGCGACCGAGTGTGTTAATGACGAGGGTACTACACTCGGGAGAGAAACCAAAGGCCCCAGCAGCTCCTCAAAACCAGACAAATTTGAGATCTCCGAACAATACACAGAATACCCAAATATAGCTGATAATCAAACATACATTTCATCAAATAATACACCAAACTGTCACAATTTGTTATCTAAATCTAAAAGACATATTCGTACAATAAAGTATTTCAAAAATAAAAGATCTTTCATAAAACAAACTGTTACATCAATTTACAAAAAAATTTTCAAAAATGATCCAGTTCCATACACCAAAATAATCATTGCGTCAACACCTATGCATGCTTTAGTAGACAGCGGTGCCTGTACGTGTGATGAGTAAATATTCTCTTCAGTTCCTTTCTGACGCTAAAATAAAATACAGCAAGCTCAACTTATACGCTAAGACAGCAGACGGTATACACCTCATAATACGTTACGTTCGATTCGCGAATACAAAAAATTAAGTCCTGCATTGTACCAAGTCTTGAATCCCCTGTATATCTATAGGAATTGATTTCTGGGAGAGGTTTAACATTGTGCCTAGCCTTAACGTTAGTGATGAGTTACCAGATACCGAATTAGCACAATCAAATTCCCATGTGCTGAACAGTGTAGAACAAAAAGAATTCGAGAGAATAGTAAATCTATTTCCCTCATATTCTAAAAATGGACTCGGTAAGACCAACCTGTATGACCATGAAATTGTTGTCCATAAAGACGTTAAACCCATTAAACAACGATACTATCCAGTATCACCGGCCGTACAGCAAAGTCTTTTTGAGGAAATCGATAGGATGTTGAGTCTAGGAGTCATTGAGACTAGTAAGAGTGCATGGAGTCCGCCCGTAACATTTGTACCGAGACCGAACGGAGAGACAAGACTTTGTTTAGACGCACGAAAACTTAACGCGGTGACAGAAAAAGATGCATATCCCCTTCCATTAATTGACGTACTGCTTGGTAGACTTTCCGAAACAAAGTACATAACCGAACTTGACTTAAAAGACGCCATCTGGCAGATTCCGCTTGCGGAATCGTCGCGTGACAAGACGGCTTTTACAGTACCAGGGCGACCGCTCTATCAAATCAGAGTGATGCCTATTTGTCTATCTAGACGATTTGATGATCATCACTGCCACATTGAGGGATCACTTTGAGTTGCTAGAGTTGATCGCAGACTTAATATTATTTAGGGTACCTAGTAGGTGAAAAAAGATTAAGACCAGCACCGAAAAAATTGAGGCAATATTAAACCTTCCAGCACCTGAAAATATGAAACAAACCAGAAGATTACTCGGAATAGCTGGCTGGTACCGCCGACTTATATTGAACTTTGCAGCAATCACAGCATCTATAACGGACTGCTTAAAGAAACGCAAGTTTGCATGGACGCCAGATGCATAAAACGCTTTTAATGGATTAAAGACACTTTTTACGACAGCTCCCGCGGTATTGATGAATCCATCGTATGACCAACAATTCTCTATACGTTGCGATGCGAGCACGGAAAGAGTGGTGGCTGTCTTATACCAGAAAGACATAGAAGACAATGAACGACCAATTGCGCGCTTATGTCGCAAAAGTTAAATAAAGCCCAAAGGAATTATTCCGTGACTGAGCTTGAGTGTTTGGCAGATTGGCGATTAAAAAATTAAAACCATACGTGGAAGATCATTATTTTACTTTAATCACAGACCATGCTATCAGACATCGCGTTCTAAATGGTAGACTTCCACGTTGGAGTTTGAAATTGCAGGGGTATACAGATTCGCAATTCAATACCAAAAACGAAAAGACAACGTGGTTACCACATATCTTATCATCATATGTTAAGGCAACGATTACGGTAAAATATTAGGTGTAAAAGACGAGAACGGTAAAATATTAGGTGTATTCCATGGCAAAGATATTCAAACAAAGTAAAAAAATAAAAAATTCAATGGGCAGTTGTTTTCAGCTTCAGTATGTTATTTTCTTCGAATATACTTCTTGAACTTTCCCTGTTACGGCTGCATTGAATACCATTGTACCACCAATGATGAGCGATCAGCGTAACGATAACAATTCTATGTACATATATGCAATATACAACAACAACATTTGTTTTTTTATATTACATTTTCGGTCATTGACCCAATTTTTAATTTTTATAGTGTTCATCAGAACCACCAAAATAGGTATGGATATATACATTCCTGTATACTTTCCCTATGTACATAATAAAATGATGTATATTTGTACATAATATCGATGTCTGTATATTTACTTGAATAGGTTGGCTTAAAGATCAAGTAGGGGGAGATTTCAAGTATATAGCTCAAATTCAGGAGAATATTATCTTTAGCTTGCTGATTATTTTTGTTTAATATATGCTATGTAAATTGAGAGGTCAGGAACCACACTGACATATATATATATATATATATATATATATATATATACATATATATATATATATATATATATATATATATATATATATATATATATATACATTTGCATCAGTTATTTTGCTTCCTATACATTTTGCTGTACTTAGAAAAAATTCTAAAATTTATTTTTTTTGCAATTTTTTTTGTGAGTAACCTTGAAACCTTAAAAAAATTGAAGATAAATCCGCATGCGGCAGATGCTATTAGCGGGAATACAACAATTAAATCATCTTAGCGTGCAGTTCCACATTGCATCTATACTAGTTTTGTGTATACACAAATAATGCAATACACAAAAATTATAAAATGAAAAAGTGTAGATTAAATTAGTGCATAAACTTATATGCAATAGAAATTAATTAGTGATCAATTTCAAATTTCAAATCGAAATCACTCGTGTATTTGTATTATATATACATACATTATATAGTAATATTGTGTATATTTTATAGAATTACCAAAGAAGATATACTAATAGAAGCTTTATTTGTATGAGAGAAATATACCAAGAAAAAAAAATGTATTTTTTTAAGTTTTGTTGGAGTAACTTTACGAGATAGTATAATAATTTTTATATGCCTCTTTCTATCATTCTAGTTTTGTATAAGTAGAAATTTTTCTATACAGGCTTGTACACGAGTTAGGAAATATTTGCTAGGAAATCATAGCCGATCTCTCTCCCAATCAAATCAACTAAAATGACGAAAAACACGCCCCTTTTTCTCTCTTTGAGTTGAAATATATTTAACTTTGAGCAAAAAACTCGCAGACGACCAACTTAATCACACAAAAATTCTCTTAATCACACAAAAATTCTCTCAGAGAGAGATCGGCTATGATTTCCTAGCAAATATTTCCTAACTCGTGTACAAGCCTTACAAAAAAATATAAAGATCGACAGTAGGAAGGCGTTACCAAAAATTACACAAAATAAAAAGAACTAAACATTTATAATTTTTTGTTTTTGTTTTGTTTTTAACGAGCCAAATAGCCGATCGTTTGTCGAAAGAAATGTTCGTAACATTAAACAATTGGAAAAATATAAATGATGAACATCATGAGTTGTGCCTCATTGTGTATAATTTAGTTTTGTTCTTATACTTTTAACAAATTAATTAAAATTTATAAAATTAAAATGGCTAGCTTACCAAATCGTAAGTACATAAATTGTTTATATACTACCAACTTTTTGATACTGATGATGCTTATTATTTTCACCAATTTAGCAAATCGAAAGACAGTAGAACAAAAGCGCGTTGTATGTATTGTTCCACAATGCACCGAAAAATCCACTACGTCGGAATTTAAATTTTTTAAATTGCCACAAGATCAATTACGTTAAAATAATTCAAATATTATTTTTGATAAAATAAATTGATATACATATCTATATAAATAAAATTAATACAAGTGATAAAAAAAAATAAGATGAAATTAAAAATTACGTGTAGTTAACAAACGGTATAAGAAAAGAAAAATTGAATAGTGTTGTCGTTTGCGAAATAACAATGCTAAAAAGCATCACTTCGATTCACTTTTATTTCTATATAAAACTACAAATAATTATATTCATTCACAAATTTATTTATTAAAAATGGCGTTAGCTGAGCGCAATTGTCTCACACGTCATTAAGCTAAAATAAAACAATAATCAGTTATAACATCACATTATATTAATTGATTTATGTATATTTAAATATTTCTTTAAAACTTATCTTTATTAATTAAAATCATTACAAATTAACACAATCCAAGTAGATTTATATAGCTATACTTGTGTATGTCAATCACTTGTAAACAGAATGTCAAATCAAGTTTGTCAATGATTTTTTGTACTAGATTATGGAAGCAATTCGGTTATGCTAAATTTTAGAACATACATATACTATAATTCAAATTTATGCGCTCATGCAAATCAAGCTTAGATTTTAAATAATAATGTTCCTATAAAAAAACATGACAATCTTGATAAAAATTAAAATTATGTTCTCTTCCTCATCAATTGGCGATCTATTCAGACGGGCTAATAAATAATTAAAATTAAATAATAAATAATAAAATATCAATAATTAAAGTTATTATCGTATTAACTTCTTTTATTTATAATAAAATAATTAAAGTGGTTTGCGGTGTTTAACAAAGCGGTGTTTTAGTTCCTCATGCAACTGTATGTAGTGTTGGGGAGATTTGTAAAATTTCATTTCGCGGACGGCTAAGATAAGTAATATGTTTCTTCCACCATCTGAACTAAGTGGCAAAAGTAACCCCCCAAGCTCTTGAGTGTACCCGATATAAAAATAATACATGCAGCCACTATAGTATGGTCGGTTACAACAGACATCGTATTTACCCAGGGCCCTTATTATGAAATTTTTCGATTTCGGATTTTTGCCTTATTATGAAACTTGTTATCGAATTTTTCCGAAATGGAATTTGCACAACAAATCACAACAACACTAATTTGACAGCAGATGTTTTTCATTTTCCGATGGGTTAGTATTACAAGTTGCTTAAATAACAATAATAATTTTAAATAAAAATAAATTTAAAATATTCGTCTTTAAATGGCCAGTATTGGTTTTTTTGCCCGTTCGAGTGATGAGGATTCACAAGATGAAGTGATGCCGATGACCATAAGAAAACGTTATTCTCATGAAAATAATTTATTAAAACAATTTAATTTTTATTTTAATTTTATTTTGATTTTAAAAATTGCAAACAAATGTTTAAATATATATTTATAATAAAACTTACATTGTAAATGTTTTTATATGTTTTTATTTCACGATAGCAGTAACTAAACAACGATCGAATTTGAAATTCGTCAACTAAATAGCAGTCGAATTTTGTCATGTGGTTTCGGAAAAATTCGATTTGATGTTTTTTTTTAGTTTTTTAATTTCATAATAAGGGCCCAGTTTTTGGTGTTTTTTTTAAAATGTTGAATTAAACATTTAAATATCAACAAACATTAGTGCCTTGAAGCTGCACCAGCCAAATCAGCCCGCCACAACGAAACCTAGCCCATAATTTATTACAATTTTATTACAATTTATTACACCAAGTCCCGATTTTATTACACTTGCCGTTCGCGAGAAAAGCGTGGGTGGAGTAACATCAAATTGAACCCACACCACCACTTTGTATCTTTTGATATAATTGAGATATCAAGATGGGTCTTGGGCCAGAATTTATTACAAATTTATTACACCAGGTGTCAATTTTATTATACTTGCCATTCGCGAGAAAATCGTGGATGGAGTAACATCAAATTGAACCTACACCGCCACTTTGTAACTTTTGATATAATCGTGATATCGAGATAAAACTTGGGCCAGAATTTATTATAAATTAATTACAGTTCACTGGAAAGTCGCCGAAAAATAAAATGTAATTATTTTGTGTAAAAATCATCTTATTTTAATAAAAACCTACTGAAATTCAAAGAAAAATACCAAAATGTCGATAAAAACACCTGTAATAATTTATTACAACTACAGCCTCCATATTTTGGATAGAACTGGTTGTTGTTTACACTATACGGTACATATATACCTTGTAAAGTAGTGATTTTTAATTATTTTGGGTAAAGTCTATTTCAAGGCAACGAAAAATATCAAAAATGTCGATTTTATCACCTGTAATAATTTATTACACCAGACCGCCACCATATTTACCAAATTTTGGATAGAACTGGATGTTGTTTACACTATACGGTACATATATACCTTGTAAAGCATACATACCATGTAAAGTACACATATACCATGTAAAGTAGTGATGGCGGTCTGGTGTAATAAATTATTACAGGTGATTTTTATCGACATTTTGGTATTTTTCTTTGAATTTCAGTAGGTTTTTATTAAAATAATTTGATTTTTACACAAAATAATTAAATTACACCACTTGACACGGTGTATGTATACCGTATATTGTAAATAATACCCAGTTCTATCCAAAATATGGTGGCGGTCTGGTGTAATAAATTATTACAGGTGGTAAAATCGAATTTTTTGGTATTTTTCGTTGACTTGAAATAGATTTTAGCCAAAATAATTAAATTACACCGCTTTACAAGGTATATATGTACCGTATAGTGTAAACAACATCCAGTTCTATCCAAAATATGGTGGCGGTCTGGTGTAATAAAATATTACAGGTGAATTTTATTTTATTTTATCGACATTTTGGTATTTTTCTTTGAATTTCAGTAGCGTTTTATTAAAATAAGATGATTTTTACACAAAATATTTACATTTTATTTTTCGGCGACTTACCAGTGAACTGTAATTAATTTGTAATAAATTCTAGCCCAAGTTTTATCTCGATATCACAATTATATCAAAAGTTACAAAGTGGCGGTGTAGGTTCAATTTGAAGTTGCACCGCCCACGCTTTTCTCGCGAACGGCAAGTGTAATAAAATCGGGACTTGGTGTAATAAATCGTAATAAAATGTTAATAAATTATGGGCTAGGTTTCGTTGTGGCGGGCTGATTTGGCTGGTGCAGCTTCAAGGCACTACAAACATTTGAGAAATCGTGTTTGTAGACAGTTGATTTTATATATTGAATTTAAAATTTAAATATAATTCGCTACTTTTGTCAATTCCATGCTATTACATTCTTTGCAGTTTAAACTTATCTTCAAAGGGTTTCAAACAATTGCAACGTTGATTTAAAGAGTTGTCAAGTACTGAAAATAAAGAAAATATGAGTGAATGAATTCACATATGAATTCACCGCTTAACCGATTTTCTAAGTATTCTAAGTTTTGAGCTTAACTTAACGTAACTTGTATAATAAATGAGATATCGTACGTCATCAGTTGCATTTAAAGCTGATTGATGTGTTGGCGTGTATTGTTTTTTCTTGGTTATTTATTTATATCTTTATTTTTATTTGAACAAAAACTAACTTATATTATAATTATGTATGTATAGCACATATTACTAACATAGAAAATGTTAAAAGTTTAATTAAAAAAATTAAAAATAAAGTATACATAATTTGACAATTCAAACTTTCTCGACATTATCTATTGTTATAACCACTGAGTACCTTTACAATATAAATTCTAACTGATCAATTTTAGATGGTAATAAATAATAATGTGGTTGTTCTCATATTATATAAATTTACTTATTATTAAAAATACCCAAACGTGATTTTTGGTCACCACCGGGAATCGAACTCGAGACTCTCGAATACAAAGCAAGGAAGCTATTTACTGTATAAACTAGGAAGGCAATACCAGTGCACTTACTTCTCAAATAACTACATATATATATATATATATATATATATATATATATATATATATATATATATATATATATATATATATATATATATATATATATATATATATATATATATATATATATATACAATGTTGAACAAAATAAATTAATTCATGGATCTTTTCTAGTAACCATCTTTTTTCTATAAGAAGTCTGCTATTTGTTATATATCCGTAAATCAAGGTACATACTTACTCGTATATAAGCATGAATTTACATTTTGCCACCAAACACTGGTGCCATTGCGCAATTAATACAAATGTTCATATAAACAAAATTATTTAAAACTTTTTTTTACCATAAAACGAACTTTGTTACCATATTAGTGAAAAGCCAACGCCATCCATAACTCAATTCTTAAAGGTCATTTACCAAAATTAGCAAAAATTAAATAATATTCACCTTCATTGTGACTTATATGTTTTTATTACAATATGTCCCAACCATAAAACATATTATTGTAACTTATTTATCAATTCAATTCCCGTATCACATCTGGTTCCAGTATATAATTACAATATAAGTTTATTTACCAAGTGATTTTAACCAATTTGATTAACTTTTTGACTTATTTAAATTAATTAAACAAAAACCATTTGTTTTTTAAGTAGAAGCTAATTTAACAATTTACTTAGATTATTAAAACAATCCAAATTCGGTATCAACTAAAAATTGATTTTATTAAAAAAAACTATGGTTTAAAATAAATTATTGTTAATTAAAAATCATTGTAATCAATTTATGAACATCATGTACATTTTTATAACTTTTACTTAGCGGGATGTAATTGTTTTACCTTGTCTTGTAGTGCCTCATGTAATTGCTTTGCAGTTGCTTGTAGCTGGGCACTAATATTGTCAATCTGAGCTTTAATTTGCTGCAAAATTATTTTATTTAATCTGTGATTTAATTTCATATTTTAACATTTTTGGTTACCATAAGCCCTTCTTGTGAGAATAAACCTTTAATTTTTTCCAATAAAGCATTTGGATCGAGTGGTGATGCGGCTGGTGTTGTCATCATCATGGATGGATTATCGGTTGGTGGTGGGGGAGCATCACGTATTATTCGAGCACTTGTGACAAGCTAAGTATAAAAACGGAAAATATTTATTAATGTGAATGAGTGAAGCCAATGATGTTTAGTAATACGTGTTAGTAAACATAAAAAACATGCCACAGTAAGCCGGTTGATGATTACTAAACCGGTAATCTAATAAATAATTGTGCATCCGTTTATAAAAAATTGACGAATATTTATATTCACTACAATCAATTCACTTTCATTTGTCACTTCTTGTCAAATAATTCAAGTTCACTTCACTTAACTGCACAATATAATAAGTTTAAAAAATTTGTATTTTAATCACACTATTACTACTAACTATATATCTGATTAGCAAAACTTACTTGAACGATAATAAAAGCAATTAGAAAAAATATAGCAAATCGAGCCATTGTAAGTAAATTTAATTTTATTTAATTAAAATAATAATTTGGAATCACAATATGTTTTAAGTTTATATATTTGCTAACAAATCCGCCGCGTACCAATTCGTTGGACGTTCCGCAACTGAATAATAGTTATTTTGATTAAATTCAAATAGATATATAGAAGCAAAATACATATATGTACTTAGATATAATAAAGAGACAAAATATATGAAACGTTCATCGCATATCGATGTGATGCGGCTACAATTTTATTATTTATTACAGTGACTTATTGATAATTAAATATTTGATTAATATTTGAAATTTAAAAGATATTCGTATCGTATGTTAAAAACGGCAAATAGGTTCTGAATAGATAGTATATGGTTATATGGATTTACGTGGGTGAACTTCCATATACAAATATATGTACATACATAACATATGTACATGTTTATATATTGTTTAATAATAACAGCTCATCGAAATTCCGAACTCATTCGATAGAATATATGAACCAAATATGGCTCAGAATGTATACAGTTATATTTATATAATTGAAATCATTTCGAAAGTCTCTCAATTAATATTTTCGCAATAGTCGATTTACTTGATCCATAAGACTCATAGCGGGTGAATTCTCATTGCATACCGTAAGATGTTTGATGATCGTCAAGGTCAACTCAAACGAGTTTAGGTATTAGCAGATTTTGTTACCAATTTAATTGTATGTGTAGTACTGAAAATGCATTTCAACGCCATGTGAAATTAAAATCTTGACCTTCTTCCCCTCTTGACCAAAAATTGATAATTCGATTAAGATTTGATTGAATTGATAATATAGTTTTATTAAGAATTTAAGGACATTTCTTAGCAAGAATAGATTGAACCTCACGTTTACATAAGCAGATTTAGAATGTTAAACTTATGCGAGATATAAAATTAAATACACAGTAAAAAAAACGTAACAGTATAATTTTTCGTTCGAATAAACATCTAATTTTCAAATCTTAAAGAAATATCGCATTAAAAAAAATATTTACAGGAAAACTGCAGAAAATTTAGGCAGATGCTGCGATTCATTTTGATTGATTATTTTTTTGAGTAAATTAAAAATTTGCTAAACGAAAAGAGAAACTGCTAACTTTGAAACTGCCAAGAGGTTAAATTTAAATCCAAAGAATTTTGTTTATGCTTTTTTTCTTGAATGAGAGCCTCCTTTAAAGGACACCTTAAATTAGAATTAAAATATGCACAAACAAATTTAGTATTTTTTCTGAACGAAAATTCAGTATTTTTTATAATTAGTTTGGCAGTAAACGTTTTGGTAAAATAATTTTTCAATGTAAAGGGTGTTTTTTATAGAGTTACACAAGTTTAAATCATAATAAAACAAAGAAATATATTTTTTATATCAATGAAACGGGCTTTATTGGATAGAAAACAAAATATGACATTAATGTTTAAATATGATTTCGGCCATTTGGCCGCCACGGCTGGCGCGTACGAGGCGCAATCTGGAACACCAATTTTAACAAACTTTTCCCAGCATTTGCGGCCGTATTTCGCCAATAACTCTTCGAATGATGATTTCCAGGTGTTCAATTGTCTCTGGTTTATCGACGTAGACAGGTCACTTTACATAACATGACAGAAAATAATCCAATGTGGTTAAATCACACGATCTTGGTGGCCAATTAATTGGACCATTCTACGCGAAATTATTCTTTCATCAACAGTTTCTTTGAGTAAATCACATGTCAGCAAGATTAATGCCAGCTAATCGAAAAAATTTCTAATCATGCCCCTTTAATGCTCATCATTGACAGTATAACATTCTGACCATCATCGTTTTGGCATATGGACCAATTACTCCACCAGCCCATAAAGCGCACCAAACATTAATTTTCTGTGGATGTAATAGTGTTTCGACAAAAGCTTGTGAATTATCCTCACTCCAAATGCGACAATTCTGCCATTCAACCAAAAATAGGCTTCATCGGAGAACAAAATTTTGAATGGAAATTCAACATCATTTTTGAATAAAAATTTCATCAATTTGCAAGCGTTGCTATGATGTAAGTCTATCCATAATAAAATGTCAAAATAAACTAAACATAAAGCAACTATCAGCTGTCAAATAAAGCATTGTTGCCAACTCAAGATGTGAACCTCTAAAAAAACACCCTTTATTTGGAAAGATATTTTCTAATAATTAATAATCGTGATAATGATTAAACAAATAACCAACAAAAAATTCCGATACACAGCGGTCTAGGTTACAAAAATGTGAACCATATAGTAACTATTTTGTTTATTTAATTTTTATTTTTTTGAGAAATAAAACAAATGTTTCACAGATTTTGTATGGAGTAATGACAAAATAGGTCAGGTTAGGTATGGGTGCGGCTGTCTCAAAGGACTACCATCAGCACAAATTGGACTATATTTAAAATTTCCTCTTCCAATCCCATCGAACCATCTTGTGCTTTCCACGAAGCGTTGAATATCTCTGACGTCGATCTTACCAATATCCGTTCAGTCATCCAGATGGGAAGCCCTCATTAATTTCATTCTGCTTTGCGCTAGACAAGGACAGGTGCAAAACAGATGGAGTTTTGTTTCTTCTTCCTCCTCCTCCAGTCTTCCCACTTGTTTACCTATATGAGACTATGTCCTGTTATGGCTCCCACCACCATACTAATATAGTGCCGACGAAGGATCTGAACCGCCATCTCATTTAAATAGATGAAAAATAATTCTGGGCTAGCTTTGACGTAAGTAAGTATGATTTATATAGATATTATTTTATAACTCAACCGGACAATTGTTTGCCTTATCGCGGTAAGTTCAGCCTGAAAGACACTGCAAAATGAGTTACCCAGAATGATTCTAAAGATATCCCAGTCGGTTTCCTCCTGGGTTTCGTAACCTTTATTAAAAAATATGTAACTATGAATTTCGATGTGTTCTTTACGTATGAAAAAACAGCCGCGTATAGCTACGTTTTCCAGACGTTTAAGCGAGAAATAATTTTGGATTCCTTTTTCTAACTATTTTTTGATAACTATAGCCTTTAATTATGTCTAATTATAAAATAATAATTATATATAATATTAGCTAATTATTATGGTTTAACATGATAATAGCATTTTTTTGGTATAATTAAATTCAAGTATACTGTTGAAACCACCACTAATTCATTGGAAGGATTAAATCCAATCGATCACCATACTGAATGTTTCCATACCATACAGAGCATTAACTACTGCTTTAACAAAATTGATAAGCCATTTTACGTGTACTAACTAAAAACACGAAACGGCTTGTTTGTAATACTATTCCCATGAAAGCCACCCCACACATTTTCCATATTCAAATCAGGCAAATATGGAAGACATGGCAGCAATAACACTTCTTCATCTCTTATCAAGCGTGTAATTCATCTTGCTGTATGAATTGGAACAGTATCTTGCTGGTAATCCATAGCAAATGACCAAAAAGCTCCTTCAATTTTGAAAAGTCCTCTTCCAAAATAGCTCTATACTAAAATGCAGTCATTTTTGGGCTAGGAAAATCCAAGTCAGTTGTTCCGTAGTATACGTTATAGCTTCCCAAACCATTACACTATACTTTGTCTCCTATGGCTTCTGATCATTTCCATGATTTGAAGAAAGAGGTAATATATTTGAACAAAAACCATGACAGACAAGATAGAGTAATGGTTTGGGGAACCATTTCATACTACGGAACAATTTATTTGTTTTTTCCTTGCATTAGATTGACTGCACTTTAGCATAAGACTATCTGGGAAGATGCTTTTCGTAAATTTAAAGAGCTTTCCGGTAAATTGCCATGGATTTGCCAGCCAGATAATGTCCAAATCACACGGCCAGATGAATTACAGGCTAGATAAAAGACGAAGGTAATTCATTGCTGCTAAGACCCGCATATTGATCTGACTTGAATGCTATAGAAAAAAAGTGGGAGGGTGGCTTTCAAAGGACGTGTTTGGAGGAGGTAAGCAATATGAAGATACACTTGCATTAATAATAGCTATTTAAGTGGCCTGGTATAAAACTAGTCTATTAGACGCTCTCTATTTTTGCAAAAGAAGGGAGCTCCGATTACTAAAACCAATGAAAATTAAATAAATAAGCGTATCCATCAAAGTGCTACTCGTAATAGTTGTTTTTTTATTCAATTTTATAGTTTTTACAGAGATTTCTGTACTGGTCGTAGGCTCGTAATCAAATGATGCTGTTTTATCTGTTTTACCGTCATTTCAATCAGCAACAATGTACTTTCAAATGCATGTATAAAGTACATAATATTCTTGTTTCACAAATATGGAAGTTTTTGACATTTGAAATCAATATAATAGGTGGTCGAAATTAAGTGAAGCGGAGTGTATATACATATTTAGAGTTTACTCGCCTCTTAAATATCCGCTAAGTTAACAAAAACTATATTAAGAGAGACGCGCGAGATAAAAACATCAGAAATCATCAGCCAATTTTGTATAATAGAATACAGGCTTAAAAGATTGTTTTAAGGTGCTTTTATTAATCATTTATCATGCTTTGAAGAGTGGTTCACGATGATGGATCTTAGCTGGTTATACCCGCGCTTTAAAACAGCATTAAAGATAAATATCCGTTTTTGGCCACAAACCTTCTCGTAAAATTGTACTATTCGACATAAGTTCACCTAATATTTGATAATAAGATTTATTTACATACATATTTACATATTTACATACTTATAAATATCTTAGAATCAAAAATGGTTTCGTTTTATCGAAATTCCCATATACACCAACAAAAGATTTACATGTTCATAAAATTTTGTTGTTTATGCACCAAACAAAATTATAAACGAGCGACAAGAATTTGTTCTAAAAGCCTTTAACATTTCTTTTCTAGTTATAGAAGCTCTAGTTATTATGCGTATATGTGTTAGTGTAACGAGTTTCATTGTAACGAATCTTCCAGTTTTGTATTAAAACTAGTAAAATTGGTATTTAAGTTTGATAGTCATTATTTTGAAAAAGTATGCAAATGTTAGCAAATAAATCTAGCTTTACTTCAAAACTAAAATAATTACCATTTGTCATAATTAAGTGGAAAATGTACTTAGTATTCGACATATTAAAGTAGAAATCGTTATATCGGATTTCTTAAATTTTCCTAGTGTTCCTGATCAGAGGACACCTTAGTGATCTATGAATTTAAGAAGAGCTGGGTTCATTCAAAGAAAAATTACTTAGATTTTCCGAATAGGAGAACATATACTTAGAATTGAGTACATTTTTGAAACAAGTATCGTAATCACTTTGGTGCGACCAATGGGTTTAACTCAAATGTGTAACTATAATCGTAATTATCTGTCCTTTTTTTTTGGAAATCTTTATGATTTTGCTGTGGTGTATAGTAAGATCTAAAATTATTTGCAAATATTTTCCTACTTTTCCAGAACAATAATTTACATACTAAAGTAAAATTTTACTCATTGTAATACGAATCTGAAAAAATCATTATAATTAGATTTCCGCATTAACTCATGTATGCATAATGATTTGTTGTAGCATAAACTTATAGGACACTCTTGTCGTCTGGATCAGATCACTTAAAATTATTAAAAGGTTGTGACGTAAAACAGGATAATTCTTTCGTAATTTGTACAAAAATAATTTCCAATTTGCTTCCTGTATAAATAATTTTCTAAGCATATTCATTTCATTATTAAATAAAACGTGTATGGAAGCCACTTAACGCTTGCAATTATTGTTGTTGGAAAAATCTAAATTTTCATTCTCCGAAATGTACTATAAATGAATGAATAATAATTTAATCAATGTTTATGATAGATAAATTTAGAAAGCAGGATACCCAGAAATCCGTTTGATATAGATATGTATATATATATATATATATATATATATATACGAATAGTCCTATTCAGATCTTAAAAAAAATTTTTTTTTAATTATTCTGCGAAGTTTTCAGTGATGTAGAAAAAAAAAATTATAAAAATTTTGATGGGTCGCATTTATTGTAGGTAGTAAACCTGAATAAAATAATAAATAACCAATAAAAAGAATTATATTTCAGTTTTAATACACAAAACATTCAAAATGATTATGTATTTATGTTATTACAATCATATTTCAAGTGAAAATTAATAGGTCAAAAAAAAAATTGCACGCCTTTTGGAAACAATGTCAACATTTAATTTTGATACGGACTAGGGAAAATAAATGACCAAATGACATTCATATCGAACAAAACTACAACAACATAAAAAGAAAATCAGTTTTCAATTTAATTCTTAGTTTATCGAATTAAATATTAATTTTAAAAGTGTCAGTGATTATAAGTTAAATTATAAAAACATTTTATGATTAAAAACGTTCCATTTAAATACAAATACAACATAAATATGTAAAAAAACATGAATTATTGTACTTAATACATCACTGTGTATCCGCCATATTTTTTCTGCGCGATAACTGTCAGAATTCCAGCGAGATTTGAATACTACTATATATACGTATATTTATACGTACTTTTAAATATGTACTGTACCAGTCTGCAGGTTAGTTAACAATTTTCCACCCATAATAATCTCGAAAACAATTACTGAAAAACTACCTTCAAAGTTAGCTGGAAGGGGTAAAGAAAACCGCACTATTTTAATTTGGAAATAATAATAATTTTTTGAAGAATCAAAAAACATAAAGATAGACCGTGTGGAAACGAAAATTGTAATGCGAAATAATACCGGTACAAATACGCAAAATAAATGATTATATTCTCTCTCTGCTCTACATAAAACCGAATGAAGTGAAAGACAAAAAACCATATTTCTACTACAGGTATAGTAGGGGCGCCCAAAAACGAATTTGCGGCGCCCAACATTTATTTTTATTTTTTGTACGGGATGAACTCTCTATAAGGTTCTATTCTCTCTGGTTAAACAAACTATATTACTTATCTTGACATTATACCAAAGCAAAAAATCTGCCTTGAAATATTTATCGGAAAATGAAAAGTATAATCTATACAATTTTTCTACGTTGGGCCGTTGGAGTACTCATCAAGGGTATTAGAGGTATCCGTTATTTATTTTAATACATAAAGTGTTTAGATGTGTTTACACTAATATCGCAATTAAGATGTACATATACTTGTAGTTTTATTATTTTTATGTTTTTAAAAGATATTTTTAATCATTACAATGCCGTGCGCTAGCCTGAAAACCAAACTTAGGCAAAAACAGGTGCCCTACTATGACTTTCAACGACGGGCGTTTTCCTATAGTAGGCAAAGCAAGAAAAAGTTAAACAATAGTAAATTTATAATATTGTTTTCCTTTTTCTTCCTTTGCCTACTATAGGGAAACGACCGTCGTCGAAAATCGTTGTCGAAAGTCATAGTAGGGCCTCAGTTTATTTTAGAATAAGATGCCGTATAAAAATAAATATAGGTTTCTATTTTGAAAATAGACTTGACCTACATAGAAATAGCCTTCAAAACTCCCGCAAATAAATAATAAATTATTTGTTTCTTCCTCGAAACCTAGTAAGTTTTGTTTGCGATTACTGGTAATGTACAGCATTGTGAACTTCTGATTTTCCGCAGCAACACTTCGATGATATTTCCTGAGAAATAGAAAGTGATAACAAAGTATTGAGTAAAACAACTGATTACGATTATACTCGAAAAATTTATTAGTTTTATTCAATCACGTATATACGCAGCCAAAGTTCATCAATTATCTTGAGAACAAATGATTAACTCAATATTGTGATTACGCCTCGTTCGCCTTATTGGTAATCTCTAAAAACATTGTTTCAATTTCTTCACCGAGTTTTATCCCATCCGATTTAGCGTTCTAAAAATGACAATTAAACCATTACTAATTTGTTATTATTTTAATATTTTATAAAATGGCGATTTACTTTGTACGTTTCGGATTCAAAAATATTTTTAAGTTTTTCCATTATGGAATCGACGGTGATTTCTTCTTCATCACTGTCGTTATTTGAACGATTTGCGAATGTATACTAAAAAAAAATAACGTATTGTATAAATTTAATCTTTACAATGAAGAAAACTAAATAATTACCTGGATAACCAGAACTAAGATAATACAGAATATTACTGCAAATTTTGCCATTATGAAGATATAGTCGAAGAACTTTTACGTTAGACGTTCAGAAAGAAACTGGGAAAAAACATATATATACTGTAAATATATAATGTCACAACACATACTAGTTGATAATATTATTGACTAATAATTATTCATATCAATGTATATGTTGATAATTTTTGAAATGGGTTTTTCTCAGTAAAATATGTCTTTCGTAATGAGATCATATAATATTGTTATGTGAAGATGAAATCAATTTCCATTATATCGTACTACATAATTTATAACCCATTAAACAGAGACGTAGTTAAAATTATGAGAAACTAAAATTACATTATTACAATTTGAAGAGATGCCAATAGATGCCGGTTCTATGACAAATGAGATTGGGAAATAACATGCCATTCGACTAATTAATTTTAATTCTCATAAAATTTCCAATTCCGGGAACTCATATAAGTTCAACTTACTCCACAACTTATTTTTTAGCATGTTTTTTTGTTGATTTATTGAGATAATTTTTGTTGACGTAAAACGTTTTATAATTCATATGAGAGTCACCTCAAAGTTTGCGAAGCCAGACTTTCGCGTTACCTTCGTTTGCTCACAGTGCTCCGCTCCTACGTTGGCTAGAACAATGAACGATTATTGTTTAAAAGGTGAAGAGTATAGGTACAGATATATATAGCTACAATTGTACTGGGCATATACTAGTTTGATTCGTTTTTGGAATTTTTAATTTATAATAAATAGACATTGTGTTTTACAAATTTCATACAGTGTGGTAGGTATACATTTATATAAAACTCGCATCACATTAAACTATTAATCTATTGAATTTCGGTGTAATCTCTTTGAATTTGACTAGTTTTGACGTAAACTCAATTTTTGTTGCTTTTGTTTTACCTGAGTTCTAGTTAAATTTACTGGACATTTTTTGATATACTTTTTTCCCCAAATAAATAAAAGATTGATTGAACTAATTTTTTTACAATTTCAGTTCAGTTTTACCAAAAACGATATGTGTACATATGTATGTATATTATAAGGACATATCAACGCTATAGTAACTATCGTATATGGAACTTGTTAAGCGTTAACTTGTACACGAGACCGGATTCTCGTATAAAACTAATGATTTATGTATGAGGTCCCGTTAATACATGCGATTATTATACTAGTTTATAGCTGGAGGACTTGGTATTACATCGGTATATAAGTAACGAATATGTAGGCACGGGGACGGCAACGTGGTAAAAAACCTCTCATGTTTTTTGATTGAACATAAGTTTAAAATTATATAATTTTAAGTTATGAATTTTGAAATTAGTAAAAAACCTTCCTTATTGTGACAATTTGTTTCAAACAAATTGTCACAATAAGGAAGGTTTTTTACTAATTTCAAAATTCATAATTCAAAGTGACAAAAGTGTAAAAAAACAGTCAAAAATGGAATTAATCCAACAAAAATCAATTTTAAGTTCTCCGTTTTATATGCCCGATTTCACTATAGTAATGGTAGTATACTTTCCTACTTTGTTACTACCATACTACCAACATACTTAGGTTTTGTTTGTTCTTCTTATCAATATAACTACAAAAGAAAATCAATTTGTTTGGTGTTCTTAAAGTGCATTTTCACACAGACTTTTTCCCATGATACGAAAAAAATCGAGTTTTTTTTTGATTATAAAGGTTGTTTTTCTAAGCCTGATAGAACTTGAAATTGTAAAAAATAAAACTCTAAAAAATATACTCTAGCAGATCTCAGTATTCTCTGGCAAATCATCATGAATAGTTCACGCTTGAACAACGCTACGAAATTATTAAAATTTACTTTGAAAATCAGTCGTCGATTCGCGCAACTTATAGACGACATTTATCGTCAAATTGTGGGCAATGATGAGGCTCATTTTTGGCTTAACGCGTTTGTTAATACACAAAATTGCCGCATCTGGAGTGAGAAAAATCCACAAGGGATTCTACAGACTCTATTACATCCAAAAAATGCACCGTTTGGTGCGGTATTCGCTTATTTCTTCAAAAATGAGGCCGGGGACTGCGTTACGGTCAATGGAGATCGTTACCGCACCATGATCAATTAATTTTTTGTTTGAAAATACGGATGACATTGATTCGGACCTGTCAATTGGCCTCCAAGGTCGAGCGATTTGACACCTCTCGATTATTTCCTTTGAGGCTACGTGAAGCCACTGATTTATGCTAATAAACCAGCAACAATTGACGCCTTGGAGGCCAGCATTGTTCGTATTATTCGTGACATACTGCCAAAAGTGCTCGAAAAAGTGGCCCAAAATTGGACTCCAGAATGCGTTTTGTCAAGAACTGCCGCGGTGCCCATATGCCCGAAATCATTTTCAAATATTAATGCCATGTAGTTAACACCCGTTACACCAACAACGCATTTAACACCAGTTACACCAACAACGCAGTTAACATCAATTACACCAACAACTTCAACGCAGTTAACATCAATTACACCAACAACTTCAAATAAAGCAAACACCATTTAAATAAGTGATGATGTAGTCATAACAATATAAAATAATATATTGAAGTTCAATCACTTCAAAAACGCAGCGTCAACAATAAAGTCGGATATAAAAACTCAAACAAAATTGTAAACAGCGTTTATTAAAAAAAACATAGGTAATTGTCGTAGCATAATTAAAAGTTTAAATAAAATATATAAAAATCAGTTTTAAGTGTTAATTGATTATTAGCTGTTGGCACACCCGAACGGTTCCCTCCGCGAGCGAGAATAAATTCGTTACAGGCTACAAACCTATAACTATGTATTGAGCTTTCGAATAAAAAAAATTTTTTGATTACAATTTAAGTTTTTGTGTTATTTTTTACAATTTCTATCGGGCTTACAAAAACATCCTTTATAATAGCCGTATTTCTTGGTGTATGATCTGATCTGGATCAGATCATATCTGCTTTCCTTTCATTTGTATAGCCGCGTTTCATGAAATGAACTCAAAAATTGTATTATTTATTGTTTTTAGTCATTATATTGATCCTAGTAGCATTTTGGTACAAAATTTTGATAAAAAAACAAAAAATAGTAGAATGTTTATGTTTATTTCATGAAAGGAAAGCAGTGCTGGGATGTTCTAACATCACTTCGATTCGCTTCGATAGACATTTGTGTCTTTTTTCTCTTTTCACTTGCCATCGAAAATAAAAATATTGGTGATATTTTATCGAATGAATTTATAGAAATAGAATCGACTAGGCTATGATCACAATATTATTTGCGAAATAGAATACAATTTTGTTCGGGAAAAAACAGACACAAGTGTCTATCGAATCGAATCGAAGTGATGTTAGAACATCCCAGCACAGCTCTTTATTTATGGTTCAATACAATATACAAATAACTTAATACTAATTACAATTGCACGTTGGTGCTTCTGTGAGTGTTTAACGAATAATCCAACCCATAAGGCGTTGCAACAAAATATATATATACAATTATTTATTTAGGTTGAAAAGGTGGCATAATATCAAATTGATATCATGCTTAGTTTTTAACATTTTATTTTATATTGATTTTATATTTTAGGTTTATGACATCGGTTTGAATTTTATTTTAACGGATGGAAGTTTCATGCTGTGGATTGGTGTTTTGTTGTTTTATTGTTATGCGTTGTTATGTCTGTCAGCAATGTGAAGGGTGATGAACTATTGCCGGTATCCGCGATCCGTGGTGCGGGAGCGGGTGTTTTAAGTGGCGGACATGACTTACGCCAAGAAATACGGCTAATATAAACGTAAAATACGGCAATCATTATTTTCTGTCATCGGCTACTATAATCTTTTTACAACTAGAAATGTCTATTCTATCATCTTTGCTTTTATAGATTGCTGTCAAAAAAAAAAAATATGGAAAAACCAATTGAACACAAAAAGATAAAAATTTTAAAATATTAAAATTATTTTACGATTATTAGTTTAACATGTGGTACATAATTTTACTTATGGTGGCAGAAGCTGTTTAAAACGATTTGATGTGAATTTATATTATAAGTAATTAATAATTTGAATAAAGTGAAGTTTGTGATTTTGATGATAGTGCAATTAAATAAATCAATTATATAAAATTTTATCATCTTTTTTCGTTAATTGAGTTTTATCAACTGTTTCCGATGATGACCGATGTGTGACATTAAAGCTATATACAAACTATCATTTTTTAATATTTCCAGTGAATTATATGCAATAAAAACTGGAAATATTTTGTCCAGTAAAGCATTACATTTCCTACAGGTTAAACTTAATTATAGAATAAAGAAAGCTACTTTTGGTGTGTGCACTTTAAATTCCTTTAATCATGGATATCATACACGCAATGAGAATTAACTGAATTCATGCTCCATTACTAGAACAGCGTAAATGTAGGCAAAATAAAACTACAGATGCCCACCTTACAGGTTACAATTAAAATTCTTATTTCATTCTGAGATCGTTTAATTGTAATAAAAAGAAATAAATTTCTGTTAAATTAACGTAACGTAATTAACGTTCAAAATTTATTGAAAAACTTTCATTAAAAATAATAATTTAAAAATAAAAATGGAAATCAGCATACCAATTCTGACTAACATCTACATTCGAATTAATTTATCTAATTTTGTATTGCTTACGGAATACATAAACAAAATTTCATTTTCAGTTTTGAAAACTTATTTCGTAATATATTTTTATATAGACATTCATATTCTGTAATTTAATTCCACTGGACGATTTGCTATTCTGTATCTCATTCGTCAGAAAATTTTGGTGGATTTTTTTTGTAAATTTTTGGAAAATGCATTTTTTGTGAAAAATAAATGGTTTGCTTTAACAATGTATGATATTATTTGCGTTGGGCGACAGGTATTTTTGTCATATGGCGGTAAATTTTTATTGTATAAATAAGTAAAATAAAATTAAAAAATGTTCCGGGACAGGTAAAATGAGTGTTGCGCTACACGTCGGAATATTTTGAAAGATTTCAGGTACAATAAAAATCGAATGCTCACGAGACAGTTAAAAATGGCCTAACGGGAATATTTAAACTTTATACGAACAGCAAAAATTTGTCGCCAATAGTCGTTATTTGCTCATGGTGAATTCATCAAGACAAATTTGTTAGCCGTGATCATGACCTTCTGAATTTTTATCAAGTTATTCACTTGCTTAAATTGTTTTCTTTCTTTTGTGCTTGCAATAATCTACATAAATTAATATTAATTAATTAATTAATTAATTAATAATTTGACAGGGTAAAAAAGATCTAAAAATATATAAAATTATATAAAATTTTCAATTTTCAAATTCCAAAACTTACAAATTGTTTATTATTTAGAGACTATTCCGGACACAATGGGCATTTTAAGAAAAGTATATTTTTCTTCCGGTTGTTTTTTATTTTATTTCTTAAAGTTCATATAAAAAAAAACAATTTCATTATAAATTATAATATATTATTAATTAAAACTAATAATTAATAAAATATTGAAATAGATGAATGTTTTGTGCAAGTCTTTTTAGATACTCAAGTTTGGAATAATCTTTCCTTTTTCTTATTATTCTTTTAAGCTTTTTTTAAAAAAGAATTAAAAATTTTTTTGTTAACAGATGGGCGATCTCCTGATTTTATTTTGTCAATCGCAAGACTGGAGAACCAGTGCCAGACTTTTTAGAATTCTAATTTGCATGCTTATGTTTTCACAAGTTCCACATTGAGAAGCAAAATTGGGTTTCTGTACATGACACCATAGGGTTTGTCCAAAATGGAACAAGCAGTCTTTCAACATGGTAATGCTTTCTATATCAGAAATAATAATTTTTGGGTTTAAATGAATATCTAATTTATAAGCTACAGAGAGAAGTTCAAAAAATAAATTCTTCATATAGTTTTTTAAAACTATATGAAGAATTAAAGATTAATGGAACAGTTTGGTTTTCAATATGTCCATGGATGGTAAATAAGAACTTTTTGGTCATCGTGAAGCGTCCTTTTCCGGCAATAGTGAAATTAGTGGAAAAAATTGAGCTGTTGGGACAAGTTAGTGATGTGAACAATCGAAACCGTGTGCGTCGCTCAAGAACAACTGAGAATAATGCTGTTGTTGTCCGTAGTGTTGAAGAAAACCCAGGCTTGTGGATTCATCGTCGATCTTTGTAATTAGACATTCGACAAACGACATTACACCGTATTTTGCATAAAGACTTAGGTCTTAAGGCTTTTAAAGTTCGGCTAACGCAAGAACTCAAGCCGGTCAATCACCATAAACGTCGTATCTTCGCTGATTGGGTCCTTCAAATGCATCAAAATGATCCGGATTTTCATCGAAAACCCATCTTGGGTGATGAGGCCCATTTCCACCTTGGAGGCTACGTTCATAAGCAGGATTGTTGCATTTGGCGATCAGCGGGGTCAACGTGTCACTGTTTGGTGCGGTTTTTGGGCTGACGATGTGATTGAACCTTACTTTTTCGAAAATGAGGCTGGTGCAACTGTTAAGGTGAATGGATTGCGCTACCGAGCTATGATTAATGATTCTTTATGGCTGGAATTGGAAGATTATTTTCAGTAAGACGGCGCTACGTGCCACACAAGCAACGAAACAATCACAATTTTGCAAGAAAAGTTTCCTGGCCATGTTATTTCTCGAAGAGATGATCATAATTGGCCACCGAGATCTTGTGATTGGCCGCGGCGGCCATTTAGCTGATATCGTTTTCAAATGTTAATGGCATACATCCTTCTTTACAATGAAATAAACATTCATTGACTTCTCTTTAAAAAAAACTCGTTTTTTTTAATATCAAAATGAAACCTCTTATTGGAAAACCCTTTACATTGAGCCATCAGAGTTTTTAATTGTGAACGAAATAACCGTGCCATAACCGTTAAATACAATTGAACAAAAGTGCTAAAACAAAAAATTCGAAAACAAACCTAATTTCAAAGCTTTATTTAAATTTCTTTCTTTCAGGACTAATTAAATAGAGTAAGGCACTGCATTATTTATTATAGAGCAGCTAAAAAAAAATACATTTAAAAAGATGTTTGGATAGAAATCAAGAAATTTTGACAAATGTCCCATATCAACTGCTTTCAGGTCACAACTATGTTGGTGCATGTATCATAAAAATGTGATACCAATTAAGAGCCCAATGTCTTGATATAAGGGCCAATCATGCATGAGGTGCAGTTCGAGTATAAACGAAATCGTATATATTCGAATGCTAAATAGTTTTACAATTATACATGTGGAAATGCAACAAAGTTGCCGCGGTATGTAGTTGTTATAGTGATTTTTTAAAATGTATTCACTTGGTTTTCATAGTTGTCACAGTCACCTTAAATTTTTGGCATTAGCTTGAAGTTAGTATATAAAAAGGGTGGGACCATTACTCGCGTAAAAGTCGATTTTTACTTTAAATTTCGGTAAATTCATTTGCCCTATCAAAAAGTAGGGAAAACCGAGTACATAAAAGTAAATGTTTAACGTTTGTTGTTCATTTTTTAATAATCTATTTCAATAAATTAGAAATACTAAAAGTCAATTTCTACCTTAGTAATTGATTTACTCGACTATTGATTGGTCCGCAGCCTTAATCGAAAAAAATCATATCATTACTCATTGATATCAACAAAAATGTTTTTTCAGGGTTATATGGAATTAAACTTTTCAGGGTTAGATGGAACTGCCTAATACTTTGATAAGCCACAAATTTAAACCATATGTGTTTCTTATAGAAGAAATCACAACAATTATTATCTCTTAATTTACAGTATGGACGTTTTATGTTACTGGCCGTTTATGCATATACGACTTTTCTAGTTTAAAAATTAGATGCTTTAATAATTTCCATTACGGTCATCAATTAAGATGGATTCCGTGTTCGTTAATTCAGTTTTTTTGTAACCAATATTATTCTTTTAGTGTGAGTTTTTTTTTTATATGTAATGCATTATACAACGCAACACTAAATCCGCCTTTACGGAAATGTAGAATTACTAGCAATTTATCCGTAATTCTATAATAAATTTCATTTAAGAAAACAACAAAACCAAATACAACCTCTTTTTTGTTATACGTGTACTTATATGATTATAGCATTAAAACATTATTTAATGAAAACGATCCAGATCAATTTGACTCAGATGACCTTCAATGATCCCGCATTAGTGATAAAATTGTCACACTACCTAGCACAATTGAGAAATTTTACCAAAAAAAATTATATAATCTACACAAAAAAATGTAATTGGTCATCTGTTTTGGTGCGAATAATAATGCAATTAGAGTTGTTTGAAACAAAATAAGTTAAAATGCGGATCGTCGTTCATAACGCACAGTTGTTGAAATCAAAACTCAAATTTTTTTTTTAATTAAAACATAAAAAAATTGTTTTATTGGTTACTTCGGTTATTTAAGTTTTTTAATTGTTTCTGATGCTTTGTCTGTAAGATCCCGGAAAATGTTTGAAAAACTTTCTCCAATTTCTGCCGCTTTTGCTTTACCTGCATTAATATTGTCTTCTGAGAAAATTCCCGTTACTGTAGCTTTTACTTTATCAAAATCAACAACTGGTGCATCAACATCACGAACGACACGCCGTGCACTTGAGTTTGCGATCTATAATGAAAATATCACAACATTAATTACTATTTAAAACTCTACAGTAAAAATTAATAAAATTTACTTGAATCACAACAATGAAGATGATACAGAATATTAATGTAAACTTTGCCATGTTTCCTGGATTTTAATTTTAATTTGTTTTAATATAGAGAAAGAACTTATACTTTAGACGATCGGTAACAAACTGTAACGTTTTAGAACCAACGCCGATTTAATATAATTTTTTATTTGTATACAAAAGAAAAACGAATAAAAAAAAGTACTGTTTAGTGTACATGTCTGGCAGAGAAAAAGTACTATCCGTACCACTATACTAATCTCTATATGTTGGACGTATGTACATACATATTATGTATGTACGTATGTATAATTTTCTCAGAAATAGAAATTTGTCTGTCGAGTGGTTATACTTTTGTTACGATCTGCGCAATTATCTATGAGAAGTTTGACTTAATTTGAGATAATTTGTCGGGATAAAGTATACCGATGCGTTATTTTCACATGTTAGTGTGTGTATTGTGTAACATTTTGCGCTCTATTTTGAAAAAAAAGAAGATCAAGGGCTTGTCATATTTTAGTCTATAACTGTAGATAAATTATTTATTTATTTAAAAGATAATGAACTAAATTACGAGTATAGGAGGTGATGTGAAAATCACACTACATTACATTATCGCGACACTGGAAAATTTTATTGAGAATTGTCATGGAAATGGGACGATTGTCTAATTATATCAATGGGTGAACATCAAACTGTACCTTAAGTATTTAAACTACATTGGAGATTTTATAATGCTTTGTGGCAGCCCGTATAGAGAATAAAAATGTTAAATGTGTTCATAATTTAAAATAATTTTGTAAAATGAGATTTCGAGCAGCTCCAAGATATCAAAATACCAATTGGGAAAATACTAAAAATGGATGATATACATAACGAATTATATGATAATTAATTTTCTGGCTATATAGGCTTATTAAATTCGAAATGGTTATTGCTATATTATGTTTATGTATATAGGTATATAAAATCAAATATATCCGAAATATATCTATGTATAATGGAACCTATACTGAGTTCTTAAAACTACATGTGTATATCATTTTGCAAAAGAAACGCCCAGTCTACCACCAAAGCAGTATCGTATGCATGGTCATATGTTATAGAAGGTTTTAAAAATATTATAAATATTTGAATGCCAAGGTCTAGTATTCTGCAAATTACCAAATAGTAAACTTTGAAAACAAGATTGAAGCAAAATACATAAATCACACTAAAAAAAAACTTATACTGTAACCTAAATCTGGAAAGCTATTATGTATACGATTACAGTATATATATATATTTTTACAATTGATATTTTGCAACTAGATTTTAAAAATATAAATTTATATTTCAAAATAGACTGCTAGTTGGCATTGTGCATGATAGCCATAGTGTAATCATTCAACATCGATCTTAACAGATGGATAGTTTGTGTTTGTATCAATACTTCGTATAATTGAGGTATTCCAAATTTTAGACCAAAAAGCACACGATCAACAATTTTTTTAATACCGAGTACTGCTTTGGTTTGTTCCATTTACTGGTTGCAGTTAACTTTTCATAGTTTATAATTTTTATGAGTTTGTTGGTAATACTATTCCATTCTATCACAATTGTAACCGCTAGCTGTACGGTATTTAGATTGAATTTTGTAGGTTTAAATTAAATCTTTTTTCCCAATCCTAATTTGTCTTCTAAATATCCAGATACCCTAATCTATAGTAACCATTTAAAACATCATAAAATAATAATAAATTACCATTATTTTGTCACGACTAAAATTGACATATCTTTTGAATATTAGAGCCACTGAATTCTTCATTGTTTTCCCAAATCGCGACGCGTATTATTGTATATATAAAACTATAGAATTCGTCCGACTTTTCTCATAATTTAGGATTCTAATAATCTTTTTAAATTTGGATGAGTTTTTGAAAGACCAACATTTAAAAAATACGTTTGTGAAATTTGTCCTAAATCTGTCCTAAAAGCAACAACAACAAATAATAATGAATGTGTGTGAGTGTGAAGGTAAAATAAAAGTTCGTTATAACGAATTTTTATATTTTTATTGTGAATTATCAAAATAATAGAAATTAGTCAATTTCCTAATTTACCGGATTCATTTTTAACTTAAATTTAATGTAAATTAGAGATCTACTGATATCTAAACAAAATAAGAAGAATACGTCGAAACATGGCAAAAACATAAGGAATTCTATAATTGTCGGTAGTATTTGAATTTCATAATATTAAAGCTGATTAAAAATATAAAGCCCACTTAAAAAAAAGTAGGAAGATTTAATAAAAGACTGTTCGTGTCTACTAAAAATGATCACATATTATAAAGACTCGAAAAAATTCGGATCTTCGATTTATGTATTTCAGTTTTGTTACTATGAACCAATATTGTTCAATCCTAAGTACCTGAAAGCCTATATTTTGGAACACCCGAGTGGTTTTCCATTATACCAGACCCACACCTATTGAAACATTTTTCGGCTATGATGGCCCTTATTAGAAACACTCGAAAAAATTCCGACACTTCGATATATGTATTTCAGTTTTGTTACTATGAATCAAAATTGTTCAATCCTAAGTACCTGAAAGCCTATATTTTGGAAAATCTGAATGGTTTTCCATTAGATGAGACCCACACCTTGTCAAACATTTTTCGGCTATGATGGCCTCTTATTAGAAACATTCGAAAAAATTCGGACACTTCGATATATGTATTTCAGTTTTGTTACTATGGACCAAAATTGTTCAATCCTAAGTACCTGAACGACTATATTTTGGAAAACCTGAGTGGTTTTCCATTAGACCAGACCCACACCTAGTCAAACATATTTCGGATATGATGGCCCCTTATTAGAAACACTCGAAAAAATTCGAACACTTCGATATATGTATTTCAGTTTTGTTACTATCAATCAAAATTGTTCAATTCTAAGTACCTGAAAGCCTATATTTTGGAAAACCTGAGTGGTTTTCCATTAGACTAGACCCACACCTAGTTAAACATATTTCGGATATGATGGCCCCTTATTAGAAACACTCGAAAAAATTCAAACACTTCGATATATGTATTTCAGTTTTGTTACTATGAACCGAAATTGTTCAATCCTAAGTACCTGAAAGCCTATATTTTGGAAAACCTGAGTGGTTTTCCATTAGACCAGACCCACACCTAGTCAAACATGTTTCGGCTATGGTGGCCTCTTATTAGAAACACTCGAAAAAATTGGGACACTTCGAGATATGTATTTCAGTTTTGTTACTATGAACCAAAATTGTTCAATCCGAAGTACCTGAAAGCCTATATTTTGGAAAACCTGAGTGGTTTTCCATTATACCAGACCCACACCTATTCAAATAATTTTCGGCTATGATGGCCCCTTATTAGAAACACTCGAAAAATTCGGAGACTTCGATATATGTATTTCAGTTTTGTTACTATCAATCAAAATTGTTCAATCCTAAGTACCTGAAAGCCTATATTTTGGTAAACCTGAGCGGTTTTCCATTAAAACAGACCCACACCTATTCAAACATTTTTCACCTATGATGGCCCCTTATTAGAAACACTCGAAAAAATTCGGACACTTCGATATATGTATTTCAGTTTTGTTACTATGAACCAAAATTGTTCAATCCTAAGTACCTGAAAGCCTATATTTTGAAAAACCTGAGTGGTTTTCCATTATACCAGACCCACACCTATTCAAATATTTTTCAGCTATGATGGCCCTTTATTAGAAACACTCGAAAAAATTCGGGCACTTCGAGATATGTATTTCAGTTTTGTTACTATGAACCAAAATTGTTCAATCCTAAGTACCTGAAAGCCTATATTTTGGAAAACCTGAAAGGTTTTCCATTAGACCACACCCACACCTATTCAAATATTTTTCGCTTATGATGGCCCCTTATTAGAAACACTCGAAAAAATTCGGGCACTTCGGGATATGTATTTCAGTTTTATTACTATGAACCAAAATTGTTCAATCCTAAGTACCTGAAAGCCTATATTTTGGAAAACCTGAGTGGTTTTCCATTAGACCAGACCCACACCTATTCAAATATTTTTCAACTATGATGGCCCCTTATTAGAAACACTCGAAAAATTCGGACACTTCGAGATATGTAATTCAGTTTTGTTACTACGAACCAAAATTGTCTAGTTCTAAGTACCTGAAAGCCTATATTTTGGAAAACCTGAGTGGTTTTCCATTAGATCAGACCCACACCTAGTCAAACATGTTTCGGCTATGATGGCCTCTTATTAGAAACACTCGAAAAAATTCGGAGACTTCGATATATGTATTTCAGTTTTGTTACTATCAATCAAAATTGTTCAATCCTAAGTACCTGAAGGAAAACCTGAGTGGTTTTCCATTAGATGAGACCCACACCTATTCAAATAATTTTCGGCTATGATGGCCCCTTATTAGAAACACTCGAAAAATTCGGAGACTTCGATATATGTATTTCAGTTTTGTTACTATCAATCAAAATTGTTCAATCCTAGGTACCTGAAAGCCTATATTTTGGTAAACCTGGACGGTTTTCCATTAGGCCAGACCCACACCTATTCAAACATTGTTCACCTATGATGGGCCCTTATTAGAAACACTCGAAAAAATTCGGACACTTCGATATATGTATTTCAGTTTTATTACTATGAACCAAAATTGTTCAATCCTAAGTACCTGAAAGCCTATATTATGGAAAACCTGAGTGGTTTTCCATTATACCAGATCCACACCTATTCAAATATTTTTTGGATATAATGGCCCCTTATTAGAAACACTCGAAAAAATTCGGAAACATCGAGATATGTATTTCAGTTTTGTTACTATGAACCAAAATTATCTAATCCTAAATACCTGAAAGCCTATATTTTGACAAATCTGAATGGGTTTCCATTAGACCAGACCCACACCTATTCAAATATTAGGTATAGTGAAAGCCAGACCCAAGAATGATTGGTTTGATGACGAGTATCGTCTTGCAGCTGAGCAACAAAATTTAGCCATTGTGAAGTGCAACAACGTCTCACAATCTCGAGGAAAAACAAGGCTGTTCTTGATAGGAGAGCAGCCAAGCGGATTTGTAGATGGAACATGGGAGAATGGTGGAAGGTGGAGGTTCTGAAAGTATAACAATTGAGTATTGAACGCAGTTTGCACAATTTCTTTAAAATAATTTCTAGACTGCACCATATTTTCAGGCCTGTCATGGAAACCTCTGTGTTTATCGACCTACTTGGTGTTCATCATGCATCATCAACTGTAGTTGAGTAACGTCAAATACAGATTGCGAAGCTTTGCATTATGTATTCATTCCATGAGGAATTCACTAGGGCAGATATTAAAATAAAACCGCTCACCTGGGGTGGGCTGCATTAATTCGGAGCTCTTGATATTCGGAGGGAATAAATAATGGAACTGCCTTTTCGACCTTAGCGAACCGAAGTTATGCCTGATGAATGGAAAGTGGCCGCGATATGCTCGATCTTCAAGAAGGGAGACCGCTTGAACTGTAAGAATTATCGCGGTATAGCTTTGCTTTGTACAGCATACAAGTTACTGTCCTACATTGTATTGGATATAGAATCCCCTTAGCGGAGGCCAAGGTTGGTGACTATCAAGGAGGATTTTGTCCGAATCGATCAGTCACTGATCAAGTCTTTCCGTTGTGAATGATTCTATCTAAATATCATAAGACGTCCATCCCCGTTCATCAAGTGTTCCTCGATTTTCGGCAGATTTATGACTCGATCAATCGAGAGAATTTTTGGTCTACCAATTGCTGTGTTAAAGTAGAAAACAGGATATCAAGATTTTTTGCAGTTAACTCGGGTGTTCGGCAGAGAGATGCTGTGTCCTCGATACTCTTCAATTTCATGTTGGAGTACATCTTTCGTAAAACTGAAACACCTCAGTACCACTTCTTCTATCGCCAGTTCAATCAGGTAAATATATTTGTATACATGATCTCTGGTTATATAAGGACAGTGGCACATCTGATTTTAGTAGTGGCCACTACACGTTTGAGGAAGTGAGAAAGTGGAAATATTGGCGCTCGCTTATCACTCGCGATAACAGTGTGAGTGGGAAATTATGTGCGGCTGGCAGCTGGCAGTCATGCTATGTATCTTGTAAGGCCACTGCTATGAATCTAAACACTTATCAAGTACCGTGAAGCTGAAGCTTTACAAAGCGTTGATCAGGCCCGTTTGTTATGTATCGATTTAAAAGTTGGAAGCTCACGAATGAGTACGAGAGATGGCTCCTTAAATTTGAGAGGAGAATCATGCGTGTGATTTACGGAATAAAACGCGAAGAATTTTTTTTTTATTTTTAAACTTAGTTGGATTTTACTCAAAATAATTAAATTAAACCCTTTGGCAAGATATATGAATACTGTATAGTGTAAATAATGGCTAGACATATCAAGAATATGGTGGCATTCTGATGTAATAAATTATTACATGCGTGACAATATCGGCTACCCAAAATAATTAAATTACACAGCTTTGAAAGGTATATGTATACCGTATAGTTTAAATAATGACAAGATCTATACAAAATGTGGTGGCAGTTTGGTTTAGTAAAGTATTACAGGTGATAAAATCGACATTTTGTTATTTTTCTTTGAATATTAGTATGATTCCATGGGATGTAGGTAATATTAGTTATGAAACTAAGTTGATTTTTACACAAAATAAAATCTGACTCAAATCCTATCTCAATATCACAATTACATACTTCAAAAGTTACAAAGTGGCGATGAAGGTTCAATTGGCAGTTACCCTCGCAAAACTTCCCGCAGCCAAATTGACCAAGTGTTAATTTTAAAAGGACGGGCTCGGATTGTACAGGACGTGAGAACGTCTCGGTCAGCAAGTTAATACGTAATAAATTGTAATAAATTTTGGGTTATGTTTCGTTGTGGCGGGGTGATTTGGCTGGTGCAGCTTCAAAGCACTCATTTTATGAACAATGTTGCTTTATGTTGTATGATTAGATCTATGAGGCTAAATACATACATAATGCTAAATTTCTCTATTTCTTTTATCTCAATGTTCCAAATTCTTAATTACGCAGACGATGTTGAACTACATGTTTACTATTCAATTCTAATACATAGTATCAATTCCAAATTCTAAATTATTGTAGAGTATAAATTCTATCGCTTTAAAATTCTGCGTGCTAAACTCGAGTTTGACTGAAGAACTCCAATGAAAATTTTTAATTATCATATTCTACAACCAAAATTAATTCAAATTCCACCATATCACGTACTTTTAGCTTAGTGACGATGTTATTTTTTTTTATTTTTTGAGGATTCCCTATATTTGTGCAAACCTCCATAATTCGAATCAATTTAATTAACATTAAGTTTAAAAAAAAATCGTTTCTTTGTTAAATAATGAAAAAAAAGAATTAATTACCTCAAACTTACATAAATGGATAAATTTTATTGTCGCATACACGTAACATATTATACGAGCAGACCACTATACTGTAACGATCATAAATCAACTGTAAGCGACACATTATAGGAATCGATGAAGTCTATTGTTTTGACATTTTTCGAATTTTTTGATAGCAAAAATGAAAGTTATATCAACTCACTATATTAAGTGGATTATTTACTTTCACTATATGCATGATTTTGAAAATTTCGTTTGTGCCTTAAATTACTATTGTCTTGTTTGAATTCCACGGGCTTTTTGTGTTAATAACACGTGCTTGTAAGTAAACACATTTTAAATACACGCAAATCATATGATCAAAATAAAATCGCATGAGATGTTTAATCTTATTGCAGGTCATTGTCATGTATATATACAAATGTTAGCTACATCCGAATGGAATTAGATAATAATATTTAATATTACACAACTACATGCGTATATATGAAATAATTTATTGTTTCTCTGAACTATCTGTCAAAGCGGGATATCTAATCTTATAAACGGGAAGGCGATAAGAAATTTATATTTTTAAAATTGACATAAATGATTATGTAAATTTCATAGAAAACTGCAATAAGACGTATATTTGTTAAGGTCATTATGAATGCATTTGTAAAGGTCTGCAGGATTTGTAAATGGAGTCTTCTCCAAACTATTTAAATTAATCCAGCAGTACACACACACGCACTAACAAAACACTCGTGATAATTATAATCTAAAATACCAATAACTCCAAAGACCATTTCTTATATAATTATGGATACATTGACCTTCCATTGACTATTTTTAGTTTACAAAATATTTACTATTTATTTAGATTTTGACGTGTTTATTTTCCCGATTAAATAAAATATAAATAATGGGACGATAGATTGAGGGTTAATGTTCAAAAATATATTTCCTGATAATTTTTGTATTTGTCTATTTTAAGAAATTCTTTACACCATCCGCTGCCGTATGAAGTTATGAACATTTAAAACATTTTATATATATACATAGTATATATGGTCATATAAAAAGTCTTCGCGGTTTCTTGGTACTTTTTTGAACAAAAATTTTTTTATTGAAAATAAATTTTAATGAAGTACATCTATGACCGTTTGCCATTTTTCGGATAGTTTCATAATTCCATCGGTGTAGAACTTCTGTGGTTTATCGTCAAAAAACTTGGCTAAGTGATTTTCAGCGGCCTGAACATTTTTCACCTTCAACAGAGTTTTGCAGAGACCGAAACAAATGGTAGTCAGACGATGTAACGTCCGCGCTATGCGGTGGATGCATCAAAACTTCCCAACCAAGTTCCGTCAATTTGTTCCGAGTCATCAAAGATGTGTGTGGCCGTGCATTGTCATGATGGAACACAACTCCCTTGCTGTTGGCCAATTCTGGTCGGTCTTTCTGGATTGCTTCGTTCAAACGGTCGAGTTGTGCACAGTACAGGACCGAATTGACGGTTTCGTGACGTTTCAGCAGATCATAATTGATAATTCCCTCCAATCACACCAAACCACATAACCTTGTTTTCGTCAATCCATAGGCTTTGAAGTTGCTTGCGGAGGGTCACCAGCCTTTGGCTATGAGCGCTTTCGTTTGATATATTCTCGTATTTCATCCATTTTTCATCGTCTGTAATGATTCGCTTTAAAAATGGTTCGATTTCGTTCCGTTTCAACAGCATTTCACTGATGTCAATTCGGTTATCAAATTTCTTTGCGTTAATTCATGTGGCACCCAAACATCCAGCTTCTTTTTGTAGCCTGCTCTTTTCAAATGATTCCAAACTGTCATGTGGTTGATGTTTAATGCCTCCGCTGTTTTTTTAACAGCTTGCGTGCCGGTCTTGCTCCATCAGTTGCAAAATTTCATCAAGTTTTTCAGTGACTGGCAAACCGCGGATACTTTTAGGCTCTACTTTACCTAGAACAAAAATTAAATTTGATGTCGATATTTAAATGCCAAAAATGCGTCTTAAATAAAATTTGAAATAGTGTAAATCTCCGCTATCGAAAATTACAAAATATTCCATGAAAAAATTGTTTTTTTGCTAATTATGACATCTAATTAAAAAGGGATGAACTAAAAAATACGTCAATTTAGTTGATTCCTAAACCGTTTTTACATCGAAGATACATTTTTTTCAATAAATTGATTTGTCAGCTTATCGATATAAAATAGTTTTCAATTAAATTTTCAATTTTCTCGCTTATTAGAACGAATTTTTATAAAAACGTGTGTTAATCGCTATATGATATCTTCCTGGACGTACCCATATATAAAACATTTACAGATTAGTACAAAAATATTGATAAATTTGGTTTGTGAGTGAATGGTTTTTATCCAAAATGCATCAACTTTGAGACACAATTACGAGAAAGCTATAGCGAATTTAAAAAAAAGCGTGTGCAAATATATTTAACTTTGCTATAAAAAAAAATTTAAGCCAATGCCTAAGTTTATGTGGCCATAAAACGATTTGTAAGATACACATGTTTTCGCAAATTGAGTAAAGTAGAGCCTTAAGTATTTATTGTTAGATTTTCACGTGTAATAGCTCGTTGGAAAGACAATTTTACATACTTTCAAATACACCTATTAAAGTTTGATGTACAATATATTCTTTAAATTTCAGTCTTAATAGTCTTTTGCTGAAAAATCAAACTATTCCCCGTTTTATTTTTAGTTTTTTATATTCATCGTATAAAGTACCTTTTCAACAAATCATCTTACATGGTGAAGACTCAACGTATTCGATTTTTATATAATAAAACGTCATAACAAGTTTGCGGAAATTATGGAAGCGGGAGCTCAAGTACTCGGACACATTTAGGATCGGCACGTGGCACGTGCAGTCACTTAGGAAACCAGTAACGTTGGAAAGTCTAATCACATGCATTAAGGAGCATCGGCTGGAACTCGTTACTCGTGACTATACGTTGCTATACAGTGGGTGACCTTGAAATTACTGAAGCTACGGGTTTCTTCTTAGGCCAAAGGTAAAGAAGTTGTTTGAATATCCAAGCAGTCAATAACCGATTGATCGAAGCCTCGCTTGCACATATGAAGTTAGCCAACCTGTCGATAATTTGTGTACACGCGCACACAGAATTCAGCCAGCCGCAAGATAAAGATTCATTTTCATTGACTTGGACGATCTGATGGGATCTATACCCGAACACGATGTTAGAATGGTAATCGGGGATATTAATGCTAGAGCTGGCAGAAATCAGGCCAACTTTTATAAAAACATAGGTTCGTACTCCAACCACACAAAACTGCGACCGATAATGGTGAGAGAATGATGTACTTTGCAATTACCTATCACGTTAGAGTAGCAAGTACATTCTTCCCACACAAACAAACACATTTAGAAACATAAATCCATTCTAGCGGAACGATGGGCTCAGGTTGTACAGGATGTGAGAACTTATCGGTAAGCAACCAAATATTTAGGAAACGATCATCATTTGGTCGCTTCAAAGCTACGATGGAAGTTTTCGTACAAGTCTGTGAACACAACGAAACGGATGGGACGTTTCGACTGCGAAGGTCTGATAAATGAAGATCAAAAGAAACGATTTCAGGATCTTGTGAGCGACAACATTGAGGAAGCTAATTACGAGTCTGACTGAGTGAACTCTGTCTAGGAGGTAGAGAAAACATCGGTTGTCAGTGCTGCTCAACAGACTTTAGGTATTAGGAAAGTCAGACCCGAGAATGACTGCTTTGATGACGAGTGTTGTCTTGCAATCGAGTAACAAAATATAGCCCATAGTGATCTCTGAAAGGAGAGTCACCATATGGTAGGCGCAGAGGTCGCTGCACGTGACGATGGCTTTTTTTTTCTCCACGATGTAGAGAACGACTTGGCCAGTTCCGTTGGAGCCAAGTCATTATTATTTACTAAGTTACGCATTACGAAGCATAAAATAACTTAAAACTGGCAACAAAATCCATTTTTCGATGTTATTAGTAATTAAATATTATTCAATACAACGTCTGCATCTAAAAACTTTTTTGATGCAAAGAATATCTAAACATATTTCGATGTATAGCTTGTATCATAGAGTGATGCAAACTTAAGATGGCTCACCATGCTATGCTAAATCAAAAAAAAAATGTCAACTGTGTAATTGTAACAACCGCTTCTAGTTCAATTATTGTGATTTTTTATTATTTTCATAATTTTAAATTAATACAATCAAATTATTAATTACGATTCAAAATAAAATAAATTGAAATAAAATAACAAAAAACTAAAATAGAAGACAACATGTATTGAATGAGCTAAAAAGCCGCTACGCCCATGTTGATGTTTCTGGATCGCAATGAAGTTTATTTAAAATGCATTTACTTCATTCAATAAATGAATTACAATTTGGAATAATCTATGCGAATTACAGAAGATTTTTACATGTAGTAAAAAGCAGATTACTAGTATTTTCAAAAAACAGAACTTTATGTCAGCATAACCTAAATTTTGAAAAATCAAGATAAAAACCGTAGGCCATAGTTGTTTACAGTGTAGAAAGGAAATCTTTTTTATGTAGAGATTGATAATAGTTAGTTCAGATGCTTTGCATATAACTCTACACACTTGAAAAAATTGTCGAAATGTAATACAAATTGTTACGTACGTATGACTCCAGAATAACTTAAGTCGTTTTTTGAAGTAAGCTTTGCATCACAAAAATTTATATTTAGTTTGTTCAAAATATAACGCAAATTACATTAAAATCATATCTGATGGCATCAACACAATATCGATAGATGTTACTTTGAAAATCGAAACAAAATCTATTGAATTATACGATGATGCAAAATGTGTCGATATCTGATATAAATTAGATCACAATTATTTCGATGCTTTAACGCATCATTTTTTAACATATTTTACAACGATTCAGTTTAGTTGTAACATTACCATACATATATCGAATTTACAACAAAGCACACATACTTAGTTCAATAAACGATTAAAACATTTGTATTTAATAAATAAAGCTTTATTTCTTCAAGTAATATTAATAATTCACAAGCAAAAACTAATATTAAAAGAAATTTAAATTAATTAAGAATGAATGACAGAGTGTTCCAAGCTTATAAACGGAGTAATTTCTTGAGTGGGTGGGCCATCTCGCTCCATTTAAACACTCTGTAAACATATATTTTCATCATCATATATTGTAAAGTATCACCATATTCTATAATTATTCTACCATGCGGGATCAGTATGATATGAAAATTTGGACGTCAAAAATTCTACACTTCTCGTATATTAATGACCTTGTATGCGATTGATTCATTTTGTTTAGTACATAGAAGTTTTGAGTTGTTTTTTAAAAAACTTTCTAAAACCTGTAACGATAAATGTGCATACAGGAAAATTAGAGAAAGGATATTAAATATAGTTAAATTATAAAGTGCAAATTACCTGTGAATTTATATGAATTTGGTGGTCTAATTTAGTTCCAACACCCTTCAACAATTGACGAATGGTACGGTATACACCAGCAAACAATATTAAAGTAAGTAAACGCTGTTAAAAAATTTTTGTTTAGTAACGCTGTAAGAAATTCTAGTTAATCTAGCATGTGATAGTTTCAAGTTTTGATTTATTTGGAATATTTTTATCATTAAAAATCCAAGAAAACTGTGTTTAAAAATGGTGAAAATTTCTTGTTAAATTTTTTTACAGCGTTTACTAACTTTAAAATTGTCTACTTAAGGCGCTTTTCATCTTTACCGTTCGTCAATACACGCTTCTACGCTTCTTTATATGACAAATATAACTCACCGTTATTTTTATTTTTAAGCACTATCTTAAGTTCAAATTCTGAACAGTGTTTGTATTGATTGAAAATGCTTAAGAAATGATCAATATTATAAACGGATACATCTGCATACATAGCTGCTGAAAGCAATAATAATTATTAATTTTAAACTATATTTAAATTAATAGAAAAAGTCGAAGCATCTAAATATTGCATCTAATAAATATTGCTAATAAGATGCAAGCTTGCATCATATAGGAAAAAATGCAGTGCGCCATAAACCACGTTATGTGACACGAACAAGAAGAAAAATCTTACTAACCTGATAATAGAAAATCTTTATAATTCCAGGTTCCCTCTTGCTTTGATAACTTTACAAAACCCGCAACACCGCTAAAATGTATTTTAATGTGTGTTTTAATTTAAAAACTGGCTAAAGAACGATCCACTACGCACTGTATAAAACTAAATCGTTAAAATCACTAGAATATAATAATTACTTTGTTATTTACGAGTAATTCCGACCCGTATGATCTTTTGAAGCACTATGTTCTATGAACAATACAAACAAAGTAAATTAACAAATATAATACAGGGATACGACCATATTTAAGAAATGGAGTATTCAATGTATGTGGTAGTATAATAATAATACTACTATTAATTCTAATTTATAAGACCATAATTATCAAAACAAATTTTTTAAACAAATGCCAATTTAAAAACAGAAGTGGTAATCTCAACACACTCCGCCGAAGCAGGCATATTTACGAAAAAGTTCAGTTCAAAAGCAAAATGTATAAGTCGAACTAGGTCAAATGTACTAAAGCAACCAAAGAGTATTCTAAATTTAACATTGAGAACAATTGAGAAAAAATGTTTCCTTGGTATTAAATTGCTCGTCTTGGACAACCTCAAAATTTAAACATCTCAGTGAAGGTAAATGTTGGGTCGGCAATTTATTTATACCATCAATGGTAAAATGAGTCATGATGTGGTACCAATAATCTTTTTCGTAATGAGTTCAAAAGGTGCAGTGGTCTATTTTGAACATTTGAAGACCATACAGGATAATATCCGATTTCGAGAAAGCCAGCGTATTGGCTCTGTAGAAATCCTTAGTGAATTTATGTAAACAAATTTAGTATGTTAAGTAATTAAATTGTTCGTAACAACTTTTAACATTAAACATTTTAGTATGTTAAACTATATAATTTTACACTGTATAATTAACCGTGTAGCTAACTTAATATGTAAAAAACAAAGCAGAATGAATGAGAGTGAAACAATCAACTCGACTGAATTGGCTTGATTTTCGAAGTGTTTTCGCCGATCTCATTCATTCAAATGCAAATATTAGCAACGTACCAAAATTCTATTATTTAACTTCTTGCATTCGCGACAGTAAGGCATTCAAACTTATCCAATCTCTCTCGCTGTCATGTGAAAACTATAAAATCCCTTGGAAAAAATTATCAGATCATTATAACAACGAAATTTTAATTCAAAAAACACATGTTAAACGTCTGTATGAAATTAAAAATACCCTCGAGAGTTCCTCATTGTCTCTGCAATCTTTTATTGTCACAGCAGTTAAACACTATGAAGCATTTAAATCATTGGAAGTAATGAACGATAGAATAAACTTGCGTTTTCTACCGATCGAATCAATAAATCGTCGAAAGTAATGGTTGCACAAAACCTTAGTTCCTTTACTACACAGGAAATTATTCGCTTGATTATTGTATGAGGTTTAAGGACCACAAGGTAACTCCGCAAGATCGTTATAATTTCATAAAAAATCATAATTTAAGTACAAATTGTCTTATAGTTGAATGTACAAAACCAACGTATTCTTTGTGTCAATTAAAACAATATTCGTTACTTCATTGTGGCCGTCCGAGACAATTCAATTCAAAAAATTGTCCAACTTCTCAAATTAAAAACAAAATCAACACACGTCAATATTTCCGGAATTAATGGGACAGCTTTTACATTAAACAAAAGGGTCAACATTTCTCTTGAATCTCGAATATCCAATTTTCAGATTTATTTGGATTGTTATATCAAAACAAAAATTTCAGAATTGTTACCATCATACCCATTGAACATTAATAAAAATAAAATATCAAATACCTTATTTTTTTAAACCATGTGTACTGTCGATCTTTTAATCGGAGCGGAATATTTTTCAGAAACAATGAAATTCAATGAAGTTATATTAGCCAGGAAATTCTATTATAAAACTCGGTCTTCGGATATGTCGTCGTCGGAAAAATACCTTCGAATAAACAATCTTCAAATAATTTAACATTGTTATGTTCCTTTGAAGATCTGTCTCAGCAATTGAAAAATTTTGGAAAACAGAAAATGTAGAAAACCCCCCAAAGCTTTCAATCGAAGAAAAGTGCTGTCAAAATGTTTTTTCCGAATCAGTCGTTCGAACCGAAAGTGGAAGATATATTGTTTCACTTCCGTTTAAATCCAACATTTCCCAGATTGCGATAACTGGTGATATAGTCTTAATGTACCGGCAAGTACTAATAAATTCTGATCATCAAGATCTACAAAGAATATGGTGGCGTAATCCTCCACAATGCTATAAACTTCGAACGGTAACATATGGTACGGCTAGCGGTTCGTTCCTCCCAATTAGAACACTTTTTCAATTAGCAAAGATGTGGAAGCCGAGTTTCCTATCGCAGTAAAAGTCATCACAGACGACTTTTATGTCGATGACGTTCTTACTGGGTCGGAACAGAGCACGATTCTATTTGCGTAAAAAACGATCTCGTTAATTTATTATCCAGCGGAAGTTCGATTTGCAAAAAATTCAATCCAATCATTCCAATGTTTCATCCGTACAGGATTCTTCGCAATCTAAATCCATTCACGTTCTTGGAATGAATTGGGATTCTGTGAATCATACGAGTATGTTTAATTTCTCACTTCTGCAACAATACACCATTACTGAGTCTTGCACAAAAAGAAAATTTTAATCTGAAATAGCACAATTATTTGATCCGTTAGGATTATGTACAACCATCGTTTTCGTTACTAAATCTTTCATGCAAATTTTTTGGTCGTCGAACTATCAATGGGATGATTTGCTTTCAGCTTCGCTCCGTGACTATTGGAATGAGTTTAAGCGACAGCTAATTTTAATTGATAAAATTACAATTTTAAGATGTATTATTGCCCCTTCACCAAAATTAATTGAACTTTATGGCTTTGGAGACGTTTCCGAAAAGGGTTTTGGGTGCGTTGTCTATGTTCGAACGGTTGATAGCACAATTAGCACATAAAATTATTTATGGTCTTGACATAAAGTTATCATCGATATTTTTGTGGACATATTCTCAAATTACACTTCATTAGAATCTTCATTGGATCGGGAGGTACCGGGTTCGAATCCCAACAGAGGCGGGATGCAAAAGGGATTTTTCATCTCCCGATTACGATCGGTGATTAAATTGAAAACATCTATGACCCTCTGTTGGAATGTAGAACTCATGGGCCGACCCATCGTTCATGTTAGTACAGGCTAGCATGGAGCTATCCAGTGGGCAGATGGCCAATTAAAATGCGGACCTGTAGTCGTGTATAAATAGGGATACTGTTCAGCTTTCAAAGGACAATAAATCCACTAGCCGAACAGTCTCTAAATAATGTATGTATGTGTTGGTATTTATTTAAAAAAAAAAAAAAAAAAAAAAAACATAAAAAAAAAATAGCCGTTCCATCACGATATGCAACCAAGATTTGTCTTCAAAGTAATTGGTGTTACGTACTTCGCTAGAAATTCCGTCTGATAAGGCTTCAAGAGGATTAATGCCTTCGGAATTTATAAAAGCCCAGAACTGGCGAACTGGGCCATCATTTTTAAATTGTTGAAATCTAGCCATATCTGAGCAGCCCAACGTAAAAACCTAGTCCGATTGGGTTTCACTTAATTCGCCAATTTCTAAAATAAAGGGAACTATTATGCAACTTTCGACCGTCGAACTGGACAACGCTCTTAAAGCGGTGATTAAATATATCCAAATGATCGAATATTCCGAGGACATCCGCCACTAGCAAAAGCCGAATTTCAAGATCTCAGGAAGTTATTAGATAAGACGTTCATAATTAAAATTAAGTAGTTAGACTTATTAGAAATTTAGGTTGTTAGACGAAATATATTTATGTAAACTAAAGACACATATTTTTTAAGATTTGTATGGTGTTAGAATATATTAAATAAAGTTTACGGCTTTAAAGAGTCGCTAGCGGAGCTGCTATCTGTAACAGCCAAAGGCGGTCAAAACTTGTTTATCTGTCCAAACGCATACAAAATAGGTGTAACGTAAGTCTTAAACATAATATATAAATATTAGCATTATCTGTAAAATATATTTTTACGTTATTTCTAGATAATCGAAGTTATTTTTATACGGTACTATGATGGCAGATAAAAAAATTACAGGAGTTCATACTAAAAAAATAACAAAAACTTACACTGCAATTTTTCCAATTGGAATTTTATTTATATGAAAATTTGAATTTGAGGTGTTTTGTAAATTTTATACTGCCCATTTTAGAGATGATTACATACTCTCGGGTACATATTAGGCTTAAATATTAAGATAGTTTAGACCATTTAAAAATTTTGTATCAAGAAAATTAAATTCTGATGAACTTTACAATTTATTTTACACGATTTAGAAGTTACGTAAACGATTTCGTTTTAAGTTACTGTTAACAAGTAAACTATCTGAAAATATACGACAGTACCCGTGGTCATCTCTAAAATCGGTGGAACAAGTTTTTAAAAATCGTTTGAAACGAAATCGTACACGTAACTTCTAAATGGTGTAAAATAAATAGTAAAGTTCATCAGAATTTAATTTTCTTGATCATAAAGATTTTAAATGACCTAAACTATCTGAAAAAATAGGCCAGTACCCGTGGACATCTGTAGAATCGGCGGTACATAATTTTAAAAATCATTTAAAACGAAATCGTTTACGTAACTTCTAAATGATGTAAAAAAATAGTAAAGTTCATCAGAATTCATCAGAATTTAATTTTCCTGATCATAAAAATTTAAAATAATCCACTAGCTGAAAAGGTAGACCAGTACCTAGAGGCATCTCTGGAATCGGCTGTACAAAATTTACAAAATCGAGTAACTTTTAAATTCCATAAACAAATAGAAAAGTTCATCAGAATTTAATCTGACTGACCAAAAAAACCCTAGGTGGTCTTAACTATCCATAAAATTGCATGAGTACCCAAGGACATCTCTAGGATAGGCAGTAAAACTTATTAATATTTGTTTAAAATCACGAAATTTCAAAATTCTGTCAAAACCTAACCGCTCAATCAAATTTAATTCCTATGGACGTAAAGGTGGCAATTGCTCTAAGCTATTCGAATATGTACTCGATAGTATGTAATTATCTCTAGAATTGGCAGCATAAAATTTACAAAGTACTTCAAATTCAAATTTTCGTATAAATAAAATTCCAATTGGAAAAATTGCCAAATTTAACAGTGTAATTTTTTGTTATTTCTTTTAGTATGAACATATAAAAATTCGAAATTTAAATTGCCACAACAATTGATTATTGTGATGGCGAAGACAGACAAATGTTATTTTATGTGGAGACGGCGATACAAAGTGGCGCTTTCAAACTTGTGAGTGTATGTTTACAATCAAGAAATCCCAAAAACTATCCCTAAACTTCACAACATATTCGATATTATTTGAAAGTGAAATATCAAATTTTTTCAATTGACGATTTTATAAATAACACACAAATGTACAATTGTTAAATGCGCTGTTTTCCATAAAAAATTATGGTACTTTTCTAAAATTAATAAAATTGCATGTAGTTTAGATTTTGATGTACCCAATAAAACCAGTAAGTTAAAAAAGAAACTCGCAAGGTGTCACATACTTTTCGTTAAAAGGCGGTTATATTTAGGAATTTCGTTTAGACAAAATTAATTAAGGTGTGGTGGATCAGACTCACCCGTTCAATAATATGTTAAATTGTTGTGAGACGCCTCAAAATATTCTTGAAAGGCCCTAAGGTAAAACGAGCCGCCACTGGATTGTATGTATTAAGAAATTTATTTGTTGACATTTATTTCAAAATTTCCTCGTTTGTCTTGTTCGAGTTATATGGTTTCACAAAGTAACCTAAAATAAAATTAAATTTAATATTTTTTACAAAAGAGTCTAAAATTTATGTATAGTTATGTAACATTAACTATTTTATATTTATTTATAAAAATTTAAACATTTGGATTTTACTGAAAAAATGCGAAGTCGAAAATACTTAAATAGGTGCGATTTTTTATTCAAGAATTTTCGAGTTCGAATACTGTACTGGATAAGAATTTTCTCGTTTATTCAATAAATGCTTAATGAATTTATTTTTTATCGATAAATATAATACATTTAATGTTAACTAAACTTCATAGTTTAATTCACTATTATCGAAATAAAATTAAATTAAACTTTATTTTACGATGTATTCGTAAAAGTTGTTAAAAGTGGTTCCACTGAACAGTATTTCAGGCTACAGGCTACCGTACTGTAGACCATTACTCGGATAAAAATCAACGTTTACTTTAATTTGCTGCATACAGATTTATCTTGCCAAATCTAGGAATTGACTATACAGAAAAGTAAATGTTTGATGTTTAAGTTATTTATGTGTTATTGATCTACGGATTGAAAGAGTTTAAAATTGACAAAAACACATATTTCAATAAAACAAAAATTATAAAATCGGAATTTTAGCGAACTAAATGTTTTACCCGAATATTGGTCCGCAGCCAAAAATAACTAAAAAATTAGTGGTTTTCTATAAAATTCAACACATTTTTCATTAAGAAAACAATTATTTAATTACATTTATTAATCATAGTACATAATATTAAATCGTTCACAAAATCACAATACGACCAATTTTCTACACAAAATTATCAACATCTTCTTCTAACTCTTCGTCAAATGACGAATCATTCCAAATCTCGGTTTTAGTTTCACTCGATCCACCAGTCTATCAGAATAAAGTAAATAGAAAATCAATATTAATTTCACTAAAAACAACAGCGAAATAGTTTACCTGATCAAGAAAATGATCATGTTCACCACAAGCATAGCAAAACATGCATATTAACTGAAATAATTAAAAAAATCGGATAGTTATACTGGTTTATACTTAGCGTTTCGCGCGCTTCGATTTTGATGCGTTGAGTAGTGGAAGCTTAATTATTTGTAATGGTTGATTGCGATGCAACACTATACATTATAATTACTTACTTGAAGTATAAGAAAATTTATTAACATTGATAATAAACCAGTTTCCATATCTTATTATAATATTAACGTAACAACGTTATAATATGAAAATAAAACGATCCACTTCAGCACACAGTTCAACTACAACTAAATTTGTATAATAAATCTTTAGGATTGTAAACAATTTAATAAGATAAATTGGATGCATTTATAATACTTAACAAATTTATTTTATGCTTTATTATTGCCAATTGAATTTGATTGGGATGGAGTTAATATTGGAATATAGAATTGGGACGATCGTTTTAATCACATCACAATGTTCAACTCTTGAAGTAGAGACAAATTCAACACTATAAATTATACATTTCATACAAATGTTTTTGTCAAAATATCTCGTGACTAACCAATAAAACTATTAAATTATTGATATGAAAACATTTTATTTATAGAATTATTTATACAAAAAAAACTTATATTGATTTTACTGCATCTTCAGCTTTGTCGGCAACATCCTTTGCTGTGTCCTTAATGGTATCAGCGGCATTCTAAGCAGAATATATGGAAATATATAACATATTTTAAATTTCCAACAATTATATTAGAAATGTATTAAATGAACTTACACCCAACGCCTCTGTGACTTGGTCCATGATGTTATCCAAATCGAAAGTCAAATCGCGAGCATAGCTAAATGCAAACATCAACTGCGTAAGTACAGACAAAATCAGATAATTTAATAATTTAAGTATAATGCATTTTGTTTGAGAAGTATAAGTTTTTTGTAGTACATAATTTAATTAAACTCTAATTAAAATCAAGGTTTGGTATAAAATACTTAACCGGAAAACGTAAACTATCCAAACGCAAAATTTAAATCAAACCTAAGTTAAGCTTAAATTTAAACATTTGTATAAAATGCCACGAAATTATCATACGGACAATTTAGTGAATCTTGCATCTAATTTTAATTCGAATGTTATGCCTAAAACAGGTTTTAGATAAATAAATTAAAGCCTAAATTTTCATTTTGATTTTGTTTAGACTGAAGTCAGCAATTTAGAACCTTTTTTCAAGTTTCAGTGATATTGTATATCGATGTGGTACAGCTACGGACCAATTTTGTGTCTATGCTAGTCCTTTAGGACAGCCACCCTTACCTAACCTTCAGTGATATTATTGGTGTTCAAAATAGGATTCGAAACTTAATAAGTCTTCTGAATAATGTAATTGACCATGATTATAAGCCCATATTAGAATTAAAAATATTGTTTAAAATTGATCTTCCAAAATTGGGTAAAATAATATTTTAAATTTGTTAAAATTTCAGAGCTTTGGAATTTAATTTGATCAATATACAGAATTCAGTGGGATGAGCATTTCAATTTTATTCTGCTATATGACAGAGCATCACCCCCGTAAAATTACACAGCATTTAGAATTTTGAACCAACATTAATATGTTTAAACTTTAGAATTTGACAACAATTCTAAAATTTATACAAATTCAGAATTTCGTTAAATTCCTGAATGTTTGCAACTTTATAATAATATTTAAGATAATATAATACCAGAATTTGTATTTGAGCGTCTTATATATAATATCAAAAACATCTGAAAATCCCGAGATTGTTCCTAATCCAGCGATTTAATAAACAACACAGGCTCTCTGACGGACTACCATATACAGAATAAAGCCACAAACATTTCAGCAGAAAAATATACTGGAATCAGCTTTGAATTATATCATATAATTAATTTTGAACCCAAACCAATATAAACTTTCATATGGATATATCAAATACTCACTTGAACCACAATGCAAACCATCAAAATTGTATACAAAATGTTTGCCATTTTATTTATTTATTAATTATTTTAAGTTATATTCAAACAAACTTTTTTTATTTAAAATCGCACGACTACTCAAGTCTAACTGATCTTAAAAAGATGTTAACAAGTTCTTAATATTAACTTGAAAGTAAACTGTGAGTTGATAAAATGTGATGATTGATTAAACATGATTAATAGATTTGGATGTTATTAAGTGTGTAAAGAAAATTCCAGATTAAATTCAATTAAAGTTGCGTGGAATGGGATGAATTTACAAAATCAACATAATCAAAAATTGAGACGAAGAAAACAACTGTGTGGTTACTCATCTGTGTATGTACTCGTATATACGTTAAATTGAATTTTATGAAATAATTTGATTAATTTAAAAAAATAGAGTGCTAAAGTTTATTCAAGGTCATATAATTTGCGAAATTAAGTATATAATCAATATATATATGGCGTATATTTTAATTAATTTAATAAACATGTACTAAGCACTAAAGTAGGTATCTAAAATATACGCATCATGCATATATATACATATATATATATATATATATATATATATATATATATATATATATATATATATATATATATATATATATATATATATATATATATATATATATATATATATATATATATATATATATATATATATATATATATATATATATATATATATATATATATATATATATATATATATATATATATATATATATATATATATATATATATATATATATATATATATATATATATATATATGTAATGTACGTAACACAACTTACACATTGAAATGCGAAACATAACACGTGCGTCATAAAATATTCGTTAGCTATTTTTGGGGAGACCAAAAATCGATGGCCAAATTAAATATATATGTTCGTTCGGTCAAGTCATAGAAAAAGCAGAACCCTTTACAGATTCTATAACGGAATTTTGTGTGTTTTGGTCGGTCAGTTTTTGACATTTTAACGAAAAAGTTCTCTAAAATGTATGCCTCTCCTCCTTCTTGAAAAATATCAGAATGAGAGAAGGTCTTATAAAGACTACAAGAAAAATAGTGCGAAATCTCTAACATTTATAGTTTTCGATGAATAAAAAACCAATTACAACAACAAACTTAATTATAATTATTTATTAATTTTTTATTACAACTGAATATAATTCATCAAGTAATTTTATTGAGGCTTTACCCATGCGCCAGTCCCATTTACAAGTTATTACATTATAGTATTAATTCGAGCCGCAGGTAAAGAAGGCTGTTTTGGATTTCCAAGCAGTTCATAACCGATTGTGTAAGCTTCGCTTGCGCATGAAGTTAGCTAACCTGTCGATAATTTGTGAACATGCGCCCACAGAATTCAGCCAGCCCCAAGATAAAGACTCATTTTAAAATTAGATGATCTGATGGGATCTATATCCAAACACGATGTTAGAATGGTAATTGGGGACTTTAATGCTAGAGCTGGCAGAAATCAGGCCGACTTGTGTAAAAACATAGGTCCGTACTCCCGAAACGAAACTGCGACCGATAATGGTGAGGGAATGATGTATTTTGCAATTGCTCACGATCTTAGAGTAGCAAGCACATTTACCCTTCACAAACAGATACATTTGGAAACATGGATCCATCCTCGCAAAACCTCCCGCAGCCAAATTGACCATGTGTTAATTTCAAAAGGGTGAGCTCGGATGTGAGAACTTATCGAGCAACCAAATACGTGGGCAGCGATCTTTATTTGGTCGCTGCAAAGCTACGATGGAAGTTTTCGTACAAGTCTGGGAATACAGCGAAACGCATGGAACGTTTCAACTGTGAAGGTCCAATAAATGAAGATCAAAAGAAACAATATCAGGATCTTGTCAGCGACAACATTGAGGGAGCTAATTACCAGTCTGACTGTGTGAACTCTGTCTGGGAGGCACTGAAAACATGGGTTGTCAGTGCTGCTCAACAGACTTTAGGTATAGTTAGACCGAAGAATGATTGGTTTGATGACGAGTGTCGTCTTGCAGTTGAGCAACAAAATATAGCCCGTAGTGAAGTGCAACAACGTCTCACAATCGCGAGGAAAAATAAGGCTGCTCTTACTAGAAGGGCAGCTAAACGGATTTGTAGACGGAAACAGCGAGAATGGTGGAAGGCTGAGGTTCTGAAAGTACAACAACTCAGCAATGAGCGCAGTTCACGAAATTTCTTTAAAGGAATTACTGGATTGCACCATACTTTCAAGCCTGCGTCAACTGCCATTCGAGACCAGGATGGAAACCTCTGTGTCAACATCGACGCAATACACGACACATGGAAAGGACACTTTACCGACATGCTTGGTGTTCATCATGCGTCACTGACTGTAGTTGAGTCACCTCAAATACAGACTGCCGAGATTTGCATTGAGGATCCATCCCTTGAGTTCCAATTCACTAGGGCCATGCAGAGACTAAAACGAAACCGGTCACCTGGAGTGGACTGCAGTAATTCGGAGCTCTTGATACTCGGAGGGGATACTTTGTGGAACTGTCTTTTCGATTAGTAAGGCGAACCGAAGAAATGCCTGACGAATGGAAAGTGGCCGAGATATGCCCCATCTTCAAGAACAGAGACCGCTTGAAGTGGGAGAATTATAGCTCTCATTTGCACAGCATACAAGTTACTGTCCTAAAATTATATTGGATAGAATCACCCTTCAAGCGGAGGGCCTATGGTTGGTGACTGTCAAGGAGGATTTCGTCCGAATCGATCAGTCGCTGATGAGGTCTGTTCACTGCGGATGATTCTATCTAAATATTATGAAACTTCCATCCCCGTTCATCAGGTGTTCCTGGATTTCCGGCAGGCCTATGACTCGATTAATCGAGAGAGTCTGTGGTCTGCCCTGGAATACCTAGGAATGCCAACAAAAATAGTACGATTGTGTAGAATGACAGTGACGCCATCAATGGTCATCAATCCCACGATATTTTTTTTAGTAGTTCTACCAATTTCACATCCTCATGAATTTGTTTGGACTTTTCCACTTTTCCGCGTTATTCAAATTAAATTTCGGAAAATTTCGGACTACCTCGCAAAATTTTGTTTAGTATATTCAGTTGATTTGCAAAAGTTTAATATTATCTGACTTACCGGTTTCAGAGCCGGTTTTGATCTATCCAAAATGAAAATCTAAAATCTAAAAAAAAACATGAGTAGGTGCAATTGGTGAAACTAACGGAAAAACATCGCGAAATTGATGTCTTCGCAAAGTCTTGATTAGTAATCAGTTAAATTGCGAAAATATAACAAAATACGACTTACAGGTTTCGGCCATTTTTAGCCAATCCAGAACAAAAATCTAAAGAAATTCATGAGTATATGTACAAGGGTCAGATTTTCAATTAACAATATGGAATGGATTATTTTTTATTTTTTTTTTTAGTCCGCAAATGTTGCTATTGTTGTGCCGCTTGTGTTTGGTAAATCACTTGTGTAAAGTAAATACAACACTGGCCCTAGCACGCTACCTTGGGGAACCCCTGCAGATACCCTCTTCAGCTCGGAAAATTGTTCTTCACATCTAACGCGAAAATATCTGTTATCAATGTAAGATTTCAATATCTGAAAGTATTCTTTTGGCAAATCTCGATGCAGTTTATATTCCAATCCAAGATGCCATACTTTATCGAAGGCCTGTGCTACATCCAGAAATATTGTTGAGCATATTTTCTAATTTTCAAGTGCATCTTCAATAATACTTGTAATCCTGTGAATTTGCTCTATGGTGGAGTGGTTTTCTCTAAATCCGAACTGATGTGGTGGTATTAGCTTTCTTTCAAGTATTATAGGTTTCATCCTTTTGTATAACAGTTTCTCAAAAATTTTCGAAAGTACTGGAAGTAGAGAAATTGGCCTATATGACTTTTTATTATTAGATGGTTTGTTCGGCTTTGGTATCATAATTATTTCTGCTACTTTCCATTGCAGAGGTAAATATTTCAGTCGAAATGAAGCGTTGATTATATGAAGAAGTTTTCGCACCCCTTTCTCAGGAAGTGCCTTCACTATTTCACCTGTAATTAAATCATAGCCAGGAGATTTTTTCGTATTTATGTTATGGCATTTTGATATTTTTTCAAAATTTATTGAATATTTAGTTGTGATTGTTATAAAAAATATTCAATTATAAATATATCATTAAGTTTTATTAAACAATTATCCACACATACTCTTACACTTTTTTTCATAAATATTTTTAAAATATTTAGGATATTTTTAGGAAAGGAAAATAGGAAAAATTACACACCAGTGACGGTATACAGACTTTTCCTTTACAAATCATATATTGACCAAAATGTCATTGCCATTGGAGTCAATCCCATATTAGGTTTTATCAAAGGATGAACTGAAAGTGTACTTAAATTACGACCTTAATATAATCAAGTTCCTGGTGTCCTTTTTACGATGGACACATTGAAAACAGATTCAGAAAGAATGTTATACATCGACATTAATAGTAGTAAGAACATGTTTTTTGGCAATTGTTATTCAACTATCAACTGTAGCTCGGAATCCGATCATTGCAAAATTTCGGCGTATCCTTATTGATGATTCTCAGAAATCAAATTAAATGTTTCTTTATTTATTCATACATAACTAGAAGGTGGTAAATATAGATTATATATTGGAGCTTATTTGCTAATTATATATACATACAGTCAGATACCAAATATAAAATACAAATTTCAATTTGCTAAAATTTGTATGTGCTATCGATATTACACGAGAAGAAGTTTTTAATCGGTTTCCAGAGACTATACAAAAATGCGGCCATGTTTTAACCCAGTATATGAACCGTAAACTAAACACCAATACAATATTTCAAAGTGTCGATGAAAATTTCTTGGATGGACTAATTTTTGATTTGATTTTTTATTAGATATTTAACTAAAGATACATACAAAATGCCTTACACTTATATAATAAACTACATCGTCACCACATAATTTGAATTGTTTAGCATATGCCAACACCACCATATGAATACATATACGATCAATTAGCCCCTTTAACTTTATTATTATTCGTTCGAAACGTATCCAAAATCCCCAAAATTAAATCAAAAATAGCAGCCGGCTGTTGTTTTGTTACATGTTTATCCAATTCACGTTTCTTGTTGCGCCGATTTAGTTTTCGCTCAATTTGTTCAAATGAATCAATTGCATCATCACTGCGATCGTAATAATTCGCATGTTCATAATACATACTTATGTCATTTGACTTGTTTGGGATTCGGTAATTCGTCGCCTTGATCTTGTGTCCGCCATTTTGTTTTGTCTCGACCGGAAATGATGCAATCACATTTATCTATAGAAAATATATGAATAATTAGAACGTTCCATAATTGTATATACATAGATATAAAAGAAAATTGGCCCATTTCATGTGATATAATATCATAAGTTATATGCTTACAAAAATTAACAAAATTAATAAATTCCATAAATTAATTAAAATGCACATTTCTTTTTTTTTTTTTTTGATACGTGAAAATTATATAAAATTTTGACTAAACGTTTTACTTAAAAATAAATAAATAAATTTGCAAACACATCTTTTTATATATTATGTATGTACTATATATAAGAGCTTATAACATAAAAATCTAAATAATATATGTAGGTTTGTTGTTGTTGTCAAATGCATTTTCAGTATAATACAATTTATTGATCTACTAACATAATTATATATTATATTTTATATATACTGTGATCATCAGCAGTATAAAATGATTATATGTTGGATTTGAAAATAATGAGTACATTGTACGATGTATACTTAAATGTCGTTATACTGGAAATTGGCATGCAATTTTCAATTTAAATAGGCCGCTGGTGATTGATAATATGGGAGTATACATTGGTGTCATGATTGCATAAATGAATTGCAGGATTATACTATATTGTAATAATTAAATGATGTATTTAGTTGTGATACGTTAACAGATTTAGAAATATTGATTATGAAGAGTCGAAACGGAACCAAAAACATACATTTCTTTAACTTAAAACAAAATATTTAAAAATCGAAACCATAAAATACAGATTATAGTATGCTTTTAAAAAAGCCTACATCACAATTGTTTGAATATAACCACAAAGGTTAATAAATTTCATCACTCATTTTATAAAAAAATACCGGGACAGTAACAACACAGTTTGGGACATATCCTCGATGGGTCGTAAATATACAATTTTTCAAATGTAATAAACATCATGCAACTCAACTTTTATCTTTAGGTAATAGATTGTCTCGACATTCTATGTTTTATTCGTGACATCATCTTCAATTTTTTCATATTTTAAATTCTAATTTGCTGGTAGAATTAATTGAGTAGTCATATTTTTCACATTCAAATATTTATAGCATTGACGTTTCTCAAATTGTTATACGGATTCGGTAGCTGAAATAACAAATTAGATAAAATTAATCAAATTCAAAAAATGAACACCCCCATTCTCTAAGTCGTGTCACTTCACTCGAAGTGACAATTGTCGTCTCACTTCAACTGTTAATTAGTATATTCTCTTAGTCGTGCGAGGGGATGTGATGCGACAAATGTTATTAACTATGTTTATCTGGCAATACTAATAACTTTCCTTATATTTAACATGAAATTGACATTTGCGATTTAAATAAAAAATTATTTGATTGTTTAAAGTTAAATAAATTTAAGTGAAACATAAAATGAGTAGCGTTGAATTCTTTCATAGTGATAGTGATGAGGAGGAGAATAATGTTTATAATATGGCGGTTAGGCGCAGAGAGCTTCGGGATACAACAAATCCATTGGAATTACCGAATAACTTGTAAGTTATTGCAAATAAAAAAATTTCATAAATTTCAAAATTTATAAAATTTTTCATAAATTTCAAAATTTAGACAGGTTTTGGCAACGAATTTGTAGCGGGGTTGGCCCAGCCAACATTTTCAAAAAGTCTAGGCCAAATATGTGATATTCTCAAGGAACAAATTTGCCCTCTGTTTATTAAATTTCCAACAACTGATACCGAAAAGGAAACTATAAACTGGGGTTTTTGCCAGAAATTTGGGTTCCCTGGAGTGATTGGTATAGTGTTAACGGGACGCACATAAAAATCATACCACCAATTAAACGAGAGAGGCATTTATATATTAACAGAAAAGGGTTTTATAGCCTAAACATTATGATTGTAAGTTGATGTGGTGATTTTATCCAGTTTTATTTACTAATTTGTTTCTATTTATTAAATTGTTTCTTAGGTTTGTGACGATCGAATGCATATCACATATATTGATAGTAATCACCCAGAGTCATGTCACGACTCTTTTATTTTTAACTCAAGCCACCTTGATAATGGTCAATTTAATACGTGGTTATTAGGTAATTTTCAACAAGGCATGAAATGTCTTGCTTCTATGTTTTGTTTTAATTGTAGATGATGCAGGATATGCTCCTAAGCCTTATTCGATGACACCTTTTCTGGCAACTGGACTAGAATCAGCAGAAAGGCGATTTAATACAAAGCATGCGAAAGCAAGAAATATTATTGAATGAACAATTGGAATTCTTAAGAACCGTTCTTAATTGCTTGCTTGGGGCGAGACAATTACACTACTCGCCAAAAAAAACAGCACAAATTGTTAATATTTGTTGTGCGCTGCATAATTTATGTATTTCGCATAACATCGAATTCGAAATCCGAGAGCCAAATGCAGATGATGGCAGACTTGAATATATAGAAGAAGATGAAGGCAGCGATGGAGCGCAACGAGTGAGAGCTCGAGTAATGAATTCGATTTGTTAATTTCAAGCTTAGATAAAAAAATATATATATTTACATAATTTTTTCTGGTCATCTGGGTTACAAATTTTAAGCTCGATTCTCTTTCAGTGCCAGCTTTCTTTCTTTCTAGTCCAGTGTTCTAAGCTTGAACTCCATATTTGGTTGGTGATGTTTTCTTTTTTCCAGTTGGGTTTCCTTCCAAATTTTAAATTTATGTTCTTTTATTTCGTATGTTTTCCTTATATACCTTGCACATTCCTTATAATATTTGGTTTGCTCGTCCATTTTTGTTATCTGATCCTTTAAATATTTTGTCTGTTCTTTTATTTGGCTTGTTTGATCTTCGAGAAGGCGTCTTCTTTCTTCTTGGATATTTGACGGTACGGATCGTTTAGAGCGAGTCGTTACCGGTATGTGAGTTTGTAGTTGGATTTCATCTACAATTACTGACACTGTTTCTGTGACTAAATTCGCTGTATCAGTGAATGATATTTCAATATTTTCACAGTTTGTAGATATTGCTTGCGGGGTAATTTCTAACCCAAAGGTTCGGTTCGCGGCAGAACTAACTTTTTTAAGCACAACAAACTGATGACGCTCTCCCCTAGAGGCGAAAACGAGTACAAATTATTCGATCCACATATCATTTTTGTTATGGCTCTGTTTTTTTTAAATTTTATTTTTAAAATCAGTCCATACCCGAAATAATAAATAAATTAATATTTACATATAAATTGTGACAAGTGACACGAGTAAGAGAATAGGGGTGTAAATTGAATTGAATTTAGGATATGACAATAAAAACGGTTTTAGCATTTAACCACTTGCTAGCTAATCTCTATAATAGTTAAATAATTTCGTGCAAGCAGGCATTAGTATTTTTTTAATACCTTACATTATACGGAAACATTTAACTGTCGAAAATACTTATAATACCGCATTTAAAGAGACAGTTACTCATGTGTTCGACAAAATTGATTTTCAGCTTCTGTTTTAATCAAAATCAATCAAGCCCAAAATAACTTATCTTACGCAATAGAATTTAGTAGTGATAATGGGCTCTTATTATTCATGATAATTGTGTTTATGAGAAGATATCAAAGAATGCTTGCTACTGACGGTTGTGCGTTGTATATTTTGCGCGAATACGTTTATCGGAAGTTCTCCTTTTGGAAGACATATATTGTTTATTTCAGATCCGTGTATTATCTTTTATTAATAATAGGTAAAATGTAACGTTTATATTGTTGAAAAACACATTTCGTTATATACATAAACATATATTTTCAACATAAACATAGTGTAAATTATATGCGTACGGGTGCAGCCCATTTGGGCTTGACCGTTTACAGATGGTTGGTTATATTTAAGTCTTGTATAGCTAAACAAAACCTGTTAAAAAGAAAAGCAAATATTGAAATTGCACCAGAAGATTAAAGTACATTCTTCTGTGACATAATATGCAACAGCAATATAAGTTAGAGAATTAAATTTAGGCCACAGAAAATATTCTAGCCTTTTATATAGTGTCAATCATTTTAGTTATAATCCCAAAGCCACCACCATTTTAAACTCAAAAATAATTGATATAGCTATAAATTTATTTATCAACTTTTCATAAATAAAAAGAGGAGACGTATCTATATATCTGTGGCAATTGATGGTAGATTTAATAAAACCATACCATTATTTTTCGCTATATTTTTCGGGCTCGGAGCAGTGAACGAAATAACATGATATATATAGGCTGAAACATCAAATTGTAGGCAGGATTTAACCAATCCAACTGTAAGTATTTCAAGCTGCAACAAATTTTATAAAACAAAAATTAGGAATCCAATTAAAACTTATTCCATCTTGAAAACCAAATTTGTTATTTGACTTAAAAATTGTTATATTTTTATCGATATTGTAATATTGATATGGCCATTATTTAAATCGTGAATGAATTCGACAATATGACGGATGACTTTGAAAGATGACATATTCTAGAGAAGAGCCATGCGTGAATTGAATAATATAAAGCGCAGGGCGAAGATGATATAGCACACCGAGTTCTCTACAACTATACGAAATCACGAATGTCTGCAATTGAATTTTCTTATGTGCCAAACCGAAACGAAGGTCGCAACTATGTTTGACAGGTGAACTATGCTTTTGGTAAGGACCAAAGGAGAGCCATATTGTTAATATTGGAGTGAGTTTTTAACATACGTATTATCCGACCTGGTGCTACATAGTATAGACAAACCACTTTTCAAATATTTTCAAAAAATTTGGCTATAGAAATTAGGTCATTTCATCTCAATATTGATTTTCTCAAATACTTAAATGAGATATCCTAATGTACAGATCTTGAAAAGTTTAGTTGAAATTGCCAGGCCGAGTGGGAATGCCCACCATATTGATACATTAAAGTTGAACCACATTAAACTCAATAGCTCTAATTATTTGTACTTATAGACGTCTATCATTCACGTTACGTTTGTCAAATTACTCTCCTCTGCCTCATTTGTGATTAATTTTGCATTAGGATACACCACATATATGTCTTAAAATAGTTTAACGTTTGAGAATAATTACCTGTTTCCGAAATATGGCAAATTGATATTTAATTGATTGGATTCAATTTGAATTTGAAACAATTTATTATGTGTGAACCGAAGCCAATCGGGAAATACATAAATCCCGATTCCCTCAGGCTTTATTAAATCAGCCTTAAATCAATTTGCACCAATAAATTTATGGTTTCTTCATACTTCTACTGCGTCTTCTCGAGTTATAGCTTAACATTTTCTGTTTGTATTGAACGAAGAAGATAATTGATTCTAAGATCGATCTCAGTTCTTATATGTATGTAAAATGAAACTGATATGTATTATAACACTGGAATTGTTCCATTATTATGTGCGCTGAACTTATGTCACGAGTAATAGTTTAATAAAAATTTTTACAAAAATTAAATTTAAAAAACACTTTTTGAAAATTTATACTAATATTTTATTACATATAATTATTTATAAATAAAACTAAATAAATAAATAACATGTTAAAATGCGAGCTTTCTTATTGTGACAAAAAATTTCTAAAAACTATTTTCTAAAATAATTAGAAATTTTTTGTCACAATAAGAAAGCTCGCATTTTAACATGTTATTTATTTATTTAGTTTTATTTATAAATAATTATATGTAATAAAATATTAGTATAAATTTTCAAAAAGTGTTTTTTAAATTTAATTTTTGTAAAAATTTTTATTAAACTAAACTGATATGCATTGAAAAATAACCATTAAGAATATTGGAGAAGAACTACATGTTGTTAATGGAATAAATCGTCACATTCGTGAGTTCACCAGAACAGTTATGTACAATGTTTTTACAGCTGTTGAGTTCATTCTGAAATCAAATGATGAATTACTGAATTAATCATTTTAATGATTCTGCCAAATATAGCTTATCAACACAGTTCATAATAGTTCATCCTAACTATGGCTTGTTTAATCCAGCGGCGAAGAAACCTGTGTAGCCAGTAATAATGGATCCACATAAGGCTCTTATCAAATTCGGAGTATTGAATATTCTGTGTAAGAAAATGGTGCATAGTGTCTGAGAGAACTCGTTGTTGGTGCTATAATAGGTGAGTACAGTAAGTGACAGAAAGTGTTCAAATTTAGGTCATATATATCCAACTCTAGGTCCTATAATCATCGTTGCTTGTATACGACATAAATTTAACCTTTTAAATGGTTTAAAATTGAGGCAATGGTAAAGCTAAGCCTGCCTGTTAATGCACACGTAGCTTGAGATGTAACTGCTTTTAATGTAGCTGTCAGTCCATCTCTACCAACTTTGACCCTTGATCGCCCACATGGCTTATTTCCTATACTAAAAGTTCCATATAGAACGTAATTTCACATATACGTATATTATACGCTCATTTGCTGCGTCCTCGCCAACCACATCGTTTATGTTTAGGGTTGTCTGCGATGCTTCGGCAGCTTGGTTGAGCTCTTTTCACTGATACATACCTATATAACAATTGATCTAGTTAATACGAAACATAACACAAATTAAAGCAAAGGTATATTGTATTAAAGAACGAGAGTGAACTCTAACAATAAAGAAAACAAGAACTCTAAACTCTAAAATTACGGAAATATTGATTATCAACATTTCATCAAAAATTGCCTCCACTTACACATACTATATTCAGCATAGACGGGTTTCTTCAGACATTTGTTCAAAATAACGATATCAATTATTCGAATTTAGTTAAATTAATTTCAAATAATGTCATGTATTTGAATTGAATAAAGTACATATATAGACCTAAATGTCCTTTAGTATAATATAGGGATCCTAAAATTTGTGTAAATATGAGGTGAGAGATGACCTAATTCTAATATACTTATTGCATAATTTATTATAACTCCAAAACTAGCGCAGAACGTGACAGAGTAGAAAACATGACTGCCCATAAATAAAAATTATAATGTACCTATATAATGCGAGCGGTATAGTTCTATTACGGGATGTCTATATCCATAATACTATAAATGTTAACATGTAGTAATTCAGGCAAGCGCAAGTATATAAGTGTTTTACGATGAAAGGAAAGAACAGGGCAATACGATAGGATACCACAATGAACGATTATTTTGTGTAGAATTTTCCCAACATTCGTCTAATTACATATAATATTATCATGTGGAAAACCTGCCCAATGAAAAACACACCAACTGTTAAACTTTCTGTCTGCCATTTAATACTAAACATTTTTCTAATCGTCTTTCAAATTAAATGTGAACTGTCTTCAATTCAGTTTCTGAAATATTACTTCTGAAAATTTCATTAATCCTTTGTTCCATATCTTCTGCAGCGATAGGCTGATTAAAATATGCTTAGCCTTTCACTTTTCCTCATAAATAATAATCCATACAAGTTAGATCCGGGAACATTAAATCTAATTGTTCCCGAGAAGCTCTTCCAAAATGAGGAGATGCACCATGTGTTTCAATAAATTGGGGAAAATTACATTAAAAATTCCACAAATTTCGATCGAAATTGTGCCACCAAAGAAAAATGCTACGATTACGACAATTTTTTGATTTTATTTATTTTTATCTGTCTTTAGAACGAAACAGTAGGAGAACTTAGAGAAAATTCTGTAGCTGTAATGAATTTCTAAATTTGATCAATATCTCCGAAACCATACACTTTGCGAAAAATTTGGTTTAAGCAAAAACTAATGACTTTTAATTGCTTAATCAATTCAATCAAAATTTGTACCCAAAAGTATAAGTTATAATTTTAAAAACTAACTTTCGGTAATATTTCCCAAACTAATGAGTTTCAAGATCATTCAAGATAACTACTAAACATCCCCTCGACACTAACTTAACACGTTAGGTGAGAAACGATTTATAAATAATTTACGCCAAATTTACTGTTCTCATATTAATACAAAAAATGTAAATTGTATCCAATTGCATCATTTTAGACAGAATTAATTCAATTATGAAATAATATAAATGAATAACGTCCGAAATTGTTATTGACAACAGAAAAAAAATGTGTTGTTTCAGATATACATATATGTATGTAGTAGTCTAACCTCGAAATAGAAGCGCTAAACTATATGATTTTCTATTTTATTTATTAGATTAAAAAATATGTTTTGTACGACTATTTTAAAATTATATATTGGATGAGCTATATCTATGTTTAATACCTTTAAACACACAATTATGCCGTATTAAATTAGCGGGCGAACGCTGCATGACTTTAGTTCGACACCAATAGTCTGGTGCAAGCCTAATATTCCCAGCTAAGTTCAGAACGATAAGTTCTGTACTTGAATCGCGAGAAGTCGTTAAGCGTTTTACAAAACAATGAAGGAGAAAGTTATGGAGATCTGCTTGCGCATCTAACATAATATAACTTGATAGAATGCACTCAAGAATGTTACGAAGAATCATAAATGCAGCTTGGCATGTACACAATGTAATCATATAAGTCGTGACCTCCACACAGAAACAGTAACAGATACGATAAAACAATCTAGCAAAAATTGGATCTAGCTATATAATTAAAGTAGCCCCACTAACATCAATCCAATAGTGCATCATATAATGTTAAGAACTGACATAGGTTAAGTCTTAATGAATTATGTTTAATTAGTTGTAAGATTTGAAAACATCTTGTTAGTTTCCTGAATAGGAAAGATTCAAGAATAAAGCCAATGATATAAAAAAAAAAAAAAAATTTAGTATAATATCATAACACGCATGAACATAAATCAAACAAATATTATTATCAAAATGAAAACCAGTTTAAGATATTTGAAGTTGCTGGAGAATCTGAAATAATAGATTAAAATTTAACCTATACTATTAACTGAAACCCCACATTCGATTTTCTTTAAAGTTAGTCAATGTTTAAGATTTGCCTTTAAGAAATTTGTGGCTTTAATATTGGCAAAACTAAATTGCAAAGCGTATAATAATATATACAGATTCTCACTTCCTGTCCTGTTTCGCTTAACCAAACAATCTTTTAAATTTAAAAATTGGCAACGGTCCTCCTGCAATACTATCCAACCCAATTTTTACGTATGGCAATAACGATGTAGAGGTATAATGAATAGAGGTGGTAACGAATAATTTTAACAAAATGATTATTCCGCTAATAGAGGATGTTGTACAGTTAAATGGACAAACACGTGTCATCGGTGGATGTTGTAAATTATTTTTCGTCGGCGGCAATAGAAGCATACATATGTACATTATACATACTTATGATGTATGTACATATATATATATATATATATATATATATATATATATATATATATATATATATATATATATATATATATATATATATGCAATTTTGAAAATCCCCTTGAAGATCATGGCCTACAGTAAAAATAAAATAAAATGATATAATTGTAAAAATAAAATATTAAATTTCTGACCTTTCGTCTAAATGATGTTATCAACATTACATTACTCTATTATTTTTACTATGTCTACTACTGTGGAAGTCTCAATACGTGTTCCTCATAATATAATAGAAATTAAACAATTTTCAACCATTTTAGTTGGAATGCTATACTACTTACTCATTGTTAAATAATAATAATAATAATAATAATAATATTATGTAATTAAACGTAAACGCAATTAAAATTATAAACCAAAATAAACAAATATTTCCTCATATCATCACTAACGCACCAAACGGTTAATAGAATAATTACGCGTATTTTATTGTTTTTTCCGTATACATAATTATATAGAAACGCGAATTTATAAATTCGCAGATCGAAATTTCTTCGTAAAACACAACCGCGTTTAATATATGACAAAATAAAACCGTCACTTGTTTTTAAATTCTTTTCTTAAATTTTCTTCTGTGTACTGCTTATTTATTTATTTATTTATTTTTTAACAGTAAATTTTTATTTATTTTGTGTTTGAATAAATTATTGTTAAGAAAAAAGTCATGTACTTAATTCATAATCAAGGAGACTAAATATGGTATTTAAAGTAATTTAAATATAAGATATAACATTAGTTGTTAAGAATATTCATTAAGATTAAATTTTAATTTATAGACAAAAAAATTAAAATTAATTTATTTTTTTTATAATGGCCAACAAAGTTGCATTTGTTTTATTAGCTATTGCCGTATGCGTAAGTGTTTTGTTTTCTTATAGTGTTTAGTGTTGGGAAGTGTTTAACTAATTTGTGTTTCTTGTTTTGTTTATAGACGGTCAGTGCAAATTCATGGGCAGCTGAACCAGCACCATCCCCATGTGCACAAGAATTAGAACCCCTTCCAGAACCATCGTGTGGTGCCGGAGGTGCAGGTGGCGCTGGAGTTAGCCTTAGTGGTGGATTAGGTGGATTAGGTGGAGCCGGTGATTTGACACCAGGTGATTTGGCACCAGCTGAATCTTCAGCACCACCAGCAGTCCGTCGTTTACGTACAATCACAATTCCCGGTCGTCGTAATCACATTATTGAACATCATAGCCGTCCAATCTGGATTCGATCGGCTGTTACCCGATTCGTTGTTCCATCAGCCCCAGTTATCGTTAAACCAGTGTTGATCCACAAACCATCATCAGTAAGTGTACGACCAAATGTCATCTCACAAGGTGGAGCAACCGTTCCAGCACCAATCTTACTCCGTATCGTCAAACAAATTGAACAACCAGCTACACAACGTACATTGATCCTTGAACGTCCAGTCGCTAGCTCATCATGCCGTATTGAAGCCGCAACAGCTTTGGGCGGCGGATGTGGTGCTGGTGGATTAGGCGGTGGTGCCGGTGGATTAGGTGGTTTAGGAGGATTAGGTGGTGCTGGTGGTTCAGGATGTGGATGTGCTCAACCCATATGTAACATCTGCGGTTAAATGCCAAAACTAAATACAAGCCTATAATAATTTATGAAATTATTAAAGGTCTAGTGTGTTAATTTATATAATAATTGAGACTTAATTTAACTAAGTTTAGTATTTAAAAAAAAAACAATAGAATAAAGTATTTATTTAAATTAAATTATTATTAGAAAGTAAAACATGAAAAAGACCAGCCATAAATATTTATTGTGTGCAAGCAATTATACATGGAAAATGGAACCCGAATAGTAATAACTCCAACAAGAATATCCAGTAACAACAACAACTCATTTAAAAAACTAAAAAATGGACCACATTTGTGATATAAATCGAAAAATATATAAGAGAATTTAGAATAGAAAAAAAAATGTTTTGTCTTTTTTTTTTTCATTATCGCCTTCCCATGATACATAACCTCAAATTGCACTTATTATGGCGTGGCTTTCAAAATGTTTTTAAAATGAAAATTTATGTTTTGGAATTATGTGTGTTTATAAAACATTTTCATTTAATTATGTTAACAATATTTATATTATTTTGTTGGCGAAAACATTATTAAATTATGTATATATGTACTTGACTTTTAAATTTAAATTGTCAATATTAATTGTCTGAGAAAACCAGATTTAAACAACTTCATTAAATGAGAACAAACCACATCAAGAAAATGCAAATTTTAGATTTTTGCTCTAAACCACTTTTTAGTTGAAATGAAAAAATCATGGGTATAGCGAAAGCAGGATGTAATCGCATTACCGGCATCTTAACAATGCCCTATTTATGCATCTAATACTCTGTGACAACACTTCGGCCAATTACACTAAATGTTACATTCTATTTTCATGTTAAAGGCTACTATGCTTTCGTTAACTGAAAATCAACGCTATATTTGAGTGCATACACACTATTTTTATAGTATCGGTGCGGTGACGTCGTTTATGTACACGGCACCAAGCAAAATCGGAAAACAGAATTGTTTAATAGAATTTGTGTAAACAAAAACTTTTTGCTGTTGATCAACTTCAAAACCTTTAAAGTAATCCGGCGTATCCAGTGCATTGAGGCCTCACTAAAAACAAAGAAACGCGAGATGTAAAATATGATGATTCTCACAAAAATGGTGAAAGTCTTGGCTTTGAAGAAAATACAAAACAAATTAAAATGTATTGATTAAATCAATATTTTTTGATTTTATTAGTGCGTTGCAACGTCGATTGCATATACATATATGTATGTGTAATATGTAAAATTGTTGCCATGTACCGAATATGATTTTGTTTTATTATAACAATAAATTTGACTCATTTTTTATTGGCACCACCCTCGATCAAGGATAGAATATCAATTGATATTAGAGTTTGGCATGTGTCAATTAAAACGGAGTTTGCAAATAAGATAACTATGTGTTGTGTGGTTAATCGTTTTCAATAGATAAACTATTATTTGATTGCAACAATAAAACAATTTAGTATTAAACCGAATAAAAAATAAAAAACAATTTTAAATATTTTTATGTTGTAAATATTTTTTAAACATGTTAGAATTAATTTTAAATAAAAAAATAATTAAAATTTGGTAATTTCCTATATAGAATAAAAACAAGAATCATTTTGCATACCTCATCTATAATAATACCTAAAGTCTAAACTGTGGCTTTGCGTGTATTATCTTATATTTTTGAATATCTCAACATTTAGATGAAATTATTAATATTCATTAAGAAATATATTAGAGCTCGAATTGGGCGCACACGGATGAGTACGAGAGATGACTCCTTACATTTGAGAGAAGAATCATACGAGTAATTTACGGCCCAAAACGTGAAGTAGATGGTACAAACCGAGCTCTGTGCAATTTCCAGATCAGAGATCTGATAAAGATCCCCGATATTGTACAGGAAGTAAGATCTCAGCGACTAGTGGATTACAAATATGATTTCAGATGCAAAACAAATAGTCTAAACTTTGATTAAATTAAATTAAAATTTTACCAATTTTAAAAATTAAAAATTAAGTTTTTCAGATTAAACGATTTATTTACAAATTTCGAAAATACGTTTTTAAATTCTTTTGGAAACTATGAAAAAAGTTTTGGAAAAATTGAATTTATCCTCTACGGTATTGAATGTTTTTGCTGATCTATTAATTGGATTGTTGTCGCCATAATTGGTTGGGTGGTTTTAAGCAATTACATTAAATATACAGAAGTATTTACGCCGGTTCTGGAACTATATAATTTTTGTTGTTATTTTATTTCACCGCTTCGTAACGTAATATTTTAGAAATCAGAATTGGCATCATTATATGTTTTTCATTGTTCAAATTCAAATAAAAGCTTTAAACAATTTAGTAAGTATAATTTGCACGGCCCCTGTGCCCTAAATTCAAAATTAGAATTCAGTTTAGTGAGTGGACAACTTTTGTAGCGACTTTACTTTTTAAGATAAATGCTAGATATAATTCAGTTAAGAAGACTAAAATGCTAAACTGGACCAAACCTATGATACTCATCGAAGCTTCTATTAAAACTTTTAGTATTGTAAAAGAGAAAGCGGTTCATTGCAAGTCTTCAAATTTTTCCAATTGAATAGCGAACGAAATAAGTATTTTGAAAGCTCTAATTATGGTTACATTTAGACTAAAGTTATATACAATATTTAGTGAATTTCAGAGAATTAATTAAACAAATAGTTTTTTTTAATATAATCTTATTAATTTAAACAATTTATTATAGTGATTAAAGTTTTATTAACTTCATCACGTGACTGCTATCAGCTTTATCTCAAAATTTATAAAATAAATTTTCTATCAGTTACGTTCTAGTTTCCTACAGATATATATAGATACAGATAAAATACACAGTTTCTTAGATAAAATTCTAAAAAATTAACAATAAATTAAAACAAACAAATATTTTTTTTAATACTGGGCGTTCAAAATGCATTCACTATATTCATTATTACAAAACATGGTCTCACTAATTTTTGGCATGCAATTTTTTAGGTTTCAATAAATAAATTTCCATTTTTGTTTATCTCCTTTTTTATTGTTTTAGTGTGTGTGTGTGTCTCCTTCTCCTTATTTCTTATATGTTAAATTAACTTAAATTAATTTTATGCTTCTTATATCTAATAGTGTTTGCCACCGTGTCCGGATGATCCACTGTATGATGACAAAATACCTTGACTAGCACCACCAGCACCAGCGCCACAACCAGTGGTTGCTTGAAGGGCTGGTAATCTTTGTACTTCGTTTTGTACACGGAAGATTGGTTGGGCCACTGAAACGCGGGCAGGTTGTGGGCGAGAAATGATTGTTGGTCGGATAATAACTGGTGATGATCGATGGATAAGTGTTGGTTTAACAATGATTGGGCTTGGTGCAAGAACTAATTCAGCATCATCGGGTTTGATTTGGATTGGGCGACCGAAGACACGAGTCAATGTAGTTTCTGGTTGTGGTTGTGGACTACAGTCATCAACTAGTGCACCACCAATTTCACCATCGTCGGCACCGGCACCACAACCGCATTCATTCACGGGTTCCCATGCTTGACCACATGTTGAACCACCATTTGCGGAAACTGACTATAAAATAATAACAAAAAATTAATTATTAGCATTGATTTTATTCCACAGAGATTTATCGAAAAATATCTACACCAAAACAAACATGACACTTACAACAATTCCGAATACGAGTACAATAGCTACAAATGATTTCATATTTGCTAAAATTTGTGTGTTATTTTTTATAATAATAAATAAATTAAATTAACTAACTATATTATTTTCAGACAGATACTGTAAATCTTTTATATTATGTTACAGTTTAAATACTAGCCATATTATTTATCATTCGAAAAATCCGTAAGACATGACTTTTTACTGGTAATAAAACTGTAACAAAAATATTTATGTTCTTGAAAAAAGAATTTATAATAAAAAAATTAAATAAAAAAATATATATATATACATAATATAAATTTTCAACATTAAATAAATAAACATAATAATTGTTAAAATGAGTTCATAAACACAGATTATCTTAAAAAAAAAAAATAACGAACACTTTCCAGAGATTTGAGGTAGTGAAAATATTATAGTCATGCTATTCGATACCAGGTGTATTGGAAGCAGTAAGAGGAATTTCATGTATGTGGTAATGAATGCTTTTAAGGTTATTTTTATTTATGTTTATTTGTTTATATTTTTTGTTTAAATAAATAAAAATATTATTCATTTAATTATATTTAAACTGTAGTGTGAAAATTATTTATTTAATTTAGTCTACAGACATTAGTACCATGGTGCACGTCTTATTAATTTGTGCTGATAGATGAAAACGACGTCCTTTACTGAAATTAAATAGCTGCCGGTTTGTATTCGCACCGGCGACGTATATAGTGCTATTAATTCCATTATCCAATAACTGAGTTATCGGATAAAATATATTGAAGATAATTTTACGTTGGACAAACAATGAATCATAACATCTGGTTAATCTGCTCCGCGCTTAATTCGTCAAATAAATAAGACTATGGTGAGTATTTTGTGAATTCCGGCTGCGATTTAAGTAACAGTGCTTTGCCTCTTAATAATTGCCACTCTTTGCCTTAAATCCTACTAATGGCTGAATAATATATCGTCCGGTACTAATGGCTGAATAAAATATCGTCCGAATGTCTATAACACTGATGTGTTATGCATTGATATTGTTGGTTGAAACCTTTCTATGTTATCAGGCACTGGGATACAAAAAGTATATGCGACCATGTATTAACAAAAATGTGTTAATCGATTAACAAAAATGTGTTAACCCTTCTGGAGTAAATTGAAACTTTCAAATAGTATAGACATGAACATTTGTGAACTTTGCAGAACAGGGCATGCCAAAATGTACCCAGCAAGATAAACGCTGCGAAGTGCAAAAGGCAGCATGAAGCGCAAGAGAGTCGATGCTGCCTTTTACATCGACTCAAACAATGAATCCAGATACTGTACAAGACCATACAAATGGCAACAGGGTTTAGTAAAATTATAATAAACAAAAGCTCGTTAATTAAAACTGACAAGTCTAGATTTCGTTAATTAATTATATATGCCCCTTTGTGAAAAATTTCAGTCAAATGAATTAATTATTTAAACGAACCACGATTTTAACTTCTACATCAGAAATAATATGTAAACTATGACCACTTGAGTAGTTTCGTTCTGAATATACTACTGATCCTTAGAAATACTTTGTAATCATAATACGTATACTCATGGTTGCGAGATAAAGCTCTGGACATAGCAATTATGAAAATCCTCAAAACTGTAATGTCCGAGAATAAAATGCTATTTGTTTATCGGATCCATCAATTTGTACATAGGAACAATCCGTGTTCTCTCTCAATTGTGGCAAATTTTTATGGAGGCTGATCAGATTTAAGTTTACCACTCCAATCAAGGTATTACCGGAGCCCGTGAATGGATATCACTATTCATAAAAAGGATGACCTGTAAGTTAGTAGAATGGTATCCATCGGTTAAACAGGAATCTATATTCTTAATGACTTAAAGGTTACTTTTATTATAATGAATAAATGTACAATAAGTGGCTTACAAGAAATAATTTTGGGTCAGAAATATTTAGAGAGCCCTCTTAAAATAAATATTTTAATTACGTGTCTCCAATTTCAAGACTACATTTAACTTTAATGTGCCAATAGCTCTAGGTTTTTACTGTTATTTCATCGGTAATGTTGATCTCCAAATATTCTCTAAGATCTATTGAAGTAATATTTGACGTAATACTTGTAAATGTGATATTCAACAAAAATATCCGACTCAATCAGCTTCGGAACTACCAACGCAACAAATGTGATCAACTGATAAACATATTCATAGTTTCACATAGTGTATGTGCTCTGGTGAAGAAAGCGCCAAATATACAAGAGCTCCTAGGCACCGCTTGTCATATTTGTAGTTACATCCTTGGGAGTAATTGTCGATCGCAGTGTAACTGTTTTTATAAGACTAACACAAAATGATACTGGTTCATAAGGTTTAATTTGAATTCAATAGTAAAATATTGAAAAGACTACAAATTGGATTATTTACTACTTTAGATTATCTGAATAGAATTTAAAAAAAATTGATTATTTGAGAATAGTGGAGAACATAAAACAAAGATAGCACTACAATTATAATCATTATAATTAATTTGTTCGTTTTTGAGATTAAATTCTAATTTTATGACATAAGAGATGGGATGCAGCTAAAGATCAAGTTAAAATGAAAAAAACCTTTTAATCCTACCGCACAAACTGTGAGGATGAAAGCAGGAGCGGCTCGTCATATTGGGCAAGATGGATAGTGCCCACACCATTAATTTAGTGTCCACACCTTTCATTTTACCATCCAAGAAAACATTTATTTATATAAACATATATTTATTACATAAATCCAGTGTATACTATTGAGCTGTGCTTACACATTTTCTTCTCTAGTTCTCTCTCTAGTAAAACACACGGAGGATTGTCTCGCACTGGTGCAAATGATTTTTCGTGTGTTTACTATGTCAGTACTTGGAAAAGTGGGCTAATATTTGGTATCGGTCAATTTTAATTTTTTTTTTATTATTATATTGTATTGATTGTGTTTTTGCATATTTGGTTTTGGCTACTGTATTCCTTCTATTCAGGTGACCCTATACAGTCAGAGTAAAGAGCAGTTTTTGATTTTTATTTATGAAAATTTGAAACTGGTTGCGATTTACTTTTAAATGATAATTTCTGTGATTTATAAAACTTTTATTTTGTATTGATTGACTACTGGCGAATGGTAATGTGTGTGTCGGTAGGTTTTTAATGTACCTATATAATTGCAGTAAACCGTTGTTATACGCCTTGTGAGTTAAAATTATATTTAAATAATATAATACTGGGTTTTGAAAAACAATTTTTTATTCAACACAATTATTTACGTACCTATAGAAAATCAATGAAAAACGATCAGTTGTGCCAAAATGTCCAATTGCAATTTTATAAGAAATCAAAGGACGGGGAACAAACTAGCTAACTTTATGCGTGCTGATATATGATAAAGCGATCGTTATTTCAGACTCTTCAGCAATATGAACTGTTAACTCGGGATGAAAAGCGATGCAGCCAGATGATTGACGGGCCAAAAATGCTCTCTAAAACTGTTTTACCAATAATAATATTTTTAGCCAGCCAGACCGTCGTTACATTTTAATCACGTTAAAAATTGTACTAGATTTTTCAAAACCCTCATCCAAAATGCGTTATACTTATTACATATTATAGGGTATACACCATATGCCATCTCTGTACATCAAAATTTTGAAAATATATCCAGAGACCGTATTGACGAACAAATTTGGCTTACCGTCATTACTGACCTGCATAATTACTATTTATCATACAATATTGTTAATATAATACTGGAGTGGTTAAAAAAAAATTAGTGTTTATGTGCCAATTACATTTTTGTGCTGAATTGTGGTCACAATTTTTAATTCCATACAACTAAATCAATATTCTTAAAAACCTATATTTAGTAATGCATTTTTTGAAATGCAAAATATTCAAAAAAAAATTATGTAAATTATGTAGGTAAAGAATGCGTGTAATTGAATACTTTTTAACTGGCACAATTTCATGTATAAGCATATTGTATGTTGTGTGAAAAAATGGTTAAAAACCTATTTTGATGCGAAAGAATTAAAAGCAATTGTCAGAATTTCAGTTGTTTCATGAATGCTGTAATAGAGTAGATCTCACTTTTCAATCATTTTTAGTATAGAAAGGATCAATATAAGATTCCGAAATTTGAGATTCGATACAAGTTTATTATGATGAAAAGTGAAATTATGAAAATAATATGTGAGTACAACTTAATAGCTTCAATTTAAATTATGCCAGCCATATATACTATTCAAATATCGTAGGCTTCACATATAGACAAAATAGTTTTTACTGAAATAACCCTGTTAAAATTTTAGATAGTTTCAGAGCGTAATTATTTATAAAGTAATTTAAATCAGATAGACTGAACTCTTTATTCTAAAAAAAAAAATTCGAACTGAAATATCGATTTGCACAATTTACCAGTGGCATCTAATCATTCAGTTGATCGCGACCCATCGGTCTAATTGCTATAAATTGAAATTGTATTGTTTTTAAATCAGATGGATCTAGAGGTCGAAATAATTAAACCCTAGAATGATTTATACCTGAAAACGAAAGAATTCATTTGGAAGTATGTATGTACACAAATACGACACATAAAATAAAGTCTCATTAAATCAGGTAACATAAATCTAACTTTATAACAGGACGTGAAAGTGAAATACCATTTCAGAAGTTCCGTCGATCAAAAACCTAAAAACTAGAATCAGAAATACGAGTTTCTTCTATCACCTATAAAGAAAAATGAAAATTTATACAAATCAAAATAAAGAATTTTCGAATTTCAAATATTTAATGAGATCACATAGTCCATCCAGTTGTCTCGCAGCTTGTTGCATCGGTTTGGTTTGCTTTGGGCAAACAATTTCACATTGACAACTCAGTTATCTATTTTCCGACCGAAAAATGTGTTTTAATTATGAAGTTCCGAGTTTAATTATGAAGTTAAGGAGTTTTTATATGAACAATTTTTTGACTGTTTTTGGCTGGTATTTCTGTAGCCTCATTGTGTTATATAGGTTGTATGGTTCTAATATTACAGTCTAATATTTTAAAACAGTATTTAGTAGTAATCCTAACTATAGCTCGTGCAGAATGTTGAAATGAAATTTTTTTGTATCGTCGCAGTAAATAAACTATTAAAACTATGTGGTTTGGAATAATTAATTAAATAAACTATGGCATATTGGCCGAAACCGACTTTTCTCACGTCGTTAATGAGATCTTTCTTTAAATAATTTTTGATTAGCAGCGATAGTTAATATTATCGTAACCAGGGCTTAATCATCTTAACCATAACTGCGTACGTGTTGTGAAGTAAGTAACTGATTTTGACAATGTTCGAAAATTCGATCTATGTAACTAATTTTTTTTTCTCGCATAATGGGACGATAAAATCCGAACGATAATTCTGGAACGATAAAATCCTTCCTTGCTTCGAGCGGCGATACGAACTTTTCTATATCTTATTAAACGGTTTCAAGGAAACCGCAGATGATTAATTCTAATACTTTTGTGTAAGAAATAAGTAAAATGTCACCTTAATTTCTTCCCCAACAAGTTGCATGCAAGGAATGCTGATTATAACCTTATTGAATATGTACCAAAATAATATTAGTGGATCGTTCTATAGTCACCAATTACTTTTATATAGCCCTAAAGTTTCTAGTGACTCAAAAAACTCTTGAAACAGTTTTTAAGTAAATCGATTTGCATTATTCATGGTCCGAACTGACCCAAGTATAATATTAAAACTTACACTGCCAAAAATTATTAAAAATCTTGAGAGGCGTATTTACTATACCATTCTAAATTAAATTAGCCACGTGCGTCAGTTTTTCAAAATATAAAGAAAACAGAATATTAAAATCTAAACGATAGACCTATCAACGATTTTCACAATATGTGAGAAGCATAATATTTGGGTATAAAATCAGAACAACAAAGGTAAAAAATAAAGGATAACAAAGGTTAAATTCTTAACATAGAATCCAGGAACTCGTTTCATCAAACTAAACAATCTATTAAAACTACTTGCTAGTTCGCTGATTAGCCATTTAATTTCAATAAGCATTCACGAATAAGAAAAACTATTCCAAAACGGAATAACAAAAATTGCTCCATAACGACCTTAAAGTGTAGTTCGATTCGAATGAAAACCAGACAAATGCAAGTAGACATTTAGAGAAAGGCTTCAGTAACATGTGAATACAGAAGCTACTCAGCTTATAAACAAATCAGATGTAGTACGCTGACTTAAAAAATTAAAAAACACAACATTTTTGAGCTGGTGTAAGAGTTAATGTAAACAAGTTGCGTAATACAGCTGAATCGAAATTCATTATAAAGATATAGTTTATTTGATTCTACCAGAAACTGGCAAGCAGCCATAGCCAAACGCCAAATTACTCCACGTGACTAGATTGCAATATCATTTTAATAATTTAAGTTCCCAAAATGTTCATTCTCAAATAAATTTATAAACTACGGTTTTTAATTTATACTTATCTGACAATATTTTGTTTGACCATCGTCAATAACACAGACATATAGAAAGGATAATAGAAATTATATAAAAATAAATTCGACATTTTTAAATGCATATATACATATCAACGTATTTTACGGCGTTATAGTTGTTAACTGGGCGTTTATGTACATAACTCTACATGGGGATATTTTGAAATGTATAGAAACGCACTCTCAACATGTACTACCTTACTAAGTTAATAATGCCGCATTAGCCAATAACGTTAATAGTTAAATTATAGTTAAAATTATCTGTCATATGCATCCTTTTTTATTATATTTGATTTCTGTTACGTCAAAAACAAAAATATAAACAAATTATTAAAATAAAATAATGGCGTCGATTCAATGTAATTCTGTCTTTTTTTCTAATCTTGTATTATTTCGAGGAAAACTCGATATAGCTGTGCTGGGATGTTCTACCATTACATTTTCGATATTCGATAGACGTTTGTGTCTCTTTTTTCACGAACAAAATTGCGCTCCATTGCGTTTTTCAATTACGTTTTTCTATTGCGATCTCAGCCTGTTAGAATAAATTTGCAAACTATCTCTTTTCACTTGCCATCGAAAATAGAAATATTGATGACATTTTATCGAATGAATTTATAGAAATAGAATCGAGTAGGCTATGATCACAATAGAAATGCGGAATTGATTACGAAATAGAATACAATTTTCTTCGTGAAAAAAGAGACACAAATGTCTATCGATTATCGAAAATATGATGGTAGAACATCCCAGCACTGGTTTCCATTCAATCTTTGATCTTTTTCCAATTCTATTCCTAAATCAAATATGTAAATAGAAGAAGATAGCTGTACGCTTCTAAATGGAAAAAATTAATAGGTGTGGAAAAGACACCTATGTTATAAAGAAAACTCACAATTTGGCTGCGTACTTTACAAAAAATAACAAAATAATGATAAAAAGACGTGCCCGTTCATCTTTTTTTTGAAAAAGACAATACTTTATTTTTTCATGCAAATCATATCAATGTACTTGTTTCTCTTACGTCCATTTTATGGAATAGAGAAAAAGATGGAATGTAAATCAGCCTTAAGCATTTCAAAAGCATTTAATTTGTCTAGTTCTAAAATATCTTTGTTTACCAAACACACAAACAATTGAAGAAGTGTCATTTTGAAAATTGTTTTTTGTGAAAAAAACTGCGACACTGATATTTTAAATAATTTTCGTCTAACATTCAACCTGATATACTTTAACCATTACCATTGACATTTATAATATTTCGTATCTTCATTAGCAAATTCATGGTAAAGAGTAAGTGAGTGAACTAGTTATAAAATAATATCCGATAAACTTTTTCTTTTCTATTTTGCGATTTTTGCTAAATCTACGAGTACTATGGGTCATCAATGTTTCTTATAGTATAGAGATATGTAATTTACGGATATACCTTAGTATAATGTAGAAGTTTATAAGACGTGATATTTTTTGTATTCACACGGATAATGAAATTAAATTATTATCTCACATAATGAAATTTCCAACTGGATATTCGTCCTGCTTCAAACAGCTATCTCGCTTTGGACGTTGTATGTTTTAATCTCAAGTATGTAGTATTTTTTGCATTAAATTCGCCACCAATGATGAAGTTGGATCTTGGTTTGGATATAACGTGATATATAGTGATTCTTTACATATGTCCATGTTCTGTTTTTAGGCTTTCCTAATATTTGAAATTTTGTTTTACAATATCTAGTTCTGGAATATGTCGCATTAGCCCATTTGCATTCCACATGGCTATTCTTAGTGTTTGGTACATTATATTTAACATATAGAAGGATTTCATCCAATGTTTCTTGTTTATCTAGTCGCTTATTTAAGGGAGTCTAGACTTTTTGCTTTCTTAGCTAGCCGTATATTTAAGGTTTCTTTGAACTTCGCAGTATTTTTTTAAGAAATTGATTTTCATTACTGCCCTTTAAAATCACTGGTTCCTGTTGTACAATTTGTGAGAATGTGTTCCGTACACCTATTTTATTTGCGATAACGGGTTTCGTGGATTTTAACACATTTCAGTTCAGTTACTTCACTATTTTATATCCTCTGTCATTTTTGAGTTAACACGATAATAACTTACTATAATAAATTGCTCTTATATCGTCAAATACTAAAACCAATTTAGCTCTACGACATTCAACTTTGGGGTTGCGCTAATAATACAAATGTAAAAATAATGCAAGCATTGCAAAATAATGTCCTACGTGGCATATTAAATGCCCCATATGGTAAATAAAAAATTACATCAATATGTTGGACAACCTAGACCCGCAGTACAACGTCTTTAAAGGAAGAAACTACTATAGAACTAGAGACCTACGACCCAAACTACGGTTATATTAACTTCAATGTAAATTTTACTGGGTCTAATCAATGGACTCAAGCCCTATAAACGTGAACAGAAATAACAAAATATTAGACCATTTACAACACAACAATGCTATAGGTATATTCAATACCAGGATTCAATCGCTGTATATCATTTAACGTTGCAAAGTACAAACACGAGTATAAATGAATGCGAATGAAGAGCGCCTGATTATAAATTTAAATTTAAACTTCTAAACGCTATTGACACTGTCCTTTTTTGATATTCATTTTATTTTGACATTATTTTTCAATTGTCTGAGTATTTTCAATATTGTCAGTTACAACCTATTTCAAAGAAATAGGTTGTAGAAAAAAAATAATTGGAATCGAAAATTGCGCAGAATTTTTTTTAACGAAATATAGCGGAAACGCAATTTCGAAATGTATATAAATTTGAGGTATAAAATGCGCCTTATGTATTATCAAATGTGAAATTATACGAGACAGATAAATTTAGGTTCATCAAACACCGCACGCGATCTTTTTGACGATTGCTTGCTTGCTTAATAAACTTTGGTGCTCGATAAGCTAATTCTTTATCGAAGTTACTGAAGAATAATTTTTATTTATATCTCATTTCATTCTATTTATGGTATATTTGGTGTAAATCTCGTGTAGTCCCAAAATAACATACCACATATTATATATGATTCATCACCAGAACGTCGAGCAAAAACTGATGATACCTCCCTTAATATTTAATATAGAATATAGAAGAAGTCTACCATATTTTCAAAGCAAGATTAAATAAATATTAAGGCATATTTTATTTGGCCAAAGTGGTATTCATTTCGTAATCGCATCTCCGTTATATTTCGAACAAAAAAACTTTAAATTTTCGATTCGAATTTGTTCCTAAAATTTGGCAACAGGCTTAAACTGACAATTGAAACACTATATCAAAATGAAAGCCAAAAACGGACAGTATCGATAGAATTTAGAACAATAAAGGGAAATTTATTTACCATCACATTTTCGATATCTGTTAGATGTTCATATCTTTTTTTTCAAGTACATACTAAATTTTGTTTTATTGCATATGTTTTTTTTCCTCATTTCACTTATAGTTATCGAAAATAATAAAATTGGTGGTACAATGGGCAATATATAAAATTGGTGATACTATGGGCGATATTCATCACACTGAGACTCACGCCGTTTTAGTTAGATTTCATTAAGACTGTGTCCGAAACCTGTGATATAAAATTGTTAATATTAATTTTCGACATTTGTTTGACAATTATTCACCTACATTCACAATTTTTTATTATGCCGTCCGAAATGTCTAATAAATCTCCCCACCTCTAATAAATCACACCATCATAAAAATCATTTTATTTACTGTATTGTTTATTTTTAGTTAAATAAATTCTCATGGTAATTTGCAATTTGTTTTGTGGATTCATATTATATAATTACAACATTTGTTCTATACTTTTACAAATTATGTCTTCGGAAGGTTTCAATCAACTTGAATTTTAGAAGCACAATCATCGCAGGTATGAAACTTCTTTCAGTTTATGCAATTTCATAACGAATACGGTTTTCCTTTCTTCTCTTTAATTGTTGCAGGATGATTAGCTAAAACTTTATAGTTTAAATACTTTATCGTCCATATATGAAAAACTATAAACATTAATGGGGTTAGCATGAAAACTGGTAAAACCAAAATTGAATTGGCGCTCAATAAGTTGTAGTATGAATTTTAAATAAAATTTTTGTTTAACTATACTCAAAATAGAACTTTTGAACAATAGAACAAAACAAGTTGCTATTTTTAACACTGAGACTGACTACGGTCATGTCACTTCAAATATTAATTGGTATTCTTTTCTGTTAAGTTTCTTTGAGTTTTCCCTTCCGAAACAGAGTGCCCTTATTTTTTTTAATGAAACATGAAACAAATGTTTGCACTTTTTATGTTGGTATTTGTGATGTGTCAAATTGACAGATAAAATTGCTTGGAGAAAAAGTATTTGTAAAATCCAAAATCGCATTCTAATGACACCTGATTTGTTGGTTAGTGTAAAATGAGGGTTTACTCGATCAAAACCCGAGTAAATAAAATTTGACCTTGAGTGAAATATTTTTTTATTGAACAACATAAGGGTGGTTTTATCGCTCGAGTGACGTGACACGACAAATAGAATTATCTGGCAACAAAAATAATTTCCTGTTTTTGACGAAATATTGACGTTTGAAATACATATGAAATTTCAGTTTTGTGTTTATCATTGTATATCGTGTGTTAATAATTAATAAAAACTATTGAGAAATTACTTAGAGATTAAAAATCATTTATTTATAATTTATATATAGTACTTTGGTGAAAGTTTCAGAATGAAATATTTGTGTATGGATAAAAACTTTAACTAAATGTTTCAATGTTTTTCCATCAACGCTGAAACTGTTCACAATTTGTAATTTTACAGAAACCCACGTTTAAAATAAGATGCCTATATAAAAATAGTTTAAATTATTATATTTTGATTCACGAAAAATATTTAATTATTGCGAATAAAGATGTTTTAGATCTTCATGGAAACATAAAGTAGCTATAAATATTTTTTGTTTGTAGCTATCATCATAATATATCTATATTATCTAAATATCTATTATCTGTGTATGTTGTGAATTGTCATGTAACTTAAAAATATTTATTTTATTATTAATTATGTAAATTAGTTGTGAGAATTATCGCGGTATAGCTCTCCTTTGCACAGCATACAAGTTACTGTCATACATTTTATTGGATAGAATCACTCCTCTGGCGGAAGGCTTGGTTGGTGACTATCAGGGAGGATTTCGTCCGAATCGATCAGTCACTGATCAGGTCTCTTCGCTGCGGATGATTCTATCTAAATATTATGAGACATCCATCTCCGTACATCAGGTTTTCCTGAATTTCCGGCAGGCCTACGACTCGATCAATCGAGAGAGTTTGTGGTCTGCCCTGGAATACCTAGGAATGCCAACAAAATTGGTACGACTGTGTAGGATGACAGTGACGCAGTCTCAATGCTGTGTTAAAGTTGAGAACAGGCTATCGACAATTTTTGCAGTTAACTCGGGTGTTCGGCAGGGAGATGCTCTGTCCCCGATACTCTTTAATCTCATGTTGGAGTACATCTTTCGTAAAACTGAAACACCTCAGCGTAACATCTTATATCGCCAGTCCAATCAAGTGCTTGCATATGCAGATGACATATGCGTGATTGGACTGAATAACAACGGAGTGAAAGAAATACTTGATCCGCTTGTAGAGTTTTCAGCTTCTGTTGGACTCCAGATCAATGAGTCCAAAACGAAATACCTGATCTCTGGTTTTAGAGACAATGGCACACCAGATTTTAGTAGTGGCCACCACACATTTGAGGGAGTGAGGAGGTTCAAATATTTGGGCTCTCTTATCACTCACGATAACAGTGTGGGTGAGGATATTAAAGTGCGGCTGGCAGCTGGCAGTCGTTCTTTGTATCCTCTAAGGCCACTGCTAAAATCTAAATACTTATCAAGTGCCGTGAAGCTGAAGCTTTACAAAGCGTTGATCAGGCCCGTTGTTATGTTTGGATGTGAAAGTTGGGCGCTGACGGATGAGTACGAGAGATGGCTCCTTACATTTGAGAGAAGAATCATGCGTGTGATTTACGGCCCTAAACGCGAAATAGATGGTACATACCGAGCTCTGTACAATTTCGAGATCAGAGATCTGATGAAGATCCCCGATATTGTACATGAAGTTAGATCTCAGCGAGTACGCTGGCTCGGTCACGTTCTGCGTGCTGATCCGGAACGAATTGTGCAGCGATCTCTGAAAGGAGAGCCACCATATGGTAGGCGCAGAGGTCGTTGCAGGCGACGATGGCTCCACGATGTAGAGAACGACTTGGCCTCTTCAGATTGTCTAAGACAGTATGAAGACCAAGCTCAGGATCGAAACCGTTGGAGCCAGATTGTTGATTCAGTAAGGGGCCAGTAATGGCCTTTAACACTGTTATTATTATTATTATGTAAATTAGTTATTAATTAATGTAGATTTTGATTACTTTGTTTGATTAAAGTTGAACATTAACTGGAGTAGTTAAATTTAACTATAATTAACTGCAGTAGTTAAATTTACATAAAGTTACATAGTACAAATTCATGTCAAATAAAAATAAGAACTACAAGATAAATATTTATTTTATTAATTTTAATAATGAAATAGTGAAATAAGATATACATAATTTAAAATTTGTCCATAGATGGGTTCTTTATATATTTTACCATCAGTTTTATCGCAAGACGAGTTTCAGTTAAAAGTGAGATGAGGAAGGAAGGCCGGAAAATGTGGTGGTAAAACAACGAACTTTTTGTATGCTCCGCTCGTGTGCCAAACTCGTAGTAATCAACGCTTGAGCATCGGTCATGTCTCTCGCCAATACCGCCAACATTCGTTGTGTTGATAAAGGCAGTTGCATTTGTCTTATTAAAGCCAGTTTCTGTTTTTGTCTTCAAAAAGACAGTTAAAATTGTTCGTCTTGTGATTCGTTATCAAACACCGCGACATTGTTTAAAAAAAAACCTAAATATTGAATTTAATTTATGTCATTTAAAAAAATAAAACAACAAGAATTTACGCTGAAAATGTACATGAAATATTGAAAAAAAATTACAACAAAATTACGAAAACAAGAAAAATAATTAAGAACTAATCAATAAAGTACTGAATTAGTTATTAAACGAAAATAACAACAATGAACCGTATAATTAACACAAGAATAAAATGAAAAAGCAAAATCAAAACTCTTATAAAATTGATCACGATAAGACACAAACAATATTTGAGAGACGTCAAAACATAAGCCACAAATAGAGCTAAAATTTAAAATAATAATTTGTTTCGTTGGTATGACACTCTAGTACACTTTCAAAAGATAAAAAAAATTTAACTTTGTTATGTTGGCCCGCGGGCCAAATGTACCGAACAATTTCGTAAAGGCACCTTGAAAATGCTAAATTAAGTCCGTAAACGTCTATCGAATATCGAAAATGTGATAAACATATCACCCCTGGTGTTAAACAAAATAACCAAAATGATGTTTAATGCATGGAGTTGTTGTTGTGGTCAAATAAAATGCATGTTAAGCAATGATATTTTAAAACATCACATTGCCATAAAATTGTCGATGTATCATATGAATTCAGAACTTTTTTACACATGGTTTTACTCAATATATTGCTGATCTGAATTGTTAGAACTTGTACAAGTCAGAAATAAAAAAAATTTTGAATCTTGAATTTTTTATAAAATATTGTTAATGAAATGGAACACGTTATGGACGTTCAACTCTATACACGTGATTATTTGTATTAATTAAATTTTTTGGCCGATTACGTTAACTTAACACAATAAAAAGCCAACAAAGACCTTAAAAATATACACAAAAGTTATATCATATACGAATTAAGTTAACTTTTTTTTTGAAATACCAACGCCTAAGCCTACCTATATGTGTAGTTTTTATTTACTTTTCTTCAATTCATGTGTAAATATTTTCAAACATTCTTTGTGTTTTGCTTTAAATACTATACCACTTTGTTATTTTACATAAGCCAAATAGAGTATTTTACATATGTATTACGCATATTGCGCGTGCTTCATGCGGTTTATGTTATTGTTAGATAAGCGCATCCAACCTAGAATATTATATAATTCCTCAATGGACATATTAAAATTAAATGAGACAAGCATTTAATTTTAGAGTATCAAAATGCGCTTGATTCGGATGTGAAAGAATGAAGAAATATGGTTAAGTTTTGTTGCTAGTTTAGTTTGGTAAATAGATAACAAAACTACTAAGAATTTATATACTGTTTTCTCAAGGGGATATTTAGATTGTTATGGTTTACAGTTTCAAAAGTGAAAATAATAAATATTTGTACATATATATATTTAAATTTTTAGTTATTTATTATAAAAACTAATAATAATAATAATAATAATAATAATAAAATAATAATAATACAGTAGTTTGTGCGGTGTTTAATGACCACCACCACATCCACATCCTGTTGAGTATCCAACCGGTGATGCTTCAATGTTGCATGATGAGGCAGGAGCAGATTTTTCTACGATCACTGTGCGTTGTGTTGATGGGGTTTCAATATTTTTGATGACTCGTAATAAAACTGGGCTCAAACATTGTGACGTGCCAGCTGAAGTGAGAAGTTTTGGTCGGATGCTTACACTTGATGGTTTATGAATAAGAACAGGTTTGATTACAACAGGAGCGGCTGGCACCACAAAACGGGTAACAGTTGGTTTAATATAGATTGGGCGACTGTGATGTTCGATAATTTTAGCTTTTTTGCCTGGGACAACAATTGGTTTGAGTTGTTTGACAACTGCTGGTTGTTCACCACAATTGGCTCCTGCACCACCATCCCAACCTGCTCCTGCACCACCAGCCCAACCTGATCCGGCACCAGCATCACCCCAACCGCCGGCATCGCCAGACCATGAACCTCCATGACCACCACAACCGCACCCACCGTGACCACTTTGGACAAGTACTGTCTGTGCGGCCCCATGGCTACCACCTAAATCGGCATCACCGTAGGCACCCCAACTTCCTGAGTTGGCTGATACAGACTATTGAAAATAAAAAATAAAATTCTTTATAATTCCATCACTAAACAAATTTTATTCACAAAATAATTACCAAAACTCCAATTACAACATAAACACAAACAGCTAATTTATTCATATTTTTTATGTATTTTTTTTAATTTTTTTTAATAAATTAACTTATTATCTATTTATCCAAAGTATTCACAAACCACTGTACTATTTTGAGTGACTGCCATTCATTTAAATAGAAATTAAATGGTTTTTGTTTAAGTGAAAATGTAACTACATACATGACTTTTGAAGTTTTTTTTCTCTTTATTATTTTATATAAAAGTTAAGTACATATAGTAGTGCAAAATTGTTAATTATATTTTTATTTATTATTCATAAAAAAAAATTCACTTATTATGGTATATATGTTGTTATTATTATGGTTTTGTTAGTAAATTTGTTTATAATTTTATATAAATATAATAATATTGTTTGTCTTATAGCAACCATAAATTGAATAAGTAATTAGTTCAACAAATTTACACATTATTTTATTTTATTAGTAATTGTTATAAATAATAGTTACATTTTGTCTTGAAATGGTTAAATTAAATGCTAACTACATATACATATGTTTAAGATAATAAGATCCCTGAGAATTATTTAACCAACAAATTTCTTGGAAAAATGGGTGTTTTACAATCTAAAACATAATAAATAATACATTATTTTATGTTTTAGATTCCGACGTAAACAGTAGCTCCATAAACAAGAGGTTCTTAATGTTATTAACTAGCTCGGTCTCGCATGTTCAGCTCATACACACCCGATACCGTATAATGTTTTGGTATAATCTACGTTCGCAGCTACCACTGTATATACGTAATTAGATACAACAACAATTGCATTATATCGCCTACTTTAATTAGACTAATGTTTTAAATTTACCGATATGTTACCTTATCGCGGGTATTCTTTGCCTGAATCAACAAGCTATACCGTTAAGATGGCAAAACTGGGTCGATATAATTTAGGCGCATATACTTTAATTAATAGTACTACTTGTTGTTTCATTTGTTTAATTTGAAACGTAGTATTTCATACGTAATTACCTAATTTACACTTATTTTAATTGGACATCAGGGATGGGCGAGGTAGATTACGCCATGTAATCTACGCGGTTGTTGACACGTAAAATGTAACGTAGATTACTTGGCAGTGATTTTTGTCAACGTCGACAATTAAAATAATGTCAACCACTTACGATATTTTAGCGATTTGAAATCAAAAGCGCCAGTTCGCGGGAGCATTTTATAAAAGCGTTCATCTATAGAGGTGATTTATTCATTTGTTTCTTTTTGACAAATGACGCATGCATAGTTTCAAACTGTCATCGTGTTTTTATTTATTCACTATTGTTTGCCATTTCATCATGGAAAAACTGAGCCCGGCATAGCGTCTACAAATTGTTCGGCTTTATTACGAAAATCAGCGTTCTGTGAGGAATGTGTTTCGTGCGCTTAGACCAAGTTGCGGTTGACATAATCTTCCTGTTGAGACTATACTATTTGGAATACCATCGAAAAGTTTGAATCCCCGTTTACAGTATTGGATGATACTCGACTAATTAGACGGTTTGGTGTTTTTTATGCGCCTGTGAAATCATTCGTCCATATTTCTTCAAAACAGAAGACGGCCGGGCGGGACGTACCTGTGAATAGTGCTCCTTATTGCGCCATGATAACGGAATATTTGCTGCCTGAATTGAAGCAATGTACTTATTAAAAAATCATGTTGGCGATCAATTAATATCACGGTTCGGTTCGTTGAATTGGCTATTTAGATCGTTTGATACCTCTAGACTCTTTTCTTTGGGGCTACGCAAAGTCCAAAGTCTATGTGAATAAACCAGCTAGGTTTGAGGCATTGCAAGCCAACATTACTTGCGTCATTCGCCACATACCTTTCGATTTTCTCGAACGAGTCATAGGATTTGGAATCGTGGATGTTTTGCCGTGTGCGAACCTCTATTAAGGGTAAAAAAATTTAGTGGGCATCCACACATTTTTCATTAAATTTAAAAAAACTCGCTTTTCGATTTAAAAATAGCCAACTTGCAATTAAATTAAAAAAATATATATTGAGGCTTGAACTAGTCAGGATAAACATCCAATCTCACAGCTTCTTTTACCACCAAGCCACCGCTCTTTACATATAAATAGTGATATTTATAGCTGCCATTTGAATAAAAAAATTGAAAATTTTAGCAACGGTAATGAACTCTGCTGATTTGACACCATAGCCGTACAATTTCATTACCCCTCTATCTCTATACCCATAACCATCTTTTATACTTGCCACTTTTACATGGAGAAGAATATTGAAGTTTTGTACAGAAGCTGAATTGAATCAGAATTAAATCAAAAAATGTTTGGCTCGATCGAGAATCGATCTTAGATCCATAAATCCAACATCACTGACTTTGCTTACTGGACTACCACCCCATATATATTTCATGCTATACAAATCTTTTATATCTGTCATTTGAATAGGAAATATTGAAAATTTTAGGAAAGGCAATGGACAATGTATATTTGATGTTATGCAAATCTTTTATACTTTCCAATTGAATTGAGGAAATGTCCCAACATTAATATCGTTTGAAAGTTAAGTGAACTGCATAGTGCCAGGTGCAACATTTAATGCGATGATATTCCAAGCAGTGTATTTTGAAGAAGTTAAAAATCCCATAAGCTATTCCTCCTTATGTTCTTAAAAATGATAAAAGTTCCGTAACCGTTCCAGTCAATGATGCTTGATGCGATTTTCTAGGCGGGCCACAATATTGACCACTCACCATTCAAGTTTTAAGTTGAAGTCTTAAGTGAAAGTATAACAAAAAGGTATAGCTGAGTCTCGATTAAAACTAAAAACAAATTTAAATAAATTTCTTACAAATTAATTCAATTCAGATTCTGTTAAATTTTCATTCTTCTCTATTTAAATGGTGAGTATAAAAGATGGACTTATCAGTAATGAAATTGTACGGCAGTGGCCAAGTAATCAGAGTAATGGGTCGTTTGATTAGTGGACGTGAGTTCAAGTGGGATTCGGGCTAAGGTTTTTTTAATTTAATTTCATCTTACAAATTAGCTCAACTTAGCTTTTATTAAAATTTTCAAATTTTTCAAATTAATTGCCAAGTATAAAAGAGGGATGTAGCAGCAATGAAAATGTACGGTGATGGTCAAATAAGCAGAGTCCAGAAGTACTTTCGGTTATAAAAAAAATCAGGTATTTTTACTGGGTCAGTTGGCCAATATGTTGGTTTTCCAGTTGAAATGGATTCATGGATCAATTTTTTTTAATGGCAATCAGTAATTATTTTCCTTTAGTTGTAGTTAATCTAGAACCCCAGTGAATATTCTTCGCATTGAAGTCATCACCTATTATGAACCTTTTCCCCAGACGCTTGAAGAACTCTGAGTATTGTTTGTTTTTAATAGAATATCTTGGTGGACGACAGTACAATCCTGCCACAATAATAGGAAAGTTGTTGGTTTTTATATACATAAACGATTTGGCGTTTTAATAACTCGGTAGCACTTATAGCCTTCCTGAGTTCGAATTCGCTTTACCATGGAGTGGGATGTGTTAAATTTTATGGCACGGTCATAGTTAAAGTTCGGATTATTTTTAATGAAAGTTATAACCTTTTTGTCTGATTTTTTGAGAGCCATTTTTCCGATTTTTCTACGAGCTGTCCTATACCGTTCCACCGTTATAAAGAGGGCCCCACTTTATATAACGCTATATATCATTGTTTTGGGTCAATTTAATGATTTTGTAATGTATAAAGATGACGCTGAAGTATGGATTCATGATATTTGTGCACGATTATTTTTAAATTCTGCTCTTTTTGAAAAGAGATTTAAATGTATTGACGGACAATCTATAAAACTATCACCAATAACGCATTGTTCCTAAAGAAATTTGGTCATCCTTTAGTTTAGAACTAATTGACAAAACCACTCCTAGGAATTGTCTACATTATCGACATTGTCTACGTTGTTGACGTTATCTACGGGTTGGCGACACGTCAGTCAATGTAGAAAATAATAGATGACGCGTAAACGCTCATCCCTGTTGGACATCAATCAGATACAAACGTCCTCAGGGTTCCAATTTCAAGTAAATTATTTACCACTCGAAAATTTGACTACTGGATTAATACCATGCAAAATTGATTTACAAATTAATTGATTCGAATTATTGTTTGATTTTGGCGGTACAGGGTAGCAAAAAAAGCATGAAGAGACTGCTATTTAGTTTTTGCAGTCGTAAAGATAAACTAGGAAGTCAAAACAATTAGTACTAATGCTGTTTTTGACCCAATTACTTTATTTTTTTAAAAATGCACTTGACATAATACAAAAATTCACATAACAATAAAAAGAAAATGAGTAGCAATGTTTGGGTATTTTAAAAAATACCGCTTGATTAACTTTAAAAACTTCTAGAAATAGGTTTGATATACCAGGAAACATAAACGAATGCAAGAATTTGTTTTTTCAAGCGATGATCGCATTGGTAATCCCCTCGCACCTGAAAAATATTAAATTTTCTGCACAAGTCTTTCGCACATTTGGTAAGCCTAGAAGTTCAGTAAAAACTTGTTAGTTGAAGAAATTTTCATAAAGAATTGGCCACCCTGAGGAAAATACGAGAGTTGAAAACCAAGAAAATTGTGAAATTCAGGGAAATCTCCAGCAAATAGAAATTTTCATGATTTAGTCAAAATTTTAAATAAATCCTTTACAACTTTGATAGAGCTTCAAAATTAGAGGCGATAAATCTCTAAAATCTTCAATACTTGGGCCTCATCATGGCTCTAAGCTTAAATCATATTTAGTGGTTGTAAATTATCCTTCTCTAGATACAAAACTACCCGAAATGTTCTGTTTTACTTGCGTGAATATCTGACAGCCTTAAATAAATATTGTATGATAGTAATTGAATTTCTTTTAACTTAAAAGAGTTCCAAATATGTATTTTTACCATCCATATACATTTTGCTGGATAGTTCTGTGAATTTCAGGTTCATTAAACCGACATAAACCTCTTCTTTACTCTACTTTATATTTTTTATGACAAAGTTAAATATATACATATATGTAATTGCAAACAATATACACGTTTTTTTAATAATCTGTAAAAGTTTTATGTACGGTTACATTCAGGAAGATATTATCTAGCGATTAATACACGATACTATAAAAATTCGTTCTAATAAGCGAAAAAGAATTCATTTCATATATTATTTTGTAAAATTCGATAGCGGAGATTTCACTATTTTAAATTTAATTTAGACACGTATTTAAATATCGGCATCAATTTTGATTTTTGTTCTAGGTATATACTCGTAAACTAGAGCATTAGATAGAAATTGGTTTAAATTAACTCTCAATGTGATAAACTAATTTATATAGATTTGCGCAACACGTGGCACTGAACTTTGATATATCTATTTAGAAGCGCACTAATCAAGTCCGACACAATGAGTTATAAACATACAAATACAAAAAAAAAATACTACTTTTGTAAACTTTGACTTTGTGTTACATATCCAACCTTAAGTGATGGATCTATAGAATTATCTAACACTTTCGAAATAATTTGATTAGAAATTGACTTAAAATTTGACTGAGAATTGGAGCGCGAATTGAACTTGGAATATGAAATTTAAATTTGTACTTAAATTTAGAAGACACGATTACACTTCAACTTTAAATTATTATTAAACCCAAACCTGAATTAGACTTTTAAATGTCATTTCCAATAAATCTAAACAAATAAGTTTAATATTGTTGTAAATCAAGTTTAAAATATGTTAAACCGTATAAGACGAAATTCAAGCCTAAATAAAACTAAAATTTAACCTAAATCAAAACTATGTTTAATATTTAATTAATATTTACGAGCTGTCCTATACCGTTCCACCGTTATAAAGAGGGCCCCACTTTATATAACGCTATATATCATTGTTTTGGGTCAATTTAATGATTTTGTAATGTATAAAGATGACGCTGAAGTATGGATTCATGATATTTGTGCACGATTATTTTTAAATTCTGCTCTTTTTGAAAAGAGATTTAAATGTATTGACGGACAATCTATAAAACTATCACCAATAACGCATTGTTCCTAAAGAAATTTGGTCATCCTTTAGTTTAGAACTAATTGACAAAACCACTCCTAGGAATTGTCTACATTATCGACATTGTCTACGTTGTTGACGTTATCTACGGGTTGGCGACACGTCAGTCAATGTAGAAAATAATAGATGACGCGTAAACGCTCATCCCTGTTGGACATCAATCAGATACAAACGTCCTCAGGGTTCCAATTTCAAGTAAATTATTTACCACTCGAAAATTTGACTACTGGATTAATACCATGCAAAATTGATTTACAAATTAATTGATTCGAATTATTGTTTGATTTTGGCGGTACAGGGTAGCAAAAAAAGCATGAAGAGACTGCTATTTAGTTTTTGCAGTCGTAAAGATAAACTAGGAAGTCAAAACAATTAGTACTAATGCTGTTTTTGACCCAATTACTTTATTTTTTTAAAAATGCACTTGACATAATACAAAAATTCACATAACAATAAAAAGAAAATGAGTAGCAATGTTTGGGTATTTTAAAAAATACCGCTTGATTAACTTTAAAAACTTCTAGAAATAGGTTTGATATACCAGGAAACATAAACGAATGCAAGAATTTGTTTTTTCAAGCGATGATCGCATTGGTAATCCCCTCGCACCTGAAAAATATTAAATTTTCTGCACAAGTCTTTCGCACATTTGGTAAGCCTAGAAGTTCAGTAAAAACTTGTTAGTTGAAGAAATTTTCATAAAGAATTGGCCACCCTGAGGAAAATACGAGAGTTGAAAACCAAGAAAATTGTGAAATTCAGGGAAATCTCCAGCAAATAGAAATTTTCATGATTTAGTCAAAATTTTAAATAAATCCTTTACAACTTTGATAGAGCTTCAAAATTAGAGGCGATAAATCTCTAAAATCTTCAATACTTGGGCCTCATCATGGCTCTAAGCTTAAATCATATTTAGTGGTTGTAAATTATCCTTCTCTAGATACAAAACTACCCGAAATGTTCTGTTTTACTTGCGTGAATATCTGACAGCCTTAAATAAATATTGTATGATAGTAATTGAATTTCTTTTAACTTAAAAGAGTTCCAAATATGTATTTTTACCATCCATATACATTTTGCTGGATAGTTCTGTGAATTTCAGGTTCATTAAACCGACATAAACCTCTTCTTTACTCTACTTTATATTTTTTATGACAAAGTTAAATATATACATATATGTAATTGCAAACAATATACACGTTTTTTTAATAATCTGTAAAAGTTTTATGTACGGTTACATTCAGGAAGATATTATCTAGCGATTAATACACGATACTATAAAAATTCGTTCTAATAAGCGAAAAAGAATTCATTTCATATATTATTTTGTAAAATTCGATAGCGGAGATTTCACTATTTTAAATTTAATTTAGACACGTATTTAAATATCGGCATCAATTTTGATTTTTGTTCTAGGTATATACTCGTAAACTAGAGCATTAGATAGAAATTGGTTTAAATTAACTCTCAATGTGATAAACTAATTTATATAGATTTGCGCAACACGTGGCACTGAACTTTGATATATCTATTTAGAAGCGCACTAATCAAGTCCGACACAATGAGTTATAAACATACAAATACAAAAAAAAAATACTACTTTTGTAAACTTTGACTTTGTGTTACATATCCAACCTTAAGTGATGGATCTATAGAATTATCTAACACTTTCGAAATAATTTGATTAGAAATTGACTTAAAATTTGACTGAGAATTGGAGCGCGAATTGAACTTGGAATATGAAATTTAAATTTGTACTTAAATTTAGAAGACACGATTACACTTCAACTTTAAATTATTATTAAACCCAAACCTGAATTAGACTTTTAAATGTCATTTCCAATAAATCTAAACAAATAAGTTTAATATTGTTGTAAATCAAGTTTAAAATATGTTAAACCGTATAAGACGAAATTCAAGCCTAAATAAAACTAAAATTTAACCTAAATCAAAACTATGTTTAATATTTAATTTCGGCGTGTATTATCGTTTGAAAAAATTATAGCCTATATTCTATAATGTCTATAATGCCTAAATTTAGACTAAGGTAAAATGAAAATTGTGTAAATTAAATTAAAAGCTTAGACAATTATTTTTCATCTTAATTGTTGAACTGATTTTGGTCCTCACTATACTAAATACTTTTGGTATTTATATAGTCATATGAGAATCGAATTAAACTGAGCATACTTAAAATACGGTTTTGGATTTTGGAAATTCTTGTTTCAGATTCGTTAAGAGCATTTTTATGAATCGGCTACTGAATTACGAATACACAACTTCCCAAAAGATATTGAAACGTGCGACTACTAAAGGGTGATTTTTTAAGAGCTTGAGAACTTTTTTTTAAAAAAAAACGCATAAAATTTGCAAAATCTCATCGGTTCTTTATTTGAAACGTTAGATTGGTCCATGACATTTACTTTTTGAAGATAATTTCATTTAAATGTTGACCACGGCTGCGTCTTAGGTGGTCCATTCGGAAAGTCCAATTTTGGGCAACTTTTTCGAGCATTTCGGCCGGAATAGCCCGAATTTCTTCGGAAACGTTGTCTTCCAAAACTGGAATAGTTGCTGGCTTATTTCTGTAGACTTTAGACTTGACGTAGCCCCACAAAAAATAGTCTAAAGGCGTCAAATCGCATGATCTTGGTGGCCAACTTACCGGGCCATTTCTTGAGATGAATTGTTCTCCGAAGTTTTCCCTCAAAATGGCCATAGAATCGCGAGCTGTGTGGCATGTAGCGCCATCTTGTTGAAACCACATGTCAACTAAGTTCAGTTCTTCCATTTTTGGCAACAAAAAGTTTGTTAGCATCGAACGATAGCGATCGCCATTCACCGTAACGTTGCGTCCAACAGCATCTTTGAAAAAATACGGTCCAATGATTCCACCAGCGTACAAACCACACCAAACAGTGCGTTTTTCGGGATGCATGGGCAGTTCTTGAACTGCTTCTGGTTGCTCTTCACTCCAAATGCGGCAATTTTGCTTATTTACGTAGCCATTCAACCAGAAATGAGCCTCATCGCTGAACAAAATTTGTCGATAAAAAAGCGGATTTTCTGCCAACTTTTCTAGGGCCCATTTGCAAGCGTTGCTCGTTAGTAAGTCTATTCATTATGAAATGTTAAAGCATACTGAGCATCTTTCTCTTTGACACCTTGTCTGAAATCCCGCGGGATCTGTCAAATACTAATGCATGAAAATCCTAACCTCAAAAAAATCACCCTTTATATACATTTAATAATTTTTAAGAATAATGTACTTTGCAAAGTGTTTTCTTGTCCTTCAGTTGGTACCATTATTAACAGAAGTTCAATTCCTATATAGAACATCGGGAATAATACATTTAAAAATTGGATTTAATTCAAGATAAATAGAACTTAAATAAAATATATTTTTTGACGTTTATAATTGTCAATAATACAGATATTAAGTTGAAAAATATTTGAGGTAAAATATTTCCTTTTAAAATTTCCATTTTTTCGAGTTCGTGTACTATGATTTTATCGAGTTGAAAAAAACACTGTTTTAAAGTTAAATAAAGTAAAATAAAAAAACACGACTAATGACTTGAAATTCTATATTTCAAATTTGAAATTGCATGCATATACATACTAAGACTTTACAAACATTTTGGTTTAAATTTTTCCAAGAAATTCATACTGAAACTACCTAAGAAATTCAATATAAAGCTTGACTGAGTATTTGCGTAGAACGTAAGTTTAAATTTGTTTTAAAATATAAATTTCGAAAGCATAGAATTTAAACTTATAATTCGGTAATTAAAATTTTATTTAGAAACAAAAATCTAAATTAAGAATTTAGCATTTTAGATATTTTAGTTAAACGTGATTTTATAATTCCACTAATTTAATTTTTAATTAGTTTTGACTTTGATTCCCAAATATGATTAAACCTTTTTATTAATATTGGTCCAAGGAGTAGACTGGATCTACAACAAAATAATCAGTTGAATGTAATTTGTAATAGTACCAATTTTAATAATTGTAAATCATACTTGTAGGTAGATTTTCAGTCCTCTGTAAATAATTTGAAGAATATATATAGGGATAGAAGTTTTTTTAAGAACTTTTTAAGTTGAGGCTCTACTTTACTTAATTTATCCTGGGTGTTGTACAAACCTGTTTTTGGGCATACAAACTTAGGTATGAATTTAATTGCATTTGTATATAAATATATTTGCAAGCGCACAATAAATTGGTTCTAAAAATTCGCTATATTTGTTTGAAACTACGTTTGAAAGTTGATGAATTTTTGTTGTAAACCAATTGTCCACAAACCAAATATGTACATATATGGAAAGATATTATCTAGCGATTAATACACGCTTTTATAAACATGGTTGAAGCGAGAAAATTGAAAATTTCGAGTCAAAAATTGTAAATATCGTACAAATTTTTAGTTCAGCCATACTTAAGTAGATGTCATAAGTGGCAGAAAAATCGTTCTTATTTTTTTTTTTCATTATTTGTAAATTTCCATAGTGGAGTATTACACTATTTTAGATTTAATTTTAGACACATTTTTAGAGTATAAATATGGACTTCAATTTTGATTTGGTTCTCCAGCAAAAGATAACCGGCCGGTTTTTTAGAGTTAAATATTATTTAACCGATCGATAATACTTTGAGTTAGACTTGCAAAAAAAAGTTAAATAAATGAAATTCGTTTTTGAAATGAAAAAAAATAAATATTTTCTTGCAACTGGGCTGTAAAGCTTTAGGCTCAGAATTGCTGCAAAATTAAATCTACAATTTAACATTTAAATTGGATTATATAGATGAGACACTGATTACGGTAAGATCATTATCGAAATCTTAAGAAATCCATACATAATAATACTTGTTGGTTAAATTTAATGTATTACATTAATTTTTTTTAACCAAAGTAAAATAAAAAATGTATTAGTTTGACATTTGCTGTTCATACCCAAAAGAAAATAATTTTCAAAAGAAGTTTAGCTTAAACCAAGTGTAACAGTACAATTCAATTGGTTTGTGGTAGATTAGCTAAACTATGTTTTAACGATAGAATTTTTAAATACAATTGACCTGAGCTTAATGGGGCAAACATAATTATATTCAACAATTTCACTGGTATTATTATAATGCATGATATTAGAATAAAGTCATAAAATTAGGTTTTGGTTTTAAAGATGGTATTCTTATTGTAGAAATCAGTAAATGTAACATACAGCTAAACTGAAGCAATTATTTAATTTATCAATATTGGTTAGATTCAACATTTCATACAAAACTCACTTATCTTTTTCATATAAATGGCAGATAAATTATTGCTAAATGACTTATTTTTAAAAAATTAATTGTTAACTACATAGTTGTATAGAGTTTATTATTTTATATAATATATAGTCGAGACACAAACCACGTTTATAAAAGATTATTTTGCACGAACAATTTTAAGCACAAACAGTGCTACCTATATTTCAGTAGTAAAACACAATAATTTGGAGGCGATGAATTGATAACAAATCGAAAGATTATAACACTTCAAATAATTTAAATTCTGTTAGATTAGTACAGAATTATACGTCGAAATAAAATTGAGTCCGTCTTGATAATGAAAAACTGTCCAAATTCTATCTATTAGTAGAATCAGGGTAGTAATTAAATTATCTATGCGATTTGTTTCAGTATAACAGTTGGGAATGTTTTGGAAAATTAAGGTTCAGTACCTAATAGTTAATGAAAAACACTCGAATTCGAAAATAGACATTTTCATTTATATTTTATAAAACGCTTCTAAATCCGCCATGTAATATTATTACACTATGGAAAATGGCTAAAGTCGCTCTATTTTAGTCGATCACAAGTCAATGTCATCTCCAAAGCGTCACTGCACTTATATATTAATTAAAGTATTACATAGTTGGCATTAACCTGAATAACTTAACAGAGTATTTAAACGTTACGTTACTAAAAATGCAGCTCAATTCTCATTTCAAATTTATTATATAACGTTATATAAATACGGAAATGAACTTGAAAATTTGTTTTTCAAAATATTATTATTTGAATACTTGTTTGTGTTTCATTCTAACTTGTATGTTAAGTAATGCTTCTGCCTAAGCCAAAACTAAAAACACATAATATAATTATAAATTTGCTGTGTCTGAGTTTCATTTTGTGTTCCAAGATTTTGTCACATATACATATGTACATAATATAATAAACTTGCATAATCGCAATTGGTTGATAGTTAGTTGTATACCCATCTACCGTATGGGATCAACGTCTTCCGTATCCATTCACAATGAAAACCGTATATTCGATTTTAATTGTTTTTATTGCGTTCGATACGTTCATTCAAACTGATAGCCAAGTAATTTAATAATGGAATTTAATTATTATTTGTGATACTAATTTTATTTGTTTATATCTAGTTATTTTTCATCGATAAGGAGCCCGCAGTATCCGGTATACTCGACGATGAATCGTGTGACTGCAGTAAAGTGTTACCGATCGATATGAGTAAACCAGACGCTAAACCGATAAAATTGCGCGACGAAATTAATAATAAATTTGAAAATTTATAGTAAGTATCCAAAATATATTTGATGTGTAAGCGTAATGACATCGTTTATAAGTAAATATTTTATTTTTTAACACGTAATAAAGTGAACCAACGATGGATACTGACGTAAGCCAAAACACAGACGAAAACACACCACAGGTGGTAGATTCGTTGTCACGACAAAAACGGCAATCAAAACGTATCATAACCAAAACTAAAACGCCTTCATTTATTTGGGGTAAAATGCTATCGATCCATTCGGTGGGACCGATTAAAAAAGTAATCCGTTCCAATGGTGATACCGGATTTGAGATAAACGAATTTCAAATGAAAGAAATCAACGCCGAAAAAATTGAAGCACCGTTCAAAGCGTTACTAAATCGACAAAAACGAGCGGCAGGTACTCGGAAATTTCCAAAGCGGATACACATTTCAGTTAAAGATGTTAAATCGCCCAAGGCCAAGGTTCTTAAAAAGCGGTCCATCTTCGACGACTCGAGTTCAGAATGCCCCACCATACAAAATTTACGACAACGTAAAGATTTAAATCACGATATGATTTTACAATATTTGCCAGAAGTGGGAAGTGATTGCCCCACATGCGGTACCAAATATGTGAATCAACACAATATTGGCTGCCAATGTGGTGGCTGCATGCAATGTGGATGTAACCAACCAATTATGGGTATAATGCAGCATCGCCCTCATTATATTGAGTACAACCATGATGGGACACCGATCACATACATACCGGGGCGAGTGGATGCAAATAATAATCCTATTGTAAAATCGCCAAGATATGTGTTTGATCAATTTGGCCATAGATATTTAGAAAATAACGGAAACTTAAGAATTGTGGTACCAGAACATATCATCGGAGCCGCATCACCGTATCATGATTACGAGGAAGATCTATATTTCAATAAAATTCGGGAAATTTTATATGGTTACAAAGATTTCCAGGAATGGAATAGTCAGAATGAAATGGGTGAATTAGCACCACCTGCTATCGAACAGCAACGTGATGTTTTGAAATTTTTAAGGGATATTGTGAAAAATCGTATAAATGAACCAACTAATCCAATCCCGGTTACTGTGGAAAATGCTTTTAATGATTCACAAGATGCTGCATTACAAACAAATCGATTGTTCGCTGACGAGGATAATGGTAATGTGGAGGATAATGAAATTAATATTAAGTAGATTGTATCTAGTCTAGATTTTGTAAATATTTTATAAATAAAAATAAAAATTTTAAATTAAATTTGATGGCGGGTTAAATTAATTGAGGTTGAATGTACTGAGAAATTGTTTAGCATTATTTCAAACGGCTTCTATTCATTGAATAAAACCTTCTGGTTGGTATATCTCAAGTATGTATAAACGGTTAGAGTAGGACTAACGTATATTGCATTTCAGTTAGAAATGTTTTTCAATCGATGCATCTCTTCCGCACAAAAATTTAATTTTGAATATTTTCCAGTACAGAGTTGAATTTTGAATATCTTCCAGATATAGATGAACGAGTATATATATTCTTCGAAGGATTTATAAACAACTATAATATATATAATATATATACATACGTTTAAGTCGACTAACCTAAATTGCTTCGATGAAGTTAGGAAGATATGTGTTGGTGACCTTGAAATGTAATGCTCAGTAAACGAACAAGCAAGAGTCGTCTTTCTTAAATTCGCTATAATAGTAGACTATATATCTTTTTGTTCAAAGGGTACTTACAAATAGATTTTACAAATTTTGAGTGCTCGCTTGTATTATATTCGTATAGGTATGTGGAAGCATACAATTATGACTATCTTCAGTTATTGCTAAAAATATAGCACACTTTTATATTTTGGTAAAATTTTAAGTCAAATCCCATAAATATTCATATTTCATAACTTTTATTATTATTATTATAAAATACTGTAAAAACAATAATAACCATGGCCTTAGGGCGCCAAATATTTATAAAATGTTCTATGAAAATAATTTCGCTTGGCTCAACATAAAATCATGTCAATGAAGCGTATACAAGAAATGCTATAAAAGTGATCTCATAACGTTTCGGATAGTTCATTTGGCATACATTTAATCCAGACAGAACATAAACATACAAGAAATGAGTATACGAAGTTTTATTTTAGTTTTTTTAGTTGGATATGTAATCACAAGTGTAAGTACATTTATACATATATCATACTTTTGAGTTCGACACGAAATAATTAAACTATTAATATCGATTGTAGGTAGCAAGCATATCAATATGTTCAATACACGGCACAAATCCTTGTTCCTGCTCCAATGCTATAGTAACTGCCAATCAACCATCATGTGGAACCGGTAATCTATGTGCACGTTGTGGCAGATACCAACCATCCATGGTCTACTATAAACCACCAACTGATTTGTATTCATGCTCGACGATTGTAAAACCGGCTTTTGTTCCAGAAACATGCCCTTGCTATTGTCATGTGACACCGGTACAAGAAAAGGTAGAATTTAAAAAATATTTAACTAAAATGTATCGTAAATGTCGCAATGGTTTTCTTAGCCTTGTGTCGGACTTACGATGGATTATTTGTCCAAATTGTTTACAAGAGAATTGTTGTTGTACCAGAATTCCTTCAAATAATTTTGAAAATTGTTAAATTGTGTAAAATGTGCCTCACTCCAAAAATTAATAAAACTTTATCTTTTTTATAAACTATAAAATCCAAAGTGTTTTATTAATTAGGTTGTGGGCGCAATTTTAACACTTTTGTCGTAAATTTACTATTTATACTTACATGTACTTATAATCCTCTTTTATGTATATATACGCAGGAATCTCATTTTGAACCAGATCCATCAAAAATATCCGATCACACTCCAGTCGATTCAGTAAGTTTAACATTAGCCCAAAGTTTACTCGATCAATCAAAACAACAAGTACCTGAAACGAAATTTTGGTTTGGCCCAACAAAAATACCGCGCATTGACTTACAAAAAATCACACGAAAACATATTCCCGAAGAACGATTATTCGCCATGGAACGCGATGTGATTGAATTAAAACCGCACAAACCTAAATGGGGATGGGGTTCGAGCGAATCGGATAGTAGTAGTGAAAGTTCGAGCAGTGAATCGGATGGCCGCTCAAATGAAATTAAACGCACGGAAGTTACGTACAAAGAAATCGGATACGATCGTATTAAAGTGAACGACGATAATAAGGATAAAAATACGATAAAATTATTACCGCCAATATCGTTACATACTCAATCGGTGGAAGAAAGACCCGAAACTGAAAATTGTCAATTTGTGCCGGGTCAAGTGGTTTTACGCAAGCGCAAAATAAACCTGTTCGATAATTGTAATCGTGCTGAGAGCTTTGAAGATATAACCGATCGATTAGATTCATTTGTGGCAAAATCGCGTAATAAATTTTTTAATAATGTCATCCTGAATCGGGCACTAGGATGGAATTGGGACATGAATAAATTTAATGAACATACGGGTCTTTAGGTTAAGTTACTTCAATCAAATATTACATTTTATACTATATAATTCAATTTTTTGTTATTATCAATAAACCAACTGGTTGAATTAAGATGTAATTTTATATTTACTTATATGATAAAAATATTTAACCAATCTAGCCAGCGCCTTAAATGTCGCCGCGACTTATAATTTGTTTTAGTAATTTTTGTTGAAGTTTTATTTATATAAGCTTTTTTATTTTTTAATTAATTATATATTTAAACCCCTAATTAATTACAAATAGTTTTGAAAAGAACAGTATATAATATAAACTAAAACGTTGGGTTAAAAAAAATATGGAAAATTCTAGTAGTGACGCGATCAATGAAAAGCGGCAATCACCAAATTTATTTAACATTGAAAATATTATTATTTCGATCGCCGGCCTTTATTTACATTACGAAGAAATTCTTGTACTAAAATCCAGTTTTGATGTGAATTTTTCATCCTTTCTATTTACGCAGTCCACAATCATAGCGATTCTCTCGTATTTGAGTTCGATCAAAACACCCGATTTGATCAATAGGAAATGTGCAGTAATCAAATTCATGTACAAATTTGTGATAACCTTATTTATTTCGAATGTGCTGCAAACACTTATATGGGTGTATTTCACTAAGGCATTATATATTGTGTGTCGTAATTTGGCTCAATCGTTGGAAGCATCTCTATATGGCACGGCGTTACCAAGAATACGACCAATTGCCGAATGGTTTAAAAATGTACCGTATTACGTAATTAGAAATACGGTCTCATTATTTATATTTTATAAAACGTTGTGTGTTGTGGGCACGTTCGATTTTATCAGACCGCGTAAACATAGGCGGCAAGCTACGCAAGGTGGTTCAACTGCGAATGGCAATCACACTGAAAATTCACAAGCACAACCAGAAGTAACGTTGATCATTTTACCCGATAACGTCTCAAAGTATTTTGCACATAAACCATCGCGTGGTAGAGACCGTTCGACGTCGCGGGCTTACGATTTGAGGTCACGAACAAAGAAAAACCAATCACGTGATCGGAGATCAGCACAAAAATAGGAATCACCCATTTTGAATCATCATCGATCATTTTATTAATAAAATAAAAATTAAGTGCAATCACGTTCGTGTTACATATGATGACCCATAAAAATAATAAATTATTCGAATTTTTAAAAATATGTCATATTAAGCAAATTTTATTTTGTTGCTTTAATCTAATTTATATCGATTACGAGTATAAAGCATTTTAAAAACTATAAGACGTTGTTTATAAATTAGTTCTTTATTGTTTCATTGGTATTCAGCCATTTTGTAATTATCGAGACTATTTTACTGGGAATTAAATCAATGGTACCCATATTGTTTTGAAATATTGAATTTTATTATATTATATACAAAAATCCAGCCAATGTGAACAAAAAATAGGGAAATGAGGTTTGAGGCAAGCTGACGGCGAAGAATTATCAGGGCCCAAAATTATGGTTGAGTCTTTTTGGTGTTTAATTCTTTATAATTGGCCGGGGAGCCCTATCTATAACGTTGAATGCTGGATTTTATTTGTTCACCAATTTTAATTTTTAAAATTCCGATAATAATTTCCCAAATTATTTTTCACTATTCCTCCGTCATTAATTTTATTCCAATGTAACTATTATTCCCACTTTATTTTTCCTTTGATTTTCACCTTTCCAAAGGAGTACCCAAGTAGACTAAATGTCAGTACTCTATGATCGTCTCCTATAATAGATCCACGAGGGTCCTCCCATTATAGATCCAGGATGTTAACACAAAGTTTAAAAGGAATGCAGTAAATAACGAATTTATTAGTATTAAATAATGTTGAGGCAATTTCAAGTAGTAGTGGCACATTAAAATTCGATTTTATGTTTTTGTCAATACTCGGGTTAAACGTTAAATCAATTAGGTATATGCTGGCATAACTTGCAGAACTCAACTTAAATTGGAGAACGCATATAAAAATTTCGTGAATGCAGAATTCTACACGGCTATTTGCGGCATCATTATAACAGTACATATAACTAAAAATATTTTATCACATTACTTATAACATTGACTGGCGCTTAACGATGTTCATTTTGTTTATTCAATAAATTCTACTAACCGCTTCTTAGTTCTTAAAAATCAAAAAAAGGATGTTAAAATAATAAATAGAACAAAATATATATTTACACAGCCTTAAGCCTAATAAAATTGGATAGTAATAGAAATTTGAGTTCGGTTGAAACGATTAGAAAAAATCAGAAGCTTTGCTCCGTGTAGCAGCTGTGCTTGGTATTTTTAGTAAATCATCGGTGATCGTTTCGGGAGATGTTGCACTACCGCCTTGTGGAGTAATCAATCGATTCTGTGTTCCTCGTTTACGATTGGGTGTTTTAACAAGCGGGCTGGATATGGGTTTCGGTGTTTTAAATATAGAACCATCGCGTCGATTTGTTGGGCTTGGTGTTATAAGTCCCGAGTCTTTTATCCCGAATTTCATACTGGCTAATCGACGTGCTGCCGGAGACATCGAAGCCAAACGATCTATAGAGGAACGTACATATGGCGATGCAATATTTCGTTTGGCTGTTTCAATGGCTTTCGCTTTTTGGCCGCGTAATCTTTCGCCCGCTTTCTCCGCTAGTTCAAGAGCGATTACTTCCCTTCGTGTTTGCTCGGCTATTCGAAATGCGGGCCCGGTCGATGGACGGACAGGGGTATCGCTACCGTCTAATCGGAATGGTGTGCCTTCAATTTCACCCCAAGTCATAACCGGACTATCTGTGACTCCAGGACATGGGGATGGTGACTTAACTAGACTGAATCCACGAATTTGAGGCGTCCTACTGTTCAGTGTATTCCCATCGACACCCACTTTTCCATCTAAAGTTTTCGACTGTGTTTTGGCCATTTCAAATATGGTTTCCTTACTTTGCTTATCATCGAATGGATTCTTTTGTAACCTTGTATTATTATGTACAATCTCCTGTTTTCGCTTGGCCATCTCGATTTCTTCTTCTTTTGTCAACTTTACACCATCCGGGACAAACATAACGTAGTTTTTATTTTTATACGTCCAAGTATTCACCGATTTCGGACCCTCAATCATTTCGTACTGTTTTTCGATGCTCGGCAATTGCAAACTGTTGGCCATTTTGATTGCTTGCTTTTCCTCCTCCGCCAGAAGCACAGAAAATTTTTGTTGTAATTTACGATCGGCTGCTTCAATGATTTCATGAAAACTATGATTATCCTCCGACGTGTGCGATTGCAGGAAAGAATCCAAGCTATGGTTATCAATCAGACTTTTTGGTTCATTTTTATTGGATGCGGTTGATTTGTTCGAACGGATCGATCGTTCTGGAGTATTTGGTTCCATTCCCAGATTGACGGGTGTATCAAATGTAGCGGGACTTTCCCGACCCGAGATCGAGGCAGGCCTTCTTCCGCTGTACTTAGCATACAACTCACGCAACTTACTAATATCATTTTTTTCAATTGCATCTAAATATTGGTTTTGCGCTTGAAGCTTTTCCAGATCTGGGAAAAAATCACGTTGTATAATTTTCCCTAGTTCCTAAAATTGGAGAAAACATTAAAACCGGATCGACATTTTAGTACCTTTCCCAATCCTAACCTCAACATATCGTTCTTCCGTTAAAATTTGTATTTTTTCCTTCTTAAGTTTTGGAATTTCGGGTGTTTTAAACAACACAACCGATTTATTTAATTCCTTTATTGCTTCCAAAGCTTTTTCACCTGGTTTTGTTGTCATTTTCTTGTAAAATTTTCCACTTGAATAAATGTTTGTATTTTTTTCGCTGTCGTTTAAAGTAAAATTTGACGTTTAGTGTTTATTGTCAAAGTTTTACTTTAATTCGATGTTTATAAAAACATGGAAAATTCTACGTTTTATTACTTTTACTACTTAAATATAGATGTCACAGAAATGTACAAAAGTGAATCTGTGTTAAATCAGTCCGTTTATTGATTTAATTGCAAACTTATGAATTATTTTTAGAGTCAACATAATAATTGTTTGATGTTCTTCATAGCATGGCAAATATATTATTATACGATGAAAATGTTAAAATAAATAAAACGCTTGGCGAATGAATCATAAAAGATAAGACGCCGATTTTTTTTGTTGATTTTATTCAAAGCGTTTTTAGTGTTGGCAATGGGTGAGATTTAAATGTGACACCAGTTTTAGCCTGATGGTGGTATGGAGATAGGTTGAATTGTTTAGTCATTAGTTGATTACCACATATATCGTCATATTAGAGTAAATATGGGCTGTTGAAATGTAAATGTTTGGCTGGCTCGTCCGATTATCCTCAATTTGGTCCAGTTAACAAGACCCAATCAGACAGAACCTTGTCTTGTCTGGAATTCAGATTGTACCGTTAATTTTTTTAAAGTAGGTAATACTGACAGATATCAGACTTTTTTCTAAAATGTTGGCATGTAGTCCAAAGTAGGATTACATATCATATTCAGTTGCTACGGGCTCTTCTCAAAGGGAATCAATTTGTTATTTATGCACTTAAACGTGATCAAAATTCTCATAATGCCATAAGTCAAATTTCAATAGAAGTATAGTTGAAGTGCCTATCCATATTTACCATTCGAATTAATTAAATATTCAATATAACATCACTTATGACCAGTGAAATCTCAGTACGTGTATCTCATCCTAAAAAATTCAACTTTACGTCCTAGGTAATTAATAACCAATTTTCGGCGATTTTGACTATATTCAATTGAAAAAGGTCACCTAAGACATTTAAGAGGTTTGAATAAAAATCAAAGTAAACTTAATTAGATGTCTACACCTTCTCTTAATAAGCCGATAATTCTTAATGTGCATTCATATTTTAACAATGAGATGCTATAAGAAAGAGATAGAAAATAAGTCACCTTACTAGAGTACTTATTTGAATAAGTTAGTTTCCATAAATCCTATATCGGTTTTGGGAACAGTCTGAAACATATTTAAACATACTGTTATATATTTTGCCCATGGGTTCAACCGGAGATGAATATTAATAATTTGTTGGTACGTAAAGAGGTAACAAATGATTCGTGGTACTTTCGTCTGTGTAAAAATATTTTGAGAGATCAGAATATGCTTCGATAAGAAGGAAGAATAGGGTTTTTAAAGTAAGTTTGGATAAGATTATCATGACTTACCATTATACAATACACATTCCGAACCTTAAAATTGAATCCTAATTGAAATGCTTTCTGGTCAATAACGTGGTTCTAGTTTAGTTATCTATAGGGTGTCGTACTAGAGATGATTTATATGACTATGACTTTATCGAGTACATCGAAAACTAAAGTTAAATTTAATTTTATTTCGATATTAGTGAATTAAAATATGTAGTTTAACATTAAATGTAATATATTAACGATAAAAAATTAAAATCATTTAGATATGTATTACTGAATAAACGAGAAAATTGTAATCAGTACAGCATTACAATAAGAAAATTATTGAATAAAAAAACACGACTATTACTGAATAAACGAGAAAATTCTTATCCAGTGCGTTATTTTATTAGTCAAGTTATTTTATTCAAAAATTTTCGAGTTCGAATATAGTTCTGAATAAGAATTTTTTGAAATAAATTTAATTTTATTTCGATATTAGTGAATTAAAATATGTAGTTTAACATTAAATGTAATATATTAACGATAAAAAATTAAAATCATTTAGATATGTATTACTGAATAAACGAGAAAATTGTAATCAGTACAGCATTACAATAAGAAAATTATTGAATAAAAAAACACGACTATTACTGAATAAACGAGAAAATTCTTATCCAGTGCGTTATTTTATTAGTCAAGTTATTTTATTCAAAAATTTTCGAGTTCGAATATAGTTCTGAATAAGAATTTTTTCATTTTTTCAGTAAAATCCAAATGAATTATATTTTTTATCTATAAATATAATACATTTAATGTGAAACTACATATTTTAATTCAATATTATTAACATAAAATTAAATTTAACTTTATTTTTCAAAGTTCTTGATAAAACAATGGTTTTTTCAAGTTCTCGATAAAATCATAGTACACGAACTCGAAAAAATGGGAAATTTTAAAAGGACATATTTTAAACAAATATTTTTTCATTGTATTTGTCTTAATACCAGGCGTGTGTTCATAAACTCGACATTGTAACAATATTGTTACGACTGTCATTGGTTAAATGACGTATATAGTTAAACAACGATATTGTTGTAAACGTCAAAAGAAAAATCAATTGCTATAATTTAATAATTACACAATATGTCTTGACTTCGATCAAGACATGCTTAATGTGTATATAATATATCCATTACTATTATTAAATATAACATATCCATTACTATTATTTCCTAGATGCGTGTTTTGGCCTGAATTATTCATTTTAGCAAATAACAAATGCTTTTGACGTATAGAAAGGCAGTATCGAGTAGAGTTGGTAATGACGTTTCTAACAATAAGGGGAAATTTTGGCTAGGGTTTATGAACAACAAAAAGCATATGGCTGTTGTTCGCAGTTTATGAACGCTTTAGTACTGTCATTGTTAACAATATTGTTACAATGTCGAGTTTATGAACACACTCCTGTACAGTTTGACAATAAACGTCAAAAAATATTGAGTTAAAATTTATTCAAAAAATATGCCGTGTGTCAATTATTTAAAAATATAATTAAAAATTAAAATTTTGACTAGAAAATAAAATTTTTCGATTTATTTGCGCATTTTTTGATGAACAAACAAACATTAATTTGAGTTTTCTGTCAATATTTCAATTTTTAATAAACTTTTTAACTGATTGACTCACGCCCTTAAATAAAATATATTGGTTAAATTAAATTAAATTTCCTAGTATTATTCCCGATGTTCTATATAGGACTTGAAGTTCTGTTAATAAAAAACCGAAACATGAATAAAAAACAATATTATTGGTCGTGTTTTTCAATACAAAAATTTTCGAGTTCGAATATACTTAACTGGATAAGAATTTTCTCGATTAATATAATACATTTAATGTTAAACTACATATTTTAATTCACTATTATCGAATTAAAATTAAATTTAATTTTAATTTTCGATGTACTAGATAAAATCATAGTACACGAACTCGAATTTTTTTTTATTGAGTACATCGTCAAATAAAGTTTAATTTAATTGTATTTCGGTAATAGTGAATTAAAATATGTAGTTTAACATTAAAGGTATTATATTAATCGATAAAAAATTAATCAAAAAAATGTAAACATTGCGTTAAGTTGCTAGTGGTGTCAGCTAAAAAATGAACACGATATTACACTAGCTACCGTTATGATGATACGATTTTTTGAAGCGATTTCTTTTTAGTATTATACGTTATTAAGTTCCAGAGATATAGTGAATCTAATCATTTTAACGACGTATTAATTTATTTCCGTTTGCCATGCTTCATAGCTAGTTATCACATTTCAAAAAGTGTTATAAGTCTCCGAATATTTTCATATAATACATGTTATATCAAAATTAGTGATGTTCGAACCGATTCTAACCGAATACTTTTAACCTGATACTCAAAAGGTTCGAAGTATCAATTGAGTACTTTCCAAAGTATCAGGTTAAAAGTATCAACTCGTTCATTCGATGTTCAAATGAATCAAAACTATACAACCAAACAATTGGTTTGGTATAGTTTGTTTCCTTTTATAAATAGCACAAATACATTTGTGTTGGTTTTGACTGTATGTATAGTATATACCGCTTTATTCTAATAAAAGAGAAATTGGATATTATATATTTTTATTACTCTCGCAAACCACTATCTACAATGCACCAAACGAAACAAGTATATATAATATAAAAAATAAAAAAAATGTGTGTTCTTGAACAAAAGTAAAGGTAGAAATGTAGAATATGAATTCATCGAAGCATCTCTCTGTTTAACTACATAACAATTCAACGTGTTTTTATTATTTATATCTATTGCTCTCGCAAACTAATATGAGTAATGTATCAAAAGAGATCAGACATATATGACTTTATTCGATACTCCTATTCGAATTGGATTGATACTTTGGTTCTAATTGATACTTTTGAATCCTATTGATACTTTTGAATCCTATTGGTATTTTTGAATCCAATTCTAATTGATACTTTTGAGTTCAATTGATACTTTATCTCTGAATCTAATTGATAATTGAAGAATTGATAATTCTTTTGAACTATTTGATACACTTTTATATAATTTTTGCAATATATGTACTTATGTTTAAATTATTTAATAAAATTAAATCCTTATTTTTGAAATATAATTTTTTTTTTGATAATTTTTTTATCAGATAATTTTATTTTTATATAGTTTTTATCGTTAGTTAATCTTTAATCTTTATTTAAAAAATAAGGATTTTATTTTATTAAATAATTTAAACATAAGTAATTGAGAAGATTTGCTTAAATTTATAAAAAAATATATTGCAAATATTATATAAAAGTGTATCAAATAGTTCAAAAGAATCAATTCGAACCAAAGTTTCAATTCGGTACAAGTATCAATTCGGTACAAGTATCAATTCGGTACAAGTATCAATTCGGTACAGGTATCAATTCGGTACAAGTATCAATTCGATACAATTAGTATCAATTCGGTACAAATATCAATTCGGTACAAGTATCAATTCGGTACCGTACAATTAGTATCAATTCGGTACAAGATCAATTCGGTACAAGTATCAACTCGGTTAAAAGTATTCAATACAGATACAGTACAAAAGAAAGAGTAAAAGCAAAACTATACATATACGAGTACATTATATGTAGTAAAATACCAATATTAAATTGAAAGGAAGACGTAAACTGTATGTTTGGTCTTTTTAATGTATTGCCTCTTGCATCTATTTATTTGTGAGAATAGGAAGTATAAAAGTATATAAACACGTCGAATTTTTATTCTTTAGAACTGAACATGAATATGTATTATGATTATTACGTGAAATTAAATAAGTAGATATTTTTGATATGACCAATCATGATTTATGTCTCTGTAGTTATCGAATTATTAGGATTTTAGGAATAATTTATCATAATTTTAATTTAATTTATCACGATGAAACTCAGTTAATTGAATTTTGCTCGAAGCCTTATGGTGGAAGAAAGAATCGAAAAAATGTATCGGGTTCGAAGTATCAGGTTAAAAGTATCAGGTTCTTGGTTCAAAAGTATCAATTGATACTGATACCCAAAAGTATCAATTAAAACCATCACTAATCAAAATGCTTTAGAAATGTGATATCTCTTGTGTTTCCCCTTGCATTTCTTTTAGTTGTAGATTTATCTGCAGGAATTCGAGTGTATCTGTCGAACTACTAACATTAAGAAATTTTCACTTTTACAGAAAAGCAACCTTTTTGCTCCTAAAATTTAAAAACGACAATCTGTTTCTCTGTGGTTGATGCCAGTTTGTTACTAAAAAAACAAAATGTAACATCGATAAATATAAATTGAGTCAGTGTTGCCATATCGACAGTTTTTCCTGTAAATCACAGTTTTTTGTGATGATGATCAGTTTTCCAGTTATTTTGTTGAAATTCCAGTTTTTTCGGAACTGCATCAGTTTTTAAATTTATGTTTCATTTAAGTTTTTGGGTTATTTTAAACCATTTTCAGAATTATAAAATGGAATTTTGTACAGAAATGAAATGAAATGATGATCAAAAGTTCATTTTGTTAATCCTATGTAGTCCTTGAAATATTTTTGTATATTATTCAGTTATTCAAAATAATCGCACAAAGTATTTCCACAGTTTTAATCTATTTTGAACTCGTAAAATGCTTCGGTCCCAAACCCACTGACTTCCATTAAAAATAACAGTGAACCAACTGTTGAGTCAATTCGATGTTCTTAAATTATTCTTTATACACGAAGATATTCAGAAGCAGCATTTATCGCAAAATTTATCTTTAGGAACAAATCATTTTCCAACAAATCTTGAAGATCTTATATCCAAATCAGTTGAACTTATATACCTCCGACCAATGTAATTAGAAAATAAACCACTTCAATTTCTCAAATTTGCAACCATATACCAAATTTTCAACCATATGTAGAGAATTTGTTCGTGAAAAAAGAGACACAAACATCTATCGAATATCGAAAATGTGATGGTAGATGATTGAGTACTAGATGGAAAAATTTGAATTTCATTTCAGTCAGTTTTTCAAGTTGTATATTATGCCGAAATTGCTTCTATTTATGCTGTGCCAATATCTATAAATGTTAATTTCATTAATTATTTAATAAATAATCTAAAGTCTTAAAATTTGTAACTTAGTGTGTCTGACTAATTATTTTCTTCCACAGCGCAACCTATTGAGCAACTTCGAAAATATTGACGTTAGTTCTACCTACATTTTATCCAATTCAATTTGATTATATCTCTGATCAAAATGGTTGCCTGTTACCTCATATTTTTCAACCATTTTAAAAACATTAAATTATAAAATTTCAAATAAAAAACTGAAGATCGAATAAATTATTCGACCAAAAAATAAATGTTTGTAATTAAATAAAAAAATACATATTTAGCCCACATACAAAAAAAAAAAAAAAATTCAAAAAATTATGAAATAAATAAATAATTTATTTTTAGACAAATAAAAAATATAAATAAATTAATATCATGAAATGGATGTAATAAATATAAACTCTTACAAATAATAATAAATAACAATTTTATGCAAAGTTGATTATGAAGTGTCAATGAGTCGCGATCGTTGTTTTCTTTTTATTTAACTTTTAATTTCATATAGCTACATACATAATAATAATATGTACCTACGATGTTGTCTGTCGATCACAAAAAGAAATGCCGACAACTTAAAATATGCGTGTTTAACAAGATTTTTAAAAACTCTCTAATCTAAATTTAACAAAACCGCACAAAATTGTTTTTAATTCCTTTCCGCGGATCGTAAAACAATGTTTTATAGACGACGAACATTTTAGATACTGAAAGGATCATAAAAATTAAAACATGTACAATACATCGTCTCATATTAACAACATATATATAGACATAGCTTTGGTTGTTAACACTGTCATGATCGTATAGCTTGGGTGCATTTATCGCTTCCGTATGTGATATGTGTTGAACAGTGTTAATATTTTTCATTTGTTCGTTTGTTTATTTATTTTATTTTTAAAGATATTCTTAAGACATTAAGCGGATTGTGTTCGGTGATTTTGTTGATAAATCTTTAAATATTTTTATTACCTATAAAATGTTTTTATTTCTTGGTTGGATTTGGTAGACTTTTTGACTTCACTGTTATATGTGGTAGACCCTTTATTATTTCTTAATAATAACGCACTTATTTTATTTTTTTAAAGATGAAAAGAATCTTTGCGATAGTCGTGTGCCGAAAACTATTAAAAACAGTTAATAAATTTTTTGTTGTTTGCTAATTTTGGGTTGAATTTGGCGGATGAAAGCGCGATAAAGAAAAATTCTTTGAACATTTTGCTTTGGGAACTCGATCCAAACCGTTGTTTTTTATTTCTATATAGGCATTTTACAGTATTAAACGGAACTATATGTATATGGTAAACAGATGTTCCAACCGGAGTGTTTACCTGCTATCTCGTGATGATGTTCTCTGTATGTATATTAGTACATATTTCAAGTACAACTAGAAACATGTTGCAATGCTACGAAGAATTTTTGATTGATTACGTTGCAAGAATTATGTATTGAATATGCTGGAGCAGCCCCATTACTGGACATCATATATATATATATACCATTATAGTAAGATGAGGACCTCAATTTTGATTTTGAGTTGCAATCATAACCAATATATTTTGGAAATTTTAATTTAATTTGACTGCCTTGTGATTCAATATGTTTTCTTCACATTAATTCGTATTGACCTTTTGACAAATATTGTTGTTATACTTTCATTTGCCATAATATATGGCTTCCTTGAGATATTCAAATTACAATTCTGCTTGATTTAAGGCATCGGAGCTCAGTGTTATTATTTCTGGTGGTTGCGGCTAAATAATAAATTAAAGATAGCAATATTTTGCCTATAAGTGTAATCTTTAGTACGCCGAACTCTATTAAATTCAAAAGTGAGTCTAAAAATTCGATATATGAATGAACAGAAATTTTTAAAATTGGAACGGAAATTTCAAATTTATTGATCAACCGAATTTGACTGAAAAATGGAAATTGAACACTGTTTACAAGTGCAATAAAACAATTAACGGTATTGTCAATTGTCTCGCACTTCATAGCAAAGCTAGAAAAAAATGAAATTATTCGATTATAAAAGAGTGGCGCTTTTCGTTTAATCTAGAGCAAAGTTGATAAGACATATTATATATTCGATAAGTAAATTTTTGAATAATTTGGTCTGCAATCAGCATACTTGAATGACGCGATGCGTCCATATTTTTGGTTAGGCTTCAAAAACTTCTTATATCGAGCGGCAACACTTGACTTTTAAATAGGCAATCCTGTTTTTTTAATCTAGCTACCCAAAACATGCGGCTAATTAATGCACACCGAATTGTTATATAAAGATATGCGTCGCTGTAGGTTTTCAATAAACCATAATATACCACAAAAAATGTCAATCAAAGGTGACAATAAACAAAATATTTTCTCCTTAGCATATATATATATACCGATCGAAAGTCTTCCGAGTCTTAGATCAACCGCACAATCCACTAATTAAAAATCCAAAAATCATTAGTTAAACAAAACAAACTTAAACCATAACTAATTATATTTTAATAACTATAACAGCAAATCGAGATCGAGAAACATTTCTAAGATCATAAGATCATCTAGCGAGATGATCATATATATAAACAAAAATATATTGTGTGCCACGATATCATTTTCAAAAAAACACAAGTTTTTTTTAAGTTATTTGATCCCGTAAGTAACTTCTTAAGTATATAAGAATGTAACTAAACGTCAATCATTTTGACAAGACAAGCAGCAGTCATATACGTATATACATATATGTGTATACCAAATATCTCAGATGTCAAAGAAATTATATGTATACTTGTATTTATGATCAAGAGACTTTGCAAGTTGTCGTCGTTTTGTTTTTTGTAGGATTTGGTTGGCTGAAAATTATGATTTGTCGATTATTTTGGATCTTTTTGCGGTCTCTGGTTTTTTGTAGCACATATTCAAAGAAAAGAATTTGCGCAATGGTGGATAATTGAGTGTTTATGTTACAGCGCGTTATAAACAAAAACTATTGGTATTTTGTATTTAATTCAAGATGGAAACATTTATATAATTTAGATATTAATTTCATTTATTATAGTTAGTGCTCGTAATCTCATATTCGTATATAATATATAAATATGTACAGTATTAAAATATATTAGATATGAAGCATATGTATATATAGTTTGAAATCTGATCACCAAATCTGCCGAAGCCGGTTAGATAATATCCGGTAAATACAATGTCCTCACGCATAACATTTGTATAAAGTTGGCGGTTGTTTGTTTGTATTTAAATGGCGCTTAAAATTATTTAAAATATAAAATATGTAGTCAGATTTTATTTATTTAAAAAATTATAGTCGTCATTCACATGTATCTGACACTAATTACGAAAAATGTAAAAGAAATATTTTGTATTTAAATCATTGAATGAATCCGCCATAACTTAGTATTTTTGGCAGACGATACACAGTTGGTCAAGGTTTTACTAATATGAGTATATATATACTAAGATCGGTTGGTCATTTAATCTATAGTGGCACCTTAAAAGGGTAAATGAACATGTTAGACATGTCATTGTCTAATTTAACAAGCCATTAGCTATACTCCTGTATTCCTGTGGAATCAGGTTTGTTACAAATGCTTTACCCGTTTTGTAATTCGAATGTTGTTAGTACTCCCTTGTATAATAGTTGGTATATAGAGCCTGTTGTTCTTAGTTTCTGCATCATTTATGTTTAATAAATAACACTTGCTTTTTTAACTTTTAACACGTCTCATCTGAAATGTTGGAATGGCATTGTGCACTGTATTCATCGTCGTGGCATTTGCATACATATGATAGAACAAAATCATTAAAACCAAACTTAATTTATAAAAAGGTCGTGGAAAATATGTGTTTAGCCACCGAAGATTCCTTTTTCTACTTCTACCTTAAAGTAAAATTTGCCTTCGAATTTTAAAAGACGAAATGAGGTTTTCGATGATATTGTCGTTTCATTTAACAAGTAAAAACAATAAAATAACATATTCAAATATACATAAACATATTACAATGTATGTTACGATACGAGTAAGAAATTGCTTTTACTATCAAATATGGGAAATCAAATATCACGGAAAGTCTAATTTCCATGCGTTGTTGATCATTTATGATGGAAATACTGAGAGGCAGGCCCGAAAGGAATTTCTAGTATCAAACACCGCATCGAACTCCGATAAGACGGACTTGTACCTAAGCATTTGGCTGGATTAAAACAGCAAAATGTTATAATTAAAGAACCTACAATGTGGTTTCAATGCGTGTATATCTTTCATTCTATATAGTCATACACATTACATTAATAAATGTACATAGTTTGATAACAACTTATATTACATATCACGTATAGGTAAATAATTGATTTATAAAGTAAACTGAAATTACAAAATATTATTATATGTATAGATTACTCATTTTAACATTCACATTAATCTAACGCTCAAACAAAAATATGACGTTTTACAAACGTTAGTTAATAAAAATTAATAATAAAAACAGGTTTGCAAATTTAAGTGTGTCGCAAACATGTCGCAACAAGGATGGATAATATGTCGTAATAAGTCCAGGGTTCAGAGCATGGAATGTACAAATGCACTGCTTAAAGAAAAGGCATAATATCGCATGAAATACGTGTTCGGGAGAAGTAGGCGAAATTTTAGCGCAAATTTGAGTGAAAAAAAATCAACATAGGAAAATAATTTTTCTAGAAAATGCTATATGCAACCAAAACTGCTAGACTAATTGTTTCGTTATAACAAAACTATTAAAAATTTAAATTGAGAAAAATACATTTTTTCGATACCTCCTGAGGTACCGATAAAATAAATCAAATACATTTTATGTTAAAGCCTATTGACGATTAGAGCATCACGTAGCGGAATTTTTCTAAAATAAAACTATCTATCCATTGACGTTTAAAAACACACAGCCACCTAATTTCGAATACAAAAACAACAACCCAAACTTCAAATGGATCGTTCTTTTGAATAATCATTTTTTCCGCGAGAGGAGCTTATCCTACTTTTACAATCGTCAATACTATTGACGATTGGAGCATCACGGATTCCACGTAGCGGAATTTTTCTAAAATAAAACTATCTATCCATTGACGTTTAAAATAAAAATAAAATTTGACGTTTAAAATAAAACTATCTATCAATTGCCGTTTAAAAACACACAGCCACCTAATTTCGAATACAAAAACAACAACACAAACTTCAAATGGATCGTTCTTTTTAATAATCATTTTTTCCGCGAGAGGAGCTTAGCCTACTTTTACCATCGTCAATACAAGAAAATTAAAATAATTTCTAGCAAACTAACATTCATTCTCTACATTGGCTATATTCCATAGAATGTTGGCATTGAGTCATCTATTGGAAAAATTTTAGCTAACTAATCGCTATAAAATTCACCCTTTTAAACCAGCGCTCACGGAACGGCGAAAAATGGTCTAGCGGAAAATTTTTAAACTATATAAATCCACAAAAATTTGACATTCCCAGTCGTCAATTCCATTTATTGTACTCGTACATCAGACTGTATTTTACGTTTTTTTAAGTATCTTATTGAACTTACTGAAAGGTAAGAGCACTTATTTAAAAACATTATAATTTCAAAATTAATCACTTCGACAAAAAGTCTAATTATCATGGAACAAATACTACATAGTTCCTTGATAAAAGCTGGGCTCTTCTGAAATCATTCATACAACTATTCCAGAAAACCATAAGCTTGGTATATTCTGGTTATCCTATGGCCGATTCTACAGCCAATGTAGAGTATATACAAACTCGATACCGGACCAAAATATGTATATTATGGTTTGCTTTAGTACTTGTTTTCGTAAAATTTGGGCTTTCCAGAATAGAATATTAATATTGAGATGTTTTGCATCTACAGTTGGCGGATTCTGGCCTATTCTAGTAATAATAGAGTGTGTGGCAAAATAATTTATATTTTTGCACAATGTGGCAGAACCAAAATATACTGAAAATCGAAGCCCATTTTCTGTGCTGGGATGTTCTAACATCACTTCGATTCGCTTCGATAGACATTTGTGTCTCTTTTTTTATGAACAAAATTGTGCTCCATTGCGTTTTGTGAATTACGTTTTGTCTATTGCGATCTCAGCCTGTTAGAATAAATTTGCAAACTATCTCTTTTTCCTCTTTTCACTTGCCATCGAAAATAAAAATATTAGTGATATTTTATCGAATGAATTGATAGAAGTAGAATCGAGTAGGCTCTGATCACAACATAAATTGCGGAATAGAATACAATTTTGTTCGTGAAAAAAGAGACACAAGTGTCTATCGAAGCGAATCGAAGTGATGTTAGAACATCCCAGCACTGGTGTGATGATCACGTTAGAAAACCCTTCATATTTCTTAAAGTATGCTATGAATACATTTTTTATTCAAAGGCACAAAGTGGCACAATTAAATCCAAGTATGAGAAATATAAAAAAATTGCGGTTTCTAAAATATGATTTCTGGCGTGATGCATACTAGAAATTCATGACGATCTACCATCAGCAAATGATTAGATAAATATGGATGAAATTTGTTAGCAGTGTTTTCAAATCACTTGTCGAATCAAAAAAATTAGAAGAGCCGAAAATCAAAATTTACCTGTAGAGCCACCAACATTAAATCAACTTTTGCCAGCATTAGTAGTAGGTATCATAAATCATATCATCTTATGCTCTTAATTTGAAGGATAAACATTTATATCAAAACTTACTTGGTTTTCGCAGTTGTCATAATCACCTTAAATTGTTGGCATTAGTTTGAATGTAAAAAACAGGGAAACAATAAATAGTTCTAAAAATCAGTTAGTACAAATGAAATTATCATGAATTTGACGTGTGGTGCAGAAATAAATAAAATTGAATTAAATTTCTCGGCGTATAACATAATTGCATCTGCTCGTAAAATTTGCTTCGGTTCATGCATAATTGGACCTTAAGTATTTTCTGGCCTTAAGTATTTTTTATTTTAAGAAGTTTTCTTAATTTTAGTTAAACTAGTTTATATACGATTATAGACAAGCGAAACCGTTATTTGCTTACATGAATGTAAAAACAAAATGATCGAAAAATACTCATTCCGATTTAAAATTAGAGTGCAAAAGCTTTCTTTCTTTGGTAGTCGTACAAAAAACTCAACCGTATTCAACACTATAATGAAGTGGATTCTTTAGCAACAAAATTTAGTAAATCTGAAAATTAAAAAAATTAAACTAATTTATTTTCTAGAATAACAATTTTAAGCATTATAACCATTATTAGAAGATTAAAGTTAAAAATAGTGTTATATGAACTATTTAATTAGAAATTGATTTGAATATTAGTCGAAATTGGCCAGAATTTAATTTAATTTTTTCATATTTAAATTAAATTTGCTTAAGTTTTTCCCAAGACTTAATTAATTCTATTCTTTATTAATAGACTAATAGACTGTGTCCGAAATCTGTAATAAATATTTTTTAGTACAGAATTTTGACATTTATATGCAAATACCTCGTACACTCAAATTATTATAGTCTATCACTATCATAATTTTTGACAGATCCGTGCAAATAAATTATATCATTGTGTCGTGGGCCGAGCAATTAAAAAAAAGTGTATACATATAAAATCATGCGATGGGTTCCGGATTGATCGAATTTTTATGATGTTTTTGGCGGAATGATACTTCTTTCATGATAATGTAGGTTTATGTGTATCCGTGTATATGTGATTCAAGACAAAGTATTCAAGAAAAAGCGCAATTAGCCATAGACAGGATGGTTGACTGGTGCAAAAGTTACAAAATGGAGCTATACGCTGCAAAGACAGTCATTCAAGAGAATTAAGATTGTGAAAACTGTTAAATGGCTGGGAGTTGACTGCGATGAATGACTTGGAGTAACTTCACATGTCAAAAGAGTCGCGGAAAACAGTAAGAATGTTTTCGCTATGCTGAAACGTGTTGCTAAAGAGAACTGGGGTATCAAGCAACGTATACTTTGTCAATAATATACGAGGACTTTGTGGTCTTTTCATTGACATACGCGGGTGCGGCATGGGCAGACAGAATGAACTGTCACCATCGGCGTACACTAGTTAGTGCTCAAAGAAGTATCTTGCTCGGAATTACCAAGGCATACAGAACAGTGTCAAGTGACGCCGTTTGTGTCTTGGTCAAAATTTCCAACTACAAGATAAGAAAAAGACAAGACGTGAGCTACGGAAACGTGATAGTAGATGGCGATCAAATATGGTCAAACCTCATGAGCTCGCTCAAGAGAAAAACGAGAAAAGCGTTTATATAGCAATATGGCAAGATAGGTGGTCGCCTGACCTCAACTCTTTCAAGAAATTTTGTGATTCCGCCTTGAGCAGTAGGTAGTTAATATCATTATACAAGAATGTTAAGGACTTGTAAGTCCGCTTTGGATACTGCCTAAAGGAACAGGCATTTTGCCTCAATGGCATTGCATAGAATAGTCTAATTTCCGGTTTATATATTGGTCGTGAAGATGTGTGGGACAAGCTATTTTTAAGTGAGTCCCAGCGATTACTCCAGCAACGCAATCATTAAAAATCGATGTTCTAGTACGTCTTCCAAATTCTCGCCCGATGTCTGGTAATCAAATCACTCTCGGAATTATACGGTCGAACGTAAAATCCAGCATTTTACTATATGTCATTTATTGTTGACCTCGGTATATCCATGATTCCACTCACCATTCTATAAATAGAGCCACTTCCCAGTCATAACAAAAAGGCCATTAATTCAAGCTCTTGAGAACACCCATGACACTTTTTATCTAAAAACAATCCAATTTGTTGAATTGTTTTGCCTGATACGCGTAATTGCTTACGGGTTTCACAGTCGTCGTATGACAAAATTCTCATAATTATTGGGTTTTGGCTTTGTGGTGTATATGGGATCTCTATATTTATACTCAACACCATTTAATCGTTGTTGAATATAAGCCATTACCATTTAATCGTTGTTGAATATAAGCCATTAATAATAAACAACGAGAAAAATGATTGTCGGTTATTTTAAGTTATTTCCCAAAAATTTGACGTTTCCAAAAAACATATATAAGGTGGGGAAAAGGCATTTGAGGTGGGTTATTACACATTTCGGACGGCATAATAAAAAGTTGTGAATATAGGGGAATAATTCTCAAATAATGTCAAAATTCTGTACTAAATAATATTTATTACAGTTTTCGGACACCGTCTAAGTTATACATATATTAAATTTACTAAAATTCCCACTTAAATTCCCCTTTGAGTTAACAAGAATTTATCAAGCCTTGCAGCTTTTGTGTTCTATGATCTGGAAAAGAATTTGAAAAATGACGGTTGCACTAATAACTATTTTAATTAATTTGAAGAGTACTTACATAATATGCAAACAGTTTAAATTAATCTAAAAACAGTTGACAGCATTTACCAACCCAATTAAACTACCGAAACAAATCAAGTATCCATTTTGCAAACACAAATAATTCTTTTTATTATACCAAAATAACAAATAAATTACCATTTTTGTTTTACAATTTAGAAATAAAACTAAACACATAAATATAAATAAATAAATATTTAACATGTAATATAAATATTAATAAAGAAAATTTCAAAATACAATAAATTTTGTAACAAATCATAACAATTCATATCCACACAATCCATCTGTCATAATACAAGCATTATCGTATATGCAACCGCCATCTAATAACCATATAAGATTATCTTAACACACCAAATATGAATTATTATCGATCGTCGTAGCTATATGTATGTATTTATGTACTCGTATATTTAAAAAGGAAGCAATTATTTATTTTGGTGCGTTTCGATATTTCTTACAACCCAAAACCATTTCGTGTTTTAAATTTTATTTTTAGGAAAATAATTTTCTTACGTTGATTTGAATGTTTGGATATCTTCGAAAAATTCTCTTGACTTCTTCTTCTTCGTCTTGTGCGCGCTTCGGTGATTAATGTTTTGTGTATTTTAGGAAGAATTTAGAAAAGAAAAACAAAACTAGAATGAATTAGTATATATGTATGTATAAAGTATGGATGTATGTAAATCCGATATATGAGTAATGATGATTAGAAAAGTATAAGATTAAATTCCTCTTAAGTTATCATGATCAGCGCATATGGGGTTAATTCGAAAGGGTCTGGTTATGCTCATATACTGGAAAGGTAAAAACCTGGGTGGTATCGTGAAAGAAATACAATTTACTTTTTATAATAGTTATATTTTAGAACGATGATGAGCGATTTATTGATTTCGAATACTCCTATGGAAGATACAGAGCATATGAAGTGGTACGATATGTTGAATAAACAGAAACGATTATTGATGGGATTTGAATTTAATGCATTTTTAGTTAGGGTTTAATATTGCTTACAAAATTTCAATTCCGCGCTGAACAAATCCTCTTCGAAATTGACTTTGCGTGATTATTGCGATTTCAAAAATGATTAAACTTGAACGTTAGTCATTTTTGAAATCTTCTCCTCAAGTTTGGTATTGTTTATTTTATGATATAACTTCCAATTTAAAATCTTGAGTTCTAAATCTTCACAAAGTTTTGTGAAATTATTCCAGTATTAGATTTTTAAAGTTCTGAATGAAACCTTCGATCAACAGTCACTTCACTAATACTTCAAATATTAGTTTAATTGTAAATTCGTACATCTCAACTAAAATTATGTTGCGATCTCTTTCTATAAGGATCTTATCATAAACTAGTACATAATTATAAAATTTTGTGAAACCTAGTAGGTCTATCGGGTTTAAACATAAGCCCAATAAATTATATAGCTTGTGAGCCTTGTAGCCCCAGAGCCGCGCACTGTTATGTAATAATTTTTTTTGAAATTCTCAACGAAAATAATTTAAAAATCTCCTCAAATTCTCTTGAAAACCAAAACTGTTAAATCAATTCCGTGGAGTTAAGCAACGAAAGGTTGAGATATTACCACTGTTTATTCGACTAGCCAAGCTCTTTAACAAACGATTATCGATTTTCCAAAATTTTCCTCATTTTCTGAGAAAATTGTCTTCAAAACTGATATTCTGAAACATTTAAAAAAATCAGTTTAACTAAGATCTACACTTTTATGCATTAACCAAATGGAGTAATGATGTATATACATAAGTAAATTATAAAGCAATGTCTGCACATAGCAATTTATTACGAAACATTATTAAGAAGATTTATTAAATATAATCAGAAGGTAACTGATATTTCACAAAAGAAGTATTTTTTCGCCGGGACGTCGTCGAACAAAATTCTTCTTTTTGACCCAAACTTTTCGAACTTTTCGTTAGACTTTGCCTGATTGAGGTGTTCCTGGCGGGTTGCCTTCGAAAGGAGTGGTTTCTTCATATCATTTCTACCATTTAGTCTTTGATCCTTGCGAGGCAAAAGTTAACTGTAATCAATAATAATTTATTTTCACAGAATAAAAATTTAGTATTTTCAGTATTTTGGTGATTTCCCGAATAGGATACGTTGAAATAAATGAAAATATATTTATAACGACGTACAATATGATCCAGTATTTAAAAAATTATTCGTCAAAAAGAACAATTGCATAACCCTAATTTTAATTGAAATAAACTATCGACCAAAATCTTTGGGCCTGCAGTATATGTAACTGATCATTTCTATGTAGCAAGTTTGTTTGAAATAAACTGTTGATAAGTAAAACAGGGTATCTAATTTCAGTAAATTTTTAAAAGTCACCAGAAAATTTATATAATTTCATGGAAAATTTCTCTTTTGGAGAATGTATCAATTTTAAAAAATTTATCAGCACGATCATTTTAATCTTACAATATTTTTCAAAATTACGCAGAATCTAAATTACAAAATTGTATTAAATTTTAGAAAATTACTAAGAAGTTTGATGAATACTTCAATTCTTATAACATTTTTATTGTTTGAATATGTAATGACTTAAAATTTTGAAAAATTACGTTAATAATTTTTAATTGCAATTTTGATGTTAAAAATATTTTAGAGGAGCCTTTTTATCAAGGTTGCTAGATTATGCCAAACCCATTCACTTGGCAAGTTTGTTGGAAAGGTGAGAAAAGTCTAAGTGCTGAATTTAAATATTTTATTCCACGTCTTCATTATGACTGACAATTAGACTATATAGGCAGCCGATATATGATGAATTCGCGCGAAATAACACGCTCATTAGAAAGGTGCGAAATGAGTTAAGATTTCAAAAAAAAATTGTAATTTTCTTTTCTAATGAGCTCTAATCATTGGGATAACTGTTTCAGTTTGAATAAAATTCAAAAATACGTTGGAAAATACTTGTCTTAATTGTAAAACTTCGAATATAGCAATGTAACAATAATTAAAATTATTAAATTTATTTGTAAGATTTCAAAAGAACTTGCGAGTATGCAGTTTTAATTCAATTTGTCATATACTACTACAGTATGAAATAATAGAGATGCATTGAGAAATCCGCACGAATAAATTTATATAAAACGTGAAAGAATTTTCAGAATCAGAATTTTTAAAATTATTTTAATTTTATTGACTCAATCAATCCAAGATGTACCCATCCGTATAGTTTTGATTCAGACGTGGTTGTTGTTTTGGCGATTGGTATAGGTCTTTTCGAAATTTTGAAATTTCGAAAATCAAAATTCAAAATCAAATTTTGCCGTTAACACAAAACATTGAAAAATATCAATATAGAAAAATAATTTTTAGGGGGCCATTCCTGAAATACCGATAATGTAAATAAATTTTATATTAAAATCCTACTGTATAAGAAAAATACAAAGACGAAATTATTTTGATTTTTTTATGACTATCACGCTAGTAATAGACTATCGACACGTAAGGGTAAAAACCTGTTTGCAGCAGGGCAAGAGTTAAACTGTGAGTTTTATTCTGGAGGTAAACCAACATATTGCTCTACCGATCATAACAAAATACTTTGTAACAAAAGGATTATCCGAAAACTACGTACTATGATAGATACACTGAAGGAATATGTTCACACCACACACCAGTTATTATGACACTGAGTGCAACCATAATCAAGAAAGAAAACTTGGTTAGATTAACAAACAATAAAACAATTGGGATGTTTTCCGAACGCTGATCGAAGAAATGACAGTCTTACAAGTACCAATCAAAACTGCGACACAACTTGATGACCAATTTGAACTATTAAATAATAATATATTGCAAGCGAGTACGCCCTCTACTCCATATTAAAACATCGAGGCGCAATAACTATTCATTGGAAATGCGAGATTTGGTTAATGAAAAGCGGAAGGCTCGTAAGACCTGGCAGAGGAATAGAGCACCACAAAGTAAGACTTAATTACATATTTAAGCAACAAACTGAAGTTGCTAATCAAAGAAATTAAAAACAATTCATTTAGTGAATATCTAACCGGTCTTGCCGGCCAAAAAGATACAGACTATTCGCTCTGGAAAGCAACAAAAAAGGACTTAAACGACCGAACATTCAGGTGCCTCCTATCAAAAAAGATGATGGAACATGGGCAAGAAGTACTAAAGAAAAGGTTGTCTTGTTCGCAGCCCACCTTGAAAATACATTTTGGCTTCTTCCGTGGCAATCGGTGGAAGAAAACATAAACCCAGTTAATAAAATGCATAATAAAAACATCCAACCAGTAACATTACAAGAGCTAAAATATGAGATTACTAGAAACTTAAGCTCAAAATAATCACCTGGTTATGACCTAATTTCTGGACAAATAGTTAAAAAAACTCCCCGAAAACGGTTTACGAAAACTGCTCCAAGTAATAAACGCGGCGTTTCGACTGAAATACGTTCCATACCAGTGGAAGGTGGCAGAGGTGATTATGATTCCAAAACCTAATAAACCTCCTAACTTTAAAACCTCGTATAGACCAATTTCGCTACTTCCTACAATTTCAAAATTGTTCGAAAAACTATTGCTTAAAAGGTTAAAATCAGTAGAAGAAGAAAGAAAACTTATTCCTTCACATCAATTTGGCTTTATAGAGAGGCACTCTACTATAGACCAAGTGCATAGAATTACCGACGTAATTAAAACTGCACTGGCAAAGAAGAAAATATGTTCAAGTGTCTTCTTGGACGTAGCACAAGCCTTTGACAAAGTATGGCACCGAGGACTAGAGTATAAACAACACCGAGACCTTCCAAAGCAATTTTACCAGATATTAAAATCTTATCTAGCTGATCGATAATTTCGCGTTAAATTTGAAGATGAGTACTCTGATCTAAAACAAATATCGGCTGGAGTTCCACAAGGAAACGTCTTGGGACCAATTTGGTATTTACTTTATACTAGAGATGTACCAAATACAAAAGGAGCAAATATAGCAACATTTGCGGATGATACTGCAATCCTAGCAATTGGAGATAGCATAGAAGAGTCAACTGGTAAATTATAAAATGCCAATAATGCAATATGTAGCTGGACAAAGAAATGGCGCATTCAGCTCAACGAAACGAAATCTATACACGCCAATTCACTAACAAAAAAGTTAACTTCCAATCCATCTGAATTCATAGCAAATCCTGCATGCAAATACGGCCAAATACTTAGGCATGACACTTAATGATAATATCACGTGGAAAGAGCACGTGAAAAAGAAAAAAGAAGAGCTAAACATCAAATACAGGAAAATGTATACTGGCTCTTCGGTAGAAAATCCGAGCTAACATATGGACATATGGTGTACAACTGTGGGGTTGTACCAAGAAGAGCAACGTTAATGTAATTCAAACCTTTCAAAATAAAGTTTCACGTGGCATTGTGAACGCACCATGGTATATTATAGAAACGACAACCTCCGAACCATGTAAATAAATATGTACAGCGACTCGGTCAACATCAAAATGCAAATATACGCCGTATGCTGACCAACACAGACCCAGTTAGACGGCTTCAAAGGACGAAGCCTTTAGATTTAGGGCAGTTAATGTAATCGTATAATCAGTTTGGAGCTAGCCACTGTGCGAAACTTCACTAAAGTTAACACATTTACTATATAAATAAGTTACTAGATGAATTATAATTCAAGTGTAATAGACACTAAATAAAAAAATTAAAAAATCTATCACGCTACTCCTACCCAGGTCATATTTTATGTAGCATCATTAATTTGACCTTGATGCTGACTTGATTTAAGATTGTTTAATGATATGTGAACTATTTTGAAATTATATCTTTCGAAAAAAATGTTCTCCATATATTTTCCGAATATTTAATTTGTCGAGAAGAATATCCAATTGTGTTACGTCATATGTATGTGCGCATAGTAATAATATTTTCATATTCTTATCAGACCAACACACTATAAGCATACTTCAGCTTGTTATAAGGATTTTTCATTATATATACATTAACAAGATTACAGATAAATGTATATAATTTTATGAAGAACAATTCTGTTTACATATAATTATTACTTGACTACTTGTACAAGATTAAACGGTGAGAAAAACAGATGCCCTCGAAAATTTGTTAAAATTTATTTCAATTAAGATAAATTCTTAAATCTTTTTCTTAAGTTTTTTTTTATTTCAATTTTTTTTTTTTTTTTTGTGGTAGACGGTTATGACTGTTTCATCTAATTGTACTGATTGAAATGTATACAATTTTAAATTTATTAGTATCACTATTTAGTTGTTTTGTGTATATACATTGCTTACAAAAAAATAGGCTGCGTTATGGAAAGGCATTATAAGTATACAGAGACGGGATACAACCCGTCGGTTGTTAATATCGTAATTAGTAGTAGAGTTAGTTTTTAGGGGAAAATCGCAACAAAAAATCAACCGACTAAAAATTGTTGATCTTATTTACATTAATTGCAGCAGTAGTATATGTGTATACTTAATAGTATGTGGACTGATGATCTCTAGTAAAGTGGAATTCAAAGTTTGTGACATTTTTTGTTAGAGTTATATGTTTTGTTATATCAGATAAACAAAATGTGTTTGCGTATTAATAACAATGAGCCTGACAACAGCTAATATAAAAACTGCTTATGATCTCATATAAAATCCTAAAATCGGTTATAAATATTAGTAATGGTACAAAGTATTATTATTAGTTAAACACATGCTCCACGTAATACGTATACATATTAGTAACGTGCCGAAAAAACCATATTAAAATAATATTAAACTTTACCTCGCCACACTAACATGTTCGACAGGCGCAGATCGTACAAATGTCTTTGTTAAATTTCATTATGGCGTTATAATGTGTTACTTTATAGATTATATGTGAGTATCATGTAAGCCGACCCTCAAAGAGCAAGTTATTAGATTTTAAATTTCCTCTAGCTCGTTCTCAATATTCCAATTAAATACGAAAATGACCAAACGAAAATGATTACGAAAATGCGAAAAAAATACGAGAATGACCAGATTTAAAAGAAAACATATTTTATTGTGCTGAATTTTTCACGTTAGATAGTTTCCAATGTGGATACTATTACTTCTGTAGACATACTATAATACCATAGTAACTTCAAGGCGAGTTTATGCATTTCTATCTTGCTGCAAAATATTCACCGACCATATATAAGCCAATCAAAACTAGCCATTTCGTAAACAAATTTCCCCTTCCAAATTAAATTAATTTCAAATCGATGCAAAATGTGCAGCAGGCTAGCAACTGCTACAAATTAAAAATTTGCTCAAATTTTCACTCATTATGTCAAATTTAGGTCTTTTTCCATTTTTTTTCCTATATCTTGGCGAAACCGAAATGTCATTGTCTTCTTGAAGTTGTCAAAATAATGACATGAATTTGCTGAAACTACAAATATTTGTATGTATTAATTGGTGTTAATTATAACCTTCTTCTGATGCATCCTTACAAACAAGGTACGCACATACATACAATGATTCAGTATTTACAGTGGGTTTGGTTGTGAAATTACAGTGTGCACAATTGTTCTGAAAAATATAAACATAAATATGGTGGAATGGTGTTTCCAGTATTAAAATCGGATGAGTATTTAGTAACATTTGGTGGTGACCTTACGAGTTTGATTTCCCTCTCGAAAGTTTTATGCAAAGGAACTGTTAAAGAAAGTTTTAATTATTAACCGATGAAAAACAACACTATTTGAATTTTTATTATTTCTATTATGATTTAACACAAATCTAAATCAAATTGAAATTTATTCGATATTATACACTATCACCAGAAAACTCAAATTAAATTGAATTTCTTTTCTCTTTGGACATCAAAGTTTTATGTAAAGAAATTACCACCAGTAGTATTTTATGTGATATATTATCATCATACTTGCTTTGCAAATAACATTAATTTATTTACACTATGTCAAAATTGTGTCAAAATTGTCAAACTGACATAATTTTTGACAACCGCAAATTGAGCAAAAAACCATGTAGCAATATAGTAGAATAAAAAGCGGCTAACTTCACCCTGTTTTGCAGACAATTATGCAGCAAGATAGAAATGCATAAACTCGTCTTCACAGTCTTTTAGGTTGGTAGCAAAATTACTACAAGTTACCTCGCCGATACAAAAAGTTAAGATACATTTTAAATTTAACAAGAATTCGGGGTGGCATTTTAACAAATAATTAATTATAAATACACCAATGACCATATTTTTTGTCAATGAATTGTGTATTCAATTTTTCATAGCACACACAGTCAAAAAAGGAGAAACCGTGTATATGTGCTGTGCTTTTAATGTCTGTAGGTGTTTATGTTAAGAGTGTCTTCACCATTTAATGTTAATCCTAAAAGGTGGACTATACCATTCGATTATTCTTACCCACCGTAAAAAGACAATTGGCCGTATTATTGCAGTTTCATCAAAAAAATAGCGAATTATATCACTTCGACTAATTTGTTTTTGCAAGTAAATCCTTCAGAGTTTTGATATTCTGAACACATATAATGGCAAAACACATTTAACTTAGAAAGACGCTGAAACGCATGCAGATTAGTAATTGGCACTAACGAATGTATAATCATCAGTTGAGAACATTTTTTGTTTTAATGTTATGCCACTGTAACCTATCAGGTTCTATTAAGGTTTTTAATAATTAAGGATGTTAAAATTACCAAAATTATCACACTCGAAACGCGATCATTTTAAACAAATATAGATATAATAATAAAATAGTAGCTACATATCTAAAGATATAGATATATGTACATATAATATATGACACAAATTTTGGCTATAAACCGAACTGAACCATAAAATTTAACAATAATCACTTTATTACACTTTTATCACATTTTATTATACTTTGATTACTCTTAACTTTCACTGTTCCCTTTTTATTACTACTAACTCTATCATTGTCAAAAACTAACTAATTAACTCTTTAAATGTTATCTCGTATTTATACCAAATATTCTAGCCTTCTAGAATATTCCACAATATTCGAGAGTGAATAGTCTAGACACATCTAATTATTACAATTTACATTTACGGTAGTGTCTCTACTCAAATAGAGATGTCGCCACAATCGTGACAATATAAAAATTGGTGGCTTGCTAGACGTACGAGCATCTACCCTACTGTTATGTTTCATCTCGTCTGCGTAAAATCGAGTAAAATAAATGAATAATTAGTAAATTGAATTTTCTTTTGAAATAAAAAAAATGTTGTGTTGTAAATAGCTATTGATGAAGTTTTTACAACAATGGTAGAATTATAAATGAAATAATAGATATCTTTAAGAATATGGCTTTTAATAATCGTATCGTTTTTTTAGAGAAACAATAAAAATTTTCATCATGTAATTATTCAATTGGCTGCACAAAAAACACTAAATTTCTTCATATGTATTATGTATAGATGTACAGTCCTATTCAGATCTTAAAAAATTTTTTTTTTAATTGTTCTGCGCAGCTTTCAGTGATGTAGAAAAAAATTTATAAAAATTTTGATGGGTCGGATTTATCTGAGGTAACAAACTTAAATAAAATAATAAATAACCAATAACAAGAATTACTCGTATATTTCAGTTTTAATACACAAAACATTCAAAATGATTATGTATTTATGTTATTACAATCATATTTTAAGTGAAAACAATAGGTCAAAAACAAATTGCACGCCTTTTGGAAACAATGTCAACATTTAATTTTGTTACGGACTATGGAAAATAAATGACCAAATGACATTGATATCGAACAAAACCACAACAACATAAAAAGCAAAATCAGTTTTCAATTTAATTCTTAGTTTATCGAATTAAATATTGATTTCAAAAGTGTCAGTGATTATAAGTTAAATTATAAAAACATTTTGTGATTAAAAACGTCCCTTTTCCATTTAAATACAAATATTACATAAAAATGTAAACAATAACATGAATTATTGTACTTAATACATCACTGTGTATCCGCCATATTCTTTCTGCGCGATAACTGTCAGAATTCCAGCGAGATTTGAATACTACTATATCACATTTATTTATTTAATCATTTATTTAATTACTACTTTCACGATTTAAGGAAAGATAAGCTCGACACCATAGTCGAAAAGGAGGTGTTAATTTTTCGGGTGCAGTTTCGTATTAAGGAACTATTCAATGACTACAACAATATTATAAAGGAATATTAGAAAAGAATTATCCTAAATTTTCAAATATGTTTGGGTCCATCAATCAGGCTTTCTAGCGGGATAACGGTCAAATATCCCATAGTGTAAAATTGGATACAAGACCAAAATATGGAATTATAATATCACCCGACGTAAATCTAATGGAAAACTTATGAGGTTGGTTAGCTCGAAATGTTTAAGAGTCTGGTCAACAATTTGAAGGCCGAGAAACTCCTTATTGCCTGCAGTAACTAAAACAAGCTGGAATAAAATTTTACTCAATTATTTGAAAGCACTTTATGATTCCAGGCCGAACAGAATTTGTGAAGTTATTATGAATAAAGGAGGCTGTAATCATTATTGAAGCCAAAAACATTTGTTTTCGTGTTTTTCAACGATTTTTTTTTCTAATTAGAGCAGTTGTACCTATTCAGTTTATGCATGTACACTATACATATTTTTTTATACACATGGCTTTAGAAGAGAGTGAGAGAAAAATAATACAGTAGTTTTTGAAAGTTTATATAATATTTCTAGTTATCTAGTAACTTTCCTATCATAAATATATATTAACATTTGTTGGGATATAGACCAATGGCTAATCCCAGAAATTAAAACTATTTATTTATATAAATATTTGATATAATAGTAATTTTATGTTTCATTCACTAGATCAATTGGTTTGGTCCTTTGGAAACGTCTTACTGCCAACGGCCTGCCCCGCATACGGCATATCTCGATGTTTTCGTGCTATCGGAGGCGTGAATCATGCCTGAGACCAAGATACGTGATAACTTCATCGATGTATTCCATCTTTATTTCTCGGTGTAGGTCAACTTTTCGAATGTACTTTGTTTTGGAGCGTCTGGATCATCTTGATGATCGTTTTCTTGGTACAATCCCAAAGCTGTATACCATAGGTCCATACCGGTTTCAGTATTTGCCGGTATAAAAGCAATTTATTGTGTATGGATAGATCATCATGTTCAAGTCATTCTCTACACCGTGGGGCCATCGTCCTGCAACGACCTCTGCGTCTACCATATGGTGGCTCTCCTTTCAGATCGCTACGCAATTCGTTCCGGATCAGCACGCAGAACTTGACCGAACCAGCGTACTAGCTGAGATCTTATTTCATGCACAATTTGGGGATCTTCATCAGATCTCTGATCTCGAAATTGTACTGTGTTCGGTATGTGCCATCTATTTCGCGTTTTGATCCGTAAATCACACGCATGACTCTTCTCTCAAATGTAAGGAGCCATCTCTCGCACTCATTCGTCAGCGCCCAACTTTCACATCCAAACATAACAACGGGCCTGATCAACGCTTTGTAAAGTTTCAGTTTCACGGCACTTGATAAGTGTTTAGATTTTAGCAGTGGCCTCAGAAGATACAAAGCACGGTTGCCAGCTGCCAGCCGCATTTTAATATCCGCACCCACACTGTTATCGTGAGTGATAAGAGAGTCCAAATATTTGAACCTCCTGGTGTGCCACTGTTCCTATAACCAGAAATCATGTATTTCGTTTTGGACTCATTGATCTGGAGTCCAACAGAAGCTGAAAACTCTACAAGCGGATCAAGTATTTCCTTCACTCTGTTGCTATTCAGTCCAATCACGCATATGTCATCTGCATATGCAAGCACCTGATTGGACTGGCGATATAAGGTGTTGCGCTGAGGTGTTTCAGTTTTACGAAAGATGTACTCCAACATGAGATTGAAGAGTATCGGGGACAGAGCATCCTGCCGAACACCCGAGCTAACTGCAAAAATTCTTGATAGTCTGTTCTCAACTTTAACACAGCATTGAGACTGTGTCACTGTCATTCTACACAATCGTACAATTTTTGTTGGTATACCTAGATACTCCAGCGCAGACCACAAACTCTCTCTATTGAACGAGTCATAGGCCTGCCGGAAATCCAGGAACACCTGATGTACTTGGATGGAAGTCTCATAATATTTAGATAGAATCATCCGCAGCGAAAAGACCTGATCAGTGACTGATCGATTCGGACGAAATCCTCCTTGATAGTCACCAACAAGGCCCTCCACTATAGAGGGGTGATTCTATTCAATATAATGTAGGCCAGTAACTTATATGCTGTGCAAAGGAGAGCTATACCGCGATAATTCTCACACTTCAAGCGGTCTCCCTTCTTGAAGATGGGGCATATCGCGCCCACTTATTCTTGTTTTAAATACAATTAAATTAAAATAAATTTCAATACAAATTATTTTAAATATATCTTTTTTAAACAAGCTTTAATTATTTTTATTTATTCATGATATGTTAGCTTCAAATTTAAAGAATGCATGTCTACCTAAGAGAAAATACACCTTCAACAAATACATTTGTTGGTCTCTTAAGAACTTTCGTTGCTTTCCATAAGGAATACACGGTATCTTTTGGCTAGTAAGTGACAACAAATATTTACTTATTGATTCATTCTTAACTGTTCTGATCAGAGATATCAACTTGTTACATAGGTTATTAAGGACGGTTTTAGTTTCTTTGGTTCGATTTATTTGCCAAGAATTTCGAGCTTTACGTTTCTTTGCCACAAGCTCTCTTACTTCAAGTGGAGAGTTTTTACAGTTGATTTTATTTGCGTATTTGAAAGATGAACTTTGCCACGCAGCTTTTTGTATATCTTTTCTATTAAGCTTTCTGCTTCCTCTTCGACTTGTATGATGTTCCTTATTGGTACTTGAAGATTGATGTTTTGTTCTACTACTTCTTCAACAATTTTCCAATTGGTATATTCTTATATTAAACAGCCTCGCTGTGATTTCTTTTTTAATTATTGTTTCACAATAAACGAATATAGTTATCTGATATACCTTTTGTTACATAAAAGTCTATAAGGTCCGGTGTTTTGTTTAAATCTATTGTAGCTAGTTGTGTTTTATATTTTCTTTAATAAGAATGGCAGATCCACCTCTTGTTCTCTTTGATGGATGGATGGCATGGTAAAATCTGTACCCACGTATTCTGGCATACGAGGAGTTAGTGAAATGGGTTTCAGAGATTAGACATATATCAAATTTTTGTTTAAATAGAAGTATTTCCAGCTCGGGGATGTGTTAGATCAAATCATTAGCATTCCAAATTACTACTCTGAGCGTTTGTAAATTTATTTTTATTTTCTAGTGGCGTTGGGTAAAGATGATGACAAGTTTTTCAAATCTTCAAATATGAGTTTATTGGTCTCAGCCTGCTCATCAAGTTTTTAATTTAGAGCATTTATGCATTTCACGACATCTCTTTGACCGACGTTGCTATCTTTTGCTTTTTGGCTCTTGGCCTTGGGTTACCTGTTCATATGATTATTTTCCGTGTAATTTATATGATTCCCGATTTGTCTGTCGATTGTTAAGTCCCGACCACTCCGCCTCTTACAATAGATCGGTTTCATTTATTCGCTCCTACACTTACGCTGCTACAAATAATTTTTGCTTGAGAAACATCATCAAGTTCTTGGGTTTGCTGGGGCAATATTTAACAGAGCACTTCAATATCGCAGGGAATGGAAAGGCAGATGAGTTGGCCCGCAAGAGCACAGCAAGCCTAATAACTCAAAGCAGGCGGTATATAAAGATACCGCTTGCTTCATGTAAACTGCTGCTTCAGGAAGAAGCCATAAAAGAAACGAACGTCAGATGGTCTATCGCCAGTTCGTGTGTAATAACCAGACACATCTGGCCTGGACTTCCGGTGTAGATCAGGCCAACTGATATCGCCTCGACGGCACCATATTGGTATGGTCGTGGGAGCTATAACGGGGCATTGTCTCATTGGGATGCACTTCGAGCAGACTGGGTGTCTCTGCCCATGATTTCTGCCGCAGTTGCGGTGATGAGGAGGAGGAGGAAAGTGTGCTCCATCTGCTCTGCACCTGTCCTAGTCTAGCGTACAGCAGAACAAAATTTATGGGAAATTCCTCTTTGAACGACCTCACGGATCTTAATAAGATCGAGTTCCGGGACTAACCGCTTCTTGGTAAGCTCAGGATGGTTTGGAACGAGTGAAGAGGAGGCAGCTCGAATGTCGTATAGCTACGGACCAATTTTGTGTCTATGCTAGTCCTTTAGGACAGCTACCCTTACGTTACCTAACCTAACCTAACCTATCATCAAAATAGAGTTGCTTAGTTCGTTGTTCACACTTACAAGCACAAGTACAAGTATCAACATAAATAGTGAATTTCAGTTTGATATGTATATTGTACGCATTTTATAATTGATATTGATTTGCTCAGTATGCCGGAACGCATAATAAAATTACTTTTATATTTACTGGGTTCTTCCGCATTTACCGTTTGCAATTTATAAAATTTTGGTCTATTTGTCCAAATTATTTTAAATCTATTTTTTACGTCGTTCTATAAATACAATAATATTGACCATGATAATAATGAATTAACGACCATAAAGTTCAATTTACATAACCACCAATAATATGAATCATCGCATTCGCTGTACTTTAATTTTCTGTACATCTTCAGTAATCTCAATTAAATTCTTCTTTACAAATAAATAAAAACAAAAATTTGAATTTACCTTATGGATCGAATTACATGATAATATATTGTTAAGCAAAAATTACAAATTACAGGACCTCACAGTATAAAGAAAGTGTCAATACATAAATTTTACTGCAGGGTGCCAAAATAAATTAAAAAGGAAATTGCCCGATATCAATTTCGGTTTGAGACAAACACACACACACACACACAAGCTTACATACAGACCCATGTGCAACTTGATAAATGACCTCAACATGCCAAACATATATAAGGGACACAGGAATTATAGTCCTGCTAATGTACGCGCAAGAAGTTTTATTTTACATACCAACAACAATAACGTAGAAGAAGATCCATCTCTTAAAGACGAATGAAAATATAAAAATAAAAACAACAATAAATAAATATAAACATAAATTTAATGTTTTTATTTTCTTTAAAAAAAAATATGTTTTTTAATAGTGAAATGTGTGAAATGATAAGCTAAAATGTTTGTTTATTTTTAGAAAGGAATTAGGAGAAGATGACTTCTTTTAAGAACTTTGAGTATATCAATCGACAAATTGAGATGATAGGAAAAAAAAATTTTTGTACGTTAACTTTATGATTTCCCTTTCAATTTTTTTTTTTTTTTTTTTTATGTTTATAAGAGTTTATGTATTTTTATGAAAACTGCTTCTTTGAAAGAATATTTATTAACTGTTTTTGTTTTATTTATTTGTAAGTGATAATGAATTTTACATCCGCATCTGGTTTTATGGACAAAAAAAAAATCTATAAGAAATGCATTATGGTTTTTTTTTGTGTTTTTCTTTGTATGTATATATAGTAGAAGAGAAATAATAATTATATTCGTATACAAAACAAAAATTTCAGTTTGGGTGAATTGGTGGCAGACTGTCTGAGATTTAAACAAAATTTCAATACTTTGTTTAAGCAGGTATATCAAATTATAATATTGCAATTAATATATTATGTATATGTTTTGGCTTTCCTAAATACATGTATCATTTTATCTGAATACATTAACCGTATGACATACATAAAATGTAAGTATATTATGCATATGCATAATCACGCTAGATGAACCACAAACCAATTCACCTACAAATTCAGACCTTAATTTTCAAAAGCCTGTGCTGTTTTTGGTTGCGTAGAAGTTCAAATTCAATTTCTAATATGTTGCAAATACCGGTGATAAAATTGAAAAAGAAGTCATGTTTGATACACATACACAGGAGACAATTTAAACAAAACCAGGGACCAAGAACTATATACCCCAGTCAAGAAAAAAAGTTAAATTATTGAGATCTTACGCCAATAGGCAATTTCTTTTTTCATCTAGATAAGTTGCATTTATAATATCTATAAGGTTTATGGTCTAATTGTAACATGGGCAAATATTGGTGATGTGTATAACTTCGCCGCGTCGTTTGTACCGTTTTCGTATGACCAACGTAGGCCAACATTTGCATTGGCTTATGGTCGCTAAATAGACGGTATATGAAACGCGCACCAAAAAACACGTGCAACAATAGTCGTTAAAATTGAGTTTCATCCGCACGACGTGACAAAATATTGACAAATATATTTTGGAATGTTTGCACATTTCTATTTAGAATGGTTTTCAATGGAAACGAAATTCATTGAATTACAATATAATAATATAATTTTTTATGAGACTTAATATTATTCTTAATATTATTGCAGACGAATATTTTCGAATATCCGCCAATACACTATATAAGCAAATTTAAAAAATTTAAATGTAACCAATTTCACTTCTATAATGATTTATTGAAATCGCAGTTGAAAGTATGTATTCACCTTATTTCACTTTCATTTAGGGATAACATTATCATTTCACCATTATTTATTAACATGGCCGTGGCAATCCCAAGTTCTTCGTCGCTATTAATACATAAATTATTGAAAGAGTTATTTAAGTAGTATATTGAGGATTAGGTCAAACTTCACATGTTTATTTAAACAAACCGGGGCAGTTTGTTCTCAAACATCGTAGTTATATTGTTTTTTAAGATTAATTTAAGAAAAATCAGTGTATAATATTTAAAATGCTTTCAGATGCCCCAGTTGCCTTGAAAATATGTTAAAAGAAAGGATGAGTTGGATAAAAGAATTGTTTGGGATTCCCAAATATGAACAAGCTAAACAAAAAAAGAGAATCGTAAAAAACGATACGTAGGCGATACGTAGGCGATACGTAAACGGTACTATATTTTTTCAATTACAGATACATGCTTAATGAGAGATAAATATAGAAAAACCACCATTCGATTCATTTTCATTTTATATTTGATTTGAGGTGATATAATTATAGTTATAACTTATTAAATTTATTGCTTTACATTGAAACAGTGTTTAGTTTAATTTAAAAATAAAAAAAATGAGTAAAAGAAAATATTATAAAATACAACGGGAAATAAAAAAAAATTGTCCTGTAATTCTGAATCGCTCCAATCTGATAGAAGTCACCCCCATATTGCACATCACGATTCGGCTATTGAATGGAATGGGACTCAACATGAAAATTTGGTTGATTTAGAAAATTCATTTCCAGATGTGAATAATCTATCGCGAGATATTGCTTAATGGTTTGTGGAGTGCAAATAACCGTTTCTTTTTTTTTAAATACTAACACTAATACCATACATTATTTAGAGACTGTTTGGACTTATTGTCCTTTGAAAGCTAAACAGTATCCCCATCATTTGTACACCGCTACAGTCCGTCTTTTAACTGGCCATCTCTGCACACTGCATAGCTCCATGCTAGCCTGTACTAACACATGAACGATGGGTCGGCCCATGAGTTCTACATTCTAACAGAAGGTCATAGATGTTTTCAATATAATCACCGATCGTAATTGGGAGATGAAAAATCCCTTTTGCATCCCGCCTCTGTTGGGATTCGAACCCGGTAACTCCCGATACAAACGTCGCAGCTTTAACCACTGCGCTATTTGCTCGGTGAACGATCCTTTTTCAACTTATAATACTATAAGGGAAATTACTGTAGATTCCCATAGAAAACTCTCGTGACTTCATGTTATCGATACAAATTAATAATGTTATCCTCATGTAACAGGTGGCACACCAAACGGTTTTTAACAAGAATTTTTACGTTATCTGTTATTTCCAAGTTATTTCAGCCGGGTGTTCTCAATTTGGTTTTGTTAATTTTTTTTTTCTCTTGGCTATAAAAGCTTAAATAGCCAACATCAATTACCGTTCTCTTATATTAGCAAAAATTTGTGACGCTCCTGCCCGCTCATTTATATACTAGGTATATTATTTTCAAATTATTATCTTATGGAAATCTAATTAATTTTTCTATCAATTTTCATTTAAATTTAAGAGTAATATCTAATTTAAAAAATGGTCAAAAAAGGATCGTATCCAATACAACAAATTATAAATAAATTAAACCAAATGGATGAATTTCAAAACACGTCAAAGGAAACAACATTTACTACGATTAAACTTAGCTTTATATTTCCGAATAAGTACTGCTTGGTACAAAATCCGGTGTTAAAAATAAATAGCATTGAAAATAATGTAGGTCAAGGCTATTTTGTAAAAAATTTGCAAAAATATTTCGAACAACCAATCGAATCTAAAAACGTTGGGATTTATTGTAGTAATTCTCAAAATGAATATATCTGTTTGACATTGGAATGTTTCGATATTATTAATACACAGTGCTATTCAGCAACTCGAAACTATTTCTAATCTATTATATATGTCAACTTTCTCAACAGAAGAGGAAGACTATATACAATACTGAGTTTTTGACAGCTGATGATGATGCCAATTATGCCAATTTATTATCAATTAATAGCCAAATGAAACCACCGACAAGCACCCAAATACCATAATCTAAAAACAATACAAATTTAGACCGTGTTCTGATAAGCCAAAAGTGATTTCAGTCGCCCCCAACACTTCAACCATATAGTGGCATCATTACCATCAATCAACATCAACTCTCCTAATGGTATAAAAAATGAAATTGAACTTCGCAATATGGTTTGTGTGTTGTTGAGAGAAGTTAAGTTAATGCGGCGCGAATTAAAAGGACGAGATTCCCCAAAACAATTTAAATTAAAACAAGTATCGAGAATAAAAATGTTCGCAATTTCATGCGGCTATACCTATTCGTATAGTGTTTTACCATGTCCATTTCATAATTTTTTTTTTACTAAAAACCAAACAAAAAGTATTTCCGTTGACATGTAATGATGGTAATGAAGTACAGAGAGACAGTATTATACATAGAATGATCGATTATTCAAATATTCCATTATTGCGGATTGCGATTGCGGTACTGTCAGTATCATATATCGTGTAATGAACGGCACATCACTACTTCAGTTTTTCTTAAATTTCTATTTTGTTTTATTTAGAACTCGTCGTCCTTTTGTTAGCACAGGAAAGCATGGAGCTATGTAGTGTGCACTAATATGCAGATGGCCAGTTAAAAGACGAACATGTAGCCGTGTACAAAAAACAGTTACTGTTCATGTTTCAAAGGGTAATAAATTCACTAGATAAAAGTCCCTGTGTATGTGTGTGTTGGTATTTAGTTTAAAATTAAAATAGTTTATTATTGAGAAGAAGTTTTATAAACAATTTTTGAAAAGTTGAAAGAGTTGTCAGAACTTTAGAATTCGACAGATCCCATGTAAATTGTGAATTGGAAATTACTGATAATTTGTATATAAAAAAAATGAAATCTGATGCTTGACGACGTAAGGGAAAAATTAAATAGGCAGAATGATTTGAGTGATTGATTGTGGTGTGGTGGACACTAAATCACCTCCATTATATTCTGAAATCTGCAAAGATGATACTCTATAGAAAAAAATTTAATTTTTTATTAGTAATTAAATTACTATTCAGGCAAAATGCATCTGTTTAAAAAATATAGAGGGTAACATCAAGCGGTACATAACTACGACCTAAAAGAATTTTTGCATAAGCGATACCAAATAAAATGAAAAATGAAGGTGCTGCCATATAGAGAAAAATGTTTATAAAAATTAATTACAAACAACTTAACTATTTTTCCTCTTATACCATCCCAATAATATACTACACTTACCATCCCAATAATATACTAGATATAACAAATAAAAAATATTTAAAATGCTTCAAAATAGGTTAAGTTCTGATTATATCTCTAAAGCCTTTCCTTGTGGACAACTGACTGCCAACACCCAACACAAATGTGTTATACAAGCCGCGCCGTGTATAATACATTTCTGTAGAGACACACATATGTTTACAGTAAATTTATTTCATTCCTTGCACATCCAGCAAGTATATATTTTTGTCTCACTTTAATTTTACTACTATAGTAAAATTGTTCTCGTTAAATAAGTCGGATAAGGAGTCCGACATTTTTAGTTATGCCACTGGTTAGTTTAGAATTTGACTTGAAGAAGTCAGGAAGTTAAGTTAGGTTAGGTTAGGTTAGAGTGGCTGCTACGGTACACTTAGACCGGTGACGGTTCATTGTGATACCACAGGATCTTGCTTCCCTTTTACATTTATTGGAACCAGTTACAGAGCTACTTATGTAGCATGATATATCTGGCACTTAAAGGCGGAAGTGGAGTAAACTCTCTTGCATCTCCTCGTCCATACAGCTTCTGCAAAAATCATTTGCTTTTAGACCTAGTCTCCTCGCATGTTCTCCAAACAAGCAGTATCCTGTGAGTATCCCCACAATTATTTTTAATTCACTTCTACGTAGGAAGATTAGTTTATTTGAGCCTTTCAAGGCCAGACTTGTCGTGCTACACTACATGTGAGAGTGTTAGTCCACCTTTCGTTCACTGAGGTTACTTCGTCTTTTTTAAGCGCTGTTTTGAGTGCCGTAATAAACCTCCCCAAGTTTGCTATTTCTAGTAGCAGTTGGAGAGTTGTACCATGCCTAGCTAGCTCGTTTGCCCTGTAGTTCCCCATGACGTCCGAGTGGCCGAGGACCCAGACTATCCGAATGATGGATGGCTCACTCATCTCATTTAGAGACGAGTGGCAACCCAACGTCACTCTTGATGTCAGAGAAACAGATTCCAGCGACATGATTGCCGCCTGACTATCCACATAAATTGCAATATCTATCGAAGATACCACATTGTGTCAAGACCTCCTCAATCGCTATCACACCTGCTTGGTATACGCTGCAGTAATCAGGGAGACGAACTGATATATCTAGTTTCAATTTATCACAGAAGACCCCAGCTCCTACTTTACCGTATAGCTTGGAGCCATCCGTAAAGAACTGTAATGCTTCTGTTTCCGATAGCGACCCGCCCCTTAGGATCCTCTTGAAGAGCACGTGGTTCGAAACCCTTTCCTGAACCATAATGTTGGTGTAACGTATAGTCTAGATTCGTCAGTTCTTTCCTTAGCGATCTAATTATCGTTTGAAGAAGTTTGATTTATGTAATTATTTTAAATATAAATTAGAATATAATGTCCTTTTTCACTAAGCGTTCGATAAGAATTTGAGTGGGCGTTCCAAATCATCATTTTAACCAGTGTGTGCGGTGTAACTTCAAATTGAACCTAAATCACCACTTTGTAACTTTTGATGTAACTGTGATATCAAGATGGGACTTGGGCCAGAATTTATTACAAATTTATTACACCAGGTCCCAATTTTATTTAAAGCGTGGGTGTAGTAACATCAAATTGAACCTACACCGCCACTTTGAAAGTTTGATGTAATTGTGATATCGAAATAAAACTTGGGCATTACAGTTAATTAATTAATTAATTAATTACAGTTCATTGGAAAGAATAGTTAATATAGAATATTTCAATAGAAACCTACTGAAATACAAACAATAATACCAAACTATCGATTTTATCACCTGTAATAATTTGTTACACCAGACCGCCACCGTAGTTTTGATAGAACTGGATATTGTTTACACTATGCAGTATACATACACCATGTCAATTGGAGTAATTTAATTTATTTTGGTAAAAATCAACTTAGTTTAATAGAAACCTCCAGAAATTCAAAGAAACATACCAAAATTTCGATTTTATCATCTGTAATAATTTATTACACAATTCCACCACCGTAGTTTGCATAGAACATGGATATTGTTTACATTATATATACCTTTTAAAGTGGTGATTTTTAATTATTTTGGATAAAATCTATTTCAAGTCAATGAAAAATACCAAAAAAGTCGATTTTATCACCTGTAATAATTTATTACACCAAACCGCCACCATATTTGGGATAAAACTGGATATTGTTTACACTATACGGCGTACTTACACCGTGTCAAGTGGTGTAATTTTATTATTTTGTGAAAAAATTAACTTATTTTAACCAATGGTATAAAAATGTTACAGGTGATAAAATCGCCTTTTTTGGGGTTTTTCGTTGACTTGGAATAGATTGTACCCAAAATAATTAAAAATCACCACTTTACAAGGTATATATATATATATATATATATATATATATATATATATATATATATATATATATATATATATATATATATATATATATATATATATATATATATATATATATATATATATATATATATATACCGTATACATAGAGTAAAAAATATCCAGTTCTATCCAAACTAATTGGAAAGTATAAAAGATTTGCATAACTTGAAATATTTATACGGTGGTGGGCGAGGAAGTAGAGTGATTGACTTTGGATTCATGGACCTGGGTTCGAGTCTCATTAGCAACGGTATTATTTTAATTTAATTTCTTCTGCATTCAAATTGGTTCAACACACAGCTTCTGTTAAACATTTTCATATTAGTGGCATGTATACAAGATGGGTATATACTATATATAGCGATGGTGAAATAAATGCATATAGTAAATTTCCTTTGGTAAAATTTTCAATATTTTCTATTCAAATGACAGATATAAATCTAAGTTGATCTAAGTATCTAAGTTTGATTCTCGATCGACCCAAACATATTTTTATTTAATATCTCCTATCAAATTGGTGATGGTGAAATAAAAAGAATCCAAATCAGCTTCTGTTCAAAGCTTCAATATTCTCCATGTAAAAGTGGTAATGAAATTGTACCTGTACTTAATGGTCAAATAAGCAGAGTCCATTGCCGTTGCTAAATTTTTCAATTTTTTTATTGAAATGGCAGCTACAAACACTAGGAATATCACTATATATATATGTATGACGGTGGCTCGGTGGTAAAAGAAGCTGTCTTAATAGATTGTATGTAATCATGACTAGTTCAAGCCTCGATATATATTTTTAATTTAATTGCAAATTGGTCATTTTTTAATAATAAATCGATTTTTGTTTTAAATTTGTGGATGGCAGCTAAAACCCTTAATCGAGGTTCGAACACTGTACAACATTCACGATTCCAAATCCTATGACACCGGTTATTTTATCATCTCACCATTTCTATATATAGATTTGCCGCTATACTCATCCTTTAAATTTGCCAATTGAAGGGAGAAATTAAATAAATTAAATTAAAAATTATTTAATGCCAAACAGAGGCTTGAACTCAAGTTCGCAATTCCAAATACAACGACTCTGCTTACTGGACCACCGGCGTATATAAATTTGCAGCTATACAAATCTTTTATGTTTGCCAATTCAATAGAGAAAATGGACAATTCATTACGGTTATACACAAGAAATGGCTATTAGATTTTCATTATCATCATACACAAGAGATGGCTCTTACATTTTCAATACGGTCATTCACAATAGGTGGTCTCTTATACTTGCCGAAGAAATTAAATTAAAAAAGTATTGACGCTGACGAGAATTGAACTGGAATCCACGAATGCAAAAGAAATGACTCTGTTAACTGCTAACTATTCACAGGTACGTCCCGGCCGTCTTCTCTTCTGAAGAAATATGGACGAATGATTTGACAGGCCCATAAACCACACCAAACCGTCTATTTAGTCTCGTATCATCCAATACTGTAAACTGGAATCAAACTTTTCGATGGTATTCCAAATAGTGGTCTCGACAGGCCGATTATGTCAACCGTAACTTGGTCTAAGCTCACAAAACATATTCCTCACAGAACGCTGATTTTCGTAATAAAGCTGACGCTATGCCAGGCTCAGCCTTTCCATGATGAACTGGCAAACAATACTGAATAAATAAAAACACGATGACAGTTTGAAACTATTCATGCGTCATTTATCAAAAAGAAACAAATTAAACAATCACCTCTAGATGAACGCTTTTACAAAATGCTCGCGCGAACTGGCGCATTCGATTTCAAATCGCTAAAATATCGTAAGTTGACAAAAAAATCGCTAAAATATCGTAAGTTGACGACGTTGACAAAAAATACTGCCAAATAATATACGTTATATTTTACGTGTTGACAATCTCGTAGATTACATGGCTACCTCGCCCATCCCTGTAATATGTATACCGTATAGTGTAAACAATAGCCAGTTTAATTCAAAATATGGTGGCGGCCTGGTGTAATAAATTATTACAGGTGATAAAATCGACTTTTTTGGTATTTTTCATTGACTTGAAATAGATTTTATCCAAAATAATTAAAAATCACCACTTTACAAGGTATATATAATGTAAACAATATCCAGTTCTATCCAAACTACGGTGGTGGAATTGTGTAATAAATTATTACAGATAATAAAATCGAATTTTTGGTATGTTTCTTTGAATTTCAGGAGGTTTCTATTAAACTAAGTTGATTTTTACCAAAATAAATTAAATGACTCCAATTGGCATGGTGTATGTATACCGTATAGTGTAAACAATATCCAGTTCTATCCAAACTACGGTGGCGGTCTGGTGTAACAAATTATTACAGGTGATAAAATCGATAGTTTGGTATTGTTGTTTGTATTTCAGTAGGTTTCTATTAAAATATTCTATATTAACTATTCTTAATGAACTGTAATTAATTTGTAATAAGTACTGGCCCAAGTTTTATTTCGATATCACAATTACATCAAACTTACAAAGTGGCGGTGTAGGCTCAATTTGATGTTACTACACCCACGCTTTTCTCGCGAACGGCAAGGGCAATAAAATTGGGACCTAGTATAATAAATTGTAATAAATTCTGGCCCAAGTCCCATCTTGATATCACAGTTACATCAAAAGTTATACAGTGGCGGTGTAGGTTCAATTTGAAGTTACGTCGCCCACGGTTTTTTCGCGAACGGCAAGTGCAATAAAATCAGGACTTGGTGTAATAAATTGTAATCAACTTGTAATAAATTATGGGCCAGGTTTCTTTGTGGCGGGTTGATTTGGCTGGTGCAGCTTCAAGGCACTCATATTCGGTTCGGAAAATTATTTTAAAATTTGCTTCGAAATTCATTCAGAATCATTTGAAATTATGTTTAAAGAAATTTTTCATTAATGGTGCTCCGAAAAGTGTGACAAATATTTCTGATGAGCGAACAAATTGCTATACAGTATGGTACATACATATTATACTTACAAAGTGCTTTCAGTTTTATCTCATCCAATGTCTGAATCATTAATACAATAAAATAAACATAAAAAAAACACTCAACATTAATTTTTTTAAACATAATTTATATTTTGAAAAAAAAAAATTGTTTTAAATCGAATTTTCAATAATTGAAAATGATAAAAAAACAAATGATGTTAAATAATTAATGGTTAAAAATTTCGACAGAAATTACAAATTTTTTATCATTTCTTTTGTCATTTTTTCCCAAAAATAAAAAATGAAAAACTACAAACAAAATACATAAAAAAATTTAACATAAATAAATATAATAAAACATTTTTGTGAAAATAGAAAATCCGAAATTCATGTCATCTGTTATTCTTCTCTAAACCAAAAACAAAAAAATTAAATGATTTGTTGCATAATTAATGAACTTTAAAGTAACTGTTAATTGATTGATAAATGATTTTCTTATTTTAACAAAAAAAAAATTCTTTGGTTTTCTTATTTAATTCTTTTTCTTAAGACTATTATAATATACGAGAAAGTATTTATATAATATATAATTGTTTTACATAGAGTGAGAGAGAGGGGCAGTTTATCGTCGTGATTTGCGTACACGTTATATTTACACCAGTTTTCACCTTGGAACAAATTCCAAATATCCATTTGGCCTGATCATTTGATGTGATGATGTGCTATAAAAACTTTGATATGCTCCAGTATACGATGCCGGTCGTGTATGATTTGTTGTCATTTTAAATTTATCATATGGATTACCATAACCACCGTGCGACAATGGACTATGATGATGTGGATGATGATGATGATGGTGATATAATGGGCCAAATGAACTAGTTTCCGCACCATAAGGCTGTGCTAATCCATGATTCGTCGTTATACCATTACCAATACCAGGCACCGTAGTTTGTCCGGACACAGATGTCGTATGCTGTGGACTCTGCGAGTAACGTGAATGATTTGTGGTTTGATGTAATTCATTTGAATTTAATGTTTGAATATGGTTTGAATGTGTTGTTGAAATTTCATCGTCTAAATATGTAAATATAGAGAATAAAAAATGGAAACCATTTAATAAAAGCCAGCTAAAGAAATAACCAAAGTGGTTAACATTTTATTTTCAATCAACACTATAACTATAAAAATATATTTTATTAAGACAGTAATTTTTTAAGTTAAGAAAAAAATAATATTTAATAGCATCCACGAAGGAAAACATATTTTTAAGAAAATTTATTACAGAACTTTTTTTTTTCTCAAATTTTATGATAAGATATTTTCGATATTAGTCGAAGGCGTTAAAAAAAATGTATTCAATATATTAAGTATGTATAGCGATGATAATAATAATTTTGCTCTCAGACCTGAACTTTATTTTTAGTTTAATTTAAATTTATTTATAAAATTTGGAAATATTTTTAATCATTTGATTTGATTTATATTATTATGTCTAAATTGTTTTAGAAATTGGCTCCGATAGATCGGTACAACAAATACCAAAATGAATTTAAATTGAGTGAATTCTGATAGGTTAATTCTGTTGAAATCAAATTCCTATAATTTATGTCGAACGATCTGAGTATTAAATGATCAAAACAAACACGGACATGGATTTATTGCTTTGTTCCTGATGAGATTTCAAAATGGTATAAAAAATTATATGTATAGTTGACCATCTAATCTGAATCTCAGATTTAATCAAGCAATCATTAGTAGAATTAATTTTAGCTATTAAGATCGATTAACCATCTCATTCGGGAACTTTAAGTATATTACCTAAATAATTATTAAATCTGCACAGAAATTAATACATTTCGTCCTATCAAACTCGAACTTTTTTAGTACAGAATTTTGACATTTGTATGCAAAAACCTCATACACCCAAATTATTATAAATAAAATAATTATATATATATATATATATATATATATATATATATATATATATGTATATATATATATATATATATATATATATATATATATATATATATATATATATATATATATATATATATATATATATATATATATATATTACAGTGGTGTGCAAAATAATAGGTAATTTAAAAAAAAAAACTAAATTATCATTTTTTTCTACAAAAAAACATTGATATTTAAAAATGACACATGTTTATTTAAGACTAAGGCCTTTAAGGAACAAGAAATGTAATATTATATCATTTCATTATGATCACAAACAGTTTTATGAATTTTTAAATTTAATTCATTCATTACTACCCGTGCAAATTAATAGGTAATTTGAACAATTTTTCTCAAAAATAATTAACTGAACGAAATTTTTTATTTTTTTGCAGTATAGTTTACTATTTGGTTGTGTACCCTTTATTTTTAATCACAACATTATATTGCCACCCCATGGAATCAAGAAGTTTATGTCATTCTTCAACTAGGTTTTTCCATCAACCGTTTTGTACATTTCCCAAGCGTTTTTCCAAAACTTACGTTAATTTTTTTACGTAAGAATCATACTTAGACCACAGTTTAATCCGCCCCATTGATTTTCTATGGGGTTTAGATCAGCGGGTTGTGACAGCCATTTCATAAAATGTATCTGGCTCTCGCCAAACCGGTTTTTACCACCAACGACATGTGCTCTCACACGACCACTGTGGTCTAATTCTGTAAAAACAAGATAATGTGAAAAAATGAAACATTGAAAAAGTTTACACAAAAAAAATTTACACAATTTGTATCTTATTTAGGTTAAATGGTATTCTATAAAACAAAGTAATCAGCGTGTAATTTTTTTCTTGCTGAATAATTTTATCGTGTCTAAAACCACTTTGACGTTTTATTAGTATTTCGTTTCATAATATAATATAAAGAGTAACAAGGACAAATATGGTTTTTTTTGTTCGGCACTAGGCCGCCTTCTTCGTGAAATTTTAGTTTTAAATTTTTATCCGTGAAAACGAACTTCACAAGATAAATTGTATGTGTAGTTTATTGAGGTTTAATATCTTACCCATTTTTTAATTTATCTTGGTGTAAAGTTATAGAATACCATTTTGGTATGAAAACGTGTAAAGTACTCGTTTTCGCGTTTTCACGTTATCTTATTCGTTATAGAATTAGGCTACTGGACTAGACAACTTTAAACAATATGTATTTGAAAAATGCATTTCTAGAACATGGCTGCGAGGAGGCAGTCATGCATTATAAAAATAAAAATAAATTTAAGAACATCCTAAAATACAAAGAGGATTTTGGAGTTGACTGTGAATAGCATTTTCATGCAACAGCTCACGGAAAGGTTCATGTGATGGAGTAGGGGATAACATCAAAAGAATGGTAACGAGAGCTAGTCTCACAATGGAATACAGCAGTACAATAACCAATGCAGATGAATTATTTAAATGGGCTAAAACGTTGAAGACAGATATCAATTTTGGATTTTGTTACGCAGAACATAAATCCAAGCAAATCAAACTTGCAACTAGGTTTGAAAATTTAAAAACAGTAAAAGGAACTCAACAAAGGATGGCTCTTTGAATTGTAAAAAATATTCTAATTCTGACGATTATCTTAAATTTAAATTGTGATTTTTAATTAAAGATACAATTTTAAACAATAAAGTAAAATTATCTCTGGGTTTGAAATTTAAAATATAAATAATTAAATTTGAATAATAAATAGAAATAGTTTAACTGCATGGTCCTTTTTGTAAACAATTCCAAAACACTAAGAAATATTTTTCAAATATATAGTGTTTCCATATAAAAATAAAATAATGCTCTTACTAAAACGTATTTTGCAAGAATACAAAAAATAACGGTGGTCCAGTTTTTTTATATGTTGTAAAATATTAATCGTCGAATTCTTTAAAAAAAAAAAAAATATTAGTTTTAGAGAAAATTGAAAAATAATGTTTTGGCGGGAAATTTAAAGAAGAAGAAATTCAACAAAAAACCTATTTTTATATTTTTTTATTCATTGCTATTAACTTATACCTTTAAAATTAGTATACAATCATAATTTTCGGACAATTATTTTTCTTTTTATTACCATAAATACTATAGAACATCTTGATTATCATTTTTCTCAAAATTTGACACCCTGGTTTTGAACCTAAACATCATAAAATTAAAACATGACTTATGGATCCAAATAGTGAATTTGTGATTTCACGAATTTTTCACCATAAATATCTATAAATATATATAAAAATATATATTGTATATATATATATATATATATATATATATATATATATATATATATATATATATACATATATATATATACATATATATATATATATATATGTATATATATATATATATATATATGTATATATATATATATATATATATATATATATATATATATATATATATATATATATATATATATATATATATATATATATATATATATATATATATATATATATATATATATATATATAAGTGAGTAATTCTTTTGAAAACAAAAAAAAGAATATTGTTGATTAAATATTAGTTAAAATTTAACTTTTTGATTAGTTTACATTCTGATTTGTAAACAATATTTAAATAAGGAGCACCATTTTTTAAAATTTGAAAAATCAGTGTGTTAAAGTGAAGAACCAGAATTGTCACCAGTTGCGGGACCGCAAATAGCCGATAACGATGATAGTAATGATAGTGAAGCGTGCGTTATTTAAAAAATCTATCTGTTTTGGAAAAAATGAATGAGATGTTACCCATTATTGGGAAGTCTCCTATATATCCGAATACATTAGAAGCCAGGCCAAAACATCAGCCGGAATCGTGGCATCAATCAACCGATGACCAAAGGAAGATTGAACTATATGATGAATTGGTTGGTGATCTAAAAACCAAATTCAAAAAACTGAAGAAAACCAGTGATAAGATTCAGCTACTTACTATGTTTCCAAAATCATTAACCATTGAAGAAATTCAGGGCGAATTTAACTCAACACAACATATGGTGCGAACAACTAAGGATGTACGGGATAAGAACGGTTCCCAGAAGTCGTCCAGAACCTAAAGTAGGAAAGCGAATAAGTGATGAGCTGAATTAAGCAGTATTATCTTATTATACTGATGATGATGTTGTCGGATAATGCCAGGTAAAAACGATTGTTTAACTATCGATAAAGCTAAAGTTCAAAAGCGACTAATGATGTGTGCACTGAAAGAGTGCTACGAGAGATATTTGTCGTTGCACCAGGGCGACGAGTAAAAAAAATTGTATTTTCCAAATTTTCACTACTTTGTCCTAAATACTGTGTACAACCAAGTGTACCATACATCAAAATGTAAAACTAATTACTTATGGCACCAAAATGGAAACTATTACCAACCGAAAGAGAGCACACTACCGGGATTGTATTTCATCTATATTATGTGCTGAGTCTTCACCAACATTTATACCTTCTAGAATGCGAAAGCTGCCCTGTAGCCTAATTCTATAATGACTAAGATAACGTGAAAACGCGAGAACGAGTACTTTACACGTTTTCATACCAAAATGGTATTCTATAACTTTACACCAAGATAAATTAAAAAATGGGTAAGATATTAAACGTCAATAAATTACACATACAATTTATCTTGTGTAGTTCTTTTTCACGACAATTTATCTTGTGTAGTTCTTTTTCTTGTTACTCTTTATATTATATTACGAAACGAAACACTAACAAAACGTCAAAGTGGATTTAGACACGATAAAATTATTCAGCAAGAAAAACTTTACACGCTGACTACTTTGTTTTATAGAATACCTTTTAACCTAAATAAGATAGAAATTGTGTAAATTTTTTTTGTGTAAACTTTTTCAATGTTTCGGTTTTTCACATTATCTTGTTTTTACAGAATTAGACCACTGGACTAGACAACTTTAAACAATATGTATTTGAAAAATGCATTTCTAGAACATGGCTGCGAGGAGGCAGTCATGCATTATAAAACTAAAAATAAATTTAAGAACATCCTAAAATACAAAGAGGATTTTGGAGTTGACTGTGAATAGCATTTTCATGCAACAGCTCACGGTTCATGTGATGGAGTAGGGGATAACATCAAAAGAATGGTATCGAGAGCTAGTCTCATGTTTAAAATAATAAGCGTAATTTTAAAACTAAAATTTTACTATATATACTGTATCATTTATAAAAAAAATAAATTACGTTAATTTCTTAATCAAAACAAAATCCGGTCATAAATTTTGAACTGAAAAATTAATTTACATTTAATTATTATTTATTTTCACGTTACGCGGCCGCCGCAACGAATTACCACAAAAAGATCATAGAATTTCAGAATTATATAACATTTTTAGTGTCTAATTTATATTTAGTTAGTATTTACACAATAAACAAAATAACAATTATTATAAACAAAACAAAAGCAATTTTGATAACAAATGGACCATATAGTAATTCAAATCAAAAGATTTTTTTTTTAATAAAACGATTTTTCCCGCGTGTCCGTCAATATTGATTGGTCTTTCGATCGCATCTAAATTACATTTTATTGTGTGACAAATGAAATACTGTCACATAATTTATGTTTCATGTTAAATTTAACGAAAAACAGAAATTTCGTCGCCAAGATCGTTCATATAATATAATTTTTATAAGAATAAGAAGATGATGATCATCATAAATTTTCGAGATGGAAAATAATTTTTCTTTTGAACTCAGATGGTGCGCGACGCGATCTTTTTTTCACTCATTTTAATTCTGCATTTGTATATGGATCATGTGATAATAATTTAATTATGTATAATTTGTGTTCTGTATATTTTTGTTAGATGGAAATTGTTTGTATATCATGTGGAAATTTCATTTTTAATTAATTAATGTAATTTTTTGTTTCGGTTAATAACAAATATGGTGGAAAGTGGTTCGTGGATCAGTGGTTAACAAAATGTCTGTGTGTAAATTAATTATTTGTATAAAATTTGAATTGCCAAGGTTAAAACTCTGCATATATGTAAAATTTTCTTCAGCTCGGTCACGTTATCGCTTGCATTGCAGCGAACCTTTCAACATTAAGCAGACATTATTTTAATATATATATACTCGTACCACGACTATTTGTATATTATATACGGATGTGTTAATAGTTGTTGTTGCTGTTTTTTGTTTAAAACCTGTGTACATATGAACATATAATAAAACAAACAATATATTGTCCGGATGTTAAACCACTCCACTATATTATAATATATACATTCTAGATGTTAGGATTATTAATTTCGTTCGAAAATATATCCAAAAAAATCAGCAGGAGACTCGACATCGTTTATAATACACGTACATAAAATTGTTTAGTGAATTATTACAAAAACAAAGCACGAGATAATTTCCCGGAATGATAAAGTCTAATGATTTCCTTAATTACCGCAACAGCACCCAAATTGTGAAACATTACTAAATCACTTTTTTTATATTTGTATTATAATTTTGGAATAAAAAAAATCTTCTTCAAAATATTTAAAAGATGCTGCAGCATTGTATATAAACATTTAATAAAATTAATTTTTTTTTTTAATTTTAAATTTTTTTTTTTAAATTCTCAAAATAACTCAAATAATAATATTTCTCTTGTGATTTTCTTATAAACAAATTAAAGAAATGTTGTGAAAAGATAATTCTACCTTTATTAACACTGTTCGCCACGCATTTGCTAGGTAACGAAGGGACAATTTTATTTTGCTTTAAATAATGCAACGACGGAAATGCAAATAAATTTACAATGCTGTTTCCTGACTATAGGATTTTAATTTTATCAATAGTTCTTAGTTATATTTTCTCATTGTGATGTCCATTGTCCTTTATAACTTTTTGTTTGGGACACAAAGATAAAAAAAATAATGGATCGCAATTCACTAAATTAATATGATCCAAACGGAACCAAAGTTTGATGACAGTTTTCTTTAATATTTCCAGTATTTAAATGATTATTTTATTCTTGTAACGCAAAACCGCGTAGAATGCATCGTCCCAGACTTAAGATTGTGATAATTTTAACTATCGGAGTTGACCGAATTTCCATTTTATGATTTCTAACATAAAGCGTAAAAAGCTGAATTTGTGACACATTTTTCCTAAAATTTATCACTTGGCACAGATATACTGAATAAAGGACCAATTTTTTAAATTGCAATAGGCATCAAATGAATGGATTTTTATTACAAAAACAATGTGTCGATTATTATGATTAAGTAGGCTCTGAAACAATTGGAAAACTCGATTTGGTTTGCTGGTTCAGTTTGTTAATTGTTTTATTCAATACCAGAAGTCTTTGGAATTTTCATCGTATTACAACACTTAATTTAATTATAACTTTATTTTAAACTAGTATTTTCAGTAATATTCAAAAGACAGACCTGAAGTGTGTTCGATAAACTCGACATTGTAACAATATTGTTATAACGACTGTCATTTTGACGTATAGAAAGGCAGTACCGAGTAGAGTTGGTAATGACGTTTGTAACTATAAGGGGAAATTTTATTGTTACAATGTCGAGTTTATGAACACACTCATGTTAAGCAACAAATATATACACTGAAGCTGAACACAGTGAACAGTGCTTATCACACAAGAACAGGGCTTTCTGAATCCATCTATTTCGTAATTTAATGAAAAATTAAAGAAAACATCGATGATTTGCAAAACTCTACAATCAGTGATGGAGACAATAACGACGAGGAGAGCACCACCATCCTCATTGCGACTAGCTGTAGCCGAGTTTAATGTGTCATCTTATAAAATCATTCAAAATATATTTTTAAAAATCACCGGTACCACGCTTATAAAATTCATTTGGTTCATTTCATTAATTTTATCAAGAATTATGTGGAATTGATCTACAGCTGTATAATCCCAACTGGGTCTGAGAAAGAAACTTTCTAACTAGTTTGGTGTGCAATTTAGATGTCACATTAATTATACCTAATTTGTTTCAAGATATACTGTAACGATCGTCAGATATCTTGGTTTCTTGAGAAGTGAGTTACCAAATTTAATGAGCGATGTACCAATCAGTAAGTGACAAAATGTTTGGTTACAACAAAATCGGGAGTGTTCGCATAGTGAAAATTTAGTTAAGGATTATCTTAATATTAAATACCATAACAATGCGGATTAGAATAAATGTGCCCATATCTAGGAGCTAGTCGGTATTTAAATAATGAAGTGTACAAAAAACAATCATTAAATGAAGACGGTTGGATTTTACTATTGTATTTACTAAAATGTAAAATTAAAAAGGCGATTTGTTATCGGAACCGATTTCATCGCGAGGAGCCTTTTCCAACCAAAAAAAAAATATATCAGAAAAAGTGTATGAATAACACTGTAATAAATACATACATACGCACTTTATTATATGTTTAGCTGAATTTTGAATCGTTTATGACCTGGAAACAGATTGAGTTTTGGCTCTTTTAATTAGTTATGATTTCATCCTAATATTTCAATCTTAACTATAAAGTTAGCCTTATATTGGTTTACAACATTAAAGCCTGATAATTGATTTCGATTTTTCAAATAAATAAGAGTCACGTTTGGACATATCATTTTATTTTTATCGTTATTTTCATCTTACATATTCTGCTGATGACATAAGTTTAAATTTCAACCATTTTTTTGAGTTATCTATAGACCTAACTTTAAATTTAATTTATTAATTAATGCATTTTAGACGTGTGTTAAGCTTAATTTAAACCATGACATTAGTTTTACAGAACTTCTGCTAAGGTAGGGCTAGTGAAAGTTTATTTTTAACAAGCTTTTAGAAGTTATATTCCTGAACCGAAATTGTTTCTCGCAACCAGAGAGAGGTCCTTTTTACAGCATACTGGGTCCCTATTCTATTTACTGTTTATGTTTTACAATTACATATCACATCAATTTTCGTCAATGTTCTATTATCTATTATCCAAATAAACACCCGTATTCCCTTAGTGGCGTCACTTGTCGTTTCTCCCGACTATCGATTTTTATTATTCTCTTAGTCGATTGAACTGACAGTCGTCGATTGGAATGACAAACATCGTATTCTAGTAGTCGTTATAAAAGTTTCGTGTCACCTGAAATTACATTTCTATAGACGCGTAAAATTTGTAAGCGACAGGAGCAAAAATGATGGAAAACGGAAGATAGCAAAACGTTTATTTTTGATGCATTTTATTTTGAGTGAATCAAAATATAATAATTTACAATATTTACAATATTTTTATATTTTTATTTTTTATCTATATACAAATTAATATTAATATGGTGGAAAAATATTGAAATATTTAGTTACCTTCAGGATTTTTTATACATATTTAATTCTAAAACTTTCACGAAATTACAGAGATTACAATTACTATTTTGGATTTTTCAATAGTTTTTAATAAGCATCAACACACCACATAAATAATATGACAAATACAAAACTGACAATTCATGCATATTTCAAACGTCAATATTCCGTCAAAAATCAGAAAATTATCGGTGCTGCCAGATAATTTTATTTGTCGTGTCACGTCACTGCGGGCGACTAAGAGAATACCAATTTATATTTGAAGTGACGTGACAGTAGTCGTGTCGAATGAAGTGACACGACTAAGAGAATAGGGGTGAAAATTATATATTTGGATCTGTCACAAACAAATGGTTACCTATTTAAGATGAGATTTTCTTAGTTTGGAAATTATTTATTTTCCTCGTATTCGGCCTGATTAACTAATGAATGTACGCCTCTCGAGATGGTGGATATTTGAAAAGCGAATTGATTTTCGGTTCGAATGACCATTTCGATTCGAACATGATTTGGTATTTAGGAATTCGATCGAAAATGAAAATTTACACTGTCAATTAACAACGAGGGAAATTTTTCTAAATGATTATACCTGCATGAAAAATACAAACTTTGGTAAAATTTTGAAGTTTTATAGTTTTTGTTTTTTTATAAAAAATAAAAATATGAATTCGATTGCGGTTTATTTTTCAGTTGACAGTGATAGTGAAGAAAATATTGTTTCACCACACTTACGCTATAGATTACTTCGCGACAAATCAAACATTTTCGGACTACCTGATGCATTGTAAGTTAAAGCATACGTGCAATTATATTTAACATATTATTAATATTTCAAATACTTTCAGGTTTATAAAGTTCTTTAGGCTGTCAAAAGTTGCAGTCAAATATCTATTAAGCGAAATAGATGAACATTTACCATTGCGAAGTAGATCAACAACAACTCCCAATATATTAAAATTAGTGCAACGCTTCGATTTTGCAGTAGGCGCGTACACTACAAAAAAAATTCTGATGCACAAAAATTCACCACGAAGTTAGCTGTATGATGTTGAAATATTCACTACTCGAAATATAATTTCATCAGTATAGCCTTTGTTAATAACGAAAATATTATGACTTTTGAGTGAAAACTGTTGTTTAACTGTACTCAAAAAGACAATTCTCTGTTTATTTACAAATAAACAAGCAACAAAACAAGTTGCTATTTTTGAATTTCTGATAAAGGAACATTTTTTTAGGCAGAATATGTTCCATTTACGAAAAAATAGCAAAACAAATACAATTTTCAGTTTTGTTAACAAGGCTGTCCTGTAGCCTAATTCTATAACGAATAAGATAACGTGAAAACGCGAAAACGAGTACTTTACACGTTTTCATACCAAAATGGTATTCTATAACTTTACACCAAAATAAATTAAAATATCGGTAAGATATTAAACGTCAATAAACTACACATACAATGTATCTTGTGTAGTTCGTTTTCACGGATAAAAATTTTAAATTTAAAACTAAAATTTCACGAAGAAGGCGGGCTAGTGCCGAACAAAAAAACCATGTTTGTCCTTGTTACTCTTTATATTATATTATGAAATGAAACACTAACAAAACGTCAAAGTGGATTTAGACACGATAAAATTATTCAGCAAGAAAAAATTTACACGCTGACTACTTTGTTTTATAGAATACCATTTAACCTAAATAAGATAGAAATTGTGTAAATTTTTTTTGTGTAAACTTTTTCAATGTTTCGTTTTTTCACATTATCTTGTTTTTACAGAATTAGATCACTGGTGAAATTTTATTCGAGTTGAGAATATTTCAACTCAGATAGATAACTTCGTGGTGAATTTTTGTGCAACAGAAATTTTTTTTTGGTATCATGAACGGGGCTTCAAGGTATCAGGAAAGCGTTGGTAATGATTTTGTTGTTGGATTATCACAACCATCAGTATCGGTTACATTACGTGAAGTGCTGTTAGTAATGCAGGAGAATGTTACCCCCAAATGTGTTTCAACCAAAACACGCGAGGAGAAGCAGCCAACCATTTTTATAGTAAAGCCGGATTTCCTGGTGTAATTGGTTGTGTGGATGAGACCCACATTAACATCATAAGACCAGCCGAAGGAGAGCATTTATATTTCAACCGGAAAGGGAAGCACAGCTTGAATACCATGATTGTAATACTTTTTATCTATATTCAACATTTACACTTACTAATATTGAAATATATTTTTAGGTATGCAACCACAATACAAGAATCATGGATAGTATGGCGGAGCTTCACATGATTCACTAGTGTGGAGTTTATCTACGTATCGGCAATATTTACAGCAGCTGAATCAGAATAATAAAAATTATAATTGTTGGTTGCTCGACGGTAAGATATAAAAAATTATTCAAGCCGATATTGTAATTTTTAAAACTAATTTTTACTTGTATGTGGCTCTGGGTATCTATTAGAGCCTTGGCTGCTAACTCCATATAAAGCGACTGCGGAAGGCAGGAGGGAAGCGAAAGAACAACTAAATACATTCAAAAGCAAGAAATGTAATCGAACGAACTATTGGAATTTTAAAATCACGGTTTAGATGTCTGTCATGCGCCAGAGAACTGCATTATACGGCAAAAAAGGGTTCGCAAATTTTACGATGGAATTATTAAATTTTGTCTATAAAATAATTATCTCTTGTTGAGATAATATAAAATATTATAATAACACCGATAATTTCTAACAATTCGTTTATAATAAATAATTTTTAATGCAAATTATGAATTATTTATTTAACATAATTTATTGTATTAAATTTTAGTTCTATTTTGGCGTCGGTTTCCATTTTCTTCTACTAGGCTTCGTCAACAAAACTAACAACGAACTAAAATTCGTTCATGATCGTATAAAAATTGTTCGAAAACGGATTGACAAATATGGGGAATTTATTTTCGTTTCGTACCATTCGTTTTCGTTTCCAGGTTACTCGGTTTCGTTGAATAATTATACGTTTTCGAATTCACAAATACCGATTATTCGAAAACGTCGTTCGTTTGATCGAATACGAATTCATAAATAGGGGCCCAGGTTGCATATAGCTATAATTATTAAGGATGTTATGAATATGAAAGCTATGTCATCTTTATACACATATACCTACAAGCAGTTATTAAAAATAGTCATGCTATAATATAAACAGACGATACATGTACATCTAATGTTTATTTATAAATCTTAACCTCAAAAACTAAAAAAAAAATCTAGTGGTTCTAATTATTTACCTTTATTATTACATCCTGTTGATACACCACCAACACTCCCATTGACTATTGATCGATTCCCGCTACTATTACTACTCATCCGAACACGATTCTGGTGTTGTTGATTTTGTTGATGCTGATTTATATGGAGTTTTGTCATCATCTCTTGTGAGCTGGAATAGAAAAATGAAAATCTATATCGAATAGTATAGAGAGAGAGAGAGAGAGAGAGAGATTAAGATTTTTTGTTACAAAAATACACAAATTAAAAATTAATTCTTATTAAAATAAACAAACCAAACCAAAAAAAGTAAAGTATTCTAATTATAATTTGATCAAAAGGGTTTTCTTCTTGATCTTGTGATATAATATATTTATATCGGAAAAAATGTTCATCATTTATCTTGATTTGATCATCATATTGATTATAATAATAATAATAATAATAATAATACTAACACAACTATAATAATTAAAGAATGGATAAGAATAATAAGATTAACGCATGAGGAACAAGAAGAAGAAAGCTAAATGTGTGATGTGAGAACTGATACAGCAGCATATCTTCGAGGAAAACAAAATAAACAAAACTAATTTTTTTTCGTCTTAAACAGATGTTCCTACTCTCGAGATGGAATCAATTTTTTTTTTGTATTTGAATTTATAGAAAATTTTTTATGTACTAAAAATACACTTACATAATTTTTGTTTGTTTTAATTTAGAATTGATTTTGTTATTGTTTTTAATTTACCAATAAGAGATCCCTTAAATAAAATAAGTATATTGGATATATGGTGAATTATCTGGTTTTTTTATAGTATTATAATTTTAGCGAGAGTTTATATTCAATTAATTATGCTGTGCACACACATCAATTCACTAATGAATATGTTGGAATATAGAAATCCCCAAAATTTTGTGTAATATAAATCGCCTATAATGGATAAATTTGATTTAAAATTATTTGTTCTATACACATGAGAGAACCTCGTGGAACAGAACTTTCGTTCTTTCGTTTTCATACTCGTAAAATCGTAACTAAAGAGTATCTAAAGGTTAGTTTTAGTATGTAAAATAATTTCAGATGTAGACTATGCTGAATGACTCAATTGACTCTTTTAACTAAATCGTACTGTACAATAAATATACAAAAATGCGTTTGGTTGATTCGTTGGTTGTATTGCAAGTTTTGGCAAAGGTATTCAACGTATGTTAATTTAAAAATAAATTGAACATTTTTGGTATTTGCACCGTAATAATCATTTTAAATAATTTATTAAATTTTAATTTTAATGGGAAATAGTACGTTTGAAAACTTTCCACGGCAAATTTAATAAAAGCTGGGTGGAAATTTAAATGAAATTCATTCAATTTACAAAGTTTCATGAAAGTTTAGTTGATTTCATTATGTAAGACAAATTTATGAATTCCAGAGGGTGTTTCTAATTACTGGTATTATAATGAACATGCATGCAGAGAATTAAATTCTAAGAATAAAATTGTTTTCTATAGGAAATTTTCAAATCCGTTTAACGGAAACGAATTTGAAAATTTCTTAGAAAACAATTTTTTTCTTAAAAGTGCTTCAAAAACTTGCTAAAGTCGGAACACATACCGAGAAATTTTTTTTTTTGACCTATTAATTTTCACTTGAAATATGGTTGTAATAACAAAAATACACAATCACTTTGAATGTCTTGTGTATTAAAACTGAAATATAATTCTTTTTATTTGTTGTTTATTAATTTATTTAGGTTTACACCTCAGATAAATGCGACCCATCAAAATTTTTATAAATTTTTTTTTTACATCACTGAAAGCTGCGCAGAACAATTAAAAAAATTTTTTTTTAAGATCTGATTAATCAGATTAATCTTTTTTTTTTAATTAATCAGATTAATCCACTTTCATAACTCAATTGTTCTTGTTGTCCACCTTAAATGAACGCATTTCATTCAAGAGGTCATCCATACCATACACGGTGTATTTTGATTTATATAGGGGAACGATCACTCAGGTCTATCACACTGAATTTATTAGTCACTTCTATTTTAAATTCACCTGAATTAGGCTGATATATATATATATATATATATATATATATATATATATATATATGTATATATATATATATATATATATATATATATATATATATATATATATATATATATATATATATATATATATATATATATATATATATATATATATATATATATATATATATATATATATATATATATATATATATATATATATATTTATATATATGTATATATATGTGAGTGTTCAAAATTAGTTGCAGCGAACGAATAAAATTTGTCGCTTTCACTATTAAAAGCTCGTAGGAGCTTAACACCTAACCGTTTTGTTGGAATTGCTCGGTTATCACAATTAACAATCAATGCGAGAATTATGAGAACTAGTACTTCGACGATGCTGATGAATTTCCGTTATTGAACTTCTAAGCTCAACATGAATATTTGTGAAATTCAATTCGCTTTCACTGTTTTGCGTGTATAAATGGTTTGTACGGCATAGCGGTAATTTGTCGATTCATTGTAGTTATTTGTTCCTGTAAATTGTTTAACATTAATGTCCGTGTATCGATAACGTAATTAATGAGTGGCTTTATTCTTTCTTCTGCTCGTCGTCGATATGTACTATAAGACACTGCTTAATAAAAACGGGAATAAATATGGGATGGCAGTTACAAAACAATCCATATTTATTACCGTTTGTATTAACTATAATAGTTCACTCAATGTTAAAGACATTTTATTGTTAGCATGTCATCAATCAATTACTACCTCATAATAACTATAATAATATACAGTTTATAAAGGCCAATACTGGCCCCTCACTGAGTCAACAATTTGGCTCCAACGGTTTCGATCCTGAACATGGTCTTCATACTGTCTAAGACAATCTGAAGAGGCCAAGTCGTTATCTACATCGTGGAACCATCGTCGCCTGCAACGACTTCTGCGCCTACCATATGGTGGCTCTACTTTCAGAGATCGCTGCACAATTCGTTCCGGATCAGCACGCAGAACGTGAGAGCCAGCATACTCGCTGAGATCTTACTTCATGTACAATATCGGGGATCTTCATCAGATCTCTGATGTCGATATTGTACAGAGCTCGGTATGTACCATCTATTTCGCGATTTGGGCCGTAAATCACACGCATGACTCTTCTCTAAAATGTAAGGAGCCATCTCTCGTACTCATCCGTCAGCGCCCAACTTTCACATCCAAACATAACAACCGGCCTGATCAATGCTTGGTAAAGCTTCAGCTTCACAGCACTTGATAAGTGTTTAGATTTTAGCAGTGGCCTTAGAGGATACAAAGCACGGCTGCCAGCTGCCAGCCGCACTTTAATATCCTCACCCACACTGTTATCGTGAGTGATAAGAGAACCCAAATATTTGAACCTCCTCACTCCCTCAAACGTGTGGTGGCCACTACCAAAATCTGGTGTGCCATTGTCCCTAAAACTAGAGATCAAGTATTCCGTTTTGGACTCATTGATCTGAAGTCCAACTGAAGCTGAAAACTGTACAAGCGGATCAAGTATTTCCTTCATTCCGTTGCTATTCAGTCCAATCACGCATATATCATCTGCATATGCAAGCAGCTGATTGGACTGGCGATATAAGATGTTGCACTGAGGTGTTTCAGTTTTACGAAAGATGTACTCCAACATGAGATTAAAGAGTATCGGGACAGAGCATCTCCTTGCCGAACACCCGAGTTAATTGCAAAAATTGTCGATAGCCTGTTCTCAACTTTAACACAGCATTGAGACTGCGTCACTGTCATCCTACATAGTCGTACCAATTTTGTTGGCATTCCTAGGTATCAGGGCAGACCACAAACCTTCTCGATTGATCGAGTCATAGGCCTGCCGGAAATCCAGGAACACCTGATGTACCGGGATGGATCCGCAGCGAAAAGACTTGATCAATGACTGATCGATTCGGACGAAATCCTCCTTGATAGTCACCAACCAAGCTCTCCGCTAGAGGAGTGATTCTGTCCAATACAATGTATGACAGTAACTTGTATGCCGTGCAAAGGAGAGCTATACCGCGATAATTATCACACTTCAAGCGGTCTCCCTTCTTGAAGATGGGGCATATCGCGGCCACTTTCCATTCGTCAGGCATAACTTCGGTTCGCCATACTAATCGAATAAGGTTGAAAAGACAGTTCCACAAAGTATCCCCTCCGAATATTAAGAGCTCCGAATTAATGCAGTCCACTCCAGGTGAGCGGTTTCGTTTCAATCTCTGCATGGCTTTAGTGAATTCCTCATGGGATGGCTCCTCAGTGCAAATCTCCGCAGTCTGTATTAGAGGTGGCTCAACATCAGTCTGTGACGCATGATGAACATCAAGCAGGTGAGAAAAGTGTCCACTCCATGCGTCAAGTACTGCGTCGATGTTGACACAGAGGTTTCCATCCCGGTCCCGAATGGCAGTTGGCATAGGCCTGAAAGTATGGTGCAGTCCAATAATTCTTTAAAGAAATTACGCGAACTGCGCTCATTGCTTAGTTGTTGTACTTTCAGAACCTTGGCCTTCTACCATTCTAGCTCCTTCCGTCTACAAATCCACTTAGCTGCCCTTCTTGCAAGAGCAGTCTTGTTTTTCCTCGCGATTGTAAGACGTTGTTGCACTTCACTATGGGCTATATTTTGTTGCTCAACTCTAATAACTATATGTATGACAATTACAAGAAATTATTTTACGAAAAAATAAATGAACACACACGTTTTTTATATATTGTGTATTCCTCCACTCTTTGTTCATCCCACCATCTCGTATATCCATAGCACACTGACCTTTTTCACTACTTCGGTTTTATTTCAAATATAACAAGTAGCAAATCCATCAATCATCTCCATTTCAAATCCAAGCCTAATTTCCCCATGCATTACCCGCATATCCCAACTATTATTCTATCTATATCACATACCAGGCCACTGGAAAATATCACAATGTTTGGAAATTGGACGCTGGTATTCGAAATAAACATCTAGCTCATATTATATCTAAAAATTAACTTAGAATAAAAATTTGTTTACATATTTAAAAAATACTTAAGAAAATTCAACATGCATAATACATATAATTAATGTGAAGACAAAATATTATAAAAACTAAAAATTTTATTACTTTAAGAATCAAAAAAAATTGTTATTGTTTCTTTTAAAAAGTAATAAAATTTAAAAATGAATGGTTTTCTCATTTGAAATCAAAAAGTTATAAATTATTCTTAAATTAATAAATTATAATTGAATTACATTTTTGAAATTAAATCAACAAAATGTCTTAATCCTTCTGTTCAGAAAATTTTTTAAAATCAATGCATTAACCAGCTACTCTTGAGTTTAACCGTATTTTCGGGGGGTTATAATCCTGGCCACTAATTGTAATAAATTACGATTGACCGATTTTTCATTTTATTATTTCATAATAAAAACAATTTATTTTAATTGTTTATACGAATAATATTATTTTATTACTTAAAATTTTAATGAATAATTGTTTAATGCTGAGCATGATTACTAATTGTGTTTATTTATTTAATTTACTTTATAATAACTATTTTTTTTAAGAATTATCCGGAATTAGTCGAATATCTTTAAAATGTATGTACAATATGTTAGTATATATCATATATAAATATATACTTTATATTATATAAAGCTGTCTTGCATTGACATACGTGTTATTTACTAACGAGTATGTGTCACCTCACGTATTATGTTATTTTGAATTATGTACGATACATAAGTATATATGTAATACTTGAATAAATTCATTTTTCTTGTTTCGTTCGTATTTTCGTTTAATTCGATTAAGAAGAAAACCATACGAAAATTATTTATTATTCTTTTCAATTGTAAGACATCTAATTAAAATTTCAATTTTATTAAACCAAAACAAAATGAGAATTTAATTATAGTAAATAAATGAATACACATATATACATTGTACATACATACATATAGTTTATAATTGTTAGTTATCAAAATATTAGTACAATAACTAAAGCAACATATGTGCATGGATATTATGTAAGAAATGAGTTCGTTTGAGTATGTCTAAATGACGATTTTGGTTTTTATGACATTTCAAGTTACACGGTAAAAGGTATAATATTTCAGCGTAGAACTCTATAGTGTAACCTTTAAATGTTATATACGGAAACAAAGATTGTATGTTTCTAATTAATATGGTGATAAACACTAAACAGCATTTTATGTAATACATAGTCTGAAATGCTGATGGCTTCTCGCTCTACAAATACTGACTTTTTTCGAAAATGCTCGCATATTTGATTGTCTGTTGAAGAAAAATGAATTAAGCTACGCTGTTTCTCATGGTTATTTGCATAATCCAAAGCCCGTCGTCTTACCTTAATCCCAGCTTTACTTCAATTTCATTTTTTCGGGTGTAAGTTTTAACATTGGTATATGGTTGTATTAAAATGAATTGCAAGGCTTTCTTTGAAAACAGTTTTTTTCTTACAATTCGCTTCAGTTGGCTCATTTGTTGAACTAATAGAGCTATGATTTTCAATCACTATTTTACTGATATAACTTATAGTTATAGTAATCCATTTCTTCGTTAAACAGCCAACCTATTTCGATATTATGATACCCTATTGACGATTGGAGCATCACTGATTCCACGTAGCGGATTTTTTCTAAAATAAAACTATCTATCTATTGACGTTTAAAATAAAACTATCTATCCGTTGACGTTTAAAAACACACAGCCACCTAATTTCGAATACAAAACCAACAACACAAACTTCAAATGGATCGTTCTTTTAAATAATAATTTTTTCCGCGAGCTTAGCCTACTTTTACAATCGTCAATAACATAACTTACTCCACTCTTTAAAACAAACAAAAATATTGAGTTGGTCTTCATTTGAGAACGTCATGCTGAGTACCATATTTTGATATTTTGACGTAAAATGTGTTATAATTCGGTATGACGGCCATTTCATTGTTACGATGTCACACTTTCCGTGCTCCGCCCCCACGCTGGTTAGATTACTGAACGTGTGATGCAGTAAGGGTACCGAATAAACTTGGACATTTCTGAAACGACGATCCTGTCAAAAAGACCAACGATTTTGCTCTCTCATCATCTAAAATATTTAATATCGTGAACTACTCAACATACAAATACTGTTTAGAAAGCTAAAAGTGCCGATCAAGATAAAATGCAACATTAAAATTTGCATATCATTATATATTTTACATTACATTTCTCGAAAATTCTCCTCCCATTTCAACAAAACAATCAAACGATACGTCGTTTGAAAGGTAAGGAAATATAGTTTAGCTTACACGCTAAAAAGACCTTCCACTTACGATTTCACGTTCCTATCTAAAGCTAATGTTCGCTTATTTTATGGCACAGTATAGTCAAACACCCGCAGAAAATATTGCAATTACATGAATTTTATAAAATAAAACATTAACTTAAAGATGTTAGGTTTTATATCAAATTTGCTTCTGAACACCCGGACTTTTTCCACATTTTGTGAATAGACATAAACAAACATAATCTTGAAAATATTATTTCGATAACAAAGTTCGAAAACTTTCGAATTTAATTTATAAATTTGATGTAAGCTTTAAGATTCTGATGAAAAATTCGTTTTAGAATTTGTGAAATTTCCAAAAAATAGTTTTGGAAAAGCTTGTATTATTATTTATTCGTATTTATGTTGTGGTTAACTTCATCTTTTAACACTCGTAGAGTTACAGGTGGGATTTCCCTACAATCCTCATTGTGCACTGGTATTATATTTTCATCCGCTGATTGTTTAGCATATGGTTGGAACGTTTCTTCAAGATGAGATGCGAACAATGCTGCTTTCTGTTTGGCACTTGTTACCCAAATTCCCTCATCATTTTTTAGCAGTATTTAATAATTTGGTCTTTTTAATGCTTTTGTAGCTTTCCATAGAGAATACTCAGTTTCTTTATTGTCTGTTAGATTACGAAGATAACAGGTGACCGATTCATTTTTTAGTTCTCTAATACTTTGTTTAAGCTTATTGCAGAGGTAATTAAAAATTATTTTGCTTTTCGGTGCTCGGTTTCTCTGCCATGTTTTCCTTGCTTTCCGCTTTTCATTAACCAACTCCCTGTTCTCAACTGGATAAGTGAAATTATTACGCTCCTTGTTTTGGATTGCAGGAGTGCTATTCCATGCTGCTTGTTGTATATTTTTGATTAATAGTTCCACTTCATTTTCTAATTGAACCGGATGCTTGATTGGTACAAGAAGATCGGTGTTGTCTTCAACCAATTTCCTAAATAATTCCCAATTAGTTTTGTTATTTGTTAGTCTAGGTGGATTTTCCTTGTTAACAATCGTGGAACTGACAGTCATAATGACGGCCGAGTGGTCCGATGAGACTTTTACTATTTTCTAGAAAAATGTGGTTTTCGGATATACCTCGTGTAATGTAGAAATCAATTAGATCCGGAGTTTTCCTTGTGTCAGTAGGCCAATACGTTGGTTTTCCTCCTGACAGAAATTCACAATTGTAAGGTCGACCTGCGGCGTATAGTTCTCTACCCTTTGAAGTTGTTAATCTTGCCCGCCAGAAAGTATTTTTTGCATTAAAATCACCTCCAATGATAAAATTAAATCCTAGCTGGTTCCATAACTTTTTATAATCCTCTTTATTTAAATTATGTCGAGGAGGACAATAAATTAAGCAGACATTGAATATTTTTTTGTTGTTAAGTTGAATGCTGATAGTAGCTACCTGCATTCTTTCTTCTTCAATTTTTATTCCGTCATGATCTTGAATATTTTCTTTCACAAATATTGTTGATCCTCCTCTTGCTCTTTCTGCTGGATGTAAAGCGTGATAAGAAACGTAACCACTTATTTTCGTATATGAGGTTTTAGTAAGATTTCTATCTGATATTAAACATATATCAATTTTTTCAGTATTTAAAAAGATTTCTAACTCTGGAATATGTTGGATCATTCCATTTGCATTCCAGATTACAATTCTTAATGTTTTATATATCATATTAGTTTAGTATAATATGGATGTTATTTCATCCACTGTTTCTCGGCTATTTAGTCGCCTGTTTAAAGCATCTATGGATCTCTCTTGTTTTATAAGCCTTGTATTTAGCACTTTGATGCTTTTAAATATTTTTTCTAGCATAGATGTATCTTATTTGAAATTTTCTGATTTGTGTGAGGTCGTACTTTGTAGCCCGGATGCCACCACTTGCGAAAACGACTTTCGATCAGTTACTTTACTCGATATGATATAGTTGTGATAAACTTTCCTAGGTCGGTGTTTACGCTATTGGATACCGGCGTTTTATAATATGATGAACCTTGGTGTGATTTGTCTCTAATTTTTTGTTGTACTTTAGCTACTATACAGCTTCTGTAGTTTACAGGATGTTGTTCTTTGCAGTTCACACATGTTGGAGGGGAATTTCTATTTAGTGGACACGCCCGAGCAGGGTGCCTTCCAAGCCCAACTATAAGCCCAGTGGATTTCCGTAGTGCTTCTATTTTAACCCTCATGTTTAAAATAGCTCTTATATTAAAGATGGCTTCTATCTTTACTTTTTTATTGAAAGTTAACATAAATAACGGGAGACCTCTTTTAGTAACTTTAAATTCGGACCCTTCCTTGACCTTCTCTCTTTTTATTATATTTGCTGCATTTTCTATTTGCATTACTTGTAGTTGGAGATCTTCCATAATGTCTTTTATTGCACAGTTTGGATGGAGGCCCCTTACCATAACCTTTATTGGGCGGTTGCTTTTATTTTCATAAAATATTTCACTTCCGGAGAGTATTCCGCTTTCTTTTTCTTGCTTGGAAAAAATAGTTTTGATTTCAGAATTTAATCAACATTTAGTATTTTAGTATATACTTCGAATTGTATATTGAGGATGACGACAACTCTAGTATCATAAAGTAATTGATTTGTTGATAAATTTTTGAAAATTTCAAGTATCTGTGAAGTATCCTGCGTGAACAGCATCAATCACACATTATTTATAAACTATTCCTATTATTTATAAACTATTCCTATAAAAAAAAACAATAAAATCACAATTGCACAAAAATCTTAACTATTTCCGATAAATTTCAGTATGTTATTGTTACTATTTTTTTATATTTTTAAGATTTAAATAAACAGAAGAAAAACAAAACTGTCTTAATTAAATTTGATTTAAAACTCTTTTCGTTTTTTTTTGTTATTTTGTATCTAATTAAAAGATTTTACAAAAATAAAAAAGTTTACGTTAAATATTAATTTAATTATTTTATTTTAAACTAAAAATAAAATAAAAAAACATATTTTGTTTTATAATAAATAGATGATGATAATTTATCATATCACAATGATAATAAATTAATTTAATTTTTGTTTTGTTAAATTTTTCTTCTAAATTTTCCAAAAATGCACCCACGAGTTTAAATTGTGTGTAGTAAACATAAAATATGATATATCTGAATTTCCGTAACAATAAATTTAAAAGTCATAAATTAATTAATTAATAAATTACGTATACTACACAATAAACATATGAAAGGGAAAATCTTCTTGACATTTTTTTTTCATAAATAAAAAATTAAAAGAAATTAATAAGTTTTCTTCACATGAAAAATTATCGTAATTAATTTATTTATGTGTCGGTCTTAAAAGATATGCTGCTCGTATGTGCGCAACCTTCACAACTATATATTTGCCCAATATACCTAAGTACATGATATTTTCCCAATACACAAATCTTTAATCACGGGCAGATGTGCTTCGAATTTTCAACAGCATAATTTGTAGATTTTTTGTTTCCCTCAAACTCTAATAAAATAATAATTACAAAAACCATTAGAAAATTTGATTTATTTATTTATTCATTCATTCGATTTTTTTTTTGTAAATTTTTATTTTAAATAGCGTGTGTGGTTGTTTGGTACGTTTAAAAATTACATAAAAAATATTATTTCGAAAAAAAATTGTACGTAAAAATAATTTTTTTATTTATTTATTCATAATTTTTTTCCAATTTCTTTTTGGTTAATGAAAATAAATAATTAAAATAACAGGTATATTTTCCTCGCAAGATATTATAAACTATAAATTTATATGTTTGCTTATTAAATCATTTTGCTTTATTAAAAAATCATAATGGTTTTAATAATGTTTATAATATCACATATAAGTTAATTCTATGTGGGAGGAATGAAATTAAAAATCTGGTGTCGGTATGTCTATGAGTAAACTATATAATGTACGCATGTATATGAAATAATATTTTCCGTTACAGAAATTTTCAATATAAATTAAAATCAAAAATGATTCCAAGTAGGCTGGCCATTTCAACATTAAAGTTTTATAATTAATAAACATTAAACTTATTTTTGAGTGACACATATTTAATTTGTTTAAAATATTAATGTAAAACCTCAAGTTTTGAAGAATGTCTATTATAAATACTTAGTATTTAAATAGTATCGGTCTTTAAGGCTTGTTTCACGGTGGATAGTAACCTATTCAAGAGTAATCCTCTGCACAACTTCAAACGTGGAATGGATACTTGTTTCACGGGTGCCACCTTTGTCTTTGCCCATATTAATTTGATGATCGAAATCCCATCTGATTCGATTATTTATTTAATTATTTAAAAAACTGGTATGCACATTTATTTATTTTACTACTCGAGAAAAATGATAAATACTCGATTCTCGGATTTTCAGTCACTCAACGGCTAAAGTGGGCGATAATGGTTCAGCATCATCAACTTAAATTCATTGACCATAAGGTTCGGTTACTGCAGCAAGCCCCAAAGGATCAAATAAGCGACTTACTTCTAACAGAATTCCTCTATTGGTGATTGTTGGTTTTTCTTTTAACTTGATTTTGAACTGAAAATAGTAAAGTATTCGTTTGTTTTTGGATTCCAATGCAATCCCGATACCTTGGCAGAACTGGTATCGCTTCGATTTCCCAAAATGTTCTCAACCGATTTTCTATCTCATCGCCGAGAAGAGTAATGTTGACTGCAATTGATTGTTTTGACTTGTTTCATCTGACTTGCCGCAACTACCCAACCTAATAATGTATTTTGCATATTTGATTTGCCTTTCCAATTGTAAGGTGATTGCAACTGTGCAACTGATGATTGTTAGACTGTTAACTTGAAAAATAAGTAGGCGTTGATTTGAAAACATGGATCGGGTTTATTCCATGCCGTTATTGTTTAGGATACTATTCCCTTAGTATATCCATTTATAGATTCACTAATGCCCGATATAGATGAGCACTGCTTCTGTTTAGTCGTAGTCTGTTTACACATTTTTAGGTGATAAACGATCATTGTGACCCAGAGTCCAAAAAGGTTCTACATAATTGTTTGCGATTTACCCCAATACACATACCAAAACGGTGGGTAATAGTAAATTTTGTAGCGGTGGTGGTGGTGGTGTGGCGTGAGGATACTTCTTCTGACATTTGAATAGTAGACGTTGTTTTTTTTTGTAACTCTGGCTTACTAAACTGTGGGTTTTTCTAGTATAGATAAGCCATAAGTTTTTAACGTATTCATGCTTCACAATTACATAATTAACAATAAATGGGCAATTATTATAGTTAAACCATAGAGTATTACATAAGAGTAGTAACTTTCATATATTAAAATGGCAATCAACTTTATAAACAGCTCGCTGTAAAATAATTGTGTGGCTATTTTGACAAAAAGAGACCATAACAATTGTATAACTGTCCTTATTTATAAAAAATTATATATAAACCGAAAAATAAGATCCTAGTAGGCATAGTTTGTATGTATTTTTACATAACAAAATCAAAGCAATAAAATTCAATCAAACCCGGTTTGTAAAACCACCATAATAGTCTAGTCTAAATAAACATATTTTATTTTAGAATTGAGGAAAACCTGTCATTATTGTGTTAAAAATATTGAATTGCTTGATTCATTCATAATTTTATTATTTTGATTTTGCTATGTAAAATACATAAAAAGTAAGCCTACTAGGATATAAATTTTCAGTTTATAAAGATTTTTTTATAAATAAGGATAGTTATACAATTGTTATGGTCTCTTTTCGTTAAAATAGCCACATAATTGTTATACAGTGAGTGACTTTTCGATTCATATACCATTTTAATGTATGAAAGTTACTACTCTTATGTAATTCTCTATGGTTAAACTATAAATAGAAATAAACTGTTTGTAACATTTTGGATTTACTGTTAATAGTTTTACGATTTTATGTTGCATGTCAAAACTTGATTTGAATTTAATAAATAATACAAAAAGGTAAGAAATTCATTTTAAGTTAATTAAATGTAAATAAAAATTTATTATAAAACATTGTTAAATACAAAGATTTGTCTGAATGTCTTGTAAGTACATATCATAAGTTCCGTTTACTTTCTCGTACGAAAAATATGATGTTTCTATGTAAAGATATTGTCGTACTCTGTTCCGTATTAATTTCGCACTGTTTTCCACTTCAGCCATTTCTTTGTCAATTTAATATATCTTTCCGGTCCAGTTGAGAACAAATAAGGCCTTGGTTATATAGTTATATACATCACAAATTAAAAATATCAAGTTTATTAAGAAAACCGAATGAGGTGATAAACAAACTCATAGCTGAAAGCGAAAAAAACCAGGGAGTTTTTAACAAACTTCGATTAGTTGAAGAAAGGAGAAAAAACTGGAAGAAAAAGATGATAAATGAAATGAGAAACTGGCATGCAAAGTCAATGATTCGAGTTTTGTCAACAAAATGAAGTTATTTGAACTGTATCGATTTTCGAAGATCTTATAGATTTAGGAATTTCGAAAAAAACAAATGTCATGGATTAACAAAATAATAATTAATTTTGTTTATATGTATAGTATATATTTCAAGTAACTATACAATTAGGCTTGCCACCCGTCCTCCTTTGTGGAGGACATTCTTCCTTTCGTATATTTCCTACATCTTCCACGGGGACAAAAATGTCCTCCATCAGGGAAATAAATCATGGACGCACTGTATCAATCAATCAGTTTTGAGATAATCTGGAGAGTTGGAATTATTTGATGGAATATCAATTATGGATTAAACTTGAAGACGCTTTCAGAGTATTTAAAAAAAATTGAAAATGACATTGATTTACACAATTTTAAATTAGAATTAGATGGATTTTGTAATTTTTAAGATCATATCTATATGAGTTTTAAGATAATTAAAGAAAATGATGATGGAGAAAACAATTAAAAACCTTAGCAATAGTAAGAATGATATTGTAAATGTAACTTTTAAAACTAAGACAGCGAGTCAATTATTTTTCAGAAATTAGCCTAATATCAATGTTTCCGGAACTTCTACAATTTTTCTGTAGGCATCAATGGTTTTGGCTTGTATCCTAGTGTCGTAAATATTACGCCGTTTAATTTGGGCAATAAAATATTCTCCGTTCGATTGTTCAGTAAGCACAGCTACCATTTCTCTGAATGGTGGCTTCTATAAGTATATTGAAGGCGATCTTTCTTTTGATCCTCCCTCACAGGCAGCTGTGCATTTGGCGAAATATAGCACTTTATTAGCTTGATCAGACTTCAGAGATCGTTGGTCTAATGAGAATGACACTTCTGTTCACTCCTATATTGGCTTAAGTTTGACGTTGATGTGATATACGTATGCAAAATTTCTCATAAATCTGCCCTAAAAATCAACAAAATCAATTTCTGCTTATATGCGTTGGTGTGCAAAGCAAAATGTCTCGATATAATGAATTTTATCATCGGGACAACAAAATACAACAAGTACGACATGATTTTCTGAATTTTCTAGGGAAAATCCTAGGAAGCTATGTCTTTCAGTTTAAGCTAACCGAGAAAAACCTCTATTCGATATATTGCTATATATGAGGTCATAGCAAACATGTTTGTTCGAAATGACCCAATGACATCTTGAAATAAATGTCATAATGGTGTTAGCTTCCAAGGGATTTCCCAAGAAAATTTGGAATTTTTTTATACGACATAAGTATATGGAGTATAAAAAAGCCACAAAATCGGGATTTAGAACAATCTTCACCCGTCTATATAGAATTATGAATTTTTTTTTTTTAAATCCTAAATTTTTTTTTAGAACAGATTTAGGTTAAAATTTACGTGAATGATTGTAATTAATCTTCTTTAGTTGAATAGAGCATCATCATATTTTGCATAAATAAGAAGCTAACACACCACTTTTTCCCTATTTTATTTAAATTTTATCACGTGCATCGATTTCAAGTCTAAACCGCACAACAGTTAAAATCGAATTCGCTTTATTTGTATAATATAACTTAGAAATATCACACGTCACTTCAATAAATTAGAGACTAGACTAAAAAATTTAAATAACTGAGCCTTTCAAAATTTAAGAATCTAAATTAAGTTTGATGAAAAGTGTCTTGAGTTCGGTTTTCAGCAGAATTTGATTTTCTAAAATTATAATTAAAACGAAAAGCAACCTCCACGAAGAGGTTAAATTAATGTTACGTTTTAGCCTTGTCAAACAAAGTTCGATGACTGCATTGTGAATAAAACAACCAATTTAAATTCTAGAAAACAGTAAATTTATTTATTTTCGAATTATTACTCTAAACACTAATTTAATTAATTCACTAATTTAACTTTCACTTTTTCCACACTATTCTTGAATAGTCTAGACACATTTTATTTACTACTTTTTATATTTATGATAGTGTCTGCACTCTAAAGATATAAGAATAAAGATGTTGCCACGATCGTATCATTACCCTAAAAATTCACCACTCCTGTAGAGCGCTAATCGCTCTAAGTCACCATCTTCAGTTTTCCTCACTGTCCTTTACTAATCCGGCATTCATTCCATGAAGATTGCAGTTTCGCCGGTTGGGTTGTTACGCCGTACTAAATTTTAAATAACACATATTTAAGGATAATCTCATAGTACATGAATGAGAAGTTTATTTACTCGTTATATTAAATTAGATTCGAATTGAACGAATTGTGCAGCGATCTCTGAAAGGAGAGCCACCATATGGTAGGCGCAGAGGTCGTTGCAGGCGACGATGGCTCCACGATGTAGAGAACGACTTGGCCTCTTCAGATTGTCTGGGACAGTATGAAGACCAAGCTCAGGATCGAAACCGTTGGAGCCAGATTGTTGATTCAGTAAGGGGCCAGTAATGGCCTTTAACACTGTTATTATTATTATTATTAAATTAGATTCAATGATTTATTTATTTAATTTTGCCGACGCTATTTTTGTAGCATGTCACTTTTCAGATAACAAATCATTTATTTATTTTATTATAAATAAGTGTGTACATCCCTGAAAAGTTATAAATGAAGTTATGTACTTGAGTGTAAGTATTTCAAGAGGTGATTAATATTGAGCAAAAGATCGTCCTTGAGGAGAATGTCCATTTTCAAAATCTACTGCGATACAGTACCATAAAGACAAGTAATTTGAGATAGAATACCTTCATTCATATTATCCTTAATTACTGCTGAGGTAGGTGAAAAAAAGAGCCCTAAAATGCATTCAATGGAGCAGACCATTTTGAGACACTGCAAATTATTCGAAACAACAATAATCTTAAAACAGCTGAATGATTAAATTAAATGCATTTTAGTGCGCAAAAGCTCTCTGATTTTTACAGCGGTCGCATTAATTTAGTGATTAAGATTTTCTAAATATCAAATGAAAAACATTAATTGTACTGTCCTACTCTGGCTTTTTCAAAAGAAAAAAAAATTAGACATTATTCAAAATTAAAACTTAGAAACTCATAATCTGGTAAATATTTTTATTTTGAATTTGTTTTCCTTTTTTGATATCGTTATTAAATTTCAAGAAAAATTCAAAATTTAATAAAATATCAAAGTTTGATAAAATCTTCAGAATATAATTTAAAATTCATAACTTTAACAAACAAAACTTAGAGTATGAAAAAATTTAAGAATTTGACCATAAATACAGTCTTCGTACAAATTTCAGTGCTAAATAGAAGTTGATTCATTTATCACTCACAAATTATTATTGATTCAGTCATTAAATTCTTTTCATACAAGTGTTGTTTGTTAGTATTTTAGAAAATCAAAAAAGTTGTACAAATTTGTAAAAAAAAATCATCCTTCAGATAGATAGGTGGGGCGTTTCTGTCTCTAGCATCACAACAAACTGTTATATATAATTTTGTGTGGAACCCCAATTTAAAATTTGCTACTCCTAAGCTTCTTAATTATTCCATTCCAAGATATCGACATAAGCTACACATAAACTGACCAGACACGTAGCCTTTAAAAGTATTAATTTAGATTGCCAAAATCTGTTTGCTTATTTGTCACGTAATTTGATATTTAATTAACACCTCATTAAATTCTTAGGAATTAGTAGGAATTAAAATACATTCTCCATATAAATATTGATATATTGAATATATTACAAATATTGCGAAATTTTAACAAAATCAAAAACATTGCAAAACAGTAAACCTTTCAAAATTAAAAAAAAATAATAATATTGAAAATTGTGTATGATAAAAATTCAATATTTCATAAAACTTCACCATATTTAAATTAAAAAACTTTTAATATTTTTATTTAGATTAATTCCAATTTAAGATTTTAATAAATTGAGAAAATTTGGTAAACATATTAATTTTAAAATAAGCAAAATGCATTTCATTCAAATGAGTTCAATAAGCATGTTGTTTGAAACTAAATAAGAGACTGATACTATGAAATAATAAAATTTCGAGTATTTGAAACACCACAGAAATACTGATCGGAAAGCTAACAAATCGGATAAGAATTTCTAGAATATATCTGAGTTATATTTTAAATAAATTTATTTATTCCAAAATTTAAAAAGAACCACAAATATTATGAAACAAAAACAATTATTGTTGATTGCAAAAATTGAAATTTTTGTTAAGATGCTAACTTCTATGCAATAATAAAAACGAATTGAATTTAAAAAAATTAGGGTGTGCATCACATTCCACAAGGTTTTCACATAGTAATCGATAAAAATGATGACTTTAAGTTAAATGACTTTAAGTTAACATTAACAATAGGAATTAAATATTTTCCTTATTTGTTTAGATGTTTGAAACATCGCATCATTTAGATGGAAACATACATGTTTAGATTTCCAAAGAACACTCTATGATTACATTTAAATCTAAATTTTGAGTTTTTGTCAACAGAACAAATTAATCACATACAAAGTGATGTAAACAAACAAAATCTGAAAAGTGAATTTTTTTCAAATCCAATACTTTGTCCTTACTGCGCTAGTAAAAAGAAACAAGTGGATTTTAAGACACAATCATGAATTTGAAATCTTAATTAACACCACATGTGTTTATTATCAACCCACTTCCACATAAAAAAAACATATTTAATGAACTTATAAATTAAATTCCAAATTACATAACACATTTCCACTTACTCATCATTCGTATCGTTATCCCGAAATCCTTTTGCGAATGGATTACTTGAAATTTTCAATTGAGTAACCTGAAAATACCAAAAAAAAAAATAATTAATTAACGTTTATAAATTAAAATCAATTAAAAGTATTCAAAAATAATCTCCATAATATCACCAAAAAACCCGTCATCGTAATCATCAAAACGAACGTAAAAAAATATTTAAAAATAAATAAAAAAAATTAGTTCATCATGTGAAAAAAATTATAACAAAAAATTTAAAATAAAAATAAATTTGAATATCATAAATTTCATAAGGTTATGTTTCCTATAAATTTAATTTTATTCTTTTTCTCAAATAAAATTAAATTATGGTACTTTCTTCTTTATCGTCGTCGTCATGATCTTTCCATTTTTTCTTTTAATTTACAAAAAAAATAAATAAATAAAACATTTTAAACATCATCATTAATTGATCCCCCGAGCCGAGAGCGGAATGTGAAGGAACAGAAAATTTATTAGTGTTTCGAACATATTTCACTTTTTAAAATTCTGACGCCAGGGTAAATATATGTCAAAGATTACACGCATATACACCACAAAACATAACATGAAATAAAACTCAAATTTACTGTGTATTTTGACATTTGGGTGTCTTCATAAATTTTGAAAAAATGTCATTTAATCCGTCAACTATTGAAATATACTGGTGTTTTTGTAGTTCAGAACGACTTTTAAGTAATTATTTTCAAATTATACGGATTAATTTATAATTAATTTTAGATTAAGATGTTTATTTGTTTTCTTTATATAGGATTTGCTCTTCAAGAAACTCGCTGGCCTAAAAGTGGAGACCATGTGTCCCAGGGCTATACGTTGTTCTACAGTGGAGATGACCTCGGAAATCTTGGAGCTGGATTTCTTCTTGGGCCGCAGGTAAAGAACGCTGTTTTGGATTTCCAAGCAGTTAATAACCGATTGTGTAAGCTTCGCTTGCGCATGAAGTTAGCTAACCTGTCGATAATTTGTGTACATGCGCCCACAGAGGTCAGCCAGCCCCAAGATAAAGACTCATTTTACAATGACTTGGACGATCTGATGGGATCTATACCCGAACACGATGTTAGAATGGTAATTGGGGACTTTAATGCTAGAGCTGGCAGAAATCAGACCGACTTGTGTGAAAACATAGGTCCGTACTCCCGACACGAAACTGCGACCGATAATGGTGAGAGAATGATGTACTTTGCGGTTGCTCATGATCTTAGAGTAGCAAGCACATTCTTCCCTCACAAACACATACATCTTGAGACATGGACACATCCTCGCGGAACTTTCCGCAGCCAAATTGACCATGTGTTAGTTTCTAAAGGACGGGCTCAGGTTGTGCAGGATGTGAGAACTTATCGGTCAGCAACCAAATACGTAGGCAGCGATCATCATTTGGTCGCTGCAAAGCTACGATGGAAGTTTTCGTACAAGTCTGGGAACACAGCGAAACGCATGGTACGTTTCGACTGTGAAGGTCTGATAAATGAAGATCAAAAGAAACGATATCAGGATCTTGTCAGCGACAACATTAATGAAGCTAATTACCAGTCTGACTGCGTGAACTCTGTCTGGGGGGTACTGAAAACTTCGGTTGTCAGTGCTGCTCAACAGACTTTAGGTATAGTGAAAGTCAGACCCAAGAATGATTGGTTTGATGACGAGTGTCGTCTTGCAGTTGAGGAACAAAATATAGCCCATAATGAAGTGCAACAACGTCTCACAATCGCGAGGAAAAACAAGGCTGCTCTTGCAAGAAGGGCAGCTAAGCGGATTTGTAGACGGAGGAAGCGAGAATGGTGGAAGGCCGAGGTTCTGAAAGTACAACAACTCAGTAATGAGCGCAGTTCGCGTAATCTCTTTAAAGGAATTACTGGACTGAACCATACTTTCAGGCCTACGTCAACCGCCATTCGGGACCGGGATGGAAACCTCTGTGTCAACATCGACGCAGTACTTGACGCATGGAGTGGACACTTTTCTCACCTGCTTGATGTCCATCATGCGTCACAGACTGTTGTTGAGCCACCTCTAATACAGACTGCGGAGATTTGCACTGAGGAGCCATCCCATGAGGAATTCACTAAAGCCATGCAGAGATTGAAACGAAACCGTGCACCTGGAGTGGACTGCATTAATTCGGAGCTCTTGATATTCGGAGGGGATACTTTGTTGAACTGTCTTTTCGACCTTATTCGATTAGTATGGCGAACCGAAGTTATGCCTGACGAATGGAAAGTGGCCGCGATATGCCCCATCTTCAAGAAGGGAGACCGCTTGAAGTGTGAGAATTATCGCGGTATAGCTCTCCTTTGCACAGCTTACAAGTTACTGTCATACATTGTATTGGATAGAATCACTCCTCTGGCGGAGGGCTTGGTTGGTGACTATCAAGGAGGATTTCGTCCGAATCGATCAGTCACCGATCAGGTCTTTTCGCTGCGGATGATTCTATCTAAATATTATGAGACATCCATCCCCGTACATCAGGTGTTCCTGGATTTCCGGCAGGCCTATGACTCGATCAATCGAGAGAGTCTATGGTCTGCCCTGGAATACCTAGGAATGCCAACAAAACTGGTACGACTATGTAGGATGACAGTGACGCAGTCTCAATGCTGTGTTAAAGTTGAGAACAGGCTATCGACAAGTTTTGTAGTTAACTCGGGTGTTCGGCAGGGAGATGCTCTGTCCCCGATACTCTTTAATCTCATGTTGGAGTACATCTTTCGTAAAACTGAAATACCGCAGCGTAACATCTTATATCGCCAGTCCAATCAGGTGCTTGCATATGCAGATGACATATGCGTGATTGGACTGAATAGCAACGGAGTGAAAGAAATACTTGATCCGCTTGTAGAGTTTTCAGCTTCTGTTGGACTTCAGATCAATGAGTCCAAAACGAAATACCTGATCTCAGGTTTTAGGGACAGTGGCACACCAGATTTTAGTAGTGGCTACCACACGTTTGAGGGAGTGAGGAGGTTCAAATATTTGGGTTCTCTTATCACTCACGATAATAGTGTGGGTGAGGATATTAAAGTGCGGCTGGCAGCTGGCAGTCGTTCTCTGTATCCTCTAAGGCCACTGCTAAAATCTAAACACTTATCAAGTGCCGTGAAGCTGAAGCTTTACAAAGCGTTGATCAGGCCCGTTGTTATGTTTGGATGTGAAAGTTGGGCGCTGACGGATGAATACGAGAGATGGCTCCTAACATTTGAGAGAAGAGTCATGCGTGTGATCTACGGCCCAAAACGCGAAATAGATGGTACCTACCGAGCTCTGTACAATATCGAGATCAGAGATCTGATGAAGATCCCCGATATTGTACATGAAATAAGATCTCAGCGAGTACGCTGGCTCGGTCACGTTCTGCGTGCTGATCCGGAACGAATTGTGCAGCGATCTCTGAAAGGAGAGCCACCATATGGTAGGCGCAGAGGTCGTTGCCGGCGACGATGGCTCCACGATGTAGAGAACGACTTGGCCTCTTCAGATTGTCTTAGACAGTATGAAGACCATGCTCAGGATCGAAACCGTTGGAGCCGGGTTGTTGACTCAGTAAGGGGCCAGTAATGGCCTTTAATACTGTTTATTATTATTATTATTATATAGGATTTAATTTGTCTTACATACACGACAATAATTTCATTGGCATATACGAGTATGCATATGATATTTTACTGAAAAAAATATTTCCAACTAAGCATAATGCCAAATCAAGCCACTAAAGAGATTATTTGTTAAAATCTTCGTCTAAATCTTCAAACTATCCACATGCATTTTTAGATGCTAAATTTTGTACGTATTAATTTTTTGTGATGACGTCAATTTAATTAACCAATTCCTTTGGTACACTGTGATCAATTTAACCTATAGGTTCTCAAATTTCTTAGGTCGCGACCCCTTTAAGAAAACTAGAAATGTGTAAATGTTTTAACAACCAGGGCAATCAATTTATTTTACTGATCTTTTACGTGAATATCGTGTGTTTGGCCAATTGGTGATATAAGTCGTGTTTTTTTATTCAACAGTTTTCGAGTTCGAATATAGTTCTGCTTAAAAATTTTCTAGTTTTTCAGTAGAATCTAAATGAATTAAATTTTTTATCAATAAATATAATACATTTAATGTAAAACTACATATTTTAATGGAATATTATGAACATAAAATTAAATTTAACTTTATTTTTCAATGTTCTGGATAAAACAATGTTTTCAAGTTCTCGATAAAATCATAGTATGAACACGAACTCGAAAAAAACGGGAATTTTAAAAGGAAATATTTTAAACAAATATTTTCCACTGTAGTATTTAGCTTAATCCTGTATTATTTGACAATAAACGTCAAAAAATATTGGTATAAGTTGAAATTATTCAAGATAGATATTAAATAAAATATATTGATTAAATTAAATAAAATTTCCCAGTATTATTACCGATGTTCTATATTCGACTTATCTGCAATACATGACATATGCAATGACAACACAACAATTGGTTTGCGTCCACACGAGGATGCATCAACTGTTGTCACTTATCTATGTATATGTGTAAAAAAATTCATTTCATATTAATTCTTTGACTAGAGAAAAAAACAAATTAAAAAATATATATTAGTGGTTGATTAACAAGAATGTTGTTTATTCCAATTTTCCGACGGTACAGATGATTATGCCATTACATTCCCGCTTTATTAGTTTAGACTATCGATAATTAATTCAAATTCAAAACGTAAGAAAATTAACAGATTCAAAAAATACTCGACCACATATATTTTTTATTTCAATTTATACTTCTAACGGAAAATTTACCTATGACAATCAGCAGATTCAAAATAAAAAAAATCCGAAATTCCATAATTTTTTATTTCAATTAATTCTTTCAACGGCAAATTAACATAAGAAAATCAGCAGTTTCCCCAAAAAAATATTGAACATCATAAATTGTTGGTTTCAATTTATTCTTCTAACGAAAAATGTACCTATGAGAATCACCGGATTCAAAAAATAAAATCCAAACATCATAAATTTTGTGTTTCATATGAATTCTCCAAAAGGCAAATTATAAATGATTCAACCAATTTAAAAAAAAAATACCGAACCTAATAAATGTTGTTTTGCATTTTTGTTTTGTATTAGTGCGTTACAATTCGTTCTTTACACAAAATTTTGGTTGAAAGCGTTGCAAGTTGCAACACAAATATTTCCCCTCCGTCATAGTTTATAGCCAAAGGAGTAAGAAAAGAGGAAAATACAGCATGCACTGCATACTTGTGTAGACTAGCTGTGCTGGGATATTTTATCATCACTTCGATTCGCTACGATAGACATTTGTGTCTCTTTTTTTACAAACAAAAATTCCTGCGCTCCATTGCGTTTTTTGAATTACGTTTTGTCTATTGCGATCTCAGCCTGTTAGACTAAATTTGTAAACTATCTCTTTTTCCTGTTTTCATTTGCCATTGAAAATAAAAATATTGGAGATATTTTATCGCATGAATTTATAGAAATAGAATCGAGTAGGCTATGATCACAATATAAATTGCGAAATAGAATACAATTTTGTTCGTAAAAAAAAAGAGACACAAATGTCTATCGAAGCGAATCGAAGTGATGATAGAACATCCCAGCACTGATTGCCATTTAAAAACACACAGCTACCTAATTTCGAATACAAAAACAACAAGACAAACTTCAAATGGATCATTCTTTTTAATAATCATTTTTACCGCAAGAGGAGCTTAGCCTACTTTTACAATCGTCAATTATGATTTTTTTAAAAATATAAAATAATAATACAACAATCACAATTAAAAAATGTACAACATTTAAAAAGCCATTTAGTATTAATTTCAGAGTATAATTGTTGAAATTATTCTAAAATGTGCTGAATAGAGATGGGCGATTCTGAAACTACTAAAAACTATTAAAAATTAATAAAGTTGAAGAGGAAGAATCAACAAAAATCTACCATATTATCAAAGTTAAATAAATGTTAAACTATATGTAAGTTGTTTTTTGTTTGTTTTTTAATTTAACTGAGCTACAGCTGCAAGACGTTCAAATCAATAGCCAATATATTTATACCACCAATTACCCTCTCATTGACACACATGAAATAACCATTCAACATCTTCCTGTAAAAGAAGCCATTACCAAAATGTTTACTAAATTGCTCATTCTGAAGTATATTTGGCAGTTTCTTGAAAAATCTTGGTGCAGTTGAATTATAAAATTACCTAAAATATATGTGAATGGAATATTATAAGAAATTTTGTTTCGCAAGTTATACAAGTGGAATTTCTACACTTCATGTCCACCCAGCAAAAAGAAAATAATTTTAACACTTTATAAATATATAAAAACCTTAATAAAAACCGAAGAGACAACGTCCTCTGAAAAAGTGGTAAACTATGGGCAATACGTCTTTGGTTAAAAATGATTCTGAGTGCAAATTTCTGGGCTGTAATTAATGATTTAATATTAGTTACATAAACATCGTCATATACTACAACGGCATACTCAACCTTTGACTAGAAAATCCCATAATAAACGTTAAGTAAGCATTACTTCTAACGGGCATATCGATCCCAATAGGAAACGCTTTCTTAAAGCTAGGTTTATAGACTATTTAACGTTTTTTATATGAGATTTAAAATTTAACTTTATTTTTCAATTTGTTCAAATCACAATAAAGTAAAGTGAACTATACATATTTAGTTTTTTAATGTGAACATAAAAGAAATTAATTTTATTATTGTTAAAAGTTTTTCTTCTGTATATTTCTGCACATGTCATATATTCGCTTAGTTGTTATTGTTGGTTTTAATCTACATAGATCTAAAAGTCCAATGCCTTCTTTTTGAAATTCGTCGTCACTGTTTAAAAAATTTCCTATCTGCAAGTATATTGTGTGCAGTTTTTTATATTTATTTCTGAGAATCGAAGAAAAAACCTCTGCCTTCATTTGGACATCCACAGATCTTTTTATGATGATGATTTTTGATATGTATTTATTATATTCGTGGCGACAAACAAGAATCGATTTCGGAAACAGCCTAAAACAAATTTTATAGAAGTGACAAAGCACAGAAAAGAGAAAATTGGAAAAATTACAATTTTCTAATTCAGATTTTTTGATTAAAAAAATATAACCAATCAGCACAAATTATTTGAATGCCTTAAATGCAAAACTTGTACATGCCCTCTTTTAGCATTTTCTGTAGCTGAACATAGTTATTTCTCTATCATCCTCTATCATCTACGAATTAAGCCGACAGCCAAAATTTTCAACCTTTTAAAAGTTTTGTTCTGGCATATCTTACTGTGAGTTAATTGTTATCATAAATGAATAATTGATGTTACAATATTATAATGTCAGTAAGTTTATTTTTTTTATTTTAAATAAAAAACTTTTATTTTTGATTTTATAGTTTAATTCTTCCTTATGGTGACAATTTTTATTTTTGATTTTTTCGGTAAATCGATTTCGACTTGCGTCTTCCTCAGTACCTTGTTAACTATTCTCCGAATTGTCACCATAAGGAAGAATTAAACTATAAAATCAAAAATAAAAGTTTTTTATTTAAAATAAGTTATATAGTGACAAAAGATTACACAAAAACATTAAAATGAATAACATTCATTTAAACTCAATTAGTAAGTTTATGTTAAGTAAAGTATTAATACTGCGCTCCTGATAAGTATAATGTGTAACTTAGTGATGTCCTAAGTAGACAGGCCAGTGTGAATGCAAATTTTAGAAGTTTTGAACATTTCCCCAATTTTAGAATAATGGCTGATTTATATTCAACGTAATTTTGCAGATTAGGTCATCTTGAAGCAAGATAGCATGAGTAAAAATTACCATTAAGCAAGCGGGACAAAATAAATGTCTCCACTATGGTATAGTAGATTGTAGGAAAAATGTATGTTTTTGACATTTGAGGTTAGGAAAAGTTCATGATTTTCAAATAAAGATACTTTGTAGCAATTTACGCAATTTTCTTTTACAAGATCTAAAAAAAATAAATACGTATTTAAAAATTATAAAAAACTACCAAAAGTATATTTTTCAAATCCAAACAAACTAAAAAATGTCAAAATGAACTATAATATTAAATAACTTTGAACGTAGGTATTATTACACTACTTTTGAATGTGCGTATTTGCATTCTTATAGCGAAATAATGACGTATTTTCGTCTTTTTTTAGTAAAAAGATGACTGGGTTTGTCTTGTACTATAAAAGACACCATAATTTTGGGTTTGTTTCTCTGGTTTCGTCTGTTGATTTTCAAAAGGATGAAGTTCTGTCTCGTTTTTACTTGAATTATTTTTCAATGTTGTTTCTCATTTTTTTACAAGATGACCTAATCTGTAAAATTACGTTGAATGTAAATCAGCCATAATTCACCAATTTTAAGAGGTTAATTACAATTTTACAATATTTTCGAACGGTGAAAAAAAAGACTCGAAGTCAAATTTCTCGAACGTTAAATCGAATTAGAATTATTTATCGAATTTCAACCAAATTTTTTTTTTTTTTTTTTTTTTTATTGTTTTAAATATTACAACTGATTACATATATCATCTAGTAATTTCTCTATCTTTCTTATGTTCAATTTGCAGAGATATAACCCATTAGTTAGTCTCTAAAAATTTGGCCACCCTATTGTAGTCTTCCCAATTCCAGTGGTTTCTTTCTTTGGAGCCTTCGTACTCCATTTGTGTTACTCAGCATACCACGTAACTCAACATTTTCATGTTGACCAAGCCGTTGTATGTGTTACCAAATTCAACCAAAATTGAATTTTATAAAGACAATATTCAATTAAAATTTTATTCGTTATTTTTTGGATCGAATTTTCTTTTAAATGATTTTTCTAAATTACATCAAATTTACCACGGGGTTTGAACATTTTTTGCAAATATGAAAAGATATATTTATCGAATATTATTAAATGTGTCAGACAACAGAAATGACAAAATATTTAAAAAATATTTTGACCTTGTTTATCTACAAATTATTTTCGAGTTTTTAAAAGTATTCTTTAATAATTTTTTGAGATTCAAGAAAACCGATTGGAGTCTTTCTAAATATGATCTTTTATCATAATATGTATAATATGTAAACTTGTATCTTGTGTACTGACATATTATTAGTGCTTCTTTTGTCCTGTTTTATTAAAATTGTACTTCTTTACTGGGTTCTTATTTTCAATAATGTTAAATGTTAAATTTGCGGGGATCACTTTCTACTTTACGTTGTTTTATACATACTTGTTTCAGTCGTAGACGACGATGAACTTAACCGAGGGAAAAATTAACGAATGGACATAAAATAACGTAGATGTAGGTAAGAGATGCGTGGAAGTGATCGATAAGCTACATAATAATAATAATAAACAGTTTTTAAGGCCATTGCTGGCCCCGATCGATCCTAAGCATGGTCTACATACTGTCTTAGACAATCTGAAGAAACCATTGTTCTCTACGGCATGCGAAGCCATCGTCGCCTGCACTGACCTCTGCGTCTACCATATGGTGGCTCTTCTTTAACAGATCGCTGCACAATTCGTTCCGGCTTAGCACACACGAGCCTAGGTACCCACTGAGATCTTACTTCATGTACTATATCAGGGATCTTCATAAGTTCTCTATTCTCGATACAGTACCGAGCTCCGAATGAACCATCTACACTGCTATCGTGAGTGATACGAGACTATTTGAACCTCCTCACTAATACTTCAAACGTGTAGTGGCCACTTTTCATTCATCAGGCATAACTTCGATTCGCCATACTAATCGAAAAAGACAGTTTCACAAAGTATCCCCTCCAAATATTAAGAGCTCCGAGTCTACTCCTAGGTGACTCAACAACAGTCTGTGACGCCTACTGAACAAGCAGGTCAGTAAAGCGTCCACTCCATGTTGACACAGAAGTTTCCATCCCGGTCTCGAATGGCAGTTGACGCAGGCCTGAAAGTATGGTGCAATCCAGTAACTCCACTAACGAAATTAGGCGAACTCCGTTTATTGGTGAGTTGTTGTACTTTAAGAACCACGGCCTTCCAAAATTCTCGCTTCTTTCGTCAAATCTGCTTAACTGCCCTTCGAGCAAGAGCAGCCTTGTTTTTCCTCGAGATGGGGAGACGTTGTTGCACTTCACTATGGGCTATATTTTGTTGCTCGATTGCAAGACGACACTCGTCATGAAACCAATCATTCTTACCTTCACGGTCGAAACGTCCCATGCGTTTCACTGGGTGCCCAGACTTGTACGAAAACTTCTATCGTAGCTTTGCAGCGACCAGATGATGATCGCTGCCTACGTATTTGGTTGATTACCGATAAGTTCTCACGTCCTGCACAACCCGAGTGAAATTAACACGTGGTCGATTTGGTTGCGGGAAGTTTTGCGAGGGTTGATCTATATTTATAAATGTGTTTGTTTGTGTGGGAAGAATGTGCTTGCTACTCTACATAAGATCATGAGCGATTGCAAAGTTTACCATTCTCTCCCCATTATCGGTCACGGGAAGAAGCCATAGATTAATACAACGTAGTAAATTAAGTTAGAATAAAAATGCTCATTAGTCCAGGTAACTAGATTGTAATAATTGTTTATTTAAAATAAATAAATAAAATTAAAAAAAATTAAAAAAACATAAAAAATTATCGGTCACAGCTTCGAGAGTACGGACATAATAAGTCGGCCTGATTTCCGCTTGCTCTAGCATTAAACTATCCAATTGCCATTCTAACATCGTGTTCGAGTATAGATCTGATCAGATCATCCAAGTCGTTGTAAAATGAGTCTTTATCTTGGGGCTAGCTGACTTTTGTAGGCGCGTCTACACAAATTATCGACAGGTTGGCTAACTTCATGCGCAAGCGAAGCTTACACAATCAGTTAATGACTGCTTGGAACAAAAAACTACTTAACAGTCTTAAGCATTTAAAAATATTGGTAGACCGATTTTTAGAAAGAGACAAATCCCGTTTGAAGATTGAAACATTGCAGAATGTGGTAGCAATTAAAATTAAATTAAATATCAGTTGCCAGAAATTCTTGCATATATTAAAGAACAACGATTGTTTAAGATAATTGATTCAAATGAAAAATATAACAAAAATTAAATAAAAATTTGAAATATAATATTTGTGTTCTTTTTTTGCGAAACTAGTTAACTACATTCTAGACGATTTTGAGTTATGAATTAAAATAAATCTTTTCAGATAAATAATCAAAAATTTCAAAATACCCTGCTATATAAAACTTTTAAAGTGATTAACTGCAACAAAACACAAAATAAATATATATATTTTTAAATAAATTGATGATTGTTGTTATTACAATAAATCTTTTTTTGGAACTCTTCTGTTTCATTATAAATAAATAAGTATAGTAATAATCGACTGCTCTAAAAATGCCTAAATGATTGTAGTGTAACATTCTTAAATAAAGTTTGTCAATTCAAAATAAAATGTGACCGTATGTTTTTATAATTATTTTGAGTTAGCTTTACTGAAAAAATGTTTTTTATTTGCTAATAAAACTAACTATATGCAGATATCAACTTTATTCGAAATAAATTCTGATGCACCAAAAGAGGATATCTAACACATTTTTAAATCATAGCATAATACAACTATTTTTATGTAATATTTGTATGTAAGGTTATTTCTGCCATCTTCTTAAATTGAAAACACGAATAAAATCAATAAATATTTCTAAATTATTTGAATTTCTGTTTTAAATGCAACTTCCTCAAAAATGATATTTTTACAGCTTACTATTAAAAAAATACACAGGTATAGTTATAAACTCAACACGGTAAAAGTGAAGCGATTAGTTGTATACTGTTTTCGATTTTTAAAATTCTGGGCACGTTAATTTAATAATATGCAGTTATATAATTCTTGAATGAGCCTAGAATTCATATGATTAATTGGACGATCCAACAATGGTAAGAAAAGTTCAATTATCTAACTTACTCTTTGATTTTGGTACGCTGTAACGGCCGTAAACGATGTTTCCTTAAATATAAACGTCCTATAGTGATGCACATAATCCTTTTCATTCTGTGATTTACTATCCGGAGCTAAATACACTATATGACATCGCGGCTGATAACGATGCATTGAATTCAGAATTATCTGTGAATATAAATAAATATAAATTTAAACCAAAATCAATATGTTTGCGCCACCATCTTACTCACATGACCATTATTATCCAATTGATTATTTGTTAATTTAAGCTTGTCGAATGAAATAACTTGTTTCATCCAGGTTGCTCCATTTGCTGGTGAATCGGGATGCACGTGCATTCGAGGTGGTGAAATAGCATCGGCCTTACCAGCAACAGTCCAACTTGATGCATGAAAATTATATCGATACCGATTCCCATCTTCTGGTGCAAAATCCATAACCATTAGGTACATGGCCTGGGCATCAAGACCCATTACACGAACTTGAAACGTAGGAAACATACGTCGACCCGTTTTAGTCACAATCATTTCAGTACCGTGCTCGTGAAATTGATCCCACAACTGTTTCGTTTCAAGTACCATGTGTGCTGAAGCAAGGGCGGGGTGTACAGGTTTTGGTTCCTTATTTTCACTTTTTGCTCTATCACCTGAGTTGTTATTATTGTTGTTATTATTGCTAGTATTATTATTATTATTATTATTACTACTATTATTATTGTTATTATTATTATTACTAGTATTTTTACTTTTAATCGATTTCTGAATTATATTATGACTATTACTATCAGTCGACGTTTCTAAATCTGAATCGTTTCCACTGCAAACCGAACTATTACTACCCTCAGGTGTTTTTATGATCGATTGTTCCAATTGATCTAATGGTTTATATGAATTTCTTGCTTTCGATGCTGTCAACAGGCATGCTGAAATTTTATACAAAAATGAAAAATGATTCAATTAAAAGTGGTGAAATTGAAATTATTCGCGTTTAAATAAATTAACCATCCGTTTCAAATTCGTAATCATCATTGTTATAAATTATTTAAAGTTATCATCACATTTTAATCACCATTCAAATACAAGATACTTGATACAAAAACAAATTAAAATTTTTTTGTTTGTCTCAAAACTTAAGTCTATAGAAGAATAAGGCGCCACGACATCTGGTGTATATATATACAACAAAAGATGTCAATGACTTCCTCCCACTTTTCATCACGCTTGTGGGATCAAATATTGCAATTGACAAAAAAAATTTTTAAAGTTCTTGTATACTAAACGCCTTATTATATTATGTGTTGTGTGTGTATATGAAAAATCGTAAGTTTCTCATTTTAGTATGTCAATTATCACGACAAATAATTTCTATTTACACAAACCCGAGAAAAAAAAAGTTTTAAGTGAAAAAAATGTATCATCATTTCAAATATGAGTTTTCTTCTCGAGACATATTTTTAAATAAGCAAATATAGATAAATCAACGTTGATAAATTATTGTTGGATATAGCAGTTTTATGTTTTGATTTGGTTTTTTTGAAAAAAATTTAATTAAAAGATAATTTCAAAAGAAAATTAATTTTATTTCGATTTAATTAGATTTAATGATGGACATTTTGAAGAAATTTTTCAAGAAACTTATTTTTATTTTGTAAATAAAAGGGATGCTCGATACTTTTTAATTTGTGGGTAAAATTTGGTATTTTAATTTCGAAATAACCTTTTTCTTGATTCGAATAAACAACAAAACATGTTCTGTCGGCAGAAATTGAATCCACATTTTATGAGCTCGCTATATGGAATCTTGGATCATCGTTTACAAAATTAGCGAGAAAAATTGAAAATGGTGGTCACTTCAATATACGATAATACCATTTCAAAGAATGTTAAAGAGTACATCAATAAATGCTTTATTTGTAGATATAGTACAACATCCATTGAAACGAACTATATATTTGAATTGTCCATCTAATGGATTCAACATCTGAAAATGACTTGTACGACACCTTTAATTAATGCAGATTGACATTTCATTTTACGTTTAATTCGTATACAACCTATTTTCATTGAATTTGCTGTCGAAGTATTATTAATAATAACTCTAGAGAATTACAAAGAAAATCTAGATTGGCTAAATTTTGCCAGAAACCACTTAATAAATGAAATGAATTAAATTACACAACTGGTACGCGAGAAGATTTAAAATCGACGAAAGAGACTAAACCTTCGGTTGCCATGCCATTAACAAGTGTTTATAGTTCAAAAAACCGGTTCAAGAAAATTGGGCAAAAGAAATAGAACTCACTCGAAAATAAAAAAAAGAGCGAATTAGATTTTTCCCGTATAGTGGCATGCATTTTAAGTTCCAGATGAATTGATTAAGGCTCAATATAACCTCCACAACCCACATATTGACGGAAAATTTTGTATTGCAAATATTAGGTAAAGAATTATCTTCAATTTTTGGACCAAACAAGGTTTGGTTTATTTCTCAAGATAATAACGCCCAGGTGCCAATAGGAATGACTGTCACGAATCTACAAGCTCCTTTACTAATACACTTAGAGTCCTAAAGTATATAGATCAACTACCTGATCTTGATTGGATAAAATTTAAATAAATTTGATAAAACTATACTGAATTTTTATTTCTAGTGTGAATGGCAGACCACGGTACATAAAAGTGGTTCAAATGGGTCTCTTCCTGCAATCATAATTTTAATTTAGATGTTTTATTTGTTGTGGTAAAAGCTCAAGAGAGTAGAGATACAGATGACACTATTTAGTCGAAAATTGCTTAGCCTAATATTACCACATGAATAGTTCGAATCACACCTGTGTTCTGGAAGGAAAACCATAGATCTTTATGTCCCAACGGAACCCAGGCCCCAGCGCCCGGACATCAAACTAATTTATTGAGTTTTCTCTAAATTAATAAATTTTAAACAATTCTGAATTATTTTACTGTTTCAATTTATTATTTATGTTTAATTAAATCAAATGCGTACACACAGTAAAATGCAATAATAAAGGATTTCGAAAATAGAATATTATAAAACTTACTTCAAAACTACACACCTAAAATTGGAAAGCGGTACGAAACGCGAAATACCGAATTCGATACCCAATAGAGGCAAGATGTAAGAGTGATTATTCATACAAGAGTAAGAGTAAATATTGATGAAGATGATGATGAATATCCTCTATTGTAAGTGCCAAACATGAGTTGAACTGTAAAAATGTTTAATTAAATCAGAACTATAGCCTGGCGTTCTCGATTTGGCTAGTAATGGCGTAAGGCAAAGGACGCAAATAAGCAACCATGCGAAAAAGTAGGAGAGCCTTTATCCCTAATATACAACTACAGAACTAAAAACAAACAAACCATTTCAATTCTAGAAAAGAGAAATTAATCTACGACATTTATTTATAAAACGTTGGATGCTTCGTCAATTTTCAAATATTTCCAAATTCCGTTAAACCATGAGTCTAATTACAATTAAGTAATGTGATCGAGATGACCTATAATCAACTCGAAATTTAAAAACCAAAATTTTTAAAGCTTTTAAATTTCTTAATAAATTTTAAAATTCGAATAGCTTAATTTGTTAATTTACATATTAAACGTTCATGAATGAATAATTCCTGCCATAAATCTCCATTTTATGGTAGACATTTTTTGAATTTAAGATCATTTCTTTTATTTTTACAATATTCAAAATTCACCATATTAGAGAAAATTAACTAGGAGGATTTGACCGCTGTGACGTTTTGATCGGGAAGTACCGGAGGTTCGAAATCCAATAGAGGCAGGATTCAAAAGAGAGCCATACAATGTTGTCAATTAAATTGGACCTTTAGCCGTGTGTCCTTGATTTGTCTAGTAATGGCGTAAAACAAGGACGCAAATAAGCAAACTGCGAATTATTTGGAAGAGCTTTGTGCCTAGAACAAGTATAGAAAATTAATTCAAAAATAAAAAATATGTTGGATGAACATTCTAAAATGATTTTTTGTAAAAATTAAGATATAGACGAATTCCCTGTTTTTGCTCAATATAACGATTTCAACAGCTTAGAAATAAAATTAGAAAATATAATTTGACGAAACCATGTTCCTGTTGACAGAGTAGGTAGCGTGTTTGCTTTGTTATTCGAAGGTAAAAAACTTTTTTTAAGAATAGATTTTTGCTTTGCTTTTAATGGGGAGTATTAAAAATAATTTATCTACAATTGAAAATTACAAATACTCGTAGTTTGATATTAAATTATTAAAAAATATTAAAAAATAAAAATATCAAATTAAGAAATTGTTTTTTTTCGTGATGAATGCATGAAAGAGGTTTAAGATTTTTGTGACGCTTTGTGTCGGCAGGGAGGAGGAACTTTAAAATCACTGAAATTTTAGATGTCCTTTACAGACAGCCTACAATAGCAGTAGTCAGGCAATCGTAATCAGTTGAAAACTGAGTAGTTTTCCTATGTTAAATGTACATACTATAATTGTATAATTTCTCGGTGTTAAGACCACGAAAGGCCATTTCGCTATACCTTGGGAAATTTTAATTTATATATAACAAAAGTCAAAGTTTTAATGAACAAAATTTCAACAAGCAAGGTTTCAGTTCACCAAGGTTTCACAAACACTCAGGGAAATGTTGCTCTACAGTGGAGATGACCTCGCAAATCTTGGAGCTTGATTTCTTCTTGGGCCGCAGGTAAAGAAGGCTGTTTTGGACTTCCAAGGAGTCAATAACCAATTGTGTAAGCTTCGCTTGCGCATGAAGTTAGGCAATCTGTCGATAACTTGTGTGCACGCATCCACAGAAGTCAGCCAGCCCCAAGATAAAGACTCATTTTACAATGACTTGGACAGATCGCCCATTAGATCAATGGGATCTATACCCGAACACGATGTTAGAATGGTAATTGAGGACTTTAATGCTAGAGCTGGCAGAAAGCAGGCCGACTTGTGTGAAAACATGGGTTGTGTGAAAACATAGGTCCGCCCTCCCAACACGAAACTGCAACCGATAATGGTGAGAGAATGAGGTGCTTTGCAATCGCTCACGATCTTAGAGTAGCAATCATATTCTTTCCACACAACCAGATCCATTTGATAACATGAACATGTCCTCGCGGAACCTCCCGTAGCCAAATTAACCATGTGTTTCTAAAGTGCGCGCTCGGGTTGTGCAGGATGCAAGAACTTATATGTAGGTCAGCAACCAAATACGTAGGCAGTGATCATTATTTGATCGCTTCAAAGCAACGAGGGAAGTTTTCGTACAGGTCTGGGAACACAGCGAAACGCATAGAACATTTCGACTGTGAAGGTCTGATAGATGAAGATTACTGACTGTGTGAATTCTTTCTGGGAGGTACTGAAAACTTTGGTTGTCAGTGCTGCGCCACAGACTTTAGGTATAATGGAAGTCAAACCGAAGGTTGATTGGTTTCATGACGAGTGTCGTCTTGCAGTCGAGCAACAAAATATAGCCCATGATGTGCAACAACGTCTCACAAGCGCGAGGAAAAACAAGGCTGCTCTTGTTAGGAGAGCAGGTCAGCGGATTAGTAAATAGAAGAATCGAAGGCCGAGGTTCTGAAAGTACAACAAATCAGCAATGAACGCAATTCGCGTAACCTCTAAAGTTTAATTACCGGATTGCACCATACTTTCAGGCCTGCGTCAACCGCCATTCGGAACCGGGATGAAATTTCTATGTCAACATCGACGTAGTACTCGACGCATGGAGTGGACACTTTCTCGACCTGCTTCGTGTTCATGCGTCACAGACTGGAGTTGAGTCACCTCAAATACAGACTGCGGAGATTTGCATTGAAGATCTATCCCATGAAGAATTCACTAGAGCTATGCAGAGATTAAAACGAAACCGCTCACTTGGGGTGGACTGCATTAATTCGGAGCTCTTAATATTCGGAGGAGATACTTTGTGGAACTGTTTTTTCAACCTTATTCGATTAGTATTGGGAACTGAAGATATGTCTGGCGAATGGAAAATGGCCACAATATGCTCTATCTTCAAGAAGGGAGACCGCTTGAAGTGTTAGAATTATCACGGTATAGCTCTTCTTTACACAGCATACAAGTTACTGTCCTACATTATATAAGATAGAGTCATCTCTCTAACGGAAGGCCTTATTGGTAACTATCAAGGGAGATTTCGTCGAAATCGATGATCTAAATATTATTTGACATCAGTGTTCCTGGATTCCCAACAGGCCTATGACTCGATCAATCGAGAGAGTTTGTGGTCTGTTCTGGAATACCTATAAGAATGCCAACAAAATTGGTACGATTGTGTAAAATGACAGAGACGCAGTCTCAATGCTGTGTTAGAGTTGAAAACAGGCTACCAAGAATTTTTGCAGTTAACTCGGTTGTTCAGACTAGACTATTCAGACCAAACGAAAACGAAGCCCATAATCAGCGCAGTTGATATTTACTGCATCGCAAAATCACTGTAGAGGAACCCAAACGACGAACCGGACCAGTATCAAGTGGAAAAAGTCACACAAAAGCTTATTGCACGTTGAGTGAAATTTGCGGTATTTGTGGCGAACTTCATGATCCATCAGTAAAACACTGTAATAATTGTGGTGAAAATAGTAAACACACAGCAAACTATAAAGGTTGCCCAGTATAGCTAGATTTGAAGCGTAAGACCAATCCAATGTTACAATCTGAGCAACGAATGCTTCACGTTACAAGTCATAAGTCACGTTACAATCAAAGAATTATGACTTGAAGAAGTACAATTGCCCAACAAGCGAATGCACACTCAACCACAAATAATGGCCTGGAGAATGTTACAAGCAGTTTTGCACAACCAGGAGTTTCCTATGCCAACATCCTAAAAGGTACCGCCTTAAAAACGATAGTTCATTTCAAAAGAAGAAGAATTAAATATTCACGCAACCGTTTACAAACTGAGAAACGATACAAAGTTTCATGATGATGATGGAAAGACAAAACGATACAAAGCTTCATGATGATGATGGAAACACCATGATGATGCAAAATATGAACACACTAATACAAATTATCGTCAAAAGTGCGAACGGTCTTTATCATCAAAAGTGAAGCCGTTGCGAACGATCTTTCACAGCTACTAAGAATCAGCACAAAGCTGAGGTTCAAACCTTTCTTGTCGATCAAAATATAGACATCATGCTAATATCAGAAACACACTTTACAAAAATTAACTTTTTTAAAATCAACGGATATTCAGTTTCTGACACCAAACATACAGATGAAAGAGCACACGGTGGCATTGCGGTCTTGATCAAATGAAGGGAAAAGCATTATGAACTCAACAAATATGATCACATCCAAGCAACTAATATCAAGAGGAATGGTCTGGATATTGTGTAATATCGGCTGTTTACTGTCCACCGAAACACGCTGTTTGCGTTGAAAAGCAGCAATTTATGATTATTTAAATCGACTGAGCAGTGAATTTCTCGCATGGGGCGACTACAATGCTAAACATCTGCAATGGGGTTCTAGATTACCAATACCTAAAGGAAAGCAATGATCGAAAAAAATCTAGATTATGTATCTTCTGGACTCAACTGGCCAACAGATACAAATAAAATACCCGATTTAATAGACTTCTGTATAACAAAAGGAATTGCACGCACCATTGTTCAGGTAGAAGATTGCTATGAATTATCATCCAATCACTCACCAATAATAATATTTTTGAGTACCAGAGGTTTAAAAGCAGAACCACCTCAACGTCAAACAAATAAATTAACTAAATGGGCTCTATATAGAAATATAGTCGACCAAACTTGCCAATTGAATATTCAACTATACACCCCGGAAGATATTGATGCGGCGGCGATTGATTGAACACACATATTGAAAATAGCAGCAAAAGAGACAACCCCTGATATTAACAACTCTGAAAAAGTTAATAAGCCTTCACCTAATATACTGCAGTTAATCCAAGAAAAACGAACCATACGCCGGCTATGGCAGCAGCAAAATCTCGATCACTAAAATGGAACTTGAATAGGACTATTAAAGCCCTGAAACGAGCAATGAAAGAGAGTTACCTTACTGAACTCTCGGCAACGAAGAAGACAGAGTATTCACTATGGAAGGTAACAAAAACATTAAAGAGGCCAACATTATCGAATCCACCAAACAGGCAACCAGATGGACACTGGGCCAGAAGTGACGTAGAAAAGGCTACTACTTTTTCTAACCACTTGAAAAAAGTACTCACACCAAAAGTTTACGGAGTACCGTTCGAAACCAATTCTTTTAAAATTGAAGTGGGAAAAAGTTAAAAATACCATTAAAAATTATCATATAAACCTAAAGAAAGCTAAAGAAAGGACACGATTTTATTACCGGAAAAATGATCAAAGAATTACCTGATAACTCATAACTTATATCTTCAGAGATATTCTAGAGATAAAACTCATAACTTATATCTTCAATGCGATTTTGAGAAGTGAGTATTTTCCTAAAAAATGGAAAATATCGCTAATTACAATGATTCCAAAGCCTGGAAAAGATGAAACACAAGTCGCATCGTACAGGCCAATAAGTATACTTCCGATGATTTCTAAACTATTTGAAAAAATGGTATTATAAAAATTCATACCAATATTATCTGAAGGTCAGATTATACCAGACCAACAATTTGGTCTTCGAGACCAACATGGTACTGTAGAGCAGGTGCACAGAGTATTTAACACAGTTAAATTTGCATTAGAAGAAAAGAAGTATTGTTCGGCAGTTTTCCTAGACATTGCGCAAGCTTTCGACAAAGTATGGCATGAGGGCCTTATAAAATTAAAACTCGTCTGCCAAAAAATTGCATGCAGTCCTTAAAAGCTACTTATTTCAAAAAAAAAAATACCAGGTTAAACACAATTCAGCCATTACTGCACTATATCACATAAACGCAAGAGTTCCACAAAGCAACGTACTGGGGCCAGAATTGTATTTGCTGTTTACTGCCGATCTACCAACAACTGATAAGGTTGTCACATCAACATTTTAAATCCTCAAACTGCATCAAGAGAATTGCAAGATCACTTATACAAAAATTGAGAATTGGCAAAGAACGTGGCGGATAAAAGCGACTGAAAACAAATCAACACACATAACATTAACGTTGATTAAGCGTACATGTACAGCGGTGAAATTAAACAGTGTCACTATCCCTCAACAAACAAATATGAAGAAAATCAAAACTTTCCCTAGAATGCTAGGTTCTACTATACAAAATGATCCTAATTCCTATATGGGTATATGGAATTCAGCTTAGGGCCTGTACAAGCGCATCAAATATAGATCTTTTACAATGAAGGCAATCAAAAATACTTCGCTGTATTACAAATGCTCCGCGGTATATCCGAAATTGTAACATCCATAGAGACCTAGGGATAAAAACGGTTAAACATATGATACAACCACACTGTTGGAAGTACCTTTCGAAACTGGAAACTCACCCCCTCATAATGAATTAACAAGGCAACTATTAAGGCAACCGAAATATAGACGGCTTTGCAGAATAGATCCACTAGCACATCTAATGTATTGATAAATTTAATTTAACTACATATTTAAGCTAACAGACATTTAAATTAATTAATTAAGGACTTAGAGGTTAAGGACTTAGATAATATATTTTTTAGATTGTAAGCTTTGCACACTTCTTCTTAGTTTCGTATAAAGAAAGATTCAAGAATAAAACCATTGGCAGTTAAAAAAAATTAAAAAAACTCGGATGTTCGGCAAGGAAATGCACTGTCGATACTGTAAACCTCATGTTGGAGTATATCTTTCGTAAGACTGAAACACCTCAGCCCAACATGCAGATTTGCACATGCAAATGGAGAGTGGCCCCACGGTTTAGAGAATGACTTGGCTTCTTCAGATTGCCTAAGACAGCATGAGGACCATGTTCAGGATCGAAACCGTTGGAGTCAACTTCTTGATACAGTAAGGGGCCAGTAATGGCATTTAAAAACTGTTATTATTAATGGGTTCAGAGTAAAATTTGTATCACTTAATGAACAACCCGTTATAAGTTTCAAATAAGTCCATAATTATAATATATCAATATAATTTGTACGCTTTGCCCCTGTGGTCGGGGGGCACACATGTCTCGTAAACCTGCACGTTCATGTGCACGAACATGAACGAACATGTTTTCCAAGAATACCACCACAGTATCCTTTGCTGGTCGTAGGAGGCGACTAAACGGTTGGATCGCTGGGCTGACGACCCGCATATCCGTAAAAAAATAAGCTGTTTATAAAGTAAACAAACGGCACGTGGAACGTGCAGTCACTTCCGAGCTCTGTACAATATCGAGATCAGAGATCTGATGAAAAGATTGTGCATGAAATAAGATCTCAGTGATGATCTCTGAAAGGGGGGCCACCATATGGTAGGTGCAGAGGTCGTTGCAGGCGACGATGGCCCCACGGTGTATAGAATGACTTGGCTTCTTCAGGTTGTCTAGGACAGTATGAAGACCAAACCCTGGATCGAAACCGTTGGAACCAGATTGTTGACGCAGTAAGGAGCCATTAATGGCCTTTAAACACTGTATTATTATTAATTTGTACGCTTACCGGGAACCTGAGAGAAGTTATCTAAGTGTTTCGACAATCCAACGCATCGTGAATTTATTCACTTGAGACAGAAAGTGTCAAACAGAGCAGAGGAATATGAATAAAAGTATTGTTATACTAGCGAAAATGTTGCAATCGATTGAATAGCTGTAGATCAAAATCCTGAAGTAATTTCAACACAAATTGAGCGAAGTTTCGGGATCGCAAAAACCATTGTTTTACAAGTACGATCAGCACAGATATCACCTCTACCGCATGTATCCTAGGATCTAAATAATTAGTGTTCATTGGTTTTTACTACTCGTATTTAAGGAATACAAGATTATTTCAAACCTTCGAAGTTATAATTTCTTTATATATAGGTACTTCTAATTCTAACTTCTAATTTAAATGTCATCCGCGGTATTGGTTAGTAATTTTCATCCTCAGTATACAAATTATATGCACTTACCCGTTTCCCTATATGTATAACAAAATATATATATAGGTAATAGTACTCACGTGATGCGAGCATATGTATACAAAAAAACTGTTTTTGTTAATCTATAACATTTCAATAAAGGATAAAAATTCAAAAAAGTAAAGTACATAATCTAAACATACATTGACAGTCTTAATAAAAAAATTAAAGAAAACATAAAATTGACTTTCTTCTTGTGTATGAAGTATGCATATATACATACTCGATGTACAAGTACAGTTCAAAATTCGATATTCTCGTATAAAATATAAATTACTTTTTGAAATATTTTTGGTGACATTTTAAATAAACTAAAACAAAAAATAAATAAATAATTGTGTCTTTAAAATTGTCTAAATTTTCGAAACCGAACAACAACAATAACAAACAATGTTTATTTTAAAAAAAAATTAATCTTAAAAAAATTGTGTATATATGTATGTACGAGTATGTATATATAATGCATGTACTCATATTATAGTGATGCAGGCAGCTCTTGAACTTACCAACAAAATTGAGTCAAACCGAAAAAATAAATAACGATAAATCCATGTGTTTCTTCTACTTGCTCTTCTTGGTTGCCGTCTTATATAGTGGATATAAAGAGACATATTCCTAATAATGTATAATCGTATATACATATTATATGTATTTCTAATATATGGGATCACCACTCGGGGAAAATTTGTGTGATAAATTACATTTTAACTGTCGGGATGTATATGTATGTACGAGACAAATTAGTGAAATTTATAATTATTTTCAAAAATTAGATTTTTTTGTGGTTGAATAAAAACTAATTTAGTTGATCCATTTTAAATCTCAAAATATGTACTCAGACACTTGTTGTCCACGTTTTTGTTCAATAATTAATTGGCACCCTGCATAATATGTTCATATCACCGTTCCAGCCGCAAATGATCTCTATATTATTATGCTTTTTCTGTTTAATGTTACTTTCTTAGAAAATACGTATATAAGACATGTAAAACGTGTATATGTCACACAAGGACATATTTTACGAGTACATATACGATATACAAAATATATGTAGAATATGTATATTTTAAACCAGAACTGTTAAGAATGTCAAACAAAAATTTGATTTATACGAATTTTTCATAAAACTATTTGTTCAGACAAATTGTGGTTGTTAAAACAGACCCAACCCGTTGTTGAATTTGACAATCTGCTAGAGGTTATACCATTTATACAATATGGAATCACTTTAGTGGCCAAATTAATAACAATTATTCAAATTAATTTGAATTGAAAAAGGTCGTGCAATGATATAGAATGTTTACGTTTAATTAAGATGAAATGAAAATTAAGTTATGTGTACAAATGAAAATTAATTACCAATGACTAAAACAAAATAGTTGGTTTATTCTCGTTATAATACACACATTTCTCTGTTAAAGAAGAAAACATTTTTTATTAACTGACAAAATGCGACAGAATTTGTTTTGATTTATTGCAACCAATATAAATTTCCGTAAGTATATAATAACATCAAATATGCAAATATGCGAATTAGGGAATTTCGCCACACAGAAAATGCACAAGTTTTAAAACATTTACTAAATACAAATAAAACAGATGATCACAGTAAAAAAAATTAGTATTTACATCTGTTCTAACCTCGAAAAGGTTAGAATGCAATCAATTGTCAGAAAATACATGACAGTAGAATTTATTGCGCTCTGCTTTTTATAAGAAAATAAATCTCTGCATATAGGTTTGTAATTTGTAGGATTTTTATGTTTTCTTTTTATTTTTTATATATAGGATTTTCATTCAATTTTCCCTTGCACTTGTTTTTGTACCAAAATATATTGGATGCGCGCGCCTGTTGTTTTTTATTGTTCGGCTTTGTTTCTATATGGAAATTAGCTTTGGAATTTATATAAACCAATATTCCGGTATTTTACAAGTTATTTATTATAAAAGAAATTGAGTGGAGCTCTAATTAGAAAAATTAATATCTATAACGTAGTAACGACGTAATTTGATTAGTCAATCGTTAGAGTGACCTACCACAAAATATTCCACCGATGGTGTAGTTTTAGTATCCCATATTAAATACCTTTTATTGTTGGTTTCATTTTTACATATTGTTTGTTGGAAATACTCATTTGTTAATTATGTATTTTAATAATTTTTCGATTTCCAAAATTGTTTAAATATTGACGAGAGAATTTCAAATTTTTAGATCCAAACTTTCCTTATCATAATTTTCCTGTTAAAAATTATTTATTTTATCGGAAATCCAGGTCTAAACGCAATCAAATATTAATTTTCTGAAGGACAATACTATACGAGTATATGTACATATAAATAAATAAAGTTGGCGACCAAATAAGGTTTTGGTATCAAGAAATTACCTTCTAATAATAACAGATTACTCTGAAGAACTTAAGAGGTTGTTTTTTATGTATATACGTAAACAATTTAAAACTTTTAAACTTCTCCATATATACTTATTAATATCTATTTAAGAAGTAATTTAGAATTTGGCTAATTAAATATATCGCAATAATTTTGAAAATTTCAGATAGAACTATAAAATTTATGATAATTAAGAGGGAATTGCATTACATTGAGATAATCTATTTTAAAATTTACTGAAATATAAAATCTAGCATGTTTAACTCAAATTTTACTACCATAAGGTTTTTAGGAATTTAATCATCCCAGAATACACGAGACTCACATTTGGAAATGAATATTTCGGAAAGTCGATATTTAAGGATTCATTATTGAACAATTCGAGCTTATAGTTTAGGAATAAAGGATTATAGGTATAGGATCCATCTTAAAGAATATTTTCATTAACAATTCCTCGTGGGAGGTGCAAGTCTCCTATCGGGCACGTCCCAATGTGGCGGATAGGGGATGCCCACATCGGAACACCCGCGGGTAAGTGGGAAATAAAATACCAATCGCGGACCAAAACTTGCAAGAAGCGTTTGGTCACCAGGAGGTGCGGCTTCAAACAGCGTGTGTTTCTCATGTTAGAGGCGGCTGATTTTATCTGGCAGGAGGTATGAACTGCTTGAGGAAGGACACCTTTAACAAAAATTAACGATGAGCCTGAATATAGGAAAATGTACGGTGCAGGGACTCGGAAACCCAGTATCGGCGACTTTCGTGAGTGAGCAAGTGAGCTCCCAGTCGTCGAAATCAAACAACCCCAATGTCTCCGCAGTGGTGTACTTGGCTGTAACAGATATTAATACAAGCTTAACAATGGATAATGAGAATTCTTTTCATAGGAGTAACAAAATCATAAGATCACCTACTATTTAAAAAACGAGTTCTATATAGGAGATATTTATAAGACTTTGTCTTCACCAACAACTAATTCAAACGTTGAAAGCGAAAAAACCACACTTCATAACCAAATAATTAAAGCCTAGAAGAGGTGGTCTCAAAGCTGAGTAATGAAATTGCCCTATTAAAGAGAGAAAATGAAGACCAGAAAAGGATCAGCGAATGAGGTAAAGAAAAAAATCAAGTCGGTAATGAATATTACACTGACGAAGAAGAACTCTGAAGAGAAATAGGAACCAATTCCCAGTGGATACTACAGGATCAAGAAGCACAAGAAAAACCGCCACATTCAACATGGCCATTTCCGATATAGAGGAAGTGGCAAGGGAATCTGATTGGATCGTGGAAAAAAGCAAGCCCAGAAAGAAACGAAAAGCAGAATCATCGCCAGAATATGTTGAGCAGGAAAAGCAAACATCAACATCGAGTAAACCAACTACTCAGTGCAACGATGAAATTCCTAACACAGAAAAAAAACAACCTCCACCAATAAACATATAGTTGGTATTAAAGACTATCCGGCTGTCAAGGCTCTGATGACCTCAATTACGGACAAGGATTTCAAGCTAGTAGCACTAAATAATGATATTTAGAAAAAAAATCTCTCTATGAAGCTTAATGCTGAGAAAGTTCAGTGGAATACATACTATATGAGGACAAACAGGAGAGATCAATTAAGGTTATGGCTATAGAGGACTACATCAAACATGCGAGAGTGAAGATATAATTCCCGAGCTGCAGAGTAAAGGATTCGACTTTAAGGATGCTCCAAACATCATTAAAAAAGAGAGAAAGGTAGATGATAAAAGCAACAGTGTCGTCACACAATGCGGGCTACCGCTATTCATGTAACGTTTGGCAAGGAGGAAAATATTCAAAAAATTATGATATTCGACGAATTCAAAATATGAAAGTCAGAATTGAGCCAGTGAAGAAAAAGTCACTGCTGATAGTCCAATGCAAAAAATGTCAGGGATTCAATCATATTCAGAGATATACTGTAGACATATGGCAGGATGCGTTAAATGTGCTGGGAACCACCTTACGAGCACGTGAACATTAGATAGGAATTCAGCTACAAAATCCATTAATTGCAAAGGCCAACATCCAGCTCAAAATAGTAATTTGGAATACGAATGGGCTGACCCAACACATCCCCGAGCTGGAAATATTTCTATTTAAACAAAAAATTGATATTTGTCTAATCTCTGAAACCCATTTCACTAACTCTTCATATTCCAAAATACGTGGGAACAGATTTTACCGTGCTATCCATCCATCAGAGAGAGAGCAAGAGGCATATCTGCCATTCTTATTAAAGAGAATATAAAACACAACGAAGAATTAATAATGGAAAGTGAATCTATGCAGGTTACAACTTTCAAAACTCGCACAAAGTACAAAGTAAATAAATATATCAGCAATATACTCTCCACCACGACATAATTTGAAAGAGACGATTATGAAGAACTTTTTAACACCATGGGAGGTTGTTTTATCATTGATGGCGACTTCAATGCGAAAAACACATACATTGATGGCGACTACAATGCGAAAAACACATAGAGTTACTACACCAAAAGGGAGAGAATTGTTTGAAGCAAGGAAAAAAATTAAAATGTGGCTTTCAATCTGGTGGCTCACCAACTTACTGGCCAACAGATTTAAACAAAACACCGGATCTTATAGACTTTTGTGACAAAAGATATATCAGATAACTATATTCGTTTGGAAAATAATGAAGAGCTTACGTCGGATCACTCTCCTGTTATTATGACGGTCAGTGGAAACAATAATTGAAAAAGAAATCACAGCAAGACTGTCCAATAAGAATAAGAATTGGAAAATTTTTCGAGAATTATTAGAACAATACATCCAATCTTCAAGCACCAATAAGGAATATTATACAAGTCGAAGAGGAAGTAGAAAGACTAATAGAAAACATACAACAAGCTGCGTGGCAAAGTACATCTTTCAAATACGCAAATAACAACAACTGTAAAAACTATCCACTTGAAGTAAGAGAGCTTGTGGCAAAGAAACGTAAAGCTCGAAAGTTTTGGCAGATACTTGTAACAAGTTGTACATTGTCACAAGTTGAAATCTCTGATCAGAACAGTTAAGAATGACTCAATAAGTACATATTTGTCGTCACTTACTAGCCAAAAAGATACCGAATATTCCCTAACGTTTCAACCATCACCCAGAGAAACTGCGGATGAAAATGTTAACCTACTGAAACGATCTGATGAGCTTGAAATACAAAGTATCACTACAAGAGCTAAAAGAGGAAATTCAAATTTTAAACATGAAAAATCTCCTGGTTACCACCTCATAACAGGGCAAATCATTAAAGAATTACCAAATAAAGCGATACGTAAACTTCTCCATATAATCAATGCTGTGTTTAGACTAAGATACGTTCCAAGGCAACGAAAGGTGGCAGAGGTAATCATGATCTTAAAACCTAACAAACAATGTAACGATAAAAGTCCTTCAGACTGATATCCATATTCCCAACATCAGCCAAGATTTTTTAAAAATTACTCTTGGAGAGAATAAAACCCACAATGGTGGACAGAAATCTCATTCGTGACCACCAGTTTGGATTCAGAGAAAACCACTCGACTATAGAACAAGTCCATATAATCACAGATATAATAGAACGTACACTAGAAACTAAAAAAAATAAGGTTCAAGCGTTTTCCTGGATGTAGCCCAAGCATTTGACCGAGTTTGGCACAGAGGATTGGAGCTCAAACTCAAACGAGACCTTCCCAAACAATACTATGAAAATCTGAAATCATACATAACCGATAGACACTTCCGTGTAAAATATGAAGACAAATAATCGGACCTAAAGAAAATTTCAGCTGGAGTACCACAAGGTAGCGTATTAGGCCCTGTCTAGTACCTCCTATATACTCGGGATATACCACCAATGGAAGAAGCAACTATAGCAACTTATGCTGATACTGCGATTTTGGCAGTTGGGAACAATGTAGAAGAAGCTACTAACAAATTGCAAAAATCGACAAAGAGAGAGAGAGAGAGAGGACTACTTGTGTGGCTTGTGTATTGTGTTCAGTTGCCATCGCCTGATGAGGGGACTGAATTTTTTCATATACTTATCAGCTTGAACTGGTTATTTTCTCTGTTAGAGCTTTTCAGAATTAGTAACCTCAAAAATATATTTAGTAATAAACTCGCTCGATGGAACTTCGGCCGATATAATTTTTATTTTTTTAATGTTGATTCTAATATTCTTTGTGTTATCTGTAAAACACATTTAATGGTCATAAATAAGGACCGGTATGTTAGAATATCAACATGAATTAATTAGAAATAATTAATTATAATATTGACAAACAAATTTGTAATGTACAAATTGTTATAAGTAAGCAATGTTGTAACTTCGTTGAAAATACATATATACGGTTATAATTTACGTTTCTGTTTGGCTTGATAGGTCCGGGTTTTACTTCAAAAATATCCATTGGCTTGGTTTAAATTTTCGATTTAAATAAAATGGTTTGGTTCTGATTCAACAAAAGTTCAATGGGTTAGTTGTTTTATTAGTTCTCGAACCGGCTTCCGTCTTTTGTATATGGCGATAAAACGAGTAAGCAAATTTAAATTAAAACAACCCAAATTATAATTTTCCAACATGCTATTCTTGATGCGTTTCTACCTGAATCATCCGTTAATAGTATTCAAAAAATATATCCGCTGATCAATTTTTATTTTCCACGAACAACCAAATTGTTTGTAATTTACCAAATAAATGCACTTAAACTTATTGCACTTACTTAAATAATTCCGTTTATTGTTTAGCAAAATGAATTCGTATCTGAAGTTTGCTAAAAAATTGAATTGAAAATAGATTTTGCACAAAAAATTTATTTTCAAAAAAAAACTCACCACAAACTTTTGACAAAAATAAATAAAATAATCAAAAATTTAACGAAATCGAGTTACAGAATAACTAAATTTCAGCTAAATTAAATTCCAACCCATTGCGATTAAATATTGCACCGAAACGCGATACAGAATGGCAAATTGTCCAATGGAATTTTTTTCCAGTGGAATCGATTTACAGAATAGTCACCAATATCGTCACCCGCACCTCGCCGCTTCATGATCATCACAGTATTTTTACTTGCTGATCATTATTATTCGATTCTAAAAATAATAATAAATATCTGAAACTTGCTACGGTTTATCTTTCTATAAAAGACAGGCTGCCCCGAGAAAGCAAATTTGTTGACAACCAAAAATGTACTGGTCAGATGGATTTTTAGATATTATTCAAGCTTTAGATAAAGTATAATAGCACTATGCCGGCGAGCTTTTTAGGCAATCAATAAAACGTATCAGCTCAATGGAAAATTAGTGAAATAATATGCGAAATCCATACAGGAATTTGTATGTCACCGAAATATACTGAGTCCCATCACCAAAGCCTAAATAATATCAACCTACTATACAAGGCTATCAACGTACGGAAAAATATATTGAAACTAAATGCCAATATTGGCTTAAATACATCAATTATAGGGTTCTTGCAATTCGAACATAATAAAATTTGACCAAATACAGCTCAACATGTTACGCACAAGATATTATTTAGCTGAATATGCAGCCAGATTATTATATAACTCTCAAATTCGTCTAAACTTCCAAATAGACTTTTGAAGTATCGCAGTTTATCTAATTTCAAATTTTTTAAGAATATAAAATTCCCGAATCTCAATTTTTTTCAAAATAATTTTCTAATTTTAAATAACATTTTTAAATTTCAAACTCAAATCTATTATTTTGTGGTACGTTTTTTATAAGTCTATCACTTTGTATTTTAATAAAATTAAATTTACATATTTATTTCCAATATTTCCTTGGGAATTATAAAATTATGTATTTTGGAACTGGTTTTAATGTCCCTATTATAGTTCTCAGTATTGTACACTGGTTCATCGCGTATAGATTTCTATTTTGATATCCGTTGGTCTTTACTATCATACTAAAAACATGTATATATGATCTCAGATATGTATATAAACTAAAAAAATCAGTAATTAATGCTTTTGGCCACAAACGAACATCATTTTATTTTAAATTCTGTGATAAAGTGCGATTTAAAAACAGTATGGCGACACAATTTTTTTTACATCTCACTCAATTTACATACAACCAGTCGAGCTATTGGTAGCCCGAACAGCTACTGTAAGGCCTCTGCGAACGTATTTGTATCAAATGCCCTATTTTTGTTGTCACCCCTCGTAAAGAACCCATCTATTATTAAAGTCACCTTAAAAGCTATAAAACACACCCATTATTTAAAATTATATGGACCCATTTTCACAATATAGTCTTATTGGCGCTGTTACTGTCATAATTAAAACCTATTCTAAGTAGCGTGGACATATATGTATATGTATATGTATATATGTATATATATTATATAGGACCGCACTGAAGTTATTCCAAACTTTCATTCCAAGGAAATTTAAAATTACCTCTAAAAACACATCACCAAAAACCAATCCCAGACTTTTTAAAAATATCTATATAATTTATACAGTTGGTTGACATTTGTATAGTTAACTCATTACAGACTTTCTCGTATCTACAAAAGTAAACAGTTGGTAGACAGACTTTTTGACAATGAGATGTAAAATTAATTTATCGCATTAGAAAAAGTCATTGAAAGACAAGTATTTTCTCTTAGCGATTGAGTATAAGATCCTATATTGACTAGCGCTGATAATTTTTTGATAGTTGGAATTGCCTCTATATAAATAAATGTCCGTCTTCCCGAAATATTCAATGTAAATAAATGAAGAACAAATAGCATGGCGAATCTTTAGCAGGGATGTACATAAAATGTAAAACGGAACCGTTATGTGATACTCGTATGTCATATTAAAGGACTCTTTGACATTTTCAACGTATATAGCTAAACCTGTATGTACAGAACCCTCGAGAGCGAAATTTCACTACTTATATATGGCGACAAAATAAAGCAAATGCCGTATAGCGCATCGTCCAAACTTACTTTAACCGTTACGGCAAGAAACTCAGGAGTAAGGGGACAGGAGAATTAATTTGATTTGAATTTCAAATAAGGAATACGAAATTTAAATATTAGTACAGTATGGTTAAAATTGTGACGTTTGAATCGGAATGCACCAGGTTTGACTCCCCAACAGAGGCAGGATTGCAAAAGGAATTCTTCATCCTTGAATTCGATCAGGATGATTTATTTATTTAAAGAAACCAATTTAGTACATGTAAGATTTCAAAGAATACAAATTAACCACAAAACAAACAAAAATCCTGTTTGTTGAAGTAAATATCATGAATAGGTAGCTCTTCAATAGAGCTACCAAAAAAGTTTATTTTACAAAATATAAATACATAGACAATTACAGAGAATTACTGATCAATTCAGTTTTAATATTCAAAAAATAGTTCTTCAAGTTCTTTGTGAAGGACTCCTTTGTAAGTTGAAAGTTAAAATTTTGTTCTGCGATGTTGAATGATTTTGCAAGTCTATATTGATTCCCAATCAATTATCACCATAATTATAGTCAAGTGGCGTACTATCTCCAAAAATCGATGGTTTGGCAGCAATTTGATTGAATAGATATATATTTTCCATATGTATAGTGAATCAATATGGTCAAGAATGACGGTACCGATGAAAGCTGAGTTTAAAAATAAACGTCTATTTTTCAGTGTGCAAATTCTATACTCTAAACATATTGTCGTGTCTTGTGGTATATTCGTATAAAACGGTAAGTTATGATCATAGTCCCAGTCAGTTTTCTTTAAAATGAAGATCATAAATTTCTTTTTAATGCGGCGGTTAGCGTAATAAGGGCTCCAGATTACTAATGCGTATTCATGATGATGAACACATTTATGGGGTTCTTTATTTGACTGGTAGCAGCGTAAGGCAAAGGATGCAAACAAGTAAACTGCAAAAAAAATTTGGAGGGCCTTGAGCCACAGTACAAGTAAACAATTAACTTGAGATCAAGGAAACTTTTCAATCTTCTTTCAACAGGAGCGGTTACGGCAAGTTTCAACTATGTAATCACAAAATTGTGCTTAACGCTAATGCATATATTGATACTTATTAAATGCAATTGCAATTAGTTTAGCATTTCCCTAGGCTACATTACCAACGTTGCGTTTTTATTGGATTTAGTGTTCTATAGTTTGAATGTCAACGTTATCTATATACAAAATAGTTACAAGCAAAATAATTATATGTAGTATTAATCGCCAATGCCTTGTGTGGAGGACTACTCGTATGTCCACAAATTAAATTAATTTATGAGATGAGAACCGATTTTTGAAACTTTATTCTGTATAGTGAATTCATTAAACACCTCTTAAAAATAGTACTAAAAATCGATAAAATTTTACTTTTAATTCAAGATGAACCGCGAAATTATATTTATAAGGTTAAGGTAAGTAAGATTAAAAATGGAAGTATATACCGTCGGCGGTGGTTTCGTTTAGACCCAAACCCAAGTCAAATTATTGAGTTCAAACCATCGTCAATTGTGTTAATTTTACACCTATATATTATGTATGAGTAGTATACATATGACTATAATAATACCAGTTACCTAATTCTGTCACAGAACGCTATTTCTCGCAAGCTCCTGGTGATTCTAAATTATTTGTCTTAATCAATGTCAATAATCTATTTCAGTCAAATGTTCAATACACAATCTCAAAACCCCATAATATATAAGTATACGACACACAAAAATTATTTTCAAAAGATTTAATTTCACATCGTAAGTATTCAACATGTTCTAAAATTGCTGCTCTTGAAAACGAAGAACAAAAAAATAAAAAATAAAAAATTACAAAGCCAAGTAATGATTGAGATGCATTATTTTTAATTTATAAACTATTTCAATTTTTAAAAATAAAACTTAGAAGAATTTTTTTTTTGCGTTCAATGGTTTTTCTTCTCATCTTAAATAGCATCTGTGTCAGCGCTAATTTTGATTATAGTAAGGTGTGATATGATTTTTTGACTGTCATTAAGCGAGGAATTTTTGTTTGTATCTTGCACGGGTTTAAGATAAAATAAAAATACAAAAAAAATAAAAATACCAACAACAAAAAAAAAAGGTCGAAGAATTTTTTAATTTTCAATTTACCTTCCATTTGTTTCATCGGATTTTCAGCATTCGAATATCCTGTTAATAAATGTTCATTTACATAATAGCAATCACTGGTTGTATTCGCACTTAATAAATTTGCTGTGTTATTATTATCTAAATTGGTGAGGCAATGTCCCGCGGCAGAACCGTCGGCTAATATTGAAGTCCTTGTTTGATGATAGTACGGAAACGTGTGATGCATTTTTATATTTTTTTAAATTATTTAACACTTCGTTACTATAGATAACATAAATTAAACGAACTGTAAAAATCGCGTGTTACAATTTTTTTCACAAATTTTCTAAATTTTCACACACCCATCAAAATAATAAAACAACAATATTTATTTTGTTAAACAAGGAACTAAATTTCATCGAGTCCACTTATCGTCGAATAATTAATATTACACAAACGCGCAAAATACACCGCACAAAAAACACACAATATAACTTTTTTTAATTTTTTTTTATTTATTTAATTATAATTTTCACAGTTATAAAATTGTATAAGTGATCATCACCTAATTGTCTCGCACTTTCATTTTAACAACTATGATTATAACACGATCACTCATATAACACAACTAGCCAGTCGTCAAAAAAAAAAAAAATCTTACACAAAATATAACAAAAAAAAAATAATAATAATAACACGAAAAACAAAAAATAATAATAAACCAAAGAGATCGCCGGAAAAACGAATAGAAAATAACGGGTGCAAGAAAACACTAATACACACTATTTTGATGATCATACAATTTAACTTTCAACCGGTAGCAGAGATAATCTTCAAAGACTTCTTTCGTTTCGTTTTTCTTAATTATTTTTTTTTTCTCCTCTTTCTGCTAAATTCACTTTTAGAAAATAAAACAAAGCGCTTCTGTTTAAAATCAAATTAAAAAACGAAGATCGAGCGAGGAGTAAAACAATCGAAAAATCGATCTTCTTTTATTGTTTGATGCCGTTGTTGTTTTTTTAAGTCACACAAATTATTAATAGAAAATCATACAAACAAAAAAGATGAAAACAATAATTAAAGATCATATAATTTTCATTGGTACTAAAGTAAGACAACCATATTTTTGTACATATACGTTTATTTTACTGTTATTACACATTTACAGAATCCAACCACATTGAACAATTTTTTTGGTCGAATGCTACGAGTATATGTATGTTTGAGGAAAAATTTAAATAAAAGAGGCGTGTTTTACAAAAGCCACACCCTCTTTAAATGATTTCATGAATTGAGAGATTTAAAAAAAAAATACCATTCGATGGACCAATAATGTTAACGTGTTTATTTTTAGAAACGAAATGTCAATCAAATATTATTTTCATGATCGTTTTTTATTCAATTTGAATATTGTCTGAGAAATACGGAAGTGGATGTCAAACATCAAAATAATGAGTGAAGTGAGGCGCATTCCGAAAAAATTCGAACTGTATTACATATAATATATAGTTTATGATAAAGTTGTATACTCGTAGATAAAGCGATCGTTTAAATATTATAAGTGACAGAATGAAGTTGGTGATCCATTACTCAAAAAATTGAGATATATATTTCACTGCTCTCCCTGTCCCTAGCTCATAATTATAATTATGATTAATCAATGCTATCTTATGATTTGTTTGTGTGTTTCGATTTTGAATCAGTAGCACATATATACCATTCCTCATATAGTGAATATATTTGTATGTTGTTCGAGTAGTTTGTCTTTCGATTATTAAATATTTTCTGGACCAGTTTAAAATAGACTGTAGGACCTATATAGAGGCAACTTTTGTTCCACCTTGTGTCAGCAATATCGCACATAAAGGCACAACTTACAATTTAATTTTTCACAATGTAATTTAATAATTATAATTTGTGTTGCGTTAAATTTTTGTATTTCAAATTCAATTTTTGTGAACGGATGAATTTTTGAAACTGGTTTTTATAATTATATTTCTTTCATTTTTTCGAGTGAATAAATTCATCCTGGTCAGGAATAAAAGGGTCTCCATTGTGGAGGAGGACTCCACATCACGCCGTTCCGAAAATATAAATGATATACGAAAAGTTCAATGTTAATTGTTAATAATAGTATAATAATGAACAAGCTAAAAAATGTTAAATAGAAAAATGAACAGATTTTTGATCTTCAATATTAGTAACTGTGACTCCAAATTCTGGTTTGAGCCGATCGATTATTATGAAAGTGTATTTGGCGGTGTCAAACATATTGCGGCACAGCTGGAACTATATCACTGAACCAAAAAAGTTGGTGAATTTGAAGAAAAACGTTATTTTAATGAAGAAATAGCGTACACTATAGGGTCAACGAAAGCTAGCATTTGGTTTGAATAATTATATAATCAATTCAATAATCAGCTTTTAAATTTGTGTATTTGATGAATTTTTATCTAACAGATTAAATTTTAGTTGATTTATGATTCGTCCATGTGCTGAAATAATTGTGAATTCAACAAAATTTATTCAAAAAAATCTAATTCCATCGTTAAAATAATCGTTGTTTTGTTCAATTAAATATAAGTTTCGTTCAATAATTTAATCATTTTAAATAAAAATTTCGGCAATCCTATAGGAACATTTCTTTATTTAAATTAATTTTTTCTTTGATTCGATGGAAACAATGTACGAGTATATATATATATATATATATATATATATATATATATATATATATATATATATATATATATATATATATATATATATACATATATATAGTATACATATTTTTAATATTTATACATAACATATTATATCGGATATATATATACATATGTACATATAAATATATTACTTACGTGTGAAGTGCAGGGAATGTATAGGACCGAAGAAGTTGCGATGCAAATGGCATCATTTCGACAATAAGGCTGCAGTGTAACTATGTTCTGAGGAGAAATAAATAAAAAGACGAACGTATAGTATATAGATGTAGTTTTATTCAAAAAAATATGTGTATTTCAGATAACAAGTAAAATTATAATTTTTCTTCATTAATTAATAATATTGGATTGACTAAATCCAAAATTACTTAGCTTTACTTATTTTAAGTTTGAAATTAAACAATAATATGAATATTTCCTTATTAAAGTGTTTTTACCGATATTGAATAGTTATGTTGCAATTAAACTTCTTAGTTTCAGGTATATATGCCTTATTATTAAGTTCCACTAACAAATTTTTGGAGGAAATGTCCTTAATTTTTTCTTCGCAAATTTGTAAAATTTTCTTAGTAAACTCTGTAAATTCGATTATTAAGCTGCATGCTGCTGGATACAGATGGTTGAAATCCATATTTACCTATATAGAAAATGGAAATACGATGATACTTTAACTCTGCCCCCGAGCAATTGTTATTTTGAATAGCATCAATGTGGTCTTCTACATTTAGCTCAGGTGATTCTTAAATATAAAATATAAAATAAAACACAATGTTATTGTAAATTAAAACACAAATAATTTGCACATCTCACCTGGTTCAAAAGTATGCTTTTTCCCTAGCTCCAATGCTTTGGACGAATATGGCCGTTTGGGCAGGATACTACTATTTTTTAGCTGACGTTGTGCATATCATAAATTTTACCTTGTGATTTGAATAGATAGTACTCATATAATTCAATGAATATGAAAAATTAATGTACATTTTAAGAAAAGTATGTTATTTTTAAAAATGTTTACCATAAATTCAGTTGGAAATAATCTTAAAATATTTTCTGATATATGTCTTTAGCCATATATACAGTTATTTTTATGTCATGCTGAATCATGCATTTATCGGCTAAATCAATCATAACTAGTCTTGAACCCTCATTCAACTTGTTATTTTGTTGATATAAACTGCATATAGCTCTACCTTGTGGACCATCATTTAAAATTGTATGTTAAAGTTAATTTGATCAGCGGCCATACTCGTATTGTTGGAGACATGTTAATTTAAATGATCAAGTATAACAACGTTGTGAATGGTGTCATAATCTAGAGGTGAGGTTATTAAAGTTTGTTGTGATATTTATCAAGATTTAACACAGTTTTCCAATTTAATTTGAACTCCTAATTTAATGTTGTACTTGGCCACCAGTTGCAGTATGTGACGCTCGGTAATATGTTTCAAAACTTCCAAATTCCGTTTATAACTCATCTAAAAAATAAAATTAGAAATCAAAAACAAGAAATCGGTCACACAGTCATATAATATTTTACCTTTAAACATTGGAAACAAATGGTTTAAAATGCCATGTAGAAAGCAAATCCCTAATTTGTTGCGCTGTAAATGTTGATAAATTGGTTTCGTCGTAGGTACTTCAACTATCCATTTAGATAAATATGTATCTGTTATTAAAGTTTTGGATATCTTCGACATTTTTTTTGGTAAAATTATTATTATTATGGAGAATAACACAAAATTTAACAGCTCCCTCAGGTATTGCATCAATTGAAAATGTGGAATTTGAATTTTCAGCAAATTGAACTTGATCGATACAACTTGGAGCTTTATCAATATTCTGTTGAGATATCATAGATTATTTCAACTGACTTGAAGATGCATCTGGGGCCTGTATAGTTCATGCTTGATTTTCTAGAATTTCAGAAATCGTATTATGTTTCAGGTGTATCTTGTTAAGATGCTTTCTAAATGTTTTACATTGTTAAACGGTCAAAGTTATATTCACAACATTCATACGCACTAGATAAGGAGAGTGAATGGTAAATTTTTAAGTGCACAATTAACGATTGAACTGAAAATTTATTTATTTTACACATAAAACATTTCATTTTATGAATGTTTTCTAACTAAAAAACTAATTTGTAAAACACAACATGCATTACATATACATATATATAACATACAATAAAATTGACAAAGAAAATCATTTAAATATTGAATCGTCAATGAAACCACTCTCTGTAAACGGCGTGGATAAAACAAATTAACACCAAGATTAAAGAAAAAACTAAATATACGAGTAAATACTTACACTTATTTTTTGCCAAATTACAAGATGATATTTGCAAGATGAATTACTAATCGTTATTCGCACTGTATGCATTTGCATTTCTTCTTTATTCTTCTTTGAACTATTTATCGCCAATTCACTTAAAATTTCTTCAATTTGAATATTTTACTACATATTTTGAAATATATACATTCTTGGATTAACTAAATTTCTTCAAATGGAATAAATATTGAAAAATGTTACAGTACTCAACGAAATATATATTTTAAATCAACGAATAATTGAGCCATTTGAATAAATAGATTTGGCGGAAAAGCACCATCCATATATTTGTTGCGCAATACGTTTAATATTTGATTTGAATATTATTTATTTCATTTGATTATTTTTACATCGGTTTGAATAAATTTTTAAAATATTTATTTTCGAATGAACGAAAGTTTCATTAAAGTTTAACGAAACTGGTTTGTCAATATCACCAAAGCCATCTTAATAAATCAAGCCTCCATGTTCAAAACGAACTTTTATTAGTGAGTCTAAAATGACAAAAATAATCGCTCTCTTCATACATTTTATATGGAGGGACATGATTTTCGTTTATAGAAATATTTAAATGAAAAGTAACTCAAAATTATAATTTTTTGAAATCAATTGAAACTATAAACATTGGTTTTCACCTGACTGGAAGGATTTTTCCGTGGGGTTTTCCATTTTTTTGTATTAATTAAAGGAAAATAAGATACTTTATTCTCTAATAAAGCTCAAATAGAAATAGAATTAAAATTTGTAAGAAAGGGACATTGTGTACATAACCAACAAAATAATTTATTCCCATCAAACAAATGCACCAAAAGAAGATAACATCAATGTTTTTTTTTAAATGGAACAAACATAATGATCATAAAACAACAGAAAAAATATATGAACACAATTTTTTATTTCATAGCAACAACAAAAAGTAATCGCATAAAAAATAATATTGAGAGCGTGATCAAATTGTCCCTCTCCTAATCATAATTGACATATTGTATCAAAGCCACCTATATATACAGAGCCCTATATAAGGTTAAAAATTGAGTTTTTTCTAGAGAAACTAAAATTGACGAAAAAAACATTTTTTCCATACAAAACATATGAAAAATTAAATTTTTTTCGGTGCGATATTTTTCAATGAAAATGTCGATGGATTAAGTATTTTAACATTGAAATAGAATCTACAATTATCATTTTATAATTGATTCAAAGCTTGACCAAAGAAGTTGTTTAATTTTTGATATATTTATTAATTAAATTTATAAATTAAAAAGTTTTCTCCATTGAATTGATATAAATACACACAAATACCAACGCAATAAAATTAAACTGCAAGACGAAAAGAGAAAATAGTAAAAGTGTGGTTATGTTTCCTTTTGAATTAAGCCTCTATTCCATTGTGAAAAATTTACTGTCAGCAAAACCAAAATGGGATAAAAATATAGATTTGCTGGTGGTGCGAAAGAAACAAAAAACTTCATCAGCAAAATTTTACTGGAGAGAAAAATGTGTTTGTGTTAGTGTGTTTCCATAATTTATTATAGAAAAGTATCAAGTTGAGTATTTTTATGGCAACATTTACACACATCGACATAAAAATTGTGTGCGGATACGAAATTTTTTTCACACACACATGTTTGGATATTTTTATGGTCAAATGTTATTTTGTCGTACATTTTTTTTTAATATTTCAGACGTTATAATAATAAATTATTATTATTATTATTATTAATTATATTACAATAAATTATTTATTATGTAATAGCATATGAATAAATGAATAAAATTATGTTCGTACTCTAGACATAAAAAAAATTATGAAATTTGTTGGTTATGTTACAGAAGATGTCAAAACGTAACCATAAAAGTTTCGCTATAAAATAAAAAATAAAAAAACTACTATCTCTGTCACACTAATGGAATTTTTTCTTTTCTTTCTTCTTTCATTATGGCAACAAAAAAATGTTGGCAGTAAATGTTTCACAATGGAATACAGGCTTTATATTTTTGTGAATAAAATAAAATAATTAAAGGGTATTTCAATAAAAGCTGCATGATTTTGTTTGAATAAATATCAAACTAATTTCACTTCAATTTCAACGTAAATTTTGGATTTTAGATTATAAATGGAACATCATGACTATCACAGTTCTTCTGGCACGGTTCTATTTTATTTTGGTAAAGTTTTGTTACGCATTTGTGCATAATTATGGTTCTAAATAAATTGTGCAGCTGTTATTGGAACTCCCTATGACATGTTGTAAGTTGTCAATATCACAATTTTTTTTCTATCGATCGATGTTTATGTTCTCTTTTTAAATTTTACGCTATTTCGTGAATTCAATTTTGATTTCTATTGCTATCTCAGCCTATTGGAATAATTTTGCAACACATTCAAATAAATTTATGTTTACATAAATATGATAAATTCATATTTAATTTTGATTTAATGTTTATTAAATTAATAAAAGGTTTATGATTCTGACTTTCAGATATGTGCTGCTTCAATATAGAATCAATTCCACAAAGTGTTTATCGAAATGAAAGATTTAACTTTTCATTGATGAAAAGTAATTCGAAAATGGTCATTTTTACATTGATTCTTATGGGATAATGCAAAAAGTAGTTCCTCTAGAAAAAGCTCAACAAAAAACATGGCTGATCCTTACGGCTCTGTATATATAGGTGGCTCTGATTGTATATAAATTATGTAACCTTTTGTAACCTTCAAAACAAAACACAACATTTTATCATTTATTCGATGGATACGATCATTATTTTTAATTTGGTTTAATGAGAAATTTCCCAGCGTTTATCCGATTAATCTCCTAAATTTTAATTTATCGTAGTTATCATAATTTTTATACATATTTTTCGATGTTTAGATTTTGAATCGAACTATTTTATTTCTGTGTTGGAGTGAATGTAGTATATTCAAAGAGAGTATTAGAATATATCAGATATATATTTGTATATACAAATTTAAAAGCGCAAATAAATTAAATTAATGACAATTTTATAATCATAAAAATTATGTTTAATTAATATAATTTCGAAAAATAACCCTGGCCATCACCTAATTCAATTCTTTATCTATTACTTTATGTAATAAAATATTAAAAGCTCTCACTATTAATAGTTGAACAATTCAAAATAGACTTCTTTGTAAATTACACATTTTTTGGTTAAATAAAAATAGCTCGTTTGAAAATATCGCTCAACATGGAGGATTTATATATTAAGATGGCTTTGATACTGGCGTCTTGCATACGCATTTGGTTTCAGAAAAAGTATGTACAGCTCTGTTCAAGTAAAGTTTCTTGCAATTTTTGATTTCTAGAATAGCGATGGTACGTGCGTATATGTGTATGAATTGGTGGTATGATAAAAATTCCGCTAGGTTATAGGTATAAAACGATTTTAATAATTAACCATATCAATGAACTGTTGAGAATTTACCAAATGGATACTGGGAATTTCTCGGATGAAAATATTCCCTAAGGAGTTATTTTGAATAGTTATATATAAGGATAATTTAAGAGCAAACCCCAAACCGGATTTTGAAGATTTGATGCTATATTACTAAAATCAGCAAGTCTTTGAAAGAGTATAGTTATATACAAATGCGATTTGTGCTCTTCTTCTGATACGGAAGCTACAAGAATATCATCGATACACGCGAACACGATTCCAGCCCTCTGACTGCTTCGTTCATGAATCTTTGTAATGTCTGAGCAGCGTTGCGCAAATGATTGCCGTTTTAACAATATCTTCAGCATCATAACAGTTATTATAAATGATAATCTCGGACTAAGTCAATTTTAGAGAAAATTCCACTTAAATTCTTAGAGTGTATGTGTTTTATTAGATTACGGTCGGGAATAGTGACTGCGTTTAATCTTCTATAATCCCTAAAAGGTGGGGGTTACTTCAATCCAGTTCTTTTGTTTTAACCATCTATGTAAAGGATTATAGACACTGGGAGAGCAAGTACGATGGTTGATAGATTCCTATATAATTCTACCATATGTGTTGAAATTCCAACTGTCTGTTTATGACGTATTGTAGCGAGTCTATGTGGTTGAGCAAATGGAACATGGCCTTTGGTAACAAATGACATTGTTCTTAAATAAATTGTAAATAAAACATTCTTATATATATATATAGCTGGAAACTTCCTTAGAAGAGTATATATCCGTTATCGATGGTGAAATGCGAACTGGAATTGGTGTATCATCTCGAGCCATGAAAGCATTAACTGACAGCTATGTGGTTGGGTTTATAAGCTTTTGATTCTTCACGTCTACGATAAGACGAAATTTTAAAAGGAAATATGCATTGATGATTGGACGGTTCATTTCAGCTAGAATGAAGGCATGAGTGAAATTATATTGGCTTTCAATTCATTTGTTCAATTTAAAGTGTGATGTCATATCTTCTAAGCAACGGAAATGTGAATTCGATATTAGCAGATGTATTTTCACGATAATTTTGGAATGGAATAACAGACAAATCGGCACCAGTGTCAATTAGAAAATTTAAATTGTTGTAGTTATCTTTAATAGATGGCCGGTGATTGAGCGAATCCTGAAAATTTCTGGAATTAAGGCCGAAACAGTAAGGCAAAACTTAATAGCTTCTTTGCGTAGTCTATTGGAATCAAATTGATCTGCCGCTTGATAAAATCATTTATGGTCAGATTTGTTAGCCAAAATGAAAGAAATCGAATTCCCGTATTATCCAGTATACGCTCTGGTTAGAGGATTTTTCCACGGTTCGCATTTCACTGTCTTGAACATCTTTCGTCTCGGTTTTATTATCACTTTCTAATCCCGCATATTATTTAAAAAATTAATTTTTAAGTTAAGATAAAACAAAAGTTTTATGTTTATATAGTCAGAACTATAGTTCCGTTTATTTACATAACATTAAATGTAACACAATTTCCATCGTAAAGTACGAGTCTATACCAACTATACTAAATTCATGAGTGAATTTAAGGGCCACAATGATTTATGTATATATGTGCTTGGCTCATTGCTATAGCGTGAAATGACGCCGCAGATCTTTTGAGCAAAAAAGGATTTTTCCCTATAACATGTTGACAAGAGCACTATAGAACTATATAGAGTAATGTGTCCTAATAGACCTATAGACAGCAGCCCCACTTCATATTCAATAATTATTAATATATCATGAATCAATAGATCTGGAATTCACCAAAATTCGAAGACTTGGAGTTTTGCAGTTAGAAATATTTTAATTCGGGTATAAAAATTGATAAACATTATAATTTGAATAGTTTAATTAGATATGAGCCTTTGGAGGTTTAATTTTAATAGGTGAATTTGAATGATAGGTATACCTTATGAATCAATCTTGAAGAGCGATTCATATGAAACGCACATCGAAAACAGCAGGAGATTAAAAGGCGTTTATTCTTATACAAATTATGCTAGTGAACGTTTTACTAATTTTGTTGTAAATTATGTCATGTATAGTTAGTAAGCTTATAGTATAAACTTTATTCGCGTATATACCGGGTGTTTTTTTTAAACTGAGACGATCAAATATCTCGAAAAATAGCCACTCTACGGAAAAAATGTCCATAATCAAAATTTAATCATACCGCGGGGGAAATACATTAGTGCAAAAAAAAAAGTCCCCCCACCCCCGCTTTGTAGGTGGGGCGGGGGTAAACTAAGATAGGAAGCCATATTTTTTATTGCAGATACGGATTCTACGACTAAAAGTACGTATGATTTGAATAAAATATTTTGTTCGGTTCATGATAGATGGCGTTGCAATACGCAATTCAATTTTTTCAATTTCTCCTTCTTAGAACACACGCATTCGATTCTGCAATACGTTTGAAATAAAAAACATCACGTTTTCATTGGAAATACTCGAAATTCGTCATCAAAACAATTTATTCAGTTTTGTAAATCTAAAATAAGTGTTCAAAATGATGGCCTGAATTTTGTATTTTTGAAATTTAATAATAAAACTTGAAATTAATTTTGAACACTTATTTAGATTTACAAAACTGAATAAATTGTTTTGATGACGAATTTCGAGTATTTCCAATGAAAACGTGATGTTTTTTTATTTCAAACGTATTGCAGAATCGAATGCGTGTGTTCTAAGAAGGAGAAATTGAAAAAATTGAATTTCGTCGATTGCAACGCCATCTATCATGAACCGAACAAAATATTTTATTCAAATCATACGTACTTTTAGTCGTAGAATCCGTATCTGCAATAAAAAATATGGCTTCCTATCTTAGTTTAAAAGTTACCCCCGCCCCACCTACAAAGCGGGTGTGGGGGGATTTTTTTTTTTGCACTAATGTATTTCCCCCGCGGTATGATTAAATTTTGATTATGGACATTTTTTCCGTAGAGTGGCTATTTTTCGAGATATTTGATCGTCTCAGTTTGAAAAAAACACCCGGTATATAAGAGAATGAAGTTTTTTCTAAAATTGTACAAATTTTTTTCATACAGTAAATGTTTTAGTGTCTATATTTTAAATTTTAAATAATTAATATATCAGTCCAATTCAGTCCAAATCACAATTAATTTATTAGAAAAATCATTTTTAATTATAATAAAGTTGAATATATATTCATTGAATATAAAAATATGTATATTCATTACATAAATTGATAATATAATAAAATTCAGTTTGCATATAACAATAAATAAATTAGTTGCTTGATAAAAAGTAAACAATAACTTTAGACATTGTATTTTATATGAATTTGGAAGCTCAGGAATTTTTGATGAAAATCTAGACCCGGGAATATTTATCTACCTTGAAAATTTGATATCCAAATATGATACAATGTCTCAAAATTATCAATTTTATATATAAATTTAGATGTTCAGGAATTTCGCAGGAAATGAGTCTGCAGAAAACACTAGAAGAAATGAAATCACAGACTAGTTTCAATAAAAGAGTAGAAGAAAACCTTGGTCAAGTGTATCAAAATATAAATTATATAAAATCGAATTATAAACAAAAGAAATGAATAAAACATTACGAATTGTAACCTGGAATGCAAATGGGCAAAACCCATTTCTCCAAAACTTCATTCTGTAAAATAAAAGGATATAATTGCTACTATGCACTACATCCTGAGAACAAAGCCAGAGGTGGATCAGCTATCCTCATAAAAGAGTATATAAAACATAACGAAGAACCAAAAGTTGAGAACCTTTCCATGCAAGTCACAACAATCAAAATACAATTAAGCAATATTAAAACATGCAGTATCTCAGCAATATATTGCCCTCCAAGATACAATCTCAAACAAGTAGATTATACTAATCTTCTGAAAACGCTAGGAAGTGTCTTTTTAGTTGGAGGTGACTATAATGCAAAAAATACATATTGGGGATCTCGGTTAACGACCGCTAAAGGAAAAGAACTGTTCGCAGCAGGCAAACAACTAAAATGCGAGTTTCACTCAGGCGGTACACCAACCTATTGGCCTACGGATACCAATAAGATTCCAGACCTTATATAGACTTCTTTATTACAAAAGGGATTTCAGATAATTATATCCATATAGAGAACAGTGAAAGTCTATCATCAGATCATTCACCAGTTATTATGATACTTAGCCAAACAATTATTTTGAAAGAGAGCAACCCGAAATTAACGAGCTTCAAACCCAATTGGGATCTCTTCCAAACACAGTTAACAGAAAGAATTAGTCTTTAGAACCCAATTCAGGGACCAGTCCAAATAGAAGACGAATTAGATAAGCTTATCCATAATATCCAATATGCTGCGTGGGAAAGCACTCCAAATAATAGGCAAGAAATGAAGCGCAATGCTAGCTATCCAGAGGAAGTGAGAGAACTTCTTAAAAATAAAAGAAAAGCACGGAAGAATTGGCAAAAACATCGAAATCCTGAAAATAAAAGAGTATTTAACCATTTGTGTAACAAATTAAAATACCTTATAAAAGACATTAAAAATCAATCAGTTAATAAATACCTCAGCACTCTAACTGGGCAAAAAGATACTGATTATTCGTTATGGAAAGCAACTAAGAATATTAAAAGACCTAAAATTCAGATTCCTCCAATTAAAAATAATGAAAATTGGGGTCGAAATGCTAAACAAAAAGCAGATTTGTTTGCAAACCACCTTGAAGAAACATTCCAACCTTATCCAAAACAAACGGAAGATGAAAATATTACACCAATAAATAAACAGGATGAAGTAAATATTACACCTGTAACATTGAAAGAACTAAAATGGGAAATCAAGAATAATCTGAATGCGTATAAGGCTCCGCAGGATATGATCTTATAACGGGTCAGATAATAAAACTGTTACCGGAGAAAGCGTTGAGGAAACTAGTGCATATAATCACTAGAAAGCAAACAAATATGCTCAACTATATTCCTTGATATAGCGCAAGCATTTGACAAAGTATGGCACCAGGGGCTAGAATTCAAACTTCATCGAGATCTTCCGGAGCAATTTTTTCAAATTTTAAAATCATACATATCAGAGAGGCACTTCCGAGTAAAGTATGAGAATGAGTACTCCCAACTAAAAAGAATAACAGCCGGAGTACCACAAGGGAGTGTTCTTGGGCCAATCCTATATCTCCTATATACTAGAGATATACCAATTACAGAAGAAACAATGGCGACGTTTGCCGATGACACGGCAATACTTGCAACAGCAAAGAACATCAATGACTCCACTAGTAAATTACAGAGGGCTACTAACCTGATATGTAATTGGACAAAGCAATAGCGAATTAAATTAAATGAAGCAAAATCAATCCAAGTGAACTTTACAAATCAAAAAGTTAACCATATACCAATAATGATAAACTCAATAGTAGTACCCTATGCAAACACTGCCAAATATCTTGGTATGATTTTAGATGCTAAGCTTAGATGGAAGGAACACATAAAAAAGAAGAGAGAAGAACTAAACATAAAATTTAGAAAAATGCATTGGCACCTAGGGAGACAATCTGAACTAGCGATCCATAGCAAACTGCTGTTATACAAACAAATTCTGAAGCCTGTATGGACATATGGTAGCCAACTCTGGGGATGTGCCAAGAAGACAAATATTAAAATCATACAAACAGTTCAAAATAAAATCCTACGATGTATTGTTAACGCACCATGGTACATTCGAAACGACAACCTCCATCGAGATCTCAAGATCGAGCTTGTCGCGGATGAAATTAAGCATCATGATACAAAACACCTACCACGTCTGCACCAGCATCAAAATCTGGACATACGCTGTATGCTGACTACATCTCCAACAAGAAGACTGCAAAGAACCAAACCACTGGACTTATCGCGACCAGGAGGTCAGTAGACTTACTGTGGCGAAAAATCTGAGGGAGGAGTTACACTAACTGGGGATAATCACTTGATTACGCCGACTATTCAAAATACTGTATTATGCAATGTAAATTACTAAATGGGTACAAGACTCAGTCGTAATATAAATAAACAAAATACAAAAAAAAGGAATTTCTTATGAAAAATCTAGCCCATGATGGCAGCTGAAATAATTATTTTATTTATGGCCATTTTATCAGAAAATACGATTGTGAAGCCTTATCAAATGGTAAACCGACCTATTGGCCAACTGATCCAAATAAAATACCCGATCTAATTGATTTCTTTATAGTGAAGAATATATCTGTAAATTATATACATATATATAGATGAAATGCTTGACTTAAGCTCTGATCACTCCCCAATACTTTTGACATTAAGTGAAAGGATCATTCAAAAAGAAAGCTATCCTAGTTTAGTAAATAAGCACACAAATTGGAAATACTTTAGACTGTCTTTAGAAAGAAAAATTAAAAAATTAACATAATGGTTCCGCTAAGGAGTGAGGAGCAATTAAAAACAGAAATTCACAAGTTCATATGTGACACACAGCAGTCAGCTTGGGAAAACACCCCTGAAAGGGGTTAAAAAGAAAATTAAGGGAAACAACTACCTTAGAGAAATTAGAGAGCTCTTGGCAGAAAAAAGAAGGGCCAGGAGAATATGGCAACAAACTAGATCCCCTCAAGATAAAACTAAGCTAAACAATCTGACTCAGCTACATAAAAAGGAAATCAAAGATTTGAAAGACGAATCTATCAGTAACTACCTCAGAAAAATATCTAATGGTACTAGTACTGATTATTCTCTCTGGAGAGCAACAAGAAGAATTAAAAGGCCCATAATGCAGATTTCTCCAATCAGAACAGAAGATAACAAATGGGCCAGAAATAACAAAGATAAAGTGCGAAGTTTTGCTGAATACCTGGAAAAAATATTTGAACCACATGAATTATGGGAAGCCGAAATAATAACTGGAGAGGTTGTACAGGAAAGTGAAGAAATCCTACGAACAACAAGAAGTCATGTATGAGATAAAATCAAATATGAATCCGAAAAAAGCGCCGGGTTAACACCTTATCACAGCCGAAGTTTTAAAAGAACTACCAAGGAAAGCTTTATTAAAACTCACTCATATTATAAATGCCACCTATCGATTGAAATATGTACCCAGCCTCTGGAAAATTGCAGAAGTAATTATGATTCCTAAACCTGGGAAACCACCAAACAAAACTGGATTTTACAGGCCAATATCGATATTACCATATGTCTAAACTCTTTGAGAAGTTATTAGTAAAAAGGCTAACTAAGATAATTGAGAGGAAAAACCTGATTCCAAATCAACAGTTCGGTTTTCGCAACCAACACTCAACATTAGATCAAGTACACAGAATAACTAATATTATTGAAAAAGGCTTATAGAGGAGAAAAAAGTCTGCTCAACGATATTCTTAGACGTTGCACAGGCCTTTGATAAAGTTTGGCACGAAGAACTTAACTATAAGTTAAGAACTGTACTACCAATGCAATTCACTACAATATTATATCAAATCATACTTGAAAGATAGATTCTTTAGAGTAAAATTAGACGATTCCTATTCTGAATTGAAAAAAAAATCAAGGCAGGAGTACCGCAGGGCAGTGTATTAGGTCCGGTCCTCAATTAACTCAGAATTTATAGTTAGCTATTACTCATATATATAACTGGACCAAAACATGGCGAATTAAACTTAACGAAACTAAATCAGTTCACATCAATTTTACAAACAAACGACTTGAACATATTCCGGTTACAATTAATCAAGAAATAATACCGTATGCCAACACGGCTAAGTATCTTGGCATGACACTAGATACAAAACTACGGTGGAAAGGACACGTCAAAAAGAAAAGTGAAGAACTAGGGGTTAGATATAGAAAGATGTATTGGCTGATAGGAAGGAGCTCCGCTCTATCAAAATACAACAAACTTCTATTATATTAACAATTATTAAAACCGGTTTGGACTTATGGTATCCAACTTTGGGGTTGTACCAAACAGAACAACGTAGAAATCATCCAAAGCTTTCAAAACAAAGTATTAAGGAACATCGTAAATGCACCATGGTATGTTAGAAACAGAAACCTCCATAGGGACCTTAAAGTGGACACTGTTTCACAGGGAATCCAAAAAAATGCTGAGACATAGGCAAAGGCTCGAACAACTTAGTTAACACTGAGGCAACCAAGCTGTTAAACAACACAGATATTGTACGCAGGCTCAAGCGAACTAAACCTTTTGAGCTGGTGTAATTGCTAGTCTAAACAGCGTAATGCTAATCTAAAATCCATAATAACGATGTGGTTTAATTCAATTTATATCAGACACTATGGAACACCAGTGGGAAGAAGCCATAGATTAATACAACATAGTAAATTAAGTTAGAAGAAAATTGCTCATTAGTCCAGGTGACTAGATTGTAATAATTGTTTATTTAACATATTAAATAAAAACCAAAAAAAAAAATTTTTTTTGGCCATTTTCTACATTTTTACAACATGCCACAGTTTATCTACCTTGGAGATTTGATATCCAAATTTGATAAAATGTCTCAAAATTATCAATTATATATGAATTTGAAAGTTCAGGAATTTCTTATGAAAAATCTAGCATGATGGGAGCTGGAATAATTTTTTATTTTAGGCCATACGTTTTAACATTTTTACAACATGCCACAGTTTATTTACCTTGAAAATTTGATATCCAAATATGTAAAAATATCTCAAAGTGATGAATTTTATATGAATTTGAAAGTTCAGGAATTTCTTATAAAGCTGGAATAAATATTTTATTTTAGGCTATACGTTTCTACATTTTTACAACACGCCAAAGTTATCTACCTAGGTGATTTGATATCCAAATATGATAAAATGTTTTAAAATGATGAATTTGGAAGTTTAGGAATTTCTTACGAAAAAACAGGAATTTATGTTATGAAAAAACTAGCCCAAGTTGGCAGCTGGAATAATTTGCTGTATTTGCTGTGTGAATACTTAACGTATTCGATCTAAGTCTACATACACCAAAAAAAAGCGTACAGATGGGGAATATGCTCAGAATGCTAATTTGGAGGAAATGTAAGGAAAAACTACTCGAAGCAAATCTTAATATACCGGCAGACATGCTCTGCAAAAAATCATTAAACCAAAAAAAATCTGATTTATTTCAATGGAATAGTTTGAATTTTGTTGATGAAATGACGAAGTAAGGGGAATGCTTTGATATATTCGAATTTCATTAGCAGCCTGTATTTGTATAGCCTGTAGCCTGTATACCCAATATTTGTTTTTCATCGCTAAACAAGAAAAAGTATTTCACTGGAAACGCTTTATTTATAGCATGCAACATTCTTTTAGCGCAAACCAGTGATTATTGCATTGAACAATACCGGGTTATGAATGCATTCAATGATAAATTTGAATATTCGATTTCAACTGACGATGAATTCCTACAGCTGTGCAGAGGAAAACAAATAATAATATATATTCCTATTCATAAAAATGGAAGCCGTTGGATAGTTATTATTATAAATGCCACCAAAAATACTATACAAACTTACGTTCCGTTAAATCCTAGTTTTGAAAACCGAGATCAAGTAAATAAAGCTGCCCTTTTTTATAATATTTGGAGCCATTCTGTGATGTTGAAAAAACCTATTTTAAAGGTGGGGTCAACTACAGCACACCACTATAAAAAGATGGTTATAATTGTGGAGCGTTAGTGACATATGCGGTAGGTATATAATCTCAAATAGAACACAAATGCCTTTAATAACATCTGAAATATGGGGGAATGTGATAAATTAAAATTGGAGATGCAACACCTATATCGACTACCAATATCAGACATCCAAGGTAGATAAACTGTGGGCTCTTCAAAATGTAAAAATGTATGAAATGTAGATTATTCATAAGAATTTTCTGAACTTCCGAATTCATAGAAAATTAATAATTTTGAGACATTTTATCATATTTGGATATTAAATCTCCAAGGTCGATAAACTGAGGCATGTTGTAAAAATGTAAAAACGCATGGGCTTTGGGTTGGTTGTTAGATGATGTTGGTCTAAATAAAAACGATGGCCTACACACTTTAATTTCCAATTTTATTTATTTTATAAATTTAATTTATTTATAAATCTATATTAATTTATTTATTTATTTACACATCAAATTATTTAATTTATTTATTTAAATTTAATTATCAAATTATTTTTATTTTAATTATGTTTTGCACATTTTTTATGATCTCTTTGATTTTGCACGGAAAAGATGTTGGAAGAGTACAAAATATGGAATGGCTGTTGCTTGTTTGTGATGTGTAAGTAATGGCTGACTTTTATGTTGTGTGCCAAAATATGTGTGGTTTTTTCGAGAGGAAACAAATGCGATGGCGGCGGTGAACATTGGAAGTGCAAGTTCGAATGATGTTAGTCGGATGGCGCGGCGTTTCGCTATAAATAATTATAGTTGTTCGTGCGGCTACACTGAACGTTTTTTACCTAAATTGATAAGTAACTCCAAAATTGGATAATTACCTTATTTTTCGATAAAATTAACATAAGCAGTGCAAAAATTAGATACGTAAAATTACCTATTGCAACGTTAATAAATCAAAATCTGACATGTAAAAAGTTTGGGAAAAATATCATTTTATGAATTGCAAAATTAACTTAGCTGGATTTTGTGCAAACCAAAATTATAATACCTGTAAAAAAAAAATTTGTTTCCCAGATTTTTTTTTCACATACTCTATATTCGCTAAATCCAAACTAAACATTTTTGAAAAAGATCTGTGCATCTGTGTGAGTGTGATTGAATTTTCTGTCAACGAAAACTTAAAATCAACTCCATATATGTTTAAAAGATTTTTTATTATATAATATCCTTATGTGTAGGTCTGATAGACTTCTGGTATAGAAACCTACTCAAGAAAACTCGAAACATAAATATGCATACAAAAAACATTTTAATTGGAATTTTATTTGTACAAGTATTCGTGGAGTATTATGTAGAAATGGATTAGAGGATAGAACGTTTTGTAAAAAACACCTGGACTTTAATGCTGGTTGATGGATCAAAATTTTAAATTATGGTTATGTCATGTGATATATCAAATGAAACGTATTTTTATAAATAATCTAGTGATGTAAATTTTTTTGGTCAAGTATTAAAATTATTAATTAAATATTAATTTCATAGTATTTTTATATTTTAACGAAATAATATAAGAGAACTATAAATTACATCCAGATAGTTTTTAAAAAATTTAATTATTCTCAATTCCTAGTTTTGATAGCTCTATAGTAAATACGCATTTGACGAAGAGTAATTGTTTCCTAAAAGTCCTAAGAAATTTACTGAGCAACGAAAAATTAATTTCTTTACATATATATATATGTATATATATATATATATATATATATATATATATATATATATATATATATATATATATACATATATATATATATATATATATATATATATATATATATATATATATATATATATATATATATATATATATATATATATATATATATATATATATATATATAAATAACAAAGGTGCCGAAAACAACAATATCGCGTCTTTTGAAAAACGAAAAGGAACTGTGCGATGAATGGATGTTACAGAAAGAAAAACAAGGAACGTCCAAGAAAAAACGGAAGGGCAAAGATCCAGACGTAGAAAAAGCGCTGGACCAATGGTTTTCTTTAGTTACTCAGCGAGGGATGAGTATCAGCGGTCCAATTCTTAAAGCGAAGGCAGAAGAAATAGCCAAAAAGTTGAACCACAATGATTGTTTGGCCAATGATTGTTGGTTGTCTCGTTGGAAAACGAGACACAATATTAAATTCAAAAAAATACACGGTGGAAAGAGCAGTACCGACAATACAAGTGCTGAAGAATGGAAAAATATTAAAGTTCCTATTTATTTAAGCACTTATAGCCCAGATAAAATCTACAATGCCGATGAAACTGGCTTCTATATTATGGCGCCACGCCAGATGGGTCGTTGTGTTATAAGCACATTGCATTGTCGGGCTTCAAAAAAGCAATGGACCATCTTACATGTGTTATGTTGTACAAATATGACTGGAAGTGATAAGAGAAAGCTATACTCATAATAGGAAAAAGTAGTAAGCCTCGTTGTTTTCAGGGTCTAAAAATCGAAAGTTTACCAGTAGAGTACCATGCTAACAAGAATGCGTGGATGATATCTGAATTCATTTTTTTTATTTTTCGAAGATGGCAGTTAACACCACCAGTAATGCTGCATAAGCACAACGTGCACATATAACATCAACGATCATATGTCATCAGCACAACGAGTATGCTGCATAAGCACAACGTGCATAGATAACATCAACGATAATATGTCATCAGCACAACGTGACTATCAAGACACGCGAAGAGCAAATATGCTGACTTGTGGTAAAACATATTGTAATTTAAGACTCCTTTCCAAGAATAAGAATTTTTATATTATTATTTTTGCAAATTAAGTATAATTTTTTAGATATAAAATCATGTAATTTTTAGAATAAGTTAGTTTTTAGTTTGGATTCAAGAAATAAAGTTGTTTTTTTATTCGAATTCCTTACGGACTCGTTAATTGGCGCCGAAACAGTCGAACCATCGGGAAAAGTACTAAGTGCAAGTTATAGCAAATATTATACTATAACTTCATTAAAATTGTAGCAAATTCTATACTACAATTAGTATAACAGTGCAGTGATCGCAAAACGTACCGCAGTAAGCCGTTTGTGAAAGTGAAAGCATACAGCTAAAAAGGAAATCTACGTTCCATCCAAAGCACGCCTGATTGGTATCTTCTAGTGCACACAGTCCCGCAGTGCACCCTCACCTCTACATGAAGATTGAAGTAATTTTCCTGTAAGTACACAAATCTAGTGGAAATTTAACACAAATCTAGTGGAAATTTTATACACAAATCTAGTGAAAATTTAAAACTAAAGTACGGCAAAATTTGGAAAGAAAAGAAAGTTATACCCATGGGAACATAACTATTTCTACCATTAAGCTAAACACACAAATCTATAGTGGAAATTTAATACACAAATCTAGTGAAAATTTAAAACTAAAGAACAGCAAAATTTGGAAAGAAAAGAAAGTTATACCCATGAGAACATAACTATTTCTACCATTAAACTAAACACACAAATCTAGTGTAAAATCTTTAATAAAAAGTGCAAGTAACAAAAAAAAATTTTTAATAACAATTGTTAAAATAAGTTTAACAATAATATAACATTTAAGAAACCTAAAAATCAAATAATAAAATAAGTTAAAAAACCATAAAATACACAAGTCAAGTGTAAAAGTGAAATAATACCACAGTGAAACAACGCAAGTTACAAATTACAATGGCAGATTTAGACATAATAAAAAAAACACTACAAGAGATCACTGGAGCTCTAAATGCCCAGATTGAACTAACCAAAAAAATAGAAAAAAGATTGGACAAACTGGAAAATCCTGTGATTTTAACGACAGCCCTTACAACGCTAGTCACCCCAAAAAATGAAGAAGATTTAAAACAAATAAGCCGCTTGCCCGATGCCGTTAAAGAACTACAAACATTCGACGGAAATCCCACCCAATATTTATCATGGGTACACAGCGTTGAAAACATATTAAGAGACTACGAAATACTGCGAAACAAACCAATATACAGGGCGATACTCCAACATATCCGCCAAAAAATTCGTGGAAATGCCGACTCAGCACTGATCTCCTATAATATTTTCAACGAAGAATGGGCATCAATAAAAAAATGTCTGTCACTACATTACGCCGATAAACGTGACCTTCGCACACTGGAACATCAGTTAAGTACGTTATCACAACAACATATGACAGTAGACGAATTCTATGCCAATGTCAACCACCAGTTCTCCTTATAGTCAACAAAATCAAGACAGAGGATTACACATTGGAAACAATTAATGTTTTGGTAGAAACGTATCGTAATCGCGCATTGGACGTGTTCATCCGTGGAGTAAATGGAGACCTGGCCAAAATGCTGATCATTCAGAAACCAGCTACATTACCCGAGGCATACGCATCCTGCCTAGAAATCCAAAACCTGAATTTCCGGAACATGGCCATTCACAAGAGAAACATCAACAATGTTGTAACTGCTCCGATAAACCAAATTTCGTATACTCATGCACTACCTAAAAACAACAACGCATTATCAATGCAGAGAAGAAACATGGCATATAACATCCAACATCAAAACTACAGTAGCCCTTTTGATAATCAAAACCCAAGCAACCTCCAACCACCAAAGCCGAACTACCCGAAGCCCCCAACACCGATGGAAATTGACCCATCAATACAAACACGACAGGTGAACTACATCAATCGCCCTACTCCTCAAAATAATATGATGACAAAAAGAGAACATTCTCATATCCATGAACAAAGGAAACAACAAAGAATTAACCATTTGGAGACTCAGCTGGAAGAGGACTACTATAACCAACTAGCTTATGATAACACGGAAAACGAAATATCCAGTGATGAGAAAGATATAGAAGATAACTCCGAGGTAAATTTTTATGACCAAAGGCTCTCTAGCGTACCATACCTAGAGTACCGGCTTAAAGACGGAAACACACTCAAATTCCTCATAGACACAGGAGCCAACAAGAACTTCGTAAAATCAGAATTAGCCGTTAATGCAAAACCAACCGAGAATCAATTCCAAATCAGATCAGCAGGAGGTGACATCAAAATCAGTCACAAAATTAGTGGACAATTTTTTAAAAGCATTGGCATCGATAACACCATCGATTTCTTCATCCTGCCAGGATTGAAATCATTCGACGGTATAATAGGAGATGACACTTTAAAGGAATTAGGAGCACTTATTGATCGAAAACACAATGAATTGATCATCACGCCCAACATACACATTCCATTAAAAGAAAAACCATCGTGCCAAGTAAACAATATAGAAATTCGGGATGGTCATCTTTCACCCGACACAAAAAAAATATTACACACAGTCATCTCGAAATTCACAACGCTCTTTGGACCCGTTAATAACATCAAAACCATCGATACTGAAGTATTCGCTGAAATCAAAACCACCAGTGAAGAACCGATTTATACCAAATCTTATCCATACCCATACAATATGAGACAAGAGGTGGACAAACCTTTCCTGTTAACCAAGACGCCACCATTACAAGAGAAAGCGGCATTCATAAAGCCCAAAACAAAAACCTATCACAATAGCTTCCCACTATTATCAAAATGCTCACTACAACCTTTCCCTCTCCTCTTTTCCAGTTCATGGCTCTGGCATTTTACTATGCCACTGAGCATCTACGAGTACAATACACCATTGATAACAATAAAACAAGGAAACGGGCGAATAATCCAAGGGAACTTCAAGCTGATTCATGTCATCAATTTGAAGGATTATGAGGAAACCATGGATCGAATAACACCCTCGATCACCCGCATTCACCAAGACAAGACCCTTCAACCACAACTGATTTATCAAGCGAAAGTAATAACACAGCTGATCTCAGAACTAAAAGGTCACTCAAGAGCACAAAGATCAATAAACTGGATCAGTAGCGCATGGAAGTGGATAGCAGGATCACCCGATGCTACTGATTGGGACCAGATAATGACTAGCCAAAATCAGATAATAAACAACAACAATCAACAGTACAGGATTAACAAATGTCTCACAAACACAACTCAACAATTGCTCGCGGAATACAACAAAATTATTGACCACTTACATGATGAATCGGAAGAAAAATTCCACCAAGTATTGTTCAATCGACTCACAATTCTCAAAGACGAAATATATGAGATAGTCCGAGCGGTCCAGTTAGCCAAAGGAAACATCGTCAACACCAATTTGTTGAGTAAAGGAGAAATTAGTCGTTTAATCATGGAAATTAAAACTCTACCGTATGCCAACGAGATAGAGGCAATGGAATATGCTGAACCGATGATGATCATGAAAGAATGCACTCTCCTATACGTTCTATCAATGCCAAAAACTAGCAGACAAGACTACAACCACATCATCATAAGATCAACCTCCAACTACAATAAACGTATATACACGGAATTCAATGAACTTTTTCTCAATCAGGATGAGATATTCGGAATTGTCAAAAAATACCACATATTAGGAGAAATGACTATCTGTGATCTAAGTGGATTAAAGAAAATATCAACGGATCATTGCACCTACCAACTGATAAAAGGATTAAATGCTAAATGCGAGTACCAATTCCACAACCAACAAATCATTGAAACCCTAAACGATCACACCATATTCCTAAGCAACTTCAACGGAAACATTTCGTATAACAACACAAGTCGACACTTAGAAGGAAGTTTTTTGGTGCAATATGCCAACGAAACGGTCGAAATCAACAATTCCACATTCATAAATAAGGAAGTAAAGACATTCCAAGTCTTACCAGCTGTATTACGCACGAACATCACGGAGACGGGCTTCAAAATAGATTCTGGATACTTACATAACCTATACCTAGAGAACATCGCGCAATTACAGGAGCTATTCGACGAACACAAGGAAGCGGCCGCCATTGATGGAATGATCATAGTCACTATTTGTGGCCTGATTGTAATTTTTTTGATACACAGGACGAGACTCGCTCATAGAAGGGGATTGCTGTTTTTCTCAAAGCCATCTGTCCAAGAGGAACTTCCCACTCATCAACCTGGAATTCAACCCATCCAGTTAAACTTTTGATCCACGGGACGTGGATTTTTAAGAAGGGAGGAGTTAACACCACCAGTAATGCTGCATAAGCACAACGTGCACATATAACATCAACGATCATATGTCATCAGCACAACGAGTATGCTGCATAAGCACAACGTGCATAGATAACATCAACGATAATATGTCATCAGCACAACGTGACTATCAAGACACGCGAAGAGCAAATATGCTGACTTGTGGTAAAACATATTGTAATTTAAGACTCCTTTCCAAGAATAAGAATTTTTATATTATTATTTTTGCAAATTAAGTATAATTTTTTAGATATAAAATCATGTAATTTTTAGAATAAGTTAGTTTTTAGTTTGGATTCAAGAAATAAAGTTGTTTTTTTATTCGAATTCCTTACGGACTCGTTAATTTGGCTTATGGCTTGTGATGTAGAATTACAACTTAAGCGATGAAAAATTTTACTGCTGGTCGATAGTTGTGCGGCACACCCTCATTTGGACAACTTAAAAAATATACATCTGGAATTTCTTCGCCCTAACACCACATCATTAGTGCAGCCAATCGACATGGGAATTATAAAGAATTTGAAGACAATCGAGGAAAATTGGTTAATTACATATTGGAATCCATCGATGAAAATGTACTTACATGTACATCAACAGGGAGGGAAATCAATAGCAAACTAAATATTGTACAGGCAATACAATTTGTAGCTGATAGTTGGCGAGCTATAAAAACCAACACAATACAAAATTGTTTTGGTGATTGCGGCCTTAAATCTGCGGAGATTCCAGAGCACAGCAACGAATTAAATGACACTTGTTATTGATACTGAATTACACACAGTTGCTATTGATATTGAATTTTCGAAAATTGACGATAATTTACCCTGTTATGATGATAATGAGGATTAGGAGGACGCAATTATCGAAAAAATTAATTCTAAACATCAAACATTAGAGGAATCCGACGACAGTGATGATGAAGACCCTGTGCCCGTACCAAACCGTGAAGCAAAACAATGTGTTGAGAGATTGCAGCGTTATTTTATGCAATATGAAAATGGCGGAAGTCCTATTTCATAGCATTGAATTTGTGCGCAGATATACGAATGGAAATTTTGAATGCACCGCCACAGACTCATAACTTTTGAACTTACATTCGTAACGAGTGGAAATTTTGAATGCACCTTAAGTCATTTAATCAACAGATAATTTAACATAAGGTAGTAAAGTATAAGGTAGTAAATATTAAAGGAAAATTATAGAAAAAATGAAATGTTCAATAGTTTTTTAACTACAGGGTGTTGCGAAATGTGTTTAGAATGATTTTAATAAAATTTGAGCGTCAAAAACCATCGCTGTAAGGAATCATTTTGTTTATAAAGGCATCGTATACGTTGCTTTCTTTGTAGAAACATGCGGAGCTATCAACAGGATAACCTTTGTTTGACAGGGTTGTCGGAATTAACCAAAGGGAACGACCCTTCAACTATACTGAAACTAATCTTGGGTGGGGATCAATAGCAAAGGTTAGATCAGATCTATTCGGCCATTATTTTACAATATATAGTATATTCAAGCAGGTACATTGCAAACGGTTTTTAGTCATTTTAAAACAAATAAAAGGAATATAATTTGAAAATAAAATTTATTTTTACGAGTATAATTGAAAAGTACACCGGACTTTTTAATTTATGAATTGTGAACACTTGAACCATTTTTGACAAAACATTACTATTAAAAGGGTTGAACTCCGCTGATAAATGATTTCAATATATGTATATATTTTCAGCGCCCAACCTTTTTTTTAAACAAGTACAAAATTGAAAAGATAATATTTCCAAACCAGATTAAAAAAAAATTAAAAGTACTTTTTTAGTAAATTATCTGTTAAATTTAAATTTGAAATTATTAAGTGATGTTTGCGAGATTCTGTATAACAAGTATATAAGACAATTTCAGAAGATGATTACAAACAGGAATGTACTGATTTTATATACATTCAATTAAAAATTAGCGGTATATGCGAACTAACCCATCCGCATAGCTGGTCGCAACAATTCTTCCCATTTGTCGCACCTCTTAGAAGTAAGATTACCATCGGTTACAAGTAGGCGCCATCGTTTATTGTGCCCAATAGATTCAAAATTGATGTTGGATTCAGAGACAGCAGTAAATGACAGTATATACAATCATAAGTTGACCAGGTGTGAGAATTGATAAACAGCCATGAGCTGATATCAGTGCGGTGTCATTCTTTGCAGGTAAATATAAGTGGTTTCGCATTACGCACAATGCAGATGATATTTTTCGGATTTTTACTGTATTTTGATATGATGATTCGTAAGCTCTTGTATATTTGAAGCTCTGTTAGCCATACAAAGGTTTTCTGGCTTGGTGGCGAATAGTTTAGCCAAGGGAGCACACTAGCTGAGTCTGTCCAATAGATGAAATCACTGATTGGAAAACTCACAAGAGCCCGAACTTGTACCAGTTCTATCTGAACGTATGCTGGAGGTATATTGGTAGTTTATGACATAAGAAACTAGTATGCAGAAGGATTGAATAATCGTGCAACTTTGAAAATTTCTTCGCGATGTTCCTGAGGTATATCAGCAATAATATCTGTAGAATTGGCACACCACTTTCTCAATTTTGAAACCTTCTACAAATGTTTCAATATCACATTAAACTTGACTAGAATTTGAATCGATATTTTAATTATAATTATATAGGATTTGGTTTAAGGAGGAGTTTAATTATTAAACAATTTTTCAAACTTAAACTTATTATTTAATTCCATTCGAATTCTATAATGAGTTAAATCTGAAAATTGATTTAGTCTGAAAATTAAATAGTATTATAAGCAGATAATTCTTTAAACAAATGTAACTTAACATTTGTCTAATGCGATCACGAAAGCAAAATTCAAATCAATTTTAAGTGTACGAAAGTAAAATTTTAGGTGTAAGTGACTTGAATATTATCACTAACTGAATGTATAAGATATGAGCTTCACCTTAAGTTGAGTAATATATGAGTGCATTGTCTTTATCAATTTTAAAACTAAAATAACATATACTATGTGTCACCTACATATATATATATATTTACTTATTAAATCAACCTTACAACATTAAGACATTCATTTCGTTCGAACCAAATCAAAATCCCCTGTAATCCCCATTATAATGATATAAAATGTATTTACGAGTATATACATATACATAATATGCACACATAGATAAATTCCAAAAACCAAATTTCCATTACAAAATTAAATTTTAATTAATACTTTACCTTGAAGTTCATATTGACTCCCCAAATTATTTGGTTTATGTCCCACACAACACAACGCATACATACATGTACAAATGATATGTATTAGGAATGCGACGCTTTATCAATCGTAAATCAAATCGGTAAAATTTCGTACTAAATGTATACATATATCACCGCCTTAAATAATATTATCAGAACTATAATCCACAATGTGTGTCAACTTTGATGATTAATTGAAATAGATTGTACATACCGCACAAGATGTCGACGCACTATATATAATATATAGGTAGTTACCAATAAGATAAGAAAAAATAGAGTTTTCCTAGAATCTTCACAATTTGGGCTCTTTTCATTTAATTACCTTTAATTAACACAAAGACACGTCATGCATTATACAATGTACAACGCGGATTCCCGTAGCTAATTATACGATATCTTTGTAAATTTCTTTGAAATTATATATATACATATAGTATGTATATAAATAAATTAAAGCCTTGCTGAAAATGTAGTGAAGCCAAGCAGACACGTGAACAACGTAATTTTATAATGAAATTCCAGTTAAGCACAGTTACACAATAAATTCTGAGAATTTTTTACGCTAATTCTAACAGACGACAACTAGTGTTGTGAATGAAATTTAAGTGCGTCTATACAGCCACTTTTATTTATTTTAAGAGCATAAATTTATACAAATAAAACCACTGTACTTACATTTACAATATGTATTCATATGAGCATGGATTGATAACATATGGGAAATGCAGTTCTAATTCTATATTTTACATCATTTTTTAAAATATTTTCGATACAAGGTTTGTAACTAAATTAATTACAAGCTTATAACATAATAATGCTCGTTAATTTTAACTGTGTATGCACGCGCGTTTGCACCATGGGCCTTTGTGGCATTGAGTGCGGAATCCTCGTGGGTTCCACCCAATTTTAATTTTTAATAATAATGCACGCGCGTAAAACAATTTAACCAAATAATTTCCAGCGGTGGCGCATTATTTTTAATAAAAACAAACTTTTTGTTAAACATTTTTATTGGAAATTCTCTCTGTATTGTTTAAATTACAAAACAAAAAATTAAATAATAATTTTTTAAATTAAATTAAAAAAATTTTTTTAATGCGAAAACTGAAAATACTGTGGCAAATGCTAACACCAAACTATTTCCTTTTTGTCCCATGGCTGAATTTTCATCAGGAATTTCAGTACCATTACCAGCGATTGAATTGCAACCATTTCCTGAGCATAATAAGCATCTATTTTGGGGACATGAATTTGGGGTAGATTGACAACCTCGGATAACATTTTCACCGTTCCGACGAATAAAACATCTATCGTCGCGTGAGAAAATGCGACAAACGGTAGGATTTGTATCTGGAGTTTGGCCACATGTTGTATTCAAATGGCCTTCACATTGGTGGCAGTGTAACCGGTTTGGGGGGAAAGCCTGTAAATAAAATACTTATATAGTATATATATAGTTATGTAAGAGCTTCGTTTGGCTAATTATACATACCATATTATTACATGGATTAATAAATGCGCTGATTTGGACACATCTTTCACAATCATTAATATCAACTGAGCAATTTGCATGTAAATCAGCGGTAAGAGTTACTGCACATCCACGTACCACATGTCCGTTTACGACGCGTGTAAAACAAGTATTATTATTATTGGTGCCGCATGCAGTGCCGGGCATATCACCAGGTGACGATAAACAATTTGTATCGGTCTCTGACGTGCAAACAACACATGTGTCTATATAAAATTACATAAATATGGATTATTATTTTTAAATATTATGTTATCTTATCGCACATTACATATAGGGTTTGTGAAAAGCCCTCAAATCGCCAGTTTATGTATAATTTTGGCAGATGTTCAAATGGAAAACGCTAATTCGACGTTGTTTTTTTTTTTGTAGAACTGTGCACATATATAACGGCTATTTGTTATCGCATTTTATCAATAATAATTATATACCGAAGATAAGACACATTTTACAAACCATTATGTCACATTCCGTGTTGAATATTATAGAAAAAATCTACTTATATAAATTGAACGTTTAACTTTATGAAATATGTATCAGAATCAATATATTTCACATCAAATAATTGTTCGTCCATTATATTTGCACGATCATGTATTTTAAGGCACTTTTCATTTTTTGGGCGTTACCCATATCCATTCTATAGATGCTTCATTGGCGTCGTAAAAATTATAAAACAATAATTAGGAACTAAATGTATATATTGCTTACCAATTTGGCATGAGATAGATCCTATTAGTGTTGCTAGTATAACCACTAAACATATTAATTTTGGATTCATTTTTGTATAATTTTTTGTTTTGTTTTAAATAATTACTTTCGAATATTACTTGTTTATCAGAATCACTTTTAATCGATCCAAAATTCAAATGACGACTGACAATTGAAAAATATGTATTTGGCCAAAAAAAAATTTATATAAAATTGTTGGGTGTAACATACATATATATATATACAAATATAGATCATATATATAGACGAATAATTTATTATCTAATCAATTCACATTGTGTACATAACTAACTAAAGTTGAGTGTTATTAGTAATATGAATTCTCATAACATTCGTTGTAAATATGTACAAAAAAATAGTTTTTTGTTAGTATATTACATCGAAATCGCACGTATATTTGCCTAGAAATACATAAGGAAATACATATTTACCTAGTTATTAGAAGAATAAATAATACATGTACATATACATACGTAGGCAAACTGTCAATATTTTAAAAGTGAACGCATTGTCATTTAGTTAATTCTATTGTATGAACTTGGTTTCGGCAAAAAAGTTGGAAATAGTTCATTCGAGCAAATTAAACAAGCCCAAAGTAAAAAATATGAAAGCCCGCTGGAATATACAAAAATATTGATAAAACATTAACGCACTTCAGTCGAAATGATTGAATTTTAAATTATCAGTTGAATAATCCTAGACGTAAGGTATACATGTAGGTTTTGCATTAATTTGTATAAGGTTTTGCTGCTTGTACATATACATATTTTATATATACTTATGTATATATATATATAGCCATGACAACTTCGTGGGTTCAAAATACGAGGAGTTCTGTGATAATTCGTTTTTGTCGGAAACCCGAACGTTGACATCTTTCAATTCGTGTATCTTAAGTATATCTTATCAGATTTTCACGTGTAGTAGCTCGTTGGAAAGTCAATTTTACATACAAATAAGCATATATTGAGAGGCATTTCAAATAAGCGTGTTAAACATTGGTGTTAATGTTCAATATATCCTTTGAATTTCAGTTTTACATATAGACTTTTGCTGAAAAATCGAACTACTCCCCGTTTTATTTTTATTCATCGTAAGGCACGTGGAAATAAAGGGTTTTCTTTAACGGGTTTCTAAAGGGTTTTCTTTAAAGGGTTTTACCTTCCTCTTTACAATGAATGTTTATTCCATTCTAAAGAGGAAGGTATATGCCATTAACATTTGAAAACGATATCAGCCAAATGGCCGCCACGGCTACGATTGCAGCACCATATCATTTTCATGAAATTTTGATCACATTTGCGGCTGTCCTCGATAACTTCACGAATATACTATCTTTAAGATCTTGAATCGATTGTGGAACATTGGCACAGACCTTATCTTTCACGTGAAAACCCCAAAGAAAAAAGGCTAAAGGTGGATTTCATGGAAACATTCATGGATTTTCTGAGCCCCAAATGCCACAATTCTGCTTATTAACGTAGGCTCCTAGGTGACAATGGACCTCATCACTGAAGACGATTTTTCGATGAGAATCCCGATCATTTTGATGCATTTGAAGGAACCAACCAGCGAAGATACGACGTTTATGATGATCGACCGACTTGAGTTCTTGTGGTAACTGAACTTTAAAAGCCTTAAGACCTAAGTCTTTATGCAAAATACGGTGTAATGTCGTTTGTGGAATGTCTAATTCCAACGATCGGCGAGGAATCGACAAACCTGGGTTTTCTTCATCACTACAGACTATAGCAGCAATATTCTCAGTTGTTCTTTAGCGACGCACACGGTTTCGATTCTTCACATCACTAACTTATCCCAACAGCTCAAATTTTCCCACCAGTTTCACTATTGCCGGCCGAGAAGGTGCTTCACGACGACCAAAAAGTGCTTTGATTTTGCGAACTGTGACTGTAAAATTTTCACCATTTTTGTAGTGAATTTTAATAATTTCAATGCATTGTTGAAGCGTGTATCGATTTTTACTAATGGCGTAGATTTTACTTATCAAATGTTAAAAGATGACAGCTGCCCAAATAGCAGACTATTCAAAATGAAACCTCTTATTGGAATACCCTTCACCTTTCCAACAAGTAATTTTACATGATGGAGACTGGACGCGTTCGAGTTTTATATAATAAAACGTCATGACAAGTTAGGGTGGAATTTAACATTTCAGCACAATTATTTCAACTGATGGCTTTTACTGAATCAATTTTTTTTGCTATAGTATGATCGTGCTACCCTTCTGTATTCTAAAAAAATTTGTACAAAATCTAAACGTTATGTTTGATTCATTTTTTGTAGCCAAATTGAAGTTGTTGCGCTGTCGTTATTTGATCGGCGTATGGTCGCTGAAGGCTGACTTTCGTCTCATTACGTTTGAAGGCACCTCCAATTCCGTCACAAGAACCTTTTCCATGAGATGTTACGAAGAAGTGCCAATCAGTATCAAAACCATGACTTACCTTGTTTTGAAACAGTTGGTAGAAGTTCATTTTGTATTTGTACTACCCGCCAGCTCCATCGGAAAATTCATTTATAAAATTCATTTTGTCCAAAAAATCAAAAGAATTTAATGATACTAATGGTATTGACGATGGTGAGGATGATAATTGAGGTGACAACTGTGATGTTTGCCCAGTGCTGAGTGCTGACATCAACAATGTCAACATTTTCATGGTCTTTCTACGGTTTTGGAAATCATTTCTTAATTTCAAGACGGCAGGTGTTACAAATTTTCAATGTACTCGGCACCAAGGCAATATTTAGACCTGCTACCATATCAACAATATATCGTGTTACTTGGCGAGTTTGTTTAAAACCGAATTTACTATGTCTGTTGTGTTTCTGATTATCAAACGAATTGCAACATGTGGTGAGCTTCTATTGGCCTTTGGAACTGCAGTGAGAGCTCTTTCCCGCAAATAAATATTTCCTTTACCTCAGTTGATTTGCTAGGAATGTGACAAAGCTTTTGGCTACCTTTGAAGCAGAATTCAAACTAGGGTACGATTTAGTCAATAGTTTACTGGACATCCGCAGTATAATAATGCCATCAAGTCCTGCCTACTTATATGGCTTAAAACTGTTTTGTTATTCATATTTGGATATTCTAAAGACTACTTTATAGCAATCCTAATCCGCAGCAGCTTTTGTTATTTTAGCATTTTTAAACAGTCTTTTACATTTCAAGCGGGTACCGAAACTTGTCCAAAGGCCAAAGAGCATGCGCCTAAAATAGCTTTGCTAAATGCATCGGATAGCTCATCTATACTAAGACATCAAGCGCATGTGTTGATACAGGTGTGCTTGGAATGGACACCGATAATAAGTTACGCAGAATGGTTCTAAAGGTATCCCAGTAGGTTTTCTTTCTGTTTCTGAAGATTGGTTTTATGGTAGGTTTTGTAACCAATTCATACTGAAGATAGCAAAAGCATGATGTCTCGGAAAGACATGTCTGTTTTTAAAAATGAATGTTGGCTTGCGTTTAATATTACATATATGTGAAGGTTAGTACTTAGAATTAAGCCAAGGAGTAATTCATCTCACCCATTTATGTTTGTACCCCAAATTGTATGTGGTGCATTTGCATCACTGCCTTTTCGTTTTGGGCATCCCTTAATGCGCTTCCTAACTTCCCGAGTGGTATGTTTTCCTAGTGATATGGTATAGGTATGCTGATATTAGCCAGAGATGTTGACCGTCCATCTCAACGCTAGCTACAACAGCGTTGCTGAAATTTTAGTAGATAAACTTTAGTAGTATATAAAGGTTAGTTAGTAAAGGTTAGTTAGTAGCGAGAATTAATGCAGGAAAGATCTTACCTTCTTTTTTGCACAATGCACTCCCATCAATTTGTATATTTAGGAGTCGATCGCCACTCTTATAGATTTTGTGCGTGATTGCCCCAAATGGTTGCAACGGTCTTCCAGCGACGCCTTGTACAGGAAAACGACAGCCAACCTACAATCAGCTTTCGCTTTCTCTAGCCTGACCACTTTCCAGTTGGAAGTAGCTCCAAATTGCTTATCTAAAGCATTTCCAGAATTTCCTTGGAATCACTAGGTTCCGCCGAGATCCAAGCTACCGCTCTAGGCCTACATGGAATATCTTCCCTGGTGACCACTTCCAGGCTGGTTTCGGGCCAGACCTCACCTAGGCTCTCGACCGTCTCTTTGTAGAGGAAACCGACCTCTGATCTGCACAGGCTGTCAACTTGACAAGTTGGAAGGCTCAAGCTTCCTTCATCCCAAAAAAAGAAGAGCGGCTCAAAATTAAATTGAGGAAAATGTTCTGGCTGTTTGGGAGAAATTCTGAACTGTCAACACGAAACAAATTGTTATTGTACCAGCAAGTAAGTAGCCAATATGAACTTACCAAATACAGTTATGGGGCTGTACGAGGAAAACAAATATCAAAATGATAGAAACCTTTCAAAAGAGGGTGCTACGTTGCATATAGTTCACAATCCGTGGGGTATAGGTTAGGTTAGGTTAGGTTAGAGTGGCTGCTACGGCACACCGGTGAGAGACCGGTGACGGCACATGATCTTACTTCCGTTTTACTCTTATTTGAACTAGTTAGAGCTGCTGATATAGCGTAATATATCTCGCACTTTACAGTTTTCAAGATCAAAGAGGCGGTCCATTATGAATCTACCCACATGTCTATGCTTTCTGCGTGCTAAAGCCGGACATGAGCATAGGAAGTGGACTAAAGTCTCTTCCTCCTCCTCAATCATACAGATTCTCCAGAAGTTTACACGTAGGGAGATTAGTGCATTGGAGCGTTTCAAGTCCAGTTTTGGCCAGATTTGTCGTGCTACACAAATGTGAGGGTGTTAGTCCATCTTCCAGACGCTGAGCATACTGCCTCTTTTTTAAGCGCTGTCTTGAGCGCAGTAATAGGCCTCCCCATACCAGAGTTGTACCATAGCAACCCGCTCCTCCAAGATTCTCTTGAAGGGCACATGGTTCGGAAATGTTTTTTCGAAGCATAATGTTGGTGTAACGGAGTCAAGATTCGCCAGTTCTTTCCTTGGCGATCTAATTATAGTCGAGTATCCTGTCTGAACACAATTCCACTGAGATACGGCTAATACTCGCGTGGCCGTATTCGCCGCCGTCTAATTACCAGTGAATAATTCAGTGTACCAGTTTCGGTTTCAGGCCCTATCTCTCTCCGATGGTGTTCCTGCATGAGTACATAGCTATATAGTAGCCTTGTTTACTCTTTCCACGATGTAAGGCTTTCAACTGAACTTACTGTCCAAGAAATCTTGTTATATCAGTAAAAGCCGTTTAAGGTTGGTGGGTCTACTACCGGGATTTTATATTTCCTGGTAAAGAGCGCCACCTCAGTTTATGTACGGGCTGTATGCCAGTCCACATCTGATGGCCTATCTAGTAATGAATAGGAGAGCATTTTGGATTACCTCCTTAACCATGCCTATATATTTTCCAGGGACAGCTATCGCTACGTCATCTGCATAAGCCATCACTCCAATCCCCTCACTCTAAAGTTTTAACAGCAACCCATTGATTGGTGTGTTCTATTTGTTAGAGAAGAGGGGACAGAACACCCCTCTGCAGGGTTCCCTTAACCACCCGCCTCCTAATGGTGGCCTTCCCCAGCTCCGAGTTAACTATCCTTCTGCCCAGCATATAATTGATAAACTCGGTAGTTCATCCAAGAAGTGACAATCCCTCCAGAATTGCCTTCGTCTTTACATTGTTAAAGGCACCTTCAATATGGAATATGGAAAGCTATCATACATACGCCAGCAATATTGAGTATATATTGATTTCTCAATCGTATACTGATTTCAATGTCTATACTGATTTCCCTTTACAGTACGCATGTTGAGACTGTGGCCAGTCACTAGGCTTTAATTATAATCGTATATGAACATCTATCAGCCTTTCCAAGGTTTTCTCAGAAAAGATGACATTGTTTTAAAGTCTTAAGTCCTTTGAGTAGCCATATGTGGTGCTTTCCCCGCTTTCGGAATAAAGATCGCCCCGACCTCCATTCACCTCTTCAAAATACAGACCAATTTTAAACGCCATTTGAAGATTACTTCTAGCCAGGGGACAATAATCGACGAGTTGTTTTGAACTTATCCACTGGTATGGTTCAGTTCGGACCAGCCGATTTATAATCCTTTTGAAACCTTTAAGTGCCCATAGGATTCGATTATTGGTTACGATGTTTCTATGCGCAATGATTGTGCTTGCTGAGTACTATAAGTCTATGTCGCTCGTCAAGGCTTCCTGGAAAGTGGGTTTCGATGAGAAATTTCAAAAGTGGAAGCATTCCAGGAACCATCCGGTTTAATTAGATAAATGGGGCTGGTTGGATTCATATAGCAAGTATCTTCCTAAGGCTAGAGGTCTCGGCGGCTTCCTCCATTTTATCACAGAAAAGATTACGCTCAAAACCTCCTGGTTTTCGTCTAATATTACAATCTAAAAGGTTATTTAATAAGTACTCAAAAAAACCACTCACTCTTTTCGTTGATGTCTGTGCTACCCCAGATTGAGTGATGCGCATTGGCATCACATCCAAGTATCACTCCGATCTTCCTTTTTCTGCTTTGAGAACCAGATCCCTCGGGTTTATCCGGCGGAACCCCTTTATCCCGATCCGTTTAGGCTGAGACCGCACCCAGATCTGACTGCCGCTAATCTCAAGACTGACAGCAGTTATGTCACCATTGCTGTATTGAGAGAGTAGCCAAATATTTAAATTATTTTTTTTACCTTACTAAAAATGTCAAATTTATGAAAGTAAAATTACTTAATGAATTATATCATAAAAAACTTTATTGACCTGCACAACAACAAATCTATAATTAAACACAGATGACCCTTGACCGCATCAATAACTAGTTATCTTTATTGAAAATGTACTAATAACTGTATTTATTGTTATATCATTTAGTTAATAAACGTTAATTATTTTTATAATATTTGAAAAATTTAAAATAACCAAACACGGTTATTGACACATTTACTGATCTGATTTACTGACCTACTCGTTTATATGGTTACCTTAAAAATAGTTATATTTATAACTAACTCAATAAAATAGAGATAATAGTATAATTATAGAAATTGAATTTGATTTATTTAAATTTATTCCAGAATAAAAAACCTTATATACAAAAATTATCATTATTATAATACCGAATTAATAATGCCGTCTGTTGCGGCGATAATCGTAATCATCATCGTCAACAATAACTGACAGCTTTCGAATTGTATCACGTGCTTTTTTCGTCAAAAACGTGTCCACATGTCCGACTATCGTAACAAACTGCATCAATTTCTGTAATGAATCATTTATTCGTTTCGACTTTTCCATACTCGTCTCATTATCTGCCTTCTCGGCTAAATTCAGCTTATTCACCGTGCTATCAATATCCCGTTTCATTGTACCCGATTTAAACGTATTCTTTCCAATATTATTCAAAAAATTATTTAATTTGCGTAGATTTGTGTTTGAATCGTCTTTACTGAAATTTTGATCATCCACCAAAATAAAATTATCATCACCGATCGACGAAGCACTTCCGCTTTCTTCATCATCAATGTGATTTAAAAATTTCGATTCAAACTCGTGCAGCTCCGGTATATGATTGTTTGTGTTTAAATTTATTTCATTTTGGCAAATTGGCGAATCTGTTCCACATCTGCAATTTTCATCATTTCCAATGTCAGATTTCCTTTTTGAGCCGAAATTATTGTTCGAATCCGAATTGAATGATAGGTCTATGAGTTTTGGTTTATTTTTGGCAAATAAATCAAATTTTGGATTTTGCATTGACGGTTTGGTCAATTTTGGTGCAAACGTGATTGGTTTTGCTATAGCCATTTTGGGAAAAATTTCGTTCAGACTTTTGATTTCTGGTAAATCGAGAATTTTCTTTTTCAGTTGATTCTTGACTTCAAATGTTGGAATTGGTTTGACTGCAATAAAATATAGGTATTCGTAATAGATACAATATTGCGTTTAGCTCGAAATCACATTACTATACTCACTTTCATTATCAATTTTCATTATGGGCGCCTCCATACGATTATTCAAGATTCTAGGATACTTGAATTTACTAGAATCTAAGAAAGAGGCCTCACTTTTGTGTACCGAAAAAATCTGTAAGAGATAAATATATGTATATATTGCGGTATATAGATTAAATTAGATTAACATAAAAAAGTTAATAAATCGTAAATTTTGAATTTAAATGCTAACCATTAAAAATAACATACAAATAATTATTAGAAATATTGTAAAAAATATAAGAGCATTACATAAAATGAAATTATTTTTAATAAATGAATAAAATTTCACTTTTACACTACTATTTAATTCCATAATGCATCACTAAATAATTATACTAACCATTATTACAATCACAATTTCTACTATCGACTGCATATTAAAATTAAATATTTTTCACTCAACTATTACGTTCGTACTAACATTTATTGCTAATTAGAAAATTTAAACTATACGATAAATTATGAAAAATTATTTATGATGATTATGCAATAAATAAATATTGTTATGCAAATTATAATTTAGGTGACCATTGAAATGTAGGTTAGTGATGAATTGGAACATAATATCAATAATTAGGTTCAATATACAGTATATAGATAGAGATACGTACTATATTGACGTCAACAAAATAATATTACTTATTAAAGTTATTACTATTGATTCTATATATATGATAAACCTGAACACATAATTTTAAAATATTTCCTGTGACAATACAAAAATATATATTATTAATTTCAAGTTTTAAATTCGACAAATTGCATTCATGTTTTATTTTAAACCATAAACAAAAATGTCTCACAATTTCCTTCTTCTGAATATGTATACATAGTAAGTATATATGAGCAAACATAAATATAAATAAATAAATACATACGTATATATGTATATATATATAATATGTACATATTATTATTTTTAAAAATAAAACTTTTGATGACAACTTAAATTCATTTCATTTCCGTTTGATTGTAAATCAATCAGCATCACATCGTGTACCATATAAGAAAAGAAATGGTAATATAATTTTCATTCTCGCGCTGTATGAGCACTATATGTGTTTGTGTACTGAACATAAAAAAACACTTTCTTTGAAAGGAAAATAAGTTAAGTTTTCTTTTATGTCAACAATGACGGTATTAAATTTTGTAGATGAATAATCACTTTTAAGCTGTATATGTATGTTAATAATTAAAAAATTATATTTATTAGTTTTGATTAAAGGAGCCTGCGATGGCGTGTGAAAAATTTTGATTAATTTCAGAAAAAAATAAAAGGATATATCGAATTCTTTTAATATTTTAAAACTTATACGATGACGACGTTAAATTTAATTGATAATATAAATTTAAATTCCAATAATTTCGACATAGCGTGGTATTATTTACATAATTAAAAAGAATTCTATCAAATAATGGAGATACACTCATGGAATACTGAGTCACAAATCAGCTATATACTCATAGGCGGCAGTAAGTTCCAACGCAAAAACAAACACAAAATTATTTACAGACAGGCTTGATGGCGGAACCGAGAACCAAATCTTAACGTTTTCGTTTACTCTCTGGCTTTGTATGTTATGATTAGCAGTTGACGATTTTGGCTCACTAGTTTTTTTTATAGATTTTACATTTATTGATGTACCTGGTTTGCGTGATTTATCTCTCATTTTTTGTAGTTCTACTGCAACTTCACATCCTCTGTTGGCTGGATGCTGGCCATTACAGTTGATACACTTCGATGTTGTATCTTGGGGGACTGTGCAGTCATTTCCTGCGTGTTTTCCTGCACATTTAACACATCTTGCTTCACGGTGGCAATACTTTTCTGTATGATTATAATCTTGGCACTTTTTACACTGAGGTATTAGTCGAGTGACCTTTCTCGGTGTTTCTAGTTTAACTCTAAGGTTGAGGATAGCCTTAATATTATAAATATTTTTTTCTTGGTTGTCGAAGGTTAGCAAGAAAAGTGGGAGACCTCTTCTCATGATTTCAACATTTCCGTCCCTGTTTTCTCTTCTCTCTTTTCTGATGATGTTGACTGCATCGATTATTTTCAGGCCTTTGTTTTGCAGGTCGTCAATAATTTCATCTTTTGAGCAAGTTGGATGGAGACCTCTTGCCATTACTTTAATTGATCGATCATTTTTGTCCTCGTAGGTATACCACTGGTGACCATCAGCATTTAGTTTGTTAGCTAGAGCGTTATAATCTTCAGGCTCTGTTGTATTTATTTTCCAAATATTATTGCTGAGCGATATTACTTTGTAGTCATTTTGTACTACTTCTTTCATCAGTTTCTGAATACTACCGTGGTTTGTTATTCCTAGAATATTGATCGGAGGTGGTACCTGTTTTTTCTTTTCTGTCTCATGCACTTTTGATCCAGAAAATGCTTTGCCAGTTTTAATGTGGGTTTGCATTGGCTCAACTTCTGGTGATGATTCAGCTTTCCTCTTGCTTGGGTTGGTTTCTTTTCTAGGTTTCTTATTTGCCCTCTTGGATTTCTGTAGTCTCCAATTTGTTTCTTTTTCAAGCTCATCTTCATCAGTTTGATATTCGGCTTGATCTGCGAGTACTTGAAATTGGTTGTTAATTATTGCTAAGTTTCCTTCGTTGTTATTTTTATTTACGGTTTCCTTTAGCATAAGGTTTTCTTTATTTAGCACGGCAACTTCATTGTTCAGCTGCGCGATTAATTTCTCCATTTGCTCAAATTTATTTATTAATTCCGCGTTATTTATTATAACTGCTTGTGCACTGGGCGTGGCTTCGTCAGTTGGCTTGGAATTTTTATGCTTGATGGAAGAGGTATTTTCCTCCTCATTTTTTAGTTCTCACAGCAGTGTGGTGTTCCCTGGCGGTGGGGTTTATGGTGGTGTTCTTTGGAGTGCCGTCCTTCTTCCACCAAAGGGCCATTCATGTATCGCTTGTTCCTTGTTTCCAATAGTACTAAGAAAAGGATCAGCCTGGTTGCATACCAACCCTTTCCTTTGCAATGTCGTGTTGCTCCCTCCAGAATCCGTGGAGCAGCCCGATAAATCGGGGTGGGATTTAGAATCTAAGTTCTGGCCCACCTAGAGTATGTTTTTGGTTATACCCGACATTTCATCTTTTTGTTAACTATCTGCTATACTGTTACCTTCGATCTACAGTACATTGCCCAGCGTACGCCACGAGGAGGCTGTCAACTAGCACCCCTCTTCAATCTTTAAAATACACGGCTTGGAATGTCATCGCATTAAATGTTGCACTATGCAGTTCAGTTAAGTTTCAAACGATATTAATGTTGGTACATTTTTGGTTCAACTCCAAATTTCCAAAGTTTCTTAATTCAATTGGAAAGTATAACAGATTTGCATAACATCAAATATATATATATATATATATGTATATATATATATATATATATATATATATATATATATATATATATATATATATATATATATTTATATATATGTAATATATATATATATATATATATATATATATATATATATATATATATATATATATATATATATATACTTTGGATTCGTGGACCAAGGTTCGAGGCGCATTAGCGACGGTATTTATTTTAATTTAATTTCTTCTGTATTCAAATTAGTTCAACACACAGCTTCTGTTAAACATTTTCATATTTTCCAAGTAGTGACATGTATACAAGATAGGTATCCAGTAGAGTCCATTACCTTTGCTAAAATTTTCAATATTTTCTATTCAAATGACAGATATAAAAGATTATATAGCATGAAATATATATGCGGCGGTGGTGCAGTAAGCAAAGTCAAAGTAACCAAAGAGAATTTGGATTTATGGATCTCAGTTCGATTCTTGATAGAGCCAAACATTTTTTGATTTAATTTCTCCTGTCAAATTGGTGATGCGGTCAAATAAAATAACACAAATCCAACTCAGCATCTGTTCAAAACTTCAATATTCTCCATGTAAAAGTGGCAAGTATAAAAGGTGGGTATGGGTATAATAGAGCGGTAATGAAATTGAACGGCGATGGTCAAATAAGCAGAGTCCATTGCCGTTGCTAAATTTTTTTTATTCAAATGGCAACTATAAACGATAGAAATATCAGCATTTATATGAACAGCGGTGGCTCGCTGGTAAAAGAAGCTGTCTGATTGGGTCATAATCGTGACTAAACTAGTTCAAGCCTCAATATATATTTTTTATTTAATTGCAAATTGGTCATTTTTAAATCAAAAAACGACTTTTTTTTTAATTTAATGAGAAATGTGTGCATGCCCGCTAAAATTGTTTACCCTTATAATCTAGGTTCGAATACTGCACAACACACATTCACGATTCCAAATCCTATGACACCGCTTTTACTTTACCACCTCACCATTTCCATATATAGATTTGTCGCTATACTTCATCCTTTATATTTGTCAATTGAAGGGAGAAATTAAATTAAACATTATTTAATTTCAAACCGAGGCTTGAACTTAAGTTCACAATTCCAAATGCAACGACTCTGCTTACTGAACCACCCACGTGCATAAAATTGGTGCTATACAAATCTTTTATATGCTTGCCAATTCAATTGAGAAAATTGAAAATTTTAGCAACAGGAATGGACTATGCTTATTTGACCCTTTGACCATTACCATATATTTTCATTACGGTCATACACAAGATATGGCTCTTATACTCGCAGAAATTGAATGTAGATTTCAACAGAAGCTGTGTTGAACCAATTTTACAGAAGAAATTAAATTAAAAAAGTATTGGTGCTGACAAGTTTTGAACTCGGGTCCACGATTTCAAGAGCATTGACTCTTCTTACTCGACCATCAGCGTATTAAAAGATGATGCTAAACTAGAAGATAGAAATCTTTACATGGCACAACTGAAATCTTTACAAAAAGGTTATAACCTTCATTAAAAATAATCCGGGGAAATTTAACTATGACCGTGCCATACAATTTAACACTCCTGTAATACGAATTCGAGTTCAGGAAGGCTATAAGTGCTACCGAGTTATTAAAAAGTCAAATCGTCGAGATAACCAAACTTAAAAATATGTGCCAGACTGATGACAAAATTTGGATGACGAAATGTATACATGAAATTGGTTTTGAAACACTTAAAGTTAGATACATTTCCAAAAAAAATGTATGATTTGACCAGCAATTTGCAGTTGTGGAGCCAGGTTTTTGTCACATTTTTCATAAACGACGTATTTTGCCGCTAATACTACAACACGATTCAGCAGTAAAGTTTTGGCCATATAGCTGGATCACACGACTTTAATTCCAACAGAAGCAATAAATCTGCACGAGATTAATCAAATCAAAGTTATCTCAAAGTCCACAGGTTTTCGATGTATCGAAAAATGTTGGGGTATAGTGGAAAGAGTCATACCGGCAGTTATGCCAGAAATATGGAGCATCATGTGCGTGATTTTATCCGTAATAACGAAATCTATAGAGGTGATTTGTGCAAAAATTAAAAAAATTCAAAAAATTAAATTTAATCGTATGGAAACTTTATTATCATTCGAAAGAACATTTCTTGCCATTTATTTTTTAAAGATTACTTCTCTCAAATGATGGCAGTCCTTTCTCAAAGTCCAATTTTGTATGGCGCATTCGAGAATATCGAATGGTATTTGGCGAATGACACGAGTATAATGTTGGATTCCAATGCCTCAAATCTAGCTGGTTTATTCACATAGATTTTGGAGTTTGCGTAGCTCCAAAGAAAGTAGTCTGGAGGTATCACACGATATAAATAGCCAATTCAACGATCCAAATCCTGAAATTAATTGCTCGCCAACATAATTATTCAATTTGTACATTGCATCACGCGCTATATGGCAAATAGCGCCGTCTTCTTGGAAACAAATGTCGTCGAGGTCGGGCTTCAATTTCAGGCAGCAAATATTCCGTTATCATGCACAGGTACGTCCCGGCCGTCCTCTTTTTTGAAGAAATATGGACGAACGATTTCACAGGCGCATAAACCACACCAAACCGTTTATTTAGTCGCGTATCATCCAATACTGTAAACTGGGATTCAAACTTTTCGATGGTATTCCAAATAGTGGTCTCGATTATGTTAACCGTAACTTGGTCTAAGCGCACGAAACACATTCCTCACAAAACGCTGATTTTCGTAATATAGCTGAACAATTTGTAGACGCTATGCCCGGCTCAGTTTTTCCATGATGAAATGGCAAACAATACTGAATAAATAAAAACAAGATAACAGTTTGAAACTATTCATGCGTCATTTGTCAAAAAGAAACAAATGAAAAAATCACTTCCAAATAAACGTTTTTTCAAAATAAACCCGCGAACTGGCGCATTCGATTTCAAATCGCTAAAATATCGTAGGTTGTTGACATTATTTTAACTGTCGACGTTGACAAAAAACAGTGCCAAGTAATCTACGTTATATTTAACGTGTCGACAACCGCGTAAATTACGTGGCGTAATCTACCTCGCCCATCACTGGCTCCAACCCAATCTGCGCAACACTATCGATCAACAATGAGAACAAAGAGAACAACCCTATACGATAAAACTAACTACTCGAAAACTATGAATTAGAGATGGTGTATACATGGAACAAAAAATTAGGAGTGCGGTTAACTAGAGTGCAATTGTTCTACCAAAATATACGGCGAAAATATGAAATCACAGCTCGATAAACTATGAAAATACAAGGAAGACATTTTCAAGACTGCTGAAGAAGCAGTAGCAAATAGAAACATACACATACTTTGTGAAAGTGTAAAAAGGGTTACTGGACATTTGTACAAACATAGCACGTCATAAGTAAAAAGGGTTACTGGACATATATACAAACATAACCACAGACGAACAACATTTTCTTAGATGGCAAGAATTAACCGAAGACAACTGTGTATGTATATAGCGCGAATAGGGATCCAGATGACATCTATAACGAAACAATTTACAACCAACTACCACCAATCATTTAGAAGTTCCAAAAAAGAACAATAAAGCCGCTGAAATTTGTAATATACCAGGTTAATTACTCAATAACAACGCATTTATAACTATAATAGCAGAAATCATCACCACTGTTAGATGAAATATGGAATAATGGTAGAATTCTAAGACGACCGAAGTAAATGCAAAAACTAGCGAGAGCATTTCGAAACTTAAAATACCGAAAATGAAGAAAAAATCATAATACATACAGAAAATTTAATTTTCTGAATTACCTCGAAATTCAAAATGTTGAAAAAGTAAATGAATATTGAATCATAGAATACCGACACAAGACAATAAATTTTTAAAGTATTCAACAGTAATAAAATCGTTCAATTTTAAGCATAATTTTATGCATTACTTTATTAAAACATGATTTAGTGGTTAGGTAAAATTTGGTGTTCTAAAAAATATTTAGCTAAACTATATTGACGATTGGAGCATCGTTGATTCGATCTAGTGGCAAAATAGGAATAGTTACCTTTTAATAATTTTATTATTTAAAAGCTTAAGTGATTGCAAATTTTGTATCATATTCGTGTCTATTTTTACAGCTTCAATAGTTTAGAAGCGAGTTGTTTCAGCGAGAATTTCCTTTATCTTGTTCTAAATTGACCAAAGCAAAATACCTAGCCTATTAATGCGAAAAATTCTTCAAAGTTAATCATATTTATGAAACTCGCAAAAAAATACTCAACCGCGCTGGTTAAAAACAGCTGAATTTTATATTTTTAGGAGTTTTCAATATTTTTCGAAATTTCGTATTTCGGTATTTTATGTTTCGAGATTTCAAGATTCAATATTCGGAATTTTCGACATTTCGTTGTTCGGAATTATTTTCTTCAGTACTTTTTTCGGTACTTTTACTTTTGAAATTATGTGTTTCGATATAACCATACCAACCCACATGCAAAGGAGATCACTCTATTTCACAAATTTTTTATACACAAATCCAACATTTTTAACGTGGCCAAAAAAGGAAACATTTCACAATGTCAATATATATTTAATCTACATCGTAATATAACAAAAAAAGCCAAAAAACAATTCTTATTAAAACCCAGAAACTGAAAAATAAATTTGACCAATAACATACTAGATAATTTAGAACATATTTTAGAGGGAAATTAACTATGGATTGGTAAATCGAATATTTGGTTCAATTTCTAGCTGCTAGATTCCTTGAGTAATGATATTACAACCTTTTAATAACCACAATTATAATTTGTATTTAATTTGTTTCTATGTAATTTACTTTTTACTTATGAAAAGTTTATAAAATATAACTTTATAAGCTGTTTACTTATGAACATAGAAACCTATGTTCATAAGTAAACAGTTTTATAGACGGAGATTATTCTTATATGCGAATAACTTAATTATAAATGCTGAGTTCACTTTCTGTGGATTCATCAAAATTTTAATACAATACATTTAATACTCTGTCCATCTCATTGTCCTTATTACCAGTGAGTCAGTGACGTGCGAGACATCAATGAACAAATTCCAGACAGCAATCGTTCTTGTAGCTTCCCTAATCGTGGTAGTAGTAGGCTTCGCTAAAGCACCCGAAGCAAGCAAATTTGTTACTGTTCCATGTGTTAAATTCCGCAATTCTGGAAAGCAAATCCAACACTCTAGTTCTGCTGCTTGGAAGCAGTTTACAACTAATTGTATTACAGCTACTGTAAAAAATAAAATCCTCACACAAAACTTAACATTGAAAAATGGAGTACTCGAATGAGCATTTTACAGAGTTTCCGGAAGCCGTTTAAGGAAATTATTTATACAATAAATAAATGTAGATAATCAAACGCCGGTTACCGGTACAAGATCGGGTTATCAATAAGCCGAAATCTAATGTCGGCAGGAGTTAATAAAATTTTTATGACATCTAATATTTGAAACAGGTACGAGACCCGTACCCGATACAGTTACTGCGGCTTTACCGAGTTAACTGTTAGTTAACTATTTATGAAAATTGGAGCTGCCACTTTCGAATACCGTAAAATATTACCACAGATTAGCTATGGCAGTCAGTCCAAATTTTCGCTATTTGGAGAAACATAGATTTACTTTTTAAGTTTATAGCATATTCGGAAATGGTTACGGTACGACGATTATTTTCCCGAAGAGCTGTTCAACACCACCATCAAACTCAACAACCAAAACGACATCAACGCGGTGGGACAACTTTTAATTCGAACCTCTTGCTCATTTTTTTAAACTTCTCTTCTTCTAAAGAGACCCAAGTTGTATTGAACCGCAGTAAAACTAATTTAAAATATGCGAAATTAATTAATTAAATTTTTCCCCTTAAATTTAATAAATGTAATTAAACAAGATATTAACAACAGTTAATACAATTCGTCATATTTTAACTCTTATCTCATTTTATTTTCAGACAAGTTTTACATTATTTCTCAGTACTAGTCCCATAAAATTTAAAATGCACACCTGGAATAGAAAAAAAATACGAGAAGCATTCGGAATAAGAAACCAAAAGTCACTAAATTTTGAAGTGAATATAGGAGCAATTTGACGTTTATGATTTATTTTTAGAATACAAAACAAACAGATCCGTGAGAAATTTTACCAAAGTACGCTTTTCGTATTGAAAAAAATTACTGATTATGTATAAAATTACGTATAATTATTTATTATTTCCTCCATAGTCAATTGAAGATTGTAACAGTAGAGAAAGCGCCTCTCGTGGAAAAAATAAAAACAAAATATACAAGCATGACTATTGTGATTTGTGTGGTATTGACTATGGAGGAAATAATAAATACTTATACTTTGGCAAAATTTCTCACTGATCTGTTCTGTTCTAATAAACGTATGCATATTCGCTTCAAAAATTTTCCGCTACGTCCAATCGTGATAATTCATTCGTCAATAGGTCAGTGTTATAGATCGTTTAAAACCAGCATTTTTTAATTCAATAGACCGAATCTAAAGCAATTCAGTCGTCGAACCCTATAGGCGATTCCTATCAATTGTAGATAGCATTGTTGTCTATGAGGATGACAATGTAAAATGTTTTAACAGTTTTGATGGACGGTTGTCATAGTAGAGGAAACTCCACTCGTGGAAAAAATAAAAACATCATATACACGCATATTGACTTTTGCGATTTGTGTAGTTTTGACGTAAACGTTTTTGTAAATGTAAGTAAGCACCTCTCGTGGAAAAAATAAAAACAAAATATACAAGCATAATGACTTTTGTGTCTTGTGTGGTATTGAGTTTGGAGGAAATAATAAATAGTTATACACTATTTGATTCATAGTCATTTTGTTAAAATTACTTACTGGTATGTTTATTCTGTATTCGAAAAATAAATCATTCTCTTCAAAATTGTCCGCTACGTGGGATCCGTGATGCTTCAATCGTCAATTACGGTTAAAGTTATGATCCAATCACACAGTTTGAAGTACATTTCGAAACTGGAAACTCACCACAACGAATTAGCAAGACAACTATTAAGACAACCGAAATGTAGAGGGCTTCGCAGAGTAGATCTACTATATCTAATGTATTGATAAATTTAATTTAACTACATATTTAAGCTAACACACATTATTAATTATTTTTTATGTATACTAATAATAAGTATTTAACATATTATGTTAAGGACTTAGATAATAAATTTTTGTTTAGATTGTAAGGTTTGCACACTTCTTGTTAGTTTCGTATAAAGAAAGATTCAAGAATAAAGCCATTGGCAGTTTTTAAAAACAAGAAAAAAAATCGTCAATTGAATATGGAGGAAATAATAAATAATTAATTACACACAATTTTATACATAATCAGGTTTAAATTTCAATATAAAAAACTCACTTTACTAAAGTTTCACATTGATTTGTTTTTTTTATTTTAAAAATAAATCATAAACATCAAATACAACGTGTATATTTGTATATTCGCTTCAAAATTTATCTCCTGAAAACCCGAAAATATCGGAATCCAATAATGCGGAGTATAATAAGATTAGAATTAGTAAAGTAGGAAATAAAATTGTTTGAAGGACAACTCAGTTTTGACGTATATGGATTTATGGTTATTAATGATTATGCTTATAGTTTTTTCAATTTTATACGGCAAGAAATAATTATTTAAATTCATAATATGTATTTATAAAATTGTAATTATGCACTTTAATATCATTTACTATGTAGTATTTCTTTCATATTATATGTAGTACGTATGCTCATCGTCATTGTCACTACATTCTCTACAAAGTACAAACTATTGGTTATCGTATTACGCTATAGACTGCACAAGCAACAGTAGGATGTGAAATGCCTGTACATTTTGACAGCTAAACAACAAGTAAATATTGTTGTTTTCTCGTGAATACATAAGTCAATTTTAAATATTTTCCTTATTTTTAATACCAAAAGCGATAAAAAATCTAATTTTATTAGCATTTATTATAAATTGTGATTCTATAATTTCTGAGTATCTTTGTGTGTGTGTTTTAAATTACATGAAGTAAGTGTATACGCCTAAACTTTTGAAATTTGATCCATTCCAGTGTTCTTGAGAGTCTTCTTTTTGCATCAATTTTAAATAATAAAAACGTGTTTGGGTGTTTTGTAATACATACATTATATATGAAAATGATTCATAATTAATAATGTCATAATTTCCATTTCGAAACCATATACCTTCGATTAATTTTATGGCCTGAACTCGAATACCATAGGTAGGTCTATCGCTAGTCATCGTATGCCTTAGCCGTCCTAAAGGTGATAGTGGTTATCTCTCGAGGTTCAGTTGCTATGACCTCAATCTACTTGTATAAACAGTAAATGCGATTTTAGTTTCTCGATTAACCTAGCCATATAGTGATTATGCTGTGTAAATTCTCCATGAGGCGAAGACTGTTTGAATAGTTGAGAAATTTGTTTTGTAATTGCTGTTATCATAAATTAAATAAATGCAATTGATGTTTTTAATATTCTTATATATACTTAGATTTATTGGGTTAGATTATATATTAAAGAACTATAGTTGTATCACCGTCACTAGTACAATATAGATGTTACTCTAAGACACCTTGCACTTACTTCGAAGTGGTATAGAGCTGGCGTTAAAATGTTAGATTAAATCAATCCTAGGCAGAAACTTTTTTCGTTAATCTAGCTCATTTGGTACTTAGCCGCGATAAAATTGTTTATTGCAATATTGATTATACTTAATAGTGTTTTCAACTGAATTGTCAGACAATAAATCGAAAGTTCTAAATTATACATGAGCGTTAATAATTAATGATCGCGCTTTTTAATCATATGAAAAAAATTATGATCAAATTATGTAGGTACACACATATTTTTATCTCAGACTTCATTTATGAAGAGGTCCTAACCTATTATTGATCTAAGTTTTAGTACGGGAATGAGAAAAGAAAAGGTGCCTAACACATAAGAAATTAGAAGTAGATAGGTGAAATGTAATCACTGAAGTCATTCACACAGATAACACGTTTTATCGAATTCAAGGGTTACATTTGGAGAAGGAATAGGTCGATCATTCTCAACATAACCCATTTTCGTCTGATAGAAATGATATACTCAATGAAGACAGGGATAGTACGTTCGACGTTAATATCAATTTTCGACAGTTTCATTTGGTAGAGTAATTGAAAGCCTGTTGACTAAAAGTGAATGCAATTTAAATTAAAACAATCACATCAGTTTCTTATCTATGTTATAACATTTTGCGATGTAGGATATAATATCCTCGTATATAGCATATTATAATATCCTCTGATTAGCTCCAAGGTACAGTACGATTTGCGAACTGCAGCACACCAAACGAAAAAATTACAAGTACGATTCACGCGGGTTCTCAAATTTTTCTGAAGTGAATATATTTTGAATCAAAACAAAATTCTATTTGAAAACATAAATATAGTCCTACTTTAGTTCAGTTACCTCACTAATATTAAAATTCCGAGAGGAGTATATAATGTATGTGTATAAATTCTGAATAAGTAAAATTGATTTTGAATGAAACGATTTCTGTAATCAATTATGGACCAATTTCGCTTGTATTTTAATGGTGTATAAAATGAGGTGACACTCATCAACATAAAGCATGTTTAGAAATTGCTCAATCTTTTTTTTATTTTTAGGACACGTTATAATGGATCTAAACTATGATGAGAATCTATGCGATAACGAATTCTTTCGGCAACTACAAAAAGATCATACAATTTTGGTTGACACAGCACCACTCGAAGGCTGGATAATATGTGTGCCACGCACCGGTGTTCTTCAAAAATATGAAATCAAAGACCCAGAATTTCTTCTCGCTCACATTCTTATTTCACATGATGAGCTACCCGAAACTCATTTTACAAACTTGATTGGAAAAAATCTGAAAGTGTTTGATAAAAAAATCTACGTCATGAACGACAGTACGGGCTGGGATTTGGAAGTGAATGTACTATTCGAAGAAGTTTTCTATACAAAAGATTACTTGAAGTACAAAGTTTGGTGTATCGAGTCCCCATTATTCTTATGCAACACCCACGACAGTATCATGAACCCGTGTAATAGTAAGACGAGCAATGGGTTGAATACTACAGAAATTAATTTATATTCAATCCAGTCCCTTAATGATTGCGTTAATTTTATCCTGAACGAGACAAATTCTAAATTTATTTTAAAAAAATTAGAAAATTTAACAAAAAATTTTATTAAGGAATATATGGCGAATGATTCAAGGGATCGCACGCTCAATAGATTAAAATCTAAAATTAAACATTTTATAAAATATTGCCAGGACATCATTAAAACAAATCGTAATATAAATAATAAAATAAAATTGGATAAATATTTTCTACTGAATTGTGATATCTCGATTGAGACGTACCTAATCAATTTGTTGTATGAATTTGTGTTAAACGAAATAATCGTAATAAATTTCGATGAAATTGTACAATTCAATAAAATTATTCGAAATCTATCGATCAATTTGAATATTAAGAATTTAAATATCAATAAGAAATTTTTGAATAAAATTACCGTGATCAAGATCGAACTGACCAAAATTAACAATTATACGAATGTCCTGGACAAGATAAATTTGCTGAAAAAAATATTTTTTATTATAAACAATAACTGTAATATCATGCTGGATGATCTGATACCGATCCTAGTATTTGCCATAATAAAATCCGGCATCACCAATTGGATTGCAAATTTAATATTTTTAAAAGAATTTTATTTCTCGAATAGTGCAAATAGTAGTCATAATAACGAGGATGACTTTAACGGTACCAATATTAGTGATAATGGGCTAGAGAATTTCATTATAACCACTCTAGAGGCGGCCCTCTTATTTATTAAATCGAATAATATTAAAATCCAGAGTTATAATTTGTATGCCAGCAGCAGCGATACGAATAAACAAGTGAGCTATATATTTAATAAAATTATCGAATGTACTAATAGTAAAGGGACAAATAGTGAAAATGAAGTGATCAATTTTTTTAAACGTAATGTTACAGTAAAAAATTTAAATTTGTGTCATCCGCTGTGTGATTGCTCAAATTGTGTTATAAAGGTGAACGATAATTTACCTTCGATTGATTTGTGCGATCAGAATGGTGTTAGTTCGTTACATTTAGCTGCTATGTTGGGTCATGCGAAAATCGTAAATCTTCTAATAGAGTTTAAAGCGAATATAAATGCTCACGACGAACGTAATTTTACGCCTTTACATTATTCATCATTGAATGGGCATCAAAATACGCTACTATTATTATTACATGCGGGAGCCAACATAAATGCAGAAAATTGCGAACAAAATACGGCCATCCACTTGGCAGCCCAAAACGGACATGAAAATTGTCTTAAAGCATTACTGTATTACACCGATCACATGAAAATCAATATTAACATAAATGGACAAAATAATTTAGGGAATACGGCACTGCATTTATCAGCAAAATGGGGTTTCATAAATTGCGTTCAAAGCCTACTCGAATATGATGCCGATATAAACATAAAAAATAAATTTGAACAGACGGCAGTCGATTTAGCTCACAATTCTACCATCAAAGAAGTTCTATTGAATGGATTTGTCTCGGCCATGTCGGAAAATTCACTCATCAAGTACGATTTAAACAAATCTCTACACGAAATCAATTTAATCGATAAGATAATCAATGCAATCTCAGATAATGATACAAATTTGGCGCTGTACTATTTAGGTTTCGAAAACGGAAACTTAAAGTCAAATAATCAGAATGTATGTCATCCTTTATGCACTTGTCCCAAATGCATACGTCTCTCTAAAACATGCCCATCAAATTCGAATGATCAAAAAATCAACATTAACAACACCAACACACTCGGTATCACCCCATTACATGCCGCAATCTACTACAATAATTACGAGCTAATCAAAATTCTACTAAATCTAAACGCTGACCCTACTATAAAATCGCGTACCGGGCAAACTCCACTCCATTTCGGATGTGAAATGGAAAAACTAAAATCATGCGAAGTATTTCTCAACGAAATGAAATTTCCAGACGCCACAGTTATAAATGCAATCGACGACAATGGTAACACATTGGTACATATTGCCGTCAAGGTCGGTAATTTAAAATTAGTCAAGCTGCTATTACGATACACGCCAAATTTATTTATAAAAAATTTCAAAGGTGAGACGCCCATTACCTTAGCCGAAATGAGTTTAAAATTAAACATTTTAGAAATTTTGAAAAAATATATCGATAAAAATTAGTCGACCAAAATTTGTAGACGAATCTCACGACGATTTATGTTTATTACCTGAACCAAAGTTTTTTTTATACAAAGACTACGCAAAATAGATTGGAGGAGGGCTCAGCCTAGCATCAGTTCAATTAAACGAATAATACTCAAATTAAAAGAACATTTTTATTTTCTAACATTTATTTATTAATATTTCATTAATTAATTTAATTTTTAGTGAATTTGTAATCTAGATTTTATTTTCTGTTATATTTATGAAATTATAAAAATAAAATGTAACCGATGCAAATCTGAAATGGATTGTAACTAAGTATGATTAAAGGAATAACTAGACATCATGGAAATTAAATATGTTACATTCCGTTATGGTAACAATGGTAAAAATAGTTATAGATTAAGCAGCAGCTAATGAATTCGTAAAAACTCTTAAATTTTTAGAACTTCTACCTAATACTAAACCTTCACAATTTCAAAAAATTGTAAATTTTTAAAATTACGAAAGATCCTTTCTTCGAATTGCTTTTATGAAATGAAAATTCAAAAAGTAAATTTCAAAATAAAGTTTTAAAGTTATGTAGTATTTATAAAATTTTCTTCTGTCCAGAACATTGCTAGGTAAAAATTACACTAAATTCTAAATGTATTAAGATTGTAATTCGAAAATTCTTACATCTTCATCTGAATTGATAAGTTTTAAGAAAGTTTAAATTCCAATATTGAAAGTATGTTTAAGAAATTAGCTACTCGTAAACATACATAGAATAATTTAAAAATAAAACATTAGAATTAATTTTAATCAATTTATCAAAATGAGACAATTTCTGAATTATATCTACGTTGAATTTGCTAAAACTTCAAAATGTCTTGTAACCATTTGAACCAAATTTATTTTGAAAGGTAAATTGAATAAAGTTTGGATGTAGTTAGATCCTACCACTTTTCAAATAAATATTAATTCCACAATATATTTTTATTACAGAATTTAACTTGGATTTAAATATTGAAATGTTTGTAAAGTAATTTGATTTAGAATTGCAAAGATCTTGCAGAATTACTTTAGGAATAATAAATCACACTGACTCAAAATGCTATTATAGACGTTTCATTTTAACAATTTTTCTAAATATGACAAGCTCAGAAAATCTATGTAGCTTTTACCTCCAGTCAATTACTACTGCCCTACTACAATTTTTTTTGTATATATATATATCCCCATTGTCCCGGACAATGGGGATAAATATATACAAAAACAGTAGTAGGGCAGTAGTAAATGACTGGAGGAAAAAGCTACATAGAAATAATTTTTAATAAGTGCAGATATATATTACATCGCAATTATATTCAAAAGTTTCCAGTAATACAATATTTTATTATTTATTCTTACGCTATTTTCTCCTTGGCCCTACTATTTCATATGGCTAAAAAAGTCTGAAACTGATATTAATGGAAATCTGAGAGTACAAATGCGATCTATCTGACCTGTAGAAGGAGCATGTGAGCTAATAATGGCAGAGATACGATGGGAGTTGAATAAGTTCGGTAAATCAATTGTTTCAATTAGTTTCGATGAGTGGTTTAATACTCACTTGAAAATTTAAAAATATGGAAAACATTGAACCTCGTCCTGTGATTAAATTCCTCGCAAAGGAAAATAATACTTCTAAGGATATCGAAAGAAGAATGAAAAATATTTACGGAGAATCTAGTCCGTCTTATAAATCAATAACAAAATGGTCCGTCTATTGAAACAAGATTGAGAGTCGGTGGAAGATAACACCCGCAGCGGAAGACCGGCAGACGCTGTTTCCCACGAAATAGTCATTTTAAGCGAGAATCTTATATTGAAAGAGAGGCGGATCACCATTTCAAAATTAAGTACATATAATATTAAACATATCTATTGTCAGTGTTACCACAATTTTACACATTCATCTAAAGCTGTCAAAAGTTAGTGCAAAACGGGTTTCCCGAAGGCTATTGACTATGGATCAAACAAATATCGAGTGGAAAAATCTAAGATAATTTTAGAAATGAGTGAAGACCATCCGTTTAAATTTATAAACCAAATAGTCACCGGTGATGAAACGTTTATTCATCACTATGATCCAGAGTCGAAACAAGAATCCATGCAATGGATAGTGCAGGGAAATCCACCAAGGAAAACTTTAAGGTTCAACCATCTGCGGGTAAGATAATGACAACTATTTTTTGGGATGCTGATGGAATTTTGATGATTGACTACTTACCTCATAACACCACACTAACAGGGGCTTATTATGCGGAGCTTTTGAATAAATTGAGAAATGCTATGAGGGAAAAACGAGGAAGTCAAATCAAGCAAAAAATATTGCTTTTACAATGCACAAGTTCATAGAGCGAATGCTGCACAACAAGGCTGACGAGATTGCAAGTTCAATAAAATACCGCATCCACCTTACAGTCCAGATCTGGCCCCAAGTGATTATTTCCTTTTTACAAATTTGAACAAAAAATTAAGGGGGCTAAGATTTTCAAATGACAGTGAGGTAATGTCCGCTGTAGAAGAATATTTTGAAGAACAAGGGAAATCATTTTATGTTGATGGTTTGTAAAAATTAATTGACAGGTGTAATAAGTGCATTAGCGTAGGTGGAGATGATATTGAAAAGTATTTTTATATTTTTGAATAAAACTTACCGTTATTTTATATAGATTTACCGAATTTATTGAACACCCCTCGTATATTGATTCATACATCATCTGAAATTGTTAATAAAATAAAGATTTATAAAGTATTCTCTATTAATTTGGAAACGATTAACATTTTCGTAATATTTATAAGCGATAAGTATCGGTAAACGGCCATAAAAACCCGTATACAGTAATTTCGTTGTTAGTTTCATTAATAAAATACCGAAATGAATTTGGGAGTTCACGCATTTAATACAATTTGTGTATTTCTTCTTAGATATTAAAAATTGGTTTAATTGTTAAATGTATTAAATTAAAATCATCTATAACATAATTTAAGATGTTTAAAAATATAAGCTGTGATTATGAATTCAGTCGTTGTGCACTTTTTTTTTATTATAAAGCTGCCAGCGTTTACAGTTGCGTTTATAGTTGCGAAGTGATTTGCTGAAAAGTTAAACTTAACTTAAACAATTTCCATTTACGTTCCGATCGATTCCCAACACGGTGGTCGGTTCAACAAATAACAATATATTTATTTCATTTGTTTATGCTTCTTGGTATAATACACTTATTTCTAGAAGTTGAATGGTTTTCAGGTATTTGTACTCCTTTTCAATTATTTTACGCAAAAACTGAACAGTGGCTGAATTATTGATCACACCATAATCTACTTACGATTAATCTAAATATTATAATTTAATCTATAGCCAGCATTTAATCTTGATAATTGGAAATTTATCATAATTTACTGATAAATTTAGTTTTACGAATAAACAAAACTGCGGTAATTGTATAGATTTTGTAGAGTTAATAATTTTGTAAAAGTAAAAAAAAACATTTTTTTAATTTTAATTATTTATTCGATTCTTTTATATAATATTTTTATTTATAGTGAATTAAAAATATAAACTTAATATTAATAAAATCAAAAATAGTATGTTTATCTATATTTAGCTGTATTTATTTAATTTTACATCTTTTTTATAAATAATTTATTCAATAATTTATAATTTACGAAATTAATGTTTAAAAATAAATCTATTATTTATTAATAAATTATAATGACTGCGTACGCACATTCATTGATGATGATGAACGTAGGTAGAAATTAAATTAAGGTATGACTAGAAATTATAATAATTATTCACATTTAATGAATTTCTGAAAATTATTTGTATTTATAGTAGCAAAAAAAAAATTATTTCGTTTATTTTATATAGGTCATGTTATTTATTTAAAATATTTACAATTTATTTTTTCTTATTTACAAAAATAATTTTTAATTATTTATTTATTTATAAATTTATATTCTCTGAAACCCTGCAATATGTAGTTAGATTAGAATTTTTAATCAAACAATTAAAAAAAAAATTAAAACTGAGAACGATTTATCTGATGGCTTTTAAGGGATTACTTTAAGGTACGAGTACACTGTCTACAAAACTGCTTCAACGAAAATGGCGTGAGTATTAAATCAAATATATCGTAAGAATGTTTCTGGCACATAATAAATAATCAATGATATTTGAGAGATTCCATCGAAATAAACCGAGCTAATTATCTAAAACAAACATTAGGGGGAGGGGGCTTACGATTAATTTTAAAAATTACAAAAAAACGTCAATCTTTTATACAAACAAAATATGAAATAGTTTTTAAACCCACTCAGCTTGATGCTATGATTTTTTTGCGCTCAATAGCGGTGTTTTCTCTGCCTCGGTAGGTGTTTGCCTCGATGTCGATGGCGCTGCATACGAGTGTGAAGTACCTCCTCCACCAAATGGTGTTTCCGGTTGCTGATGTGGCCGCTGCCATATGTGTCGTTGACTCTGTTCATAACGAACACCACGACGACGAATCTGTAAATTGATATTCAATTTAATAGCTACCATTAAGTAATTAAAAAGTATCCTCTATTTACTTGTCGTCGGTGTACTTCATGCAAGTACAACGTACTAAAGCAGCTATCAGCGAGCGTAAATTCTGATGTTACGGGTTCATTATTCGCCTGGAATCCAGTTAAACTGTACAATAAGCCTTCCTGCGAACCTTCGATTGGCCCCTCGTGACGACTTAATCCGCCACGCATACTTCGGCTTAACATCGATATTGTATCACGACTAGTACCTCGTGGTATAGTCGGGGGTATATTAACCGCCGTTTCAGTTTCAACCGTGTGTTGATCATCATCATCTTCGTTAATCTCATGCAATGTACTTCGTAATGGATTAGTGCTGCCATCATTTAAATTCTGTTGTAGCATTCGGTCGAAATCATACGAATGCCGCGAATGTATTTGACTCTGTTGGTGAATATTGCCCAGTGGCGTGTGCGCCATACTTTGTTGTAAATATCCAGGTGGACTGAATACAGATAGTCCCATTGTAGATCCAACGTTGTTCGTTTGCAAAATCGATTGAATTATCGATGAATATTCACCACCCATATGGTCGACGGAAATTAAACTTTGAGCCATCGCCGTATTATTAATGAATCCACCGCCTATACCGCGCGTTTTGTTTAAGTCTTGTAGGGCATGTTTTCGTAATCCTTGCACAAATTGGCGGGCCTCACTTGGCATTTTCCATTGTGGATTAGTCATGGTAAAATGAACCAGAGACAATTCAGTCTTACCATGTTCACCCTGTGTATATTGATTCGTTTGGCAAACTGGCTGTGATGTTATTTGTTCCTCCTCATTACTGTTAGTAAGCTGCCAATCTGGATTGCCATGTTTTCGCACATCCATTTGCGCAAACGAACATACATCACCCACTCCAACCACTGCAACCGTAAAATTGCGGAAAAAATCGACAATCTCTAATGCCCGTAACCGGAAGCAGAAGTACAGTACAAATGGCGTAACCAGCGGACTTAAAAGTTCGTTAACAAGATGGATCTGGAAATGAACGTAAAGTATTACTAAAACAAAATAACACAAAGAACTTAGGTAGCTACCGCTTTCAGCTGAAACAACTGCCCGAATTGATCTCGAACTCTTGATGTATGCGCTAATCCACGCCACGTTACTGGGAGATAATGAACATGCGCTAAAACAGCAGTCATCAATTGCTCCGGACACCAAATTAAATTCTCATCAGGTATAAAAGTTCGGGATATTACAACAATCGCTGTTAATAGTGTCATTATGGTGAGAACATGCTCGACTTGCACAACATCTTCATCGTACACCGTTAGTATGATGAATACGCTTAAAATTCCACCACAAATAAAAACCAAATTTTTACCAATCACAGCCATTAGTGGCGATGAAAATGAATTCATATACTTCCCAGCTGGGCGGTATGCACGATTTAATCGCGCATCCAATTCATGATCTAACTCATTGAAATGTCTTAGATATAGTCGACCGTATTGTGACCAGCAACGCATTCCTAAAGTTCCCGGCTCTCGTTTAATCAACTCACCATAGTTAAAGAAGAAATACATTAACTGCCACAGAAATACCAACGGGCAGAGCACTAAATTTGCAACAGCAACCCACATTATTTGTCGTGACAATTTTTGTGACAATTCCGTTCGACGATTGGATTTTTTGTACTCATCTTTTAGATGCCAATTATTCTCGAATGGTGACCATGGGCCGCGAAACAATATCAACTCTATGTTATAACGGAGGCCTCGACTTAGGCACACACATTCACCCAAAAATGGGACCATTACTTTTGCCGGTACTAAATTCTTATTCATCATAGCTACCATATAGTTTTTGAACCGTAGAATTCGATGATAAATGTCGAGCTCGGTGAGTTGCTCCTTATGTATACACATTTGCTGTTCGGATTGCACTTCTCGGATACGTTTTTGTACCTCATGCCACGTTAAATTATCCAGCTCAGACTATAATAAAAAAAAAATGAATATTAATCACGAAACCTATATCGAACATACAAAATACGTACATCTTCAATCTTGAGTGCGCTATTAAAGAACATTTTTATATCCCAATACTGTATGACATGGTTTAATACTTTAATAAGGCGAAATATCCAAAACAGAAACGAAAGCGTTAACGCAAACCACGTGAATCCACTTACGGCTGATATTTCAAATGTATTGAATACCTCGTTTAAATGTACTTTGGTCATAGTGGAATTGGTATTATCCTCGCGAAATAGTTTGGCATAGTTAACGCAATACATTAGAAATGTTGTGAATATGACGACGAATACAAATTGACCCAATTCGAACGCTTCTTGCAGAATCATAATAAAAAATCCATGCTTTTGGTGGTAGCAGTACATGCGAGCAAAAAACGAATCCAGGTCTTCAATATGATTCCATCGGGCTAAGTAAGGAAAAATGTTAGTAAATCATTCTGATAAATATTTAAATTTAAGTGATTTCTATCTAAATCTGTTATAAATATCACTATAATATGAATAAATCACTCAGTCTTGACTATTATTTCCAGTTATTGTTCAGATAATGATTGCGACTTTTTGATGTTATTGTTATAGCTCCTGAGATGACGTACGTAGTAACATCCTATTTTCTGAAATCATTATGTATCTTGAACAAACATATAACCTGAAGGTTCTAAACAATATACATACATATGTATAACTATATGTAAAATAAAAGGTGATACAATAGGTGTACGATTTGTTTACCAATGTTGTTTGTTTTTCGTTCTGTCAAATTTTATTAATTTTTTTCTTTACAGTTCTTCAGTAAAATTGGGAAATTTATTATCAACTGTTTTACTCTTCAAGAACGTCTTAAAAGTGTAAATTTATTATCGAAATAATGGTAGAATAACTAATACTCTCAGGAAATTGCGTGAAACCCCGAAGAAACCGGAATCCTTATTAATAAACAAAATTGTGTGCGTCACTGTTTGGTGCGGATTTTGGGCAGGAGTGATTGGGCCATACTTTTTTTAAAATGCTGCTAGAACGATAATTGTTTATGATTGTTTATAATTGTTTATGATGAACGTTTTCGTGACATGCTGTTGAACTTTTCATGGTCTGAATTGGATGGGATAGAGTTCGACGATAACTAATTCCAACAAGATGGTGCAACACATTACATAGCACGTGATACAATCATTTTGTTGCGATTCAAATTCCTAGTCGAGTTATCTCTTGATTTGGTGACGTGTGCCAGCCTAAATCTTGAGATTTAATGGTGTTAGATTTTCACCTTTGTGGCTATTGAAAGGGAAAGGTTTTAGTAAGCAAGCCCAACTTCCAAAAAAACCAGTATCATGCAAAACAAGCCGAAGGGGACATTTACCTGATATTATATTCCACACATAACCCCCAAGTTTAAACTTTATTTTAAAATAAATATATGTATGTACTTTGAGTTTTATTGAAAAAACAAATCGTACACCTCTTATTGAATCACCCTTTATAATCTAAAATCCACCTTTGCGATTTCATAGTAAACCTTAATTTTTGAATCATTCCAAAATGTACGCAGTTTCGAATAAGCTTCGAAAATTTCTTTGTTCTCTAAAATAAAACTTACAAACGTAACGATATTATCGATAATTAGGCCACAATACCAGCAACCTTGATTACACACCACACGATCGTACCAGCAGACAAAATGATGCCAAACATGAATAAACATGCATTGGCAGGACAGAACAAACGATAACAGAACAAAAAGAACCACAATAAAAGAGAGGTTCAATCAACTTACTTTTATTTGCTTCAGGCACAACATGAATCATAATCCCACTTTCTTGCGGTGTCTCATCGTTATCCGTGTCAATTGTTGTCATATCATTCGTGGTAGCTTGGCCACCAGAACCACTATTAGCTGGATCAACAAATGGATTACCCTCATTTGTTAGTGCATTATACGTGATATCCCGTTTCGCCATTTTTCCAGCATAAAAACTTTATTCGATTCGTTCACCTTTCTCAATGTTAATAATTCATTAAAACTTTTTTTAAATGCTGGCATACGTTTTATTATGTATCAATGACGTTTTATCCTTTCTGTTCTTAAAATGCTGACATAATTAATTAGTTTATTTTATTTTTTATTACTTTTAGGAAATTGCTTTATAAATATGTATGTATACACAAAAAAAATTCGCGTATAACCTCTACAACCACAAGAGCGAGAGAGAATCAAAAGTGTTTATATTTTATAAGGTGACGATTTTGATAATGCAGATTAAACGTCAATGACAGCTGATTTTTAATAATACACATACGAACAAAAATAAAAACAAAGAAATTGCAAACTAATAGGTGATTTTCATTTTTTTCTTGACAACTTCGTATTTTATACCACTATCGCGCAATAATAAATTTATAAAAAACTATATTCCAGCTATGTAACATATATACAGATTAATCTTAAACACAATATTAAAGTTGATACATAAACTAAATTTACGTACAATTTAATTAAAAAAATATAAATTAAAAAAACTTGAACACAAAACGTAATATTAAACACGGCTGTCCGCCATTATTATAAAAAGTAAATTCTTTTCTGCGTGAATTATTAATTGCCGATGCGGGTGGTACCTGCATTATCATACATTTCTTTTATTTTGTTTTTGACGTTTTATAATCAGCCTAAATGTTGACAGCACCCAGAACCATCTATGATCTATGTCGTATTATATACGTACATAATTATAAATAAATAAATTATGTATAATATATGTACGTACATAATTATAAGAAAATTGTAAAATGTGGAATCCTACTCGAGCGAACGAAATTTCCGGTTTTGACAAGTTTATCACCTCTTACAAGTTCGAGTGCTAAATCGCAAATCGTTTACAGTGTAACCTCACTTAAACGAGCACCTCACTACAACGACCAGATTTTCAAGTCCCATGCAAAACTAAAGAATTATCATGCAAAATACTCTCAATTAAGCGGACACTTGTTTAAGCGGACGCGGACAACAAGTTTTAAGATATTTAATCTTGTAGGAACCTTCCGACAAATTTATTTTTTTTTTGTTTTCGATTTGATTCATATAATTACGATACAAATAATAAAAACTGTTTTTTGTTTTGTTTTATTTTTTTGCTCGTGTCGATATCGGTTTTAATTTTAGGATTTTAGAAAACAAACATTCTTGTTCTATTGTTATATACCGCGTGTATTATTCATACCTTAATTAAATTAAAATTATTTGCTATAAATTTTTGTGGTTTAAAACTATGCTATGGGAATGGAACTAAAAATTATGAGTGCACCATCATCATCGACAAAACGTTTTTTGACATAAAGAAAAAATTAAAGTTATTGAAGTAATATCGAGTTCTTTCGTGCCACAAAAAGTAATGTACATCAAAAAATAGCAAAAAATATTGACGGCTTTTTGATGTCATTCACTTTTCATGTTCTTTCGGGACAAAATATAGCAAAATATTTTGATGTACATTTTAAAATGGAAATGTCGATTTTTTCTTCCATTTAACACCCCTATTCCATTAGTCGTGTCACTTGTCGTTTCTTCCGACAATCGAATTTTACTATTGAAAAATGTTTGGCATGCAAAAAAAGAAGACACTAGTTTATTACAATTTATGTGTGAATGACAAGAACAGCAATATAAACATGCAAAATTTTGCATGCGGTTTTGTCTTTGTTTTTGCGGTAATGTTGCTATAATAATGAAAATGTTACCATAAAATATATTCAACCCGAGTATATTTTATGGTAACATTTTGAAAACATATACATATATCCAACCAATCAGCGAATAGACGTCAAATTTTTATAGTTAATTTTAAAATAATAACAGTGCTGGGATGTTCTATCATCACTTCGATAGACATTTGTGTCTCTTTTTTTACGAACAAAATTGTGCTCTATTGCGTTTTTTGAATTACGTTGTGTCTATTGCGATGTCAGCCTGTTAGAATAAATTTGCAAACTATCTCTTTTTCCTCTTTTCACTTGCCATCAAAAATAAAAATATTGGTGATATTTTATCGAATGAATTTATAGAAATAGAATCGAGTAGGCTTGTAATGTAAGTACATGCATATTTTGTTTACATACTCTTTCTCAGTTTAACTAATGGATTTTTTTTGTATTGTAGCAATTATTGTATTGTATATGCAAAAATTTTGCATGGCAAACATTTTTCATCATCTAAATCAGACATTAGTCGATTGAACCGACAGTCGTCGATTGGAGTGACAAACATCGTATTCTAGTAGTCGTTATAAAAGTGTCGTGTCACCTGAAATGACATTTCTAGACGCGTAAAATTTTTAAGCGGCAGGATCAAAAATGCAGGAAAATGGAAGATAGCAAAACGTTTAATTTGAATTTTTTTGATGCATTTTATTTTTAGTGAATCAAAATATAATAATTTATAATATTTTTATTTTTTATCTATTCATTTGTGCGTTGATGGAAAAATATTGAACTATTTAGCTAACTACAGGATTTTTTATACGTATTTAATTCTAACATACTTTCACGAAATTACAGAGATTACAATTACTTATTATATAAATATTTTGAATTTTTAAATAGTTTTTAATAACCATTAACACACCACATAAGTATCATGACAAATACAAAACTGACAAACAATTCATGTGTATTTCAAACGTCAATATTCCGTCAAAAATCAGGAAATTATTGGTGCTGCCAGATAATTCTATTTGTCGTGTCACGTCACTGCGGGCGACTAAGAGAATACCAATTTATATTTGAAGTGACGTGACAGTAGTCGTGTCGATTGAAGCGTCGCGACTTTCGGAATAGGGGTGTTAACTAACATCAAGACATAATTATGCGTCAATTCAAAAATACAAACATAAACAAAGCGAAACGTCATTTGTAGTCATTCGTATTTCTCTTGTTGTTCTTAAAATACGTGTTTATAAAATTAATGTTGAATTAAGGTGCTTCAAAGGCATGAAGTTGGAAAACTTTCCAGTGGACTGGAGATCAAACAGGAAAGCATGGATAACAACAGTCAAACATTAAATTAGTTTATTTTCCACCCAACTCCACTAGTTCACGTGAACCATTAGATCATGGAATAATTCAAAATTTTAAGCTTTATTACCGAGATAAACTGTTAAAATATTTTATTACATGTCTTGAAACAGCCACATCGAATAAAGATATGAACATTAATTTATTGCAGTCTGTACAATGCATTGATTAAGCATGGGACAAAGTCTCTGTTGCTACCATCACTAATTGTTTCAAATATGCTGGTTTGCCTATTAAAAATTACAAAGATGAGATTATTTCTAGCCCAGACACAAACAATTTACAATCATTGCTTAATTTATGCAACTATAGTGATATAGTATCCAACGAATTTATTAACATCAATACCAAAGTCGTTATTGAAGATGATTTCCTAGATCGCAATTCCATCGTAGATGAAATTCATCAAGTAGAAAATATCGATTTATGCAATGATGATGATATGTAGAAGAAATTAATCAGGAAATTGAAGAGGTTTTCAATATCAACTCATGCAACAATGCATTAAAATATTTGCAACCGGTACTTCAATTTTCTACAAAAAAAGGTGACGCAGAGCTGTTGTCAATACTAACATCTACGAAAAATTTATTACAAAATCGTGTTTTGGAAAATCGTGTCCGACAGTTTAGCTTAAATGAATTTTCCTCTAAAAATTATGCGCTCAAATTTATGTTAAACATTTGAATCATGTCGATTTTCTTTGGTTTTACAAAAAATATCAATTATTTTCTTGCCAATCGAAAACGAAAAATAATTGATTATTTTTTGTCTTTGTGTTGGTATTTTGACATTTTGTTTTCTGTCAGTTTAATGTGAATTTCATGTGAATGAAATAAATATAATGAATCTTTTTATGTTTTATTTATTATAATCTATCTATGTATTATTTTAATTTATATGTAATATTTTTGCTTTAAATTTTAAAAACTAGAACTATTGTCAGTTACATTTTCTCCCGAGTTATCAGTTGAATCATTTTGTACTGTCGATGTTATCTGCTGATCTTGTGTACGATCTGAGGTAATGTTTGATGCCTCATCCCATAAATTGCCACTGTCAATGCAGACTACCTCGTCAACAAAATTATGGACAACTATTATGGACAAATTATTATAACCACACAGCAAGAAAACCATTGAATTGACATAAAAAACGCGAGGCGTCTATTTGTCATATTTGACATTTCTATTTTTCAATGTAGTGGTAGTAGATTATAGAAAAAATCATGATTTGAAAAAATTGATTATACATCAAAAAATAATCAATTATTTTCGCCAAAGAAAAATGAAACTCTGAAAAATATCAATGATTTGTCAAAATAATCAATTATTTTTGACCAAAGAAAATCGACATTAATAATTTCCTTTTTATTTTATTACATGTACTTATGTGCAATATGTATGTTTAATTTATGAATTTTAGTTTTAAGTGTAAACATATTTGTGATTGAAATAAATGTTGATTTTTCTATTTAAAAATTCCTCTTACGAAACACATTAACGGACACCTCACTAAAGCGGACATAAAGTGTCCGTCCCTACGATGTCCGCTCTAGTGTGGTTTCACATATATGTATTTACAAATCGATCGCTAATTTTACATAAAAACTTAAATATATTTAAATTTTACCGAAGAACAGTTGATCTTATCTCTTTAAGATAACAAAGTTTATATAAAATAATCCACTTTATATAGGTTATAAAATAATACACTTTACAAGTTATGTATTTACTTGTTTCAACATAAATTATTAAATTAAAAAAACAATATAATATAGTATTCGTGTTATCCGGATCGAAAAATCATTCCGCGAGTCAGGTTTAACAAGTTTCGAAGCCAAGTTTATTTCAATGCAATAGTGGAATTTGGGAAACCAAGTTTAATTCAGTAAAATAGTGAAATTGGGAGATAAAATTTCTGCCTCAAATATGCTTCCAGATTTACCAAGTTCCAGTTTTTGCAAGTTTTCCTTTTGTATAGTATGTATGTTTTTCTTACAAAAATTCGGCTAGCGAACACCGTAACACGACAGTTCGGCTAGCGAACACGACTTGTAAAATTCAAATAAATGTTGTTATATAACAAGTGAGGATTTTTTCAATTCTATATTCAATTTGATATTTTGACGTTTCTTACAGTTTGGCCGATATATTTCGATCTGTTAAGTTTTACTGTGCAATTCAATTTAAAGTGAAAATTCAATTTAACGAAACTGATCGAAAAATTCTTAAAGATTTCGCGGTCAGTAATGTCATTTAGCATACATGTTACAGAGGTCGCCCTGTTACATACATTTCTTACTGATTTGCTGGTTAGCCTTCATTAATTACATACACATAAACCTACTTTGTGCGACGCAGTGAAGAAAACATGACTTTTGAAATAAAAATCGTTGCATACATTCCATAGATTAGTAGTCTCCATCAATTAATAATTTTGCCTACGACATTTGTTTGTCGAACTATGTTCTTTCTAATTTAATTCCAACCGGATTTTCTCTACCGATTTAATGCTCCATATGCTTCTTTATCTTCCAATTAAAAGTGTTAATTTAAAACTTTTGACGCTTCATTAATTAAATTTTCAAATTAAAAATATTTTATTTTGTATTTTATACTCTTCCTGAGAATCTCCACCTATTTTCATTCCATTTGTTTTCGTAAAAATTCTATTTATCCCTGTCACTCACACCAAGTGATTTTGGTTAGCTCGCTTATTTCGAATGTGAAACAGATGCAGTTTAATATGAATAATAAGGGACACGAATAGCAAAAAATTATTAATTTCTCATATTTACCCCTAAAAAAAAAAGAAAATCTTGACTGAGAACTGTTGAAATTCATGAATGAAAAGTGTGGAAATTGAATAATTTTTCATCTTAAAATGAACGAAAACATATTGTTCCTTGTACTCAGGTACATGAAAAAGTATCTTTGGGCCTAATTTATAAGTTATTACAATTCTAAGATCAAAAAATGCAAAAAAAAAAGTAGTTTTCATATGATTTGTATGGAGCGATTTTTGTTTATTTATTACTCGATGCATACATATGCAATTTCAAAATTGATGTAGAAAATCGGCCTTTTATATATTGGTATTGCATAGGCATTGCTCTGCGATTCACACACTTCACGTCAGTTAAAAAAATTCAGCTACTAATTATCCGAATATGGGGTTTCGGTCGTGTTATTTTTTTTTTTTTAATTATTTGTTCATCTGACTTTTTTCGGAATATGTACATAATAATTTTGGAATAAATATATTGTTACGATCGTGGCGACATCTATGTTTGAATAGCGACACTATCGTTAATGTAAAATTGTTATAAAGTAGAACAGTAGAGGTGTCTAGACTTATCTAGACTAATAGAATATTCTGGACATTTCTAGAATGGTTAGAATATTTGGTATAAATACGCGACAAACATTTGGGAGTAAATCAGTTGTGTTTTAACCGTGAGAGTGCTAATAGTAATTAAAAGGAAAGTGTTTATAAAGTAAAATAAAGTGTTATTAAAGTGTAATATAGTGTTATTAAAGTGTAGTAAAATAATTATTGTGAAGTTAAATAATTAAGTTAAATAAGTGAAGTAATTAAATTAGTGTTTAATCGGAAATAAATAAATTTAGTGTGTTCTAGAATTTACATCGTTTGTTTTATTCACAATCCAGTGATCGAACCTTGAATTTGACAAGGCAAAAACGTAACAATATTTAAATAAATTTTAAGTGGAATAATTTATATAACTATTTAAATTATTTGTTAGCTATTCTCCCCAATAATAAATGTTCATATGGCCGTTTTTTATCTGGAACCACTAGTCTAGTTGAATCACAAAATAAATTGACGGGGGCTGTCGGAGCCACGTTCGCAAATCTGTAGAGCGTATAATACGTCAAATGTACTGTAAGGTTGTTCTTGCTCCTTCGTCTGTCGAATAGAATGTAGTATAAACGTACATGACTCGTCCTTTAAAATATTGCAATTTCAAGCCGTTGCTTGAAAGCGTATCGCTCGAATTTCTAGTTGGGAGCCCAGAGCTGGCCTGACATATAAGACGTAATTGCCTTTAAAACTATTACATAATAATAATAATAATTGTATCGAATACAAAACAAGTTACATTCAATAAAATTTAGAAAATTATGTAACATATTTGGTTACTATAGATTTTAAACATTTGTCTTGAACTGCACAATATTTTTTTTTCTTCTTTTCATCAGGTACTTCATTATACAGCTTAGGACCTATAAAGGAAATACGTTTTCTTTCAACTCACTTGTAATTGTGCAAATTTTTTTAGTTTTTCTTATAACGTGTATGATACTTACGAGTATAATTAAATGAAATAAAATTCAAAGTGTAAATTCAAAGTGTATCTTTATCAGCATGTTTAACAACCTGTAAGAAATCTAATATTTTAATGGACAAGATGCCATCATCCAAAATCTTCTATACTAACAAGTCTGACTGATTTTTTTTACTGACATATATTACTTTGATTTTGCCTCTTTAAAGTTGTGTTGGTGAAAAAATATATTTATATACAGATTGTTGTTGTTTGGGATGTATACGTACACATAAGCAATACAATGGCAGTTCGAGGCAGTTTGTCTCTTTAAATTTTGGATTAATCAGACTTGTATACCCATTTACATACAATCAAAGATACATACGTATCTTTTTTACCGCGACAAAATTAAAAGGCCTTAGATAATTCTTGAATGAATAAAGGGGTATATATACTACATTAGAGTAGCAAGCACATTCTTCCCTCACAAACACATACATCTAGAGACATGGACACATCCTCGCGGAACTTCCCGCAGCCAAATTGACCATGTGTTAGTTTCTAAAGGAGGGGCTCAGGTTGTGCAGGATGTGAGAACTTATCGGTCAGCTACCAAATACGTAGGCAGCGATCATCATTTGGTCGCTGCAAAGCTACGATGGAAGTTTTCGTACAAGTCTGGGAACACAGCGAAACGCATGGTACGATTCAACTGTGAAGGTCTGATAAATGAAGATCAAAAGAAACGATTTCAGGATCTCGTCAGCGACAACATTACTGAAGCTAATTACCAGTCTGACTGCGTGAACTCTGTCTGGGAGGTACTGAAAACTTCGGTTGTCAGTGCTGCTTAACAGACTTTAGGTATAGTGAAAGTCAGACCCAAGAATGAATGAAGATCAATGAGTCCAAAACGAAGTACCTGCTCTCTGGTTTTAGGGACAATGGCACACCAGATTTTAGTAGTGGCCACCACACGTTTGAGGGAGTGAGGAGGTTCAAATATTTGGGTTCTCTTATCACTCACGATAATAGTGTGGGTGAGGATTTTAAAGTGCGGCTGGCAGCTGGCAGTCGTTCTTTGTATCCTCTAAGGCCACTGCTAAATTCTAAACACTTATCAAGTGCCGTGAAGCTGAAGCTTTACAAAGCGTTGATCAGGCCCGTTGTTATTTTTGGATGTGAAAGTTGGGCGCCGACGGATGAGTACGAGAAGTGGCTCCTTGCATTTGAGAGAAGAGTCATGCGTGTAATTTACGGCCCAAAACGCGAAATAGATGGTACCTACCGAGCTCTGTACAATATCGAGATCAGAGATCTGATGAAGATCCCCGATATTGTACATGAAGTAAGATCGCAGCGAGTATGCTGGCTCGGTCACGTTCTGCGTGCTGATCCGGAACGAATTGTGCAGCGATCTCTGAAAGGAGAGCCACCATATGGTAGGCGCAGAGGTCGTTGCAGGCGACGATGGCTCCACGGTGTAGAGAACGACTTGGCCTCTTCAGATTGTCTTAGACAGTATGAAGACCATGCTCGGGATCGAAACCGCCAAATTGTTGACTCAGTAAGGGGCCAGTAATGGCCTTTAAAACTGTTTTAATTAATATACTACTTAAAATCTTGGTTGGAATAAAATTATGCGTTACGCATAAAACCAATAATATAGGTGGAATTTTTCAGCAGACCATATCAATGAGCCCCAAGTCAGCAATGAATGAAAAGTCACACCTAAATATTTGTATGAGCTCTATATTGATATGATATTGTATATATGTAATATGATACAATTAGGCTTGATAGTGTAGGAAGTGGTTTGTAGATATAGCGGAAAATCATATACATATTTGGTTTTCGATAAGATCAGGGCCTCTATTCCTGAATACGAATCCCTATAAAAATTGTACGACTTCGTACCATCCGAAGTATAACGAAATTCGACTTTTTTCGCATTTTTCGGACAAATTCATGAATTCCTCTCCGACTTTTTTCATCAAATATGTCCGACTTATTGTAAGATTTACTATGAACGTTGTCGCAAATACTCGGACAATGATGAAAAAAAGTTAGGTTATGTTTTCAATAAAATGTGTGTGCGTACCGGGTTTCCATCGTCAATAGTATAATAGTATAATAGTATTATAATATTATACTATCATTCATAGTCGGGTTTCCATCATATAGTGTGAAGTAAGCTGTATAATTATTTTTGAATATTGAAATTTGTCTTTTAATGTTTTATACAAATTTCATTACAATAATCAAATCACAATAACTATGTATGTAAATCAAAAACGTATAATAGTTATATCAAAATACCACAAAAAAAACTTCGAACGAATCGAAATTGTAATAAAAAAGTACACTGTCATGAAATATATTGTTAAAAATATAATTTGATACCTACTTTATTTTTGATAGATAGTATACTGAAATATTATAATAAAGTATTATACTACCAACTTCGCGTTTCCATCGTCGTAGTTTAATAGTATAATACTATTAAACTATTATACTATCACGATGGAAACCCGGTATAATTATAGATTTTACCGGCAGAAATTTAAATTTGAAAATATAAATAAAAAAATTGTTTTAACGGTTTTAAATACATATATTTAATGATTCAATATTAAAAATTTAAAATAAAAAAATATTTCTCTTCTTAAATTTAATTAATTCTTAGTACATACATTTAATTATAATCACAGGATTATTAGTTCACAGCCATTTGACGTCGAATTAAGTTGATTGCGTGATGTATGATGAGGAAGCTTTCTTTGAAAACTCTAGCTTCATTCGCCTTTGTCTGGTCCGTCCCGACATCTCTGAATTTTAAGATACCTATATTTCTAAAAATAATTTAATATCAATATAAATAAAAAAATTTGTTGAGGTAAAGCAATGGCACATAAATTTGGTTCATCTCAACAGCGGAAAAATTATTGTCTAGATAAAAAATTCAGAGATGTGTGTGGGAAATTATTGACTTGTTGAGATTACGATTAGTTTTAAAAGTGCGAAAATATCTAATTTGCCGCAATATTGAGATAAACCAAATTTACTAACTAAACGTAACCGTAATTTTCTTAGTAACCAACTTATTTAATCTTAACAAAATATTTACCTTTCAATAAATGATTGAACAAAATGAAATGAACTAACTATATACAAAAAATATTATTTACGTCCAAAATTTATATTTACACACAAAAAAAATATATTTATATACACTTAATTAATAACTATAATATTATATACATAAAATTAATTTAAATTAAAAATAATATGGAAAATACTTGAAAATAAAACATATATACAATTTCACTGCAAAAAAAGATAACCAACTAAAATGGCGTTTTTGACACAAATAAAAAAAAATACACCAACGCTGTATAGTGTTAAAATTTTGAAACCAAATTTCATCATTTCTCGATTTTTGCTGCCAAAAACCGGAAAAAATTTCGTAATAGATTCAAGTTTTAAGTTTTGTTATACTTGGGATTGGTATTTTTGAATACGAATTCGAATATTACTAATACGAACTTGTGTGTACTTGATACGTTACGAAATTTCCCTATTGCGCAATATGAATTCGAACCAATTTTGTTCGATTATGAACGGATTTCTATACGATGATTAATTAGTTGACGACTGCATATAAAAATATTTAATAAAGAAGTTTTAGTGACTTTTTTTTAAAATATTTTCATAACCTTAATAATTAAATTAACTTAATTAAGGAATTAGACTGGGTTCGAAACCTGTGATAAAAAACATAAATTACATTTTTGACATTTGTTTGATAATTATTCCCCTACATTCACAATTTATTATTATGCTGTCCGAAATGTGTAATAAATCTCCCCACCTCATAAGTTTTTTCCAAACGTTATATATGTATATCTATTTTAGTTTTCATAACCTCAAATTTTTTGTGACAACTAATAAATTGCACAGAAAATTAAGAAAAATTAATATTAAAATAATGGATTCGATAATCCTTTTAATGGTTGTTTAATATTATTGTGTTTACATACAACAACGGTTAAATACCAGGATGTTGTTCAAATCACACGTTAGACATGCGCACACAAATTATTCGATAGCTGTCAAAAATTATCATAGATTCGAATAATTTGGGTGTGTTCGGTATTTTCAAGTAAAAAATTTAATTCACGATTTTTTATCACAGGTTTCGGACACAGTCTTAAATATAAATGTAATTAAGTATTTTAAATTTTTTATTGAATTTACTAATTACTAATTTAATTTTTTCATTTCTGAAACTTGTTTCAAGTTAGGGCCTCTTTACAACTCCAACATAAAATAGACCCTTGGTGGAATCAACTTCTTTCTGAGCCTAGTTTTATAAAACCTCTCCCAAATAATCCACGATGAAATGTTTCCTTAATGAACTACTTAGAGACATAAAAGAAGAAATATTAATAAAATCAATCACCTTAAATCAAACAAACAAAGATTCACAAAGATAAGAATATTTATTCTTATATAAATTTGAATTATTAACACCGGTGATGTTTTTATAGGTGCAGAAATGCCACAAACAGCAAAATGAAACATGATTTTATATTTAACAGTCAAAAACATACAACCAAGGTTTAAAATCCGAAGAGGTGTAACCATTCAAAATAAATTTCCCAAATAATACATCACAGTGTAAAAATATTTGATTCGTTCGAATTCTTTTCGCTTCGTATAGCATTTTCGAATCGTGTAACGATACGTATCGTATTCAGGAATGGGGTTAGGGACCCAGGCTACCTATTCCTGAATACGATACGTATCGTTGCACGATACGAAAACGCTATACGAAACGAAAATGAATTTGTATTTCTGAATTCGATCGAATCAAATATTTTTACACATAATTTATATTAAAAAATTCATTGTAAATGTCCAGACCATGCTACATTAACTATAATGTAACCCGTTAAGTGGTTCCTTTATCTCAAAAAATAATTCAGCATCATCAGAAAATTGACAAGTTAGAAACATTAAAAAGCGCTTCCAGTAGAATTTTTACAAGCTGTTCTTGGATGTAGACAAAAAACTTGTGGTAGTAGATATCTGAAAACATGGTCAGTTTAGTTTTAATTTGTATTTATTAATTAAAACAGTTTTAAAGGCCATTACTGGCCCCTTACTAAGTTAACAATTTGGCTCCAGCGGTTTCGATCCCGAGCATTGTCTTCGTACTGTCTAAGACAATCTGAACTGAAGAGGCTAAGTCGTTCTCTACATCGTGGAGCCATCGTCGCCTGCAACGACCTCTGCGCCTACCATATGGTGGCTCTCCTTTCAGAGATCGCTGCACAATTCGTTCCGGATCAGCACGCAGAACAATTTGTATTTATTAAGATTCTTGAAATTTAAAAAAAAATTAGTCGAATATGTATATTGTAGGGTGATTTTTGCATATTTTATCGACCCGACCTACTTTAAATTTTTATTACATATGCTCGAAAAATGACGATTGGAGCAACACGGATCCTACGTAGCGGAAAAATTTTGAAGCAAATATACAAGCAGTTTGACGTTTATGATTTATTTTTAGAATATAAAATAAACAGATCAGTGAAATATTTTACCGAAGTGAGTTTTTTGTATTGAGCAAATTTACTGATTACGTATAAAATTATGTACATATAATAATTTATTCATGTCTATTCTGTAACTCGGTTGGAAAATGTGCACTGGAACAACTCCAACATCATATTGGATAGTAGATACTCGTGTGGCTAAGCACGATAGATGTTTATTTCTCTTTTTTCTAGATAAATCCGTGATTTCTATTGTAATCACATCCAACTCGATACTATTTATATATTATTCATTCCATAAAGTATCAGAATTTGGGGATAGTGGACAAATTTATTTTAACATGATGAGATAGCAATAGAAAAAACGGAATTGAAATATGTACTAAAGTACAATTTTGTTCTTGAAAATATTAACACAAACGTCCATCGAATATCAAATTATAAAAAAATAAAATATTAAAAATAAATTATAAATTGTGATGTTAGAACATCTAGCATAGCTTGATGTTAGAACATCTAGCATAGCTTGATGTTAGAACATCTAGCATAGCTTGATGTTAGAACATCTAGCATAGCTTGATGTTAGAACATCTAGCATAGCTTGATGTTAGAACATCTAGCATAGCTTGATGTTAGAACATCTAGCATAGCTTGATGTTAGAACATCTAGCATAGCTTACATCTTCAACTGCAAAAGACATCGTATTTTTGATGAGGTTCTCGGGTTTCAGATATCAATGTTTTAGCAGAAGCCTTCTTCACTTTGATTTTATGAATTTTCCAATATAAACAGATATATCATCTTTTTTACAAAACGTCTAATTTCAATTTCTTTGGTCGCGATCTTAAATTTGACTTAGCAAAAAAAATTATTCTGGATTGCCGATAGGAATTTATTTATTTGTAGTTTTATGAAGTTCTGTACAATTTCGAGATCAGGGATCTGATGAAGATCCCCGATATTGTACATCAAATAAGAACTCAACGAGTACGCTGGCTCGGTCACGTTCTGCGTGCTGATCTGGAACGAATTGTGGAGCGATCTCTGAAAGGAGAGCCAACATATGGTAGGCGCAGAGGTCGTTGCAGGCAACGATGGCTCCACGATGTAGAGAATAACTTGGCTTCTTCAGGTTGTCTAGGACAGTATGAAGACCAAGCCCAAGATCGAAACCGTTGGAGCCAGATTGTTGTCTCAGTAAGGGGCCAGTAATGGCCTTTGAATACTGTTTTATTATTATTTATGAAGTTAAAAATGTCACCGGTTACGCAAGCTTGAAATACAAATAATTACTGTAGTTTTTCCTTTTTTAAATATTATGTATTTTTTTGTTTGTTCTCTTTTTTAAATTTAAATCCATTTTTGTAATATTCTAAAACAAATAATAATTGATAATATAATAATAGTTTTTTCAACTAAAAACCAAATAGTACATAATAATATAAATATTAAATTATTTAATTTGTTTTTCTTAAATACAAAAAGCTTGAAATTTTATTATATTATACTATTTTAAAAGAAAATTCACAAATTATATTTTCCTTTATATGTGAATATTCAATTTTCATTTGATGATTATTTATTTTTACAATTTTTTTTAAATTTATTGCGCACGAAAAAAAATGTATTACTAATTAAAACGTAAAAAATAAAATAATTTGTATTTTATTTTAAATTAAAAATTTAATTAGCACTTCAGTAGTTTTTTTTAGAATTTTTTATTTTTTTATTATATAATTACTTTTTTTTATTATATAATTACTTGCGAAGTATTATTAAATATACAAAATTTAATAATGTTTTTATGTTTACAAACACAGAAATTATATTATGACATATATTTAATTTTTATTAAACTATTTGTTAATATATATTTAGAATTTATTACCTTTATCTTTTCAAATTTAATTTATAAATATTTTTTATATATATTTACAAGCTGTTTTATTTCTTTTATTACTGTTTAAGCTTTTTGTTTGTAATTTTAAAATAATAAAAAAAGAGTTTAATTCTTAATTTAATTTTGGTAAAATTAATAACTTAATTAATGAAAGTTTTTATATTTGGACGCTAATTTAATTTTTTTCATTTTAGGTCTTAAAAATTCTATTTATTTAAAACTATATTTAAACCAATATAGAATCAAAATGTTGAATTTTTAAAAATTTTTATTTATTGATTGTAATTTGTTAATTTTATGGTTGACCAAACTTTAACAGAAAAACATAGCGTGAGTAATTTTGATTTTAAATAAGAAATCAAAAGCACCGAAAAATCAACATTGACAATAGTAATAGCATACAAAGTTAAATTTTTTTTGTAACGATTAGTGGAATGACATAACTTTATTGTAACTTAACAGTAAATTCACGTTGTTTTTGTTTTTAGTTTTCGCGGTGAGTTTGTCACCGATGAAATTCCGCTAATCAATTTTTTTGGTGTACCATTTGCCACCGTCGTGCTGGCCTTCTCAGAACTATCAGAAAAGTCACTTGAATCTGAACGAAGATCTCCTTGCATCTATAAATTAAAATAAAACTCATATTAGTATTAGTGGTTTGATCAAATTCTGTCTAATTCTTACCTCGCCGAATTTTATTGCTCTGTACGCAATTTTAAGGATTAAATAAGTCCATCCAATGTGTAGACACAACAGTAATGATAGTAAAGTGCTAAATATATAATATGCGGGGAATACAGGTATATCTTGTGGTGCTTCCACTATAATACCATACAAAATGCGTGGAAAATAACCCAAGCGCGTAGCAATCCATATAATCGTAAAGAAAGCAAACGTAGCATCACATACTTTTTGATAAGTTGCATATTTGGTTAATTTTGCCGCATCCAAAAATATATCCGCACAATCGTGCACGATTAAAATAAGCGATCCAAACCGATAACAATTATAAATCCAACTCAATGTCAATAGTAGTATTGTAATTATATGATGAGCAAACATTTGCCAAAAATCTTTTCGTTTCACATCGATAAATTGCGTGAACATAAGTGACCAATAGAATGCCATCGATATCATGTAATACCACCAAATATCATTGGTTAATGATTGATGTGGATAGTTGTTGAGCCAGCAATAACGTACATCCCAAAACCATGACTTATCCCATAGTATGTATAGGCCGAAGATGAATATGCACGTATAATACAAACAACGCCAAGAACATTCACAAAATTTGACTAGAGTTGGTGGTTTATCTTGAGCTCGTCGATAGCGCCACCACCGTTGAATTTGTCGCTCTGTCATATCACATTGTTTAGTTAAAGCTAAAACCTGGAAAAAGAGACAATTAAAAATAGTTATCACTTTATCAGTTATATTAAAATTAGGATTAAGTAATATAATTTTATAAATGTAATATAAAGTAATATAAATGTTTTCGAAATTGTTTTCACTAAAAATTTTCTGATACAAATTTTATCCGTCAAAAATGATGGGACATTTTTTTAAATAAATCGCAAATTTATTTCGTTAGTAAATTTTCTTCTTCATCAGCAGCAATGAAAAACATTTGAATCCAATATCAATTGTTTATATCATAAAAATTAATTTTCACACAACAAAAAGTTTATTTATTTAATTAACTAAATTAATTAATATATTTATTTATTCGAAAATATTTCACAATTCTACAGGAACTAATGATATGAATAATTTTTTCGCTGCAATTTAAATTCCAGTGGAATCGGGTGGTATGGGAGCCATGATAGGCTTAATCTATTAACTTAATCTATAAAATTTCAAAAAATAGAACATTTTTACGACTTATTGGTAATTTTTAGTTCTAATTTTAATTGAATTCTCATTCATTCAAGTAAAAATGTGTGGAAGAAAATTTAGTAATGTTACAGATATCAACAAACTGCTACTTCTAGAAAACAAAAAAACTTAAATTGCAACGGTACTTTCCATCAAACTTGAAATCATATGTTTATAACCAAATTCCACACTAGCTTCCAACAGTCTAGAGCGCCAGCATTCCAATTATTATCTTGCCATAAATAAAACACCTTTAAATACAAATTCATTGATATAGACACTTTTAACTTAAATGCCGTTATATAAAATAAAATGTCGCTACTACTTTAAAATATGGAAAAAAATCATAAATCAAAACTAAGAAACGCGCGCAAAGCAAACTCATGAAATGAAAATTTAAAATCGCATGAAATGTTGTAGACAGGTATATGAATATGACCATTATAAATTTAGACAACACAATAAATATATTGGTGTTTACAATGATTAGATAATTATGGTTTGAAGATCCAAATATAGAAGGATGCCACTATATAACAAAAACATTCGAATAGCAGTAGTTTTAAAACTAAATAAAAAATAAATCGTTAATTTATTCTTTCTAATTGCCCCGTTGTAAATTACCTTTAACAGAAAAGAAATTAAACATAATACGAAAATAATGAAATTAACACTTGAAAATAAATTATTGAAAATGCATGTAATTAATTTATTTCAATTTTAAAAAATTATTTCTTTACATTCTTTCGATAAAATATCACCAATTTTTTTATTTTCGATAAGCTAACGAAAGAAAAGAGATAGTTTGCAAATTTAATCTGACAAGCTGAGGAGGATGCAATAAAAACAGCGTAATTAAATAAACGAGATACCGTATAATTTTGCTCTTGAAAAGAGAGACACAAATGTCTATCGATAGATAATTTTTATATATTACTTACACTGGAATGATCTTTTCAATCAAATAAAATCAAATTTTGACGAAAAAATACTTTAAAATAATTCGCGTGAAGTTTGTCCAAAATTTGTCCTAAATTACAAAAACAACAATTAGGACAAATTTAGGACAAATTTCACGCGTCTATTTAGAAGTGTGAAGTTTGTCCTAATACTAAATAAATTTGTTTGTATTAGTGACAATAATAAACAAAATTCGGATAAACCGATCAATTTTTAAAAGCAATTTGTCTTATCAGCAAACGTAGAAAAATTAGCAATGCTCAAAGACAAGAAATCTAAATACAATAATATTCAACTACAAAGTTCATGCCAATTCAAATAAAAACTAATGCAAAATTTTACTAAAGGGATAAACACGAGCGTGAAGTTGTTTAAAGTAAATCAACGGAAACCTTAATGTTCCGATTAATAGTAACAATCCTCTATCAGTAGTTAAATGACTTCTGCCAGAGCGTATATACATTTCAGGGTAGCTGAGGACTATAACTAACTAACTAAAAAATATTAAAGCTTTCTTAAATCTACAAGAGAAGTATCTTAGGACAGGGGTGTTTTATCACGTTGTATGTTAGTACAAAATTGAAATTTTAAAAAAAATCTTCTACTAAACCAGGGGTCGTACCCAGATACCGATATATATTTCTCGGTAGCTGAAGTGTATATCTAACTAAAAAATATTAAGGCTTTCTTAAATCTAGAAGATAAGTATCTTAGGACAGGGGTGTTTCATCACGTTGTATGTTAGTACAAAATTGAAATTTTAAAAAATTCTCCTACTAAACCAGGGATGGTACACAGTTAGAGATATACATTTTTGAGTAGCTGAAGTGTATATTTAACTAAAAAATGTTAAAGCTTTCTTAAATCTAGAAGATAAGTATCTTAGGACAGGAGTGTTTTATCATCCGTTGTTTGGAAGTACAAAATTGAGATTTTAAAAAATTCTCCTACTAAACCAGGGATGGTACCCAGAAAGCGATATATATTTTTGGGTAACTGAAGTGTATATCTAACTTAAAAATATTAAGGCTTTCTTAACTCTAGAAGATAAGTATCTTAGGACAGGAGTGTTTTATCACGTTGTATGTTAGTACAAAATTGAAATTTTAAAAAATTCTCCTACTAAACCAGGGATCGTACCCAGATAGCGATATACATTTTTGGGTAGCTGAAGACCATATCTAACTAAAAAATGTTAAAGCTTTCTTAAATCTAGAAGATAAGTATCTTAGGACAGGGGTGTTTTATCACGTTGTATGTTCGTACAAAATTGAAATTTAAAAAAAATTCTTCTACTAAACCAGGGGTCGTACCCAGAAAGCGATATACATTTTTTGGTAACTGAAGTGTATATCTAACTTAAAAATATTAAGGCTTTCTTAAATCTAGAAGATAAGTATCTTAGGACAGGGGTGTTTTATCACGTTGTATGTTAGTACAAAATTGAAATTTTAAAAAATTCTTTTACTTTCTGGGATCGTACCCAGATAGCGATATACATTTTTGGGTAGCTGAAGTGTATATCTAACGAAAAAATATTAAAGCTTTCTTAAATCTAGAAGATAAGTATCTTAGGACAGGGGTGTTTTATCACGTTGTATGTTAGTACAAAATTGAAATTTTAAAAAATTCTCCTACTAAACCAGGGATCGTACCCAGATAGCGATATACATTTTTGGGTAGCTGAAAACCATATCTAACTAAAAAATGTTAAAGCTTTCTTAAATCTAGAAGATAAGTATCTTAGGACAGGGGTGTTTTATCACGTTGTATGTTAGTACAAAATTGAAATTTTAAAAAAATTCTTCTACTTAACCAAGGGTCGTACCCAGATAGCGATATACACTTTTGGGTAGCTGAAGGGTATATCTAACTAAAAAATATTAAAGCTTTCTTAAATCTAAAAGATAAGTATATTAGGACAGGGGTGTTTTATCACGTTGTATGTTAGTACAGAATTGAAATTTTAAAAAATTCTCCTACTAACCCAGGGATCGTACCCAGATAGCGATATACATTTTTGGGTAGCTAAAGACCATATCTAACTAAAAAATGTTAAAGCTTTCTAAAATCTAGAAGATAAGTATCTTAGGACAGGGGTGTTTACCACGTTGTATGTTTTAAGAATGCTTTAACATTTTTTGGTTAGATATGGTTTTCAGCTACCCAAAAATGTATATCGCTATCTGGGTACGATCCCTGGTTTAGTAGGAGAATTTTTTAAAATTTCAATTTTGTACTAACATACAACGTGATAAAACACCCCTGTCCTAAGATACTTATCTTCTAGATTTAAGAAAGCCTTAATATTTTTAAGTTAGATATACACTTCAGTTACCCAAAAATGTATATCTCTTTCTGGGTACGATCCCTGGTTTAGTAGGAGAATTTTTTAAAATTTCAATTTTGTACTAATATACAACGTGATAAAACACACCTGTCCTAAGATAAAATAGATTTAAGAAAGCTTTAACATTTTTTTGTTAGATATGGTCCTCAGCTACCCAAAAATGTATATCGCTATCTGGGTACCATCGCTGGTTTAGTAGGAGAATTTTTTAAAAATTTAAATTTTGTACTAACATACAACGTGATAAAACACCCCTGTCCTAAGATACTTATCTTCTAGATTTAAGAAAGCTTTAACATTTTTTAGTTAAATATACGCTTCAGCTACCGAAAAATGTATATCGCTATCTGGGTACGATCCCTGGTTTAGTAGGAGAATTTTTTTCAAATTTCAATTTTGTACTAATATACAACGTGGTAAAACACCCCTGTCCTAAGATACTTATCTTCTAGATTTAAGAAAGCTTTAATATTTTTTAGTTAGATATCGTCCTCAGATACCCAAAAATGTACGAGTATGAGAAATTTGTTCGTATATCTCTAATAAGGTTCGTTCCTCTGTTCAGCATTTTTTTTAATATGTTGAATTTGTACTAAAGTACAGGGTTGTAAAACGCACGCTTGTCCTATGCCACTTAACTTTATGGTTTTGAATTTCTACTCAATTTTTTAGAGTTAGACTTATGGAAATATTTCATTTTCAATTATTCTTATTGCAAAATTAATACTAGTTTTTGAAAAAATTCATAACGAGATGTTTTCAATTTAATCACCGATCGTAATCGAAAGATGAAAAATCCCTTTTGCATCCCGCCTCTGTTGGAATTCGAACCAGGTACCTCCCGATCCAAACGTCGCAGCTTTAACCACTGCGCTATTTGGTTAGAAAATACTTTAATGATGCTTCAGATGTTATAAGATTATTATAATTTATTATCATTGTATTAAGCTAAATACAATGAAAAATATTTGTTTAAAATATTTCCTTTTAAAATTTACCTTTTTTCGAGTTCGTGTAGTATGATTTTATCGAGAAATTGAAGAAAAAACATTGTTTTATCGAGAACATTGAAAAATAAAGTTAAATTTAATTTTATGTTGATAATATTGAATTAAAATATGTAGTTTAACATTAAATGTATCGTATTTATTGATAAAAAATTAAATTTATTTGGATTTTACTGAAAAAACGAGAAAATTCTTATCTAGAACTATATTCAAACTCGAAAATATGTATTTGAATAAAAAAACACGACTTATGAAAATAAAAAATCAATCGAATCGAATCGAAAATTCTATAAATCGATTTTTTCCTCTATTGGAAACTAAAAAAATCAATCGAATCGAATCTTCTGATAACACGTTATGCAACGTGCTGACGAATATTTAATTCAATTATGGGTTGTTGTGTTTTACTTTATAATTAAGTTAACTCCAGGCGAGAATGACCATAAAATTTTTGTAGTTTTAAGACCGATTAGGAAAAACCAATTTTATTTTATTGTAGTATTTTATAATAATAAATGAATGATGTACCATATTGAATCCATAACTTAACTGATCATTAATATTTAGTTTTTATAAAATTAATTAATTTTATTATCGTTGCTTTAAATAATCATTAAAAAATTTATAAAAACGATACACGATATAAAAATTACCTACGATTGTTTCTGTCTAGATCATAGACGATAAACACAAAACTATAACATGTTATGGGATACCGATGTAATTTCGTAATTCTTTACTTTCCTTAAATTTTGACAATCCGATAATTCGATTGGATTTCATAATAGGAATACAATCGAATCGTATTTTTCGATTTATCAAATCATTTGATAAGTTTCATAATAGACCCCTTGGTTCCACTAAGAGTAAAAGGGAATAAAGATGTGGTATCAAAATGAACCGTCACTGGTCTAATTGTGCCGTATCAGTCGCTCTAATCTAACCCTTATTTCATATTTCTAAAAACACGATATATACTAAAAATCATTTGGCTATCTATCATATTATCCATCTTAGATCATACGATCCTCCGAGGAAAAATAAAATACTAAACTTAAAAGATCAGCATATAAATTCAGGATTTTCAGATATACTTAAAATGAAAGGCCGAATCCGATTTTGCGTATCAGCCACCCATATAAAAGAACAGCAAGATTATATACGAGTATGTACAAGGAAATCCCGAATTGATCAAATGTAATTTTTTGAGCAAATTATTTTTGTAAGCGATTTCAGAACGACGTTCCGCCACAAAAATAGTCCTATGTATGTAAACATACCAAATAACTATGTATCTAATGAGCGTCTTATGATTATTCTGAAAAATCGATAAGGGATGGCATTCATCTATGTATGTATTCGAATTAATTATTCAAATTAATTACTAATTAATTATACTTTGCACTAAGTGGAAAATACTAATTGATCAACCACAAATAACATTGAAATATGATGATTATCAATTAATAAGAAACACAAATATGTCGCACAATAAGTTCAAATCAAAATTATTTTTATTTTATTTTTTGATATCAAAAAATTTAGCAAAACCTCCAAAACGGCTAATTTTACCCTGCCATGCAGAATATTTTTCAGAAGAAAAAAACGACAAATAAATTTGGCTTTAGCATTGCACACTGTTACAATACATATTATGTATAAAGTATAATATTATAACAACACATACATTATGTTCAATATGTGGGGCGATACGATATTTTTATTCGAAATTTATTTTGAATATTAAAAATTAAAATTGAATGATAAGTTTCTAGGAATGTTGTACACTAGTATATAAATATGATACTTATTATCTTGCGAGTTTTCAATGTCTATTTCTGCGATGTGATACAGTGGATGTACTTTAATAAAAATTATAGTATCATCTATTTATACCGTTCGATACAAGTAAGTGTACAATATTTGATGCAAATGGAAGTTTCAATTTAGTAAACTGACTTTTCCATCGTGCATTTGAAGAAGAATGTACAAATACATATTTGAAAAATTAACAAAATTCTCAACTAAAACTGGTAAAACCATTAAAATCAAATAATTTATAAATAATAACACATTAATAACTACTGTGGTAGTATGTCTACATTGAGCGTTTCTTTAATTAGAATTTTATTAGAATTATTTCACATTAAACTATTATATTATGTAAAAATAATATATGTACTATATAAAAAAATTGATAACAGTTACGCGACAAAGTGATAAATTAAACTTGGTGGCGAGCGGCTAAATGTCAAGTTCAAATTTAAATTGAGTGTGTACGGATTTTTTTTAAACTTAATTCACCACTAATTATTAATATATACATATGTACGTACGTACACAGGATGTCTGTCTCAGATTGTATAGTCCAAACGAGTAGGGCTTTTTTAGTTGGGTTAATTTCATGGTTTAAATTGCAATACACTACAAGTAATTGGCATTTTAAATTTTTTAGTTCGACAGTTCATCTTGAACCATGTAAATGCTATAACCCTTGTAAAAATTTAATGATCTCAGCTGTTTTTGTATATAGTTTCAAATGTAATGAGTTCTTCTTTCCGGAATTGTAAGCAAGATTAGTATATATATGTACTAGTATTTATGATAATGAGAACCTTGATGGAATTCAGAATATTGTGTCAAAGATTTTCATTGCCTATTTTTCTCGAAAAAATCACTATTTTATTTAAAATTTGTAAAAAAAACAGTTTTACCATTTTATTTAAAATTTTGACTTTTGGACAACAGGATTTACTAGCGAAAATCGACATTTCAAAAATTTGTATAAGTTCCAGAGCCCTGATGTTTTTACGTATTATGTGGTTCCAAAATGTAATGTATCCTTGGTTTCTTCATTAATTTTAAGTCTAACAGTAAGTACATTACTAATTTCTGTTTTATTATTTTTTCATAAAAAATTGATTGATGATTGTATTTTTTTTTATGTACGAGGACGGACTGAAAAGTCTGGTAAAAATGAAACAAGGAATAACATTTTCGGCCAAAAAAAAATTTATTTTTCAACGTTTAGTTCGATACACTTAGCCCAACGTTTTTCCAATTTTTCGATCCCTTCCGAATAATACGATTTCTCCAACCCTTCAAAATAGGCGTTTGTTGCATCGATGATCTCCTCATTAAAGCCGAATCGGTTTCCGCCGAGCAATTTCTTCAAGTTCAGAAACAGGAAAAAGTCGCAGAGAGCTGAAGAATATGGCGGGTGTGGAAGCAATTTGAAGTATAATTCATAGATTTTGGCCATGGTAACTACACACGTGTCCACCACCAGTGCATTATCTTGATGGAAGAGAACTTGTTTCTTCGCCAAATACGGTCGTTTTTATTTCAAAACGTCGTTGAAACGGTCCAATAAGTTGCAGTGATGGATCTATGTTTCATTCACAATTATGAAACCACGCAAAAACTCCTTTTTGCTTGAACATCGTCAAACCTGTTTTTGAACTTGTCAGACGTGTGCATTTTCACCCAACGCGCGGATGGCTTTTTCATATACAAATGTTCGTGTAATATATTGCGCACACGTTCATTTGAGATGCCTACTATCTCAGCTATCTCGCACACTTTCGCTCTGTGGTCTTGCAATACCGTATCGTGAATTTTATCAACCATTTTTGGTGTAGTGACTTGATTTAAGCGTCCTGAACGTTCGACATCAGTTGCGCTTCAACGAAAATCAGTAAACCAATCATTTTAATCGATGGTGAATAGTCACCATAATATTTATCAAGCTTTGTTTTGGTTTGCGTAATGGTTTTTCCACGCAAAAAATAATGTTTAATTAACACACGAAATTCACTTCAATGGCTGTCTGAACTAAATGACAGATCTGTCTATAAAATTTAATTTGGTCTAGTGACAGATGGTAGTGACTCGTGACATCTGGGATTTGCGATTGTGGCGCCCTCTGTTGCCAGACTTCTCACTACGGCCTTGTATATGTATAAGACATATACATCTGAACTAAAAAACTAAACAATAATTCATTTTCAGTTACAAAAAATTAAAATTAAAATATTTATCAAAATTTGATGTGCAAAATAAACTAAAGCAACTTTCTAATATTTGGTACAATATCTAATTTTCTATTACTTCCGCACGTCTGCAGGGCATTGACTCATTGAGGTTTGAAAGTATACTAAGAGTGGTTTGTTCCACTCTAAATATTGCTTCATTCTTGTTTCGTTAGCAATTATCGCCTACTCTTCGTATTAATACTCCGAAAAGGTTTTCAATTCGATTCAAGCCGATTAATTGTGTCGACTAATCAGAGAATTGAATCTTTCATTGTTGGAAGCCAGTATTTAATTAGCTTTGAAATTTATTTCGCGTCGCTCCCGTTTTGAAACACCCATCGACGCGGCATTTCTCAATTTTCATGAGAGACACCTGCGATACTAAAATGTTCTGTAAAAGAACAGACCCAATGAAAGAACAATTTTTTCAATGATTTATTTCTATATACTTTGTGTTAAAGATTCAAATCTTAAAGCCAAGTTACAAAGTATCCGTTCCGTTCCATTCCGTTTCCTATCAAAATTACATTTTGATGTTTTCTATATAATTCGCAAAAACAAACGAAAAGGTAAGCTACAATGAACGGAATTAGACGGACGGAGATGGAAAGCATTTAAAAAAAAATAATATTTTACGGAGACTGAAAGCATAACCCTAATTTTATTTCTTGACAGCTCCTAAACAATACAAATATTTTGTCATAACTCCATTTAGTGCTAACAAAAAATATAAATAATAAATATTTATTTACATTATACTTACATATTTATATAACAATTATTTGTTAACTATACTTAAATAAAACGATTTTTATTGATATTTTATAAATGTGTTATATTAAAATGAGTTCAGATATCGATTCATTTACACAACCTAATATCAAAATGAAATGAAAGAAGAACTTTTTAGAGCACAATTCTTTCATCAGTTTCCACAGTTTAGAAATATCTGGAATTAGTGCGATTTAAATTTGATGGACTCCTGATAATATTTGTTCAATTTTTAATATTTGTTGACAGTTACAAAGAATTTTACATAAACGTAACGTTTGTATTGTAACTATTGAACGGAAAAGATAAAACGAAATTATTTTAGCAAAACGGGGTCGAACGGAACGGATGCATTGTAACGGGCTTTACAGTGTATATTTTTTCAGAGTTGCCTTACCGATAAAAATCAATAGGTAATACACAAAATCAATAAGTATTACAGGAAAATACGAACATGTTTTCTACACCGTGGAGGTATCGTCTCCTGTAATGACCTCTGCGCCTACCATATAGTAGCTCTCCTTTCAGAGATCACTGCACAATTCGTTTTAAATCAGCACGCAGAACGTGACCGAGCCAGCATACTCGCTTTGATCTTATTTCATGTACAATATCGAGGATCTTCAACAGATCTCTCGATATTGCACAGAGCAGAGAATGATTCTTCTCAAATATAAGGAGCCATCTCTCGTTCTCATCCGTCAGCGCCCAACTTTCATATCCAAACATTACAACGGGCCTGAACAGCGCTTTATATAGCTTCAGCTTCATTGCACTTGACAGGTGTTTAGATTTTAGCAGTGGCCTTAGAGGATACAAAGCACGACTGCCAGGTGCCAGCCGCACTTTAATATTCTAATCCACACAGAGTGATAACAGAGCCCAAATATTTGATCCTCCTCTCTCCCTCAAACGTGTTGTGACCAGAACAAAAATCTGGTGTGACATTGCCCCTATAACTAGAGATCATGTATTTTGTTTTGGACTCATTGATCTGGAGTCAGAGAAGAACCGAAGCTGAAAACTCTACAAGCGGATCAAGCATTTCCTTCACTCCGTTGCTATTCAGTCCAATCACGCATATGTCATCTGCATATGAAAGCACCTGATTGGACTGGCGATATAAGATGTTGCGCTGAGCTGTTTCAGTTTAATAAAAGATGTATCCCAACATGAGATTGAAGAGTATCGGGGACAGAGCATCTCCCTACCAAACACCTGAGTTAACTGCAAACATTCTCGATAGCTTGTTCTCAACTTTAACACAGCATTGAGCCTACGTCACTGGCATTCTACACAATCGTACCAATTTGGTTGGTTTGGTATACCTAGGTGGAATGGTAGACCACATGTTTTTTTTTTTTTTGGGTTAGTAAAGAGAGAAATTGTAGTAAATATTGATAGAACGAGAAGGAAGTACTATCATGACGCCCTCCGTCGATTGTTTATGTTTATATTGATGAATTAATAGATGAACACGTGTTGGTGTTAGTTAAAATTCCAGAAAAAATTGGTATTTCCAAAAAAGCATTATTTTTATAAACTCGTATTTTAAGAACAACAAGAGAAATACGAATGACTACAAATGACGTTTCGCTTTGTTTATGTTTATATTTTCGAAATGACTCATAATTATGTGATGGTGTTAGTTAAAATGAAAGAAAAAATCGACATTTCCATTTTAAAATGTACATCAAAATATTTTGCTATATTTTGTCCCGGAAGAACATGAAATGTGATGTACATCAAAAAGCCGGCAACATTTTTAGCTATTTTTTTGATATAGGTATAACTTTTGATCGACAACTGATGTACATATGAATGTATGGATACAGTAGTAATATTATGTGGTTTAGTGTTGTTTAATCAGTCTGTATCTGTAATTTAGTAATGAAGCAAGAACTAATAAATCATTTTTTTCTTCTTGCATGTTGACCCTAGAAATATGGCTTAATACTCTATTGATTACATATACTTAAATATGTATTATTATTAAAGAAATACGTTTGTGAAGACGGGCATTCGATTTAAATATTTTTTTAAATACATACGAGTCATTATTAAATATGAAATAAATATGTACAATAACAAAAACAATGTGGAGAATTTAACTATTATCGCAAAGATCCCGTTATTCAGAATTTTCCTAAAACATGAAAACAGTTACCTATTACTGGCTAACCAGAGAATCAGAGGTAAAGCGTTGGCGCATTTATTTATGTAAGTAAAATTTGTAATTGTAATACATCATTTTCAAGTATAATGTAATCAAAATACTAATATACCGGGTGTTTTTTTTAAACTGAGACGATCAAATATCTCGAAAAATAGCCACTCTACGGAAAAAATGTCCATAATCAAAATTTAATCATACCGCGGGGGAAATACATTAGTGCAAAAAAAAAAGTCCCCCCACCCCCGCTTTGTAGGTGGGGCGGGGGTAACTTTTAAACTAAGATAGGAAGCCATATTTTTTATTGCAGATACGGATTCTACGACTAAAAGTACGTATGATTTGAATAAAATATTTTGTTCGGTTCATGATAGATGGCGTTGCAATCGACGAAATTCAATTTTTTCAATTTCTCCTTCTTAGAACACACGCATTCGATTCTGCAATACGTTTGAAATAAAAAACATCACGTTTTCATTGGAAATACTCGAAATTCGTCATCAAAACAATTTATTCAGTTTTGTAAATCTAAATAAGTGTTTAAAATTAATTTCAAGTTTTATTATTAAATTTCAAAAATACAAAATTCAGGCCATCATTTTGAACACTTATACGAACCGAGAAGTTATTAAAGTGTCGTGGATCAGTAAAATTTTAAGTCCATATCTCGTATTATTACTTAAGTGGTGTTATTGATTTGCTAGTTGCCCTTCTAGACAAATTTAATCAAAATGAATCGTCATCGAATGTTTCGATAATCAAACAAACGATCTAAACTCATTTAATACACGCGGTTATCTTATCTCATACAATTAATAAGAAAACTTTTTAATCACTCAATAACATATAACAGCTAATAATTGTACATACGTAATATACAGGCTTACATTTACATTTCACATATAGCCATTATATGTAAATTCCATTTAATTTAACTTATTTAGAAAAGAAGAATTCATTAATTCGCTGCTAAACAAACAGTGGGTATAAACTAAAGGGTGTTCCAACTTGAGGTGAATTTTTAAATTTGCCGCCATTCATATTTTTTTATAGAATTACAGTAACGCAGTCTCAATGCTGTGTTAAACCTGAGAACAGGCAATCAGGATTTTTTGCAGTTGTGTTCGGCACAAAAATGTTCTGTTCCCGATACTCTTTAATCTCATGCGGTAGAATAAATAGAGTAATAAAAAAAAATTAATACCGTTATTTCATATAAATTTACCGAACTTATTGAACTCCTCTCGTATATTGTAGGTGGACGTTTTTCATTTGAACTTTTAAATTTCACTTTTAAGACGATGTCACATGCAAATGTGAAAACGGCAAAACCGTCCGGATTTGAAAAAAAATTCACGGACGGCGAATGACGGCAACTCATAAATGAAACAAAATAAATGACATTTAGTTTACGACCAATGGTGCTATTAAAAGAAAATATTTTATATGTATCCTTGGTATTTGGATATACGTTGTATAAAATATTGATTTATTTGAAAACTTACCGTATTCATTTTGACTTTTATAACTCAGGCAAGCTACAACTATTTTTTTTTCTATTTTGACAGGTTATAAACAAAAGTAAATAAAAAAAACAACGGCAATAAAATTCGTTCATGATTTTTGAAAACGGGGGAGCATTCGTTAACTTCATCAATTATACCATTCAGTAATTTACCTTCCGAATTTTAGCTTGATGGCCGGCAAAACATAAAATAAGATTTTTTTAAATGAAATTGTATAAATTTCAATAAAATTTTGTAACAATATCATAGTTATTGTTCATTAAAACTATTTTTAAATTAATTTAATTTTATTTTACAACTATAATGTTATAAGTCCTATTATTCTGTCATAACTTGTATTTGTCGATTTTCAATGCCGGTTTGACGGTTGGGCATGTGGCATCGCCTTTAGAAGTATGTATACATAAGCATAAGTTATAATAGAGTGGTGCAAATGCCAAAAATCAAATTATTAGGCTGGAATCTCTCCAAATATATGCACAGCAATAATAGTTATAACGCTAACTTAATATTATTATTTACTAACGTAACGGTTAATCGAAAATTACTAAATTTTTTAGTAAAGTTTATTTATAACATATTAAATAAAGTTACATATTTGTAAGGTTTATACTTTTCAAGATAATTAAAAATAGATTTGGGTCGAAAAGGACCCGATGGACGGATAACGGTTAAAACATTCCACTTGAACTATATGACAACTATAAGACAACATATTTTAATATAAAATTAAAAATATTTACCTCCTATTTCCTTGACAAACCGCAAATGTATAATGTTGGTAAGTCGACAAATGGCATCAACAATTTTCCGTCAGATCTATATACAGTTCTCAATAACAAAATTTTGTAACAACAATATAATTGTTACGACACGAAAGTAGCGGGAATCTCGAAACTACATATAGAGAATTTAACAGTTCTGTAAATCAAAGTAACCATTGAAAACCGATATGATTTTCATACGATGAAAGTAAATTGTGTCTTTTAGTATTTTGCGGTAATTCAATTGACGTATAAAATCGACTTTTTCATTTCCACTTTCGATTCTATATTTCTTTCTTTTGCTAATAATAAATAAAATAGATATACATTTAACAAACAATTCTATTGTATTTTTAGCAGTTTAAAAAAGTTTATATAAAAAGTTAACGATTGAAAATTGTACTAGAATTGCTGATTAAATTCGCAGTTATCGAAAAAAAAGTGACTACAACTAAATATTTTAGTTCTGTCTGTTGACTTGAGCGCTCAGTTATTTTTGAAAATAACTCCTTACACATTTTTTCAAAACGGATTCTATTTTGTTTTATACGTGGTTTATGTTCTTATCATTCGAGTAGAACAAATATCCAAATTATAATTAATCTCCAATATTAAGGTAATTTTCATGAAAAAATGAATTTAAAAATATTTTTACCCTTTGATTGTGTTACTAATTTCATTTCTTCTATATTATGATTTGTATTAATTACTATACAGTTTACTTATGTCGTTTTCGATTGATTTTTTCCCCTCATTGGTAGAGTACACTGATTTTGTGTGTCAATCGAACATGAAACCGATTTACCCTCATTTATATTTGTGTTTTCTGGAAAAAAAAATGAATATTCACAAACAAAACCGTTTATAGATAGACGGTTTTGTTCACAAAAGTCAAAATGGCAGCACAGTGACAGATAAAATTATAGTATTGGTGTAATATAAGGGTAACTCGGTCGAAAAAACCAGTGTAGACAAAATTGCACTGAGTGCAAAAAACTTAGCTGTCAGGCAATTTTTTTTTGGTTCAAACGAACGGTTTTAGTGTAATTTTTTGCACTCAGTGCAAGTTTTTATGTTCAAACGAAAACGACATTAGAGTGTCTAAAACCACAGACTATCCGGAAATATTCAGAACGCGAGTTATGAATGCTGATACATACGGTTTAAGTAATGCCTCAGGTCACAGCACGTAGTGGGATACTAGGTTAGCGATTTTGAGGAGCGGGGGATAATTACAAGATGGGAAGATAGAACGTCCACTAGAAATTGCAACTATATCTGAATTTAACTTCACCGCATCAGTTAAAATTTAATCTTCGATGGAAAAACGTCGAAAGAGAACTAGGTCTGTTTGGATGGCGCATCAGACAAAAGCCAAACATATATCCAAAGTAGAGCATAAGTTGTTAATGACATTGTAGATGAAGATAGTTGTTCCGTAACATCGTTGGCCTATTAATTCAGATTAATAGTATAATAGATGGTAAGACTTACGTGGGTAATACAGTTAAGCATTTCTATCTAACACCAAATTGAAAATGCGCCGTGGTTGGATTTTGGATATATATTATTTATATAAATTATCTTGTCTGTGCAAAATTAATCATAATTATATGTGTCAATTATCACCGGAGAAAACAAATAAAATTAGGGTACAAAAATACTCACCTGGCTGGCGCAATTACCTGGCTGAATTTACACACACATATATTTTTTCTAGCGTCGTACGGCTGCACAGTTTTATCGAACTTAAATCAAGAACAAATACCTGGCGATTTGCTGCCACTCTTATTTTGGAAAGAAGTAAACAGAACTAGAGAAACATTGGTCTTTCGATTGGATTATCAAGCGAATTATCCAAACGTTTATTTCATTGCTGTTTATACAACAAATATTGGTTCATTTATCATGGCAAATTATAGGAGTTTCCGTGCGGTCAGACATAAAAATATAACGGGGTTTACTCAACAACAAAGGTCAGAAAAATAGAAAAATATTTTTATTACAAAAATATTCCATGCATTGAAAATACATGTGGTTTTCCATTATGTTAGCCATTTTGGTTTAATTTTTTTAATTTTTTTTTATCGCGGTATTATTCTGAGTCCCGTTCTGAAGTGTTGTTAATTTAAACCATTGTGCATTATTATTATTAAAATTGGCTGGAACCCATGAGGATTCCGCACTCCATGCCACAAAGGCCCATGGTGCAAAATAATTGTGCATTAATTAAATAATTAAAAATGAGTGAAGCTGAAATTCGAGCACATATAATCAAAATGAACATCTTATTAGAATCTCTTAATTGAGTTAATATGCCAAAGTGTCGTACCTCAAATGAAATCAGCTTTGAAAATATACATGTGAGAACAAAACGGTCGGAGGAATTATTAACGCAGTATCTAGAGGATGAGACCAGACTGTTTAGTATTAAGACTGACGAGATGTCCAGATATCTTGAAGTTGAAAACACATATTATGCTGCGATTGGCGATTTTAATGAAATTCTATCCAGCCGAAAACAATCCACAACACATGAAGCTTCCGGTTTTCAATAGTTTGCCGGTACTACAGCACACAATATTGGAATGATAGATGACATTCTGGACACAAAACTGCCAAAATTAGAAATTCCAAAATTTTCTGGGAATTACGGAGATTAGCTATCCTACGAAATGTTCACAAAACAAGTCGATGAAAATTTACTTCTGTCCGATGTTCAAAAGTTTTATTATTTAAAGAGTTATTTGTCCGATGAAGGCGCCAATCTAGTGAAGCATATACAAATTACAGGCATTAAAAAAATTACGAAAAAGATTTGACGCAAACGCTATGCTGTTAATTCTTTTATTCGAAAATTTATTGCCAATAATATTTAATTCTAATTTAATTGCCTATTTAATTCCAATAATATTCGTAAAATTCATGATGTTTACGATGAACTTATACGAGGAATCAAGATTTTGGGTACTGAAGATGAAAGTTGGGATCCGTGGTTGGTGTATCTAGTGCTCAATAAACGATATGATGGGACAAAATGTGAGTGGGCTGAATATTCTGCAAAAGATGAATTTTCAAGTTTTAATAAGTTATTAGAATTCTTGTCGAATCGTGTTGATGCACTAGAAAGTTATGGCGCAACAGTGAAACCAACTTACGCAAACGCAATTCGTAATGCTAAATCATTTGCAACAACTATAGCAGCACAGCAGCAAACAAATGCGAATTATGTATAACGGAACATCAGAGATTATACGAATGTAAAAAATTTAAAGAATTATCTTTGGCCCCTGTGGTCGGCGGGCACACATGTTTCGTACATCCATATTGCACGAACATGTTTTCCTAGAATACCACCACAGTATCCTTTGCTTGTCGTAGGAGGCGACTAAAGGAGGTTGGATCGCTGGGCTGACGACCCGCATCCGTGAAAAAAATAAGCTGTTTATAAAGTCAATAAAAAGATAAATGGATACCGCCAAAACAACACCGGACCCCCGCTCAAGTACCCGGACACGAGATTTAGGATCGGCACGTGGAACGTGCAGTCACTTAAGAAACTAGGAGCGTTAGAGGGCCTAATCACATGCATGAAGGAGTATCGGCTGGAACTCGTTGCTCTTCAAGAAACTCGCTGGCCCAAAAGTGGAGACCATGTGTCCCAGGGCTATACGTTGTTCTACAGTGGAGATGACCTCGGAAATCTTGGAGCTGGATTTCTTCTTGAGCCGCAGGTAAAGAACGATGTATTGGATTTCCAAGCAGTCAATAACCGATTGTGTAAGCTTTGCTTGCGCATGAAGTTAGCCAACCTGTCGATAATATGCGCCCACAAAAGTGAGTCAGCCCCAAGATAAAGATTCATTTTACAATGACTTGGATGATCTGATGGGATCTATATACAAACACGATGTTAGAATGGTAATTGGGGACTTTAATGCTAGAGCTGGCAGAAATCAGGCCGACTTGTGTGAAAACATAGGTCCATACTCCCGACACGAAACTGCGACCGATAATGGTGAGAGAATGATGTACTTTGCAATTGCTCACGATCTTAGAGTGGCAAGCACATTTTCCCCTCACAAATAGATACATGGATCCATCGTCGCAAAATATCCCGCTGCCAAATTGAGCACGTGTTAATTTTAAAAGGGACGAGCTCGGGTTGCGCATGATGTGAGAACTTATCGGTCAGCAACCAAATACGTAAGCAGCGATCATTATTTGGTCACTGCAAAGCTACGGTGGAAGTTTTCGTACAGGTCCGGGAACACAGCGAAACGGATGGAACGTTTCGACTGAAGATCAAAAGAAACGATATTAGGATCTTGTCAGCGACAACATTGAGGGAGCTAATTACCAGTTTGACTGTGTGAACTCTATCTGGGAGGTATTGAAAACTTCGGTTGTCAGTGCTGCTCGACAGACTTTAGGTATTGGTTTGATGACGAGTGTCGTCTTGCAGTTGAGCAACAAAATATAGCCGAGGTTCTGAAAGTACAACAACTCAGCAATGAGCGCAGTTCATGTAATTTCTTTAAAGGAATTACTAGATTGCACCATACTTTCAGGCCTGCGTCATCTGTCATTCGAGACCGGGATGGAAACCTCTGTGTCAACATCGATGCAGTACTCGACGCATGGAATGGATACTTTACCGACCTGCTTGGTGTTCATTATGCGTCACATACTGTAGTTGAGTCACCTCAAATACAGACTGCGGAGATTTGCATTGAGGATCCATCCCATGAGGAATTCACTAGGGCTATGCAGACTAAGACGAAACCGCTCACCTGGGGTGGACTGCATAAATTCGGAGCTCTTGATATTCGGATGGGATACTTTGTGGAACTGTCTTTTCGACCTTATTCGATTAGTATGGCAAAGTAATGCCTGACGAATGGAAAGTGGCCGCGATATGCCCCATCTTCAAGAAAGGAAACCGCTTGAAGTGTGATAATTATCGCGGTATAGCTCTCCTTTGCACAGCATATAAGTTACTGTCCTACATTATATAGGATAGAATCACCCCTCTAGCGGCGAGTCGGTTGGTGACTATCAGGGAGGATTTCATCCGAATCGATCAATCACTGATCAGGTCTTTTCGCTGCTGATGATTCTATCTAAATATTATGAGACTTTCATCCAAGTACATCAGGTGTTCCTGGATTTCCGGCAGGCCTATAACTCGATCAATCGAGAGTTTGTAGTCTGCGCTGGAATATCTAGGTATGCCAACAAAAATGGTACGATTGTGTTTGAATGACAGTGACACAGTCTCAATGCTGTGTTAAAGTTGAGAACAGGCTATCAAGAAAGAAGTTAGCTCGGGTGTTCGGCAGGGCGATACTCTTCAATCTACATCAATGTTGGAGTACATCTTTCGTAAAACTGAATAATCTCAGCGCAACATCTTATAACGCCAGTCCAATCAGGTGCTTGCATATGCAGATGACATATGCGTGATTGGACTGAATAGCAACGGAGTGAAGGAAATACTTGATCCGCTTGTAGTTTTCAGCTTCTGTCGGACTCCAGATCAATGAGTCCAAACCGAAATACATGATTTCTGGTTATAGGGACAATGGCACACCAGATTTTAGTAGTGGCCACTACACGTTTGAAAGAGTGAGGAAGTTCAAATATTTTGGCTCTCTTATCACTCACGATAACAGTGTGGGTGAGGATATTAAGGTGCAGCTGGCAGCCGTATTTTGTATCCTCTAAGGCCACTGCTAAAATCTAAACACCTATCAAGTACCGTGAAGCTGAAACTTTACAAAGCGGTGATCAGGCCCGTTGTTATGTTTGGGTGTGAAAGTTGGGCGCTGACGAATGAGTGCGAGAGATGGCTCCTTACATTTGAGAGAAGAGTCATGCGTGTGATTTACGGCCCAAAACGCGAAATAGATGGCACATACCGAGCTCTGTAAAATTTCCAGATCAGAGATCTGATGAAGATCACCGATATTCATATAGGTCCCTACAGTTACTGTGTAATTATGTCCACGACTTCATTTTTTAGATAAAAAAAGAAACGTCAAATTTGTATGATTTTTTTTTCATTTTTCGACGTTAGATCCATTTTTACCCATTTTATCAGACAAAAACCAATGAAAACTGATTTCCCCGATAAAGAAAATTTAATTCCGAGTAGGATAGTGAAAAGAAAAATATATTTTGTAGTGAACTGTGCTATTTACATATGTTATGTCATTTTTGTGACGTTATCATGACAACATACGACGTAGCAACAGAATTCTGAATGTGACGATACTACTTCTTTGTCATGACAAGAAATGTGCAAATGAGCATATTTTATATCGTATTTAAGTGAGATATAGGTTCAGTTTAGTTATCAGTTTATTAAATATGTGCATATATTCAATAATTTCATTTGTAAATAACATACATAAACATAAGTAATGAAATAATAATTAGCACAAACATAATAATGTTTGCGTTGATGCAGTTAATTGCCATTTAAAGCAGTTAAAGAACTATTGCAGTTAAATTGCCAATTTAATTACACCATAATGGTGATAATTGGTGCGTTTTTTTATTAACAGAACTTCAAGTTCTATAAGAACATCGGGAATAATACTGGGAATTTTTTTTTAGTTTAACCAATATATTTAATTTAAGTTCTATTTATTTGAATAAATTTCAACTTCTAACTATATTTTTTGACGTCTATTGTGAAATAATACAACTATCAACATAAAACAATGAAAAATATTTGTTTAAAATATTTCCTTTTAAAATTTCCCTTTTTTTCGAGTTCGTGTACTATGAATTTATCGCGAACTTGAAAAAAACAATGTTTTATCCAGAACATTGAAAAATAAAGTTAAATTTTATTTTATTTCGATAATAGTGAATTAAAATGTGTAGTTTAACATTAAATGTATCTTATTTATTGATAAAATATTAAATTCATTTGGATTTTAACTGAAAAAATGAGAAAATTCTATCCAGAACTTCATTCCAATAAGAAAATTTTTTGAATTAAAAAACACGACTAATATTATCCGAAATACATATTTTTGTTGTTGGGCATTATACATATTTAGATAAATACTATAAGGGATTATTTTCAATTACCTTATTATATAGGATTTATTTTATATTTAATCAAAAATCATAGATGATGATACAGGGCTGAAATATTAATACGTTTCAATATGTATGGAGGGAGCAATACAAGTTTAGGTTAAATTTGGTGTATAATATTAGAAAAAATTAGAACTGTGCCTTAAGTGAGAAAGTACTCTCAAGTAAAGATATGCAATCTTTTGGAAAATCCTTTCTGGAAGTAGCATCGATAAACTTAGAAGTGACAATTTGAATTACGGAGTTACGTCACAAATACAAGGCCTCTACTATTGAAATCGATCGATTTATTTGTTAAGTTCGTACTAATGCTGTCAATGGTTTCATTACTGAACTGTCATCGATATTTAACAACTATTATTTTACATTGTTTATTTCCGACTGTCTTCTTTCACAGTATTAAAAATATTAAACACAAATTTTATCTTGGATTATATTAAATTATTTCTATACTACATAGCTAAAATATAGTAAATAACAAACTATTCTGGTGGACGAATAAATATAATTAATTAGAATAGAAAATGGTGAAATCATTTTTTATTTAAGAACGATATCGGACACTATTTTCGATGTGTCTTGAATAAATGTAAATTTGAAAAAAAAAGAACATTTCGAATCGATCTTTAGAATTTTTTAGTGCTGATGTAAAAAAATATCACGGTAACTAACACGTTGAAATAAACACAACTAATATTGCAACATTGGCCGAAAAAAATAGTAAAAAAAATGTCAGAAGCAATTCAACTACAAGCAATGAACGATGTTCTTCTGATTACATAGTTTAGACCCTGATAAAATATTGTTTCAAAATCGACCAAAATTAAAATAAGATACTGAAGGAGGAAGTTAAATAATAATTTTTTTAGCAGTTTTGTTATTTTAATAATATTTTGATTTACTTCTACCCGTACGTACACACATAATATGTACATATGTGCGTAACATATGATTTTATATAATTTTTCTAACGATCTCTTTAAACTTTAACTCAACCAACTAAACTATAATTGATTCTTTATCGATTTTTATTATACATAATTTGAATTTGAACTTTATTTCGTTATTTCGTTCGACTACTCATACATTTTCATTGTTTACAATATACTAAAGATATTAGAAAATGTGAAACATAAAGCGAAGGTTGTAAAGGTCAATCGATTATTTTTAACAGTAAACATTATGATTGCCTTTTAATAATTATTCCATAAACCATTGAACCAACATGAAAGCTTTATATTCGTTCAAAAGCGGAGCAATTTCAAAGGTCATGTTGATTTCTTGCTATACAAATTAAAGATAACCTTGATTTTTAAACAAATATGAAATGTATAAACTATCTAACACGGAAGATTAATGGACAAAACTCCAAAAAAAATTGATGCAGCGATAACTAAAATGTAATCATACAGTAAGGTTAAGAAGTACGTATACATAAATATTGCATGTTTATTATAGGAATAAATGTCGATCTAAATTTCAAAAACTAAAATTTTTCCAATTCAATTGATCTCAAAAGAATGTTATTCTGATATGACAACGAACAAACGATACACCAAGATCAACCCCAATTGTTTTAATTTAATAAGTATTTATATACAGAAAAATGAGAACAGTTACCAACTAACTACATACCTATTTATTATGATAAATTGATAACTCAAGTGTTTGTACATAGATACATATATACATATAATGTATGTATAAATAATTTATTATGTTAATGCAAACACATTTTATTCTTATAAATACGAATAACCGTTTTAATACAGATACAAAATCACTTCTCGCGCAAATATTTACTCCCTCATCTGATATAAATGTGAGGAATAGTTTTATCGCTGGTATTTTAAAGGAACCGGGCAAAATAAGAACATTATTGATGAGTATTAAGTATTATAATTATATACATACATAGAGTAAAACTCTAAAAGTTTAACTTTATCGACTAGTAATATTACTAAAATATAAAAATTTCAATAATTTTATGCCACTTACAGTTTTGTGATGTAATTTACTGCTCTGATTATAAGCTGCCTCTAATATAGGATTAGGTGTGGCACGTTTTGTTCTTTGACTTTTTATACCTAATGATTTACCAATGGGTGTAATCCAGTACCTGAAAATAATTAAACAAAACACATTAAATATTAGATAGGATAATTTTATGCAATTTTATATTTTGGAGGATTTTTGGGATTAAACCAAATGAAACGATCAAGTTTTCTTGTTGCATGCTTACTTTCGTGTAGGTATATTTTTGTCATTGATATATTACAATATACAATTAGTTAATAGTTACCCAAGTATAACAAAACTTAAAACTTGAATATATTACGAAATTTTTTCCGTTTTTCAGTAGTTAAAATCGGGAAATGATGAAATTTGGTTTCAAAATTTTAACACTATACAGCGTTGGTGTATTTTTTTTTATTTCTGTCAGAAACGCCATTATGGTTGGTTACCTTTTTTTGCTGTGAAATTTTCTGTGTTTTATTTTCGAGTATTTTCCGTGTTATTTTAATTTTAAATTAATTTTATGTATATAATATTATAGTTATTAATTAAATTGGTTTATCTCAATATTGGGGCAAATTAGATATTTTGGCTCCACCCACATTTTGTTGAAAACATAACCTAACTTATTTTCATCATTGTCTGACTATTCGCGACAACGTTCATAGTAAATCTTACAATAAGTCGGACATATTTGATGAAAAAAGTCGGAGAGGAATTCATCAATTTGTCCGAAAAATGCGAAAAAGTCGGATTTCGTTATACTTGGGTATTTGTATGTATATATGTATGTAATAGAATTAAAACTTGAAATACCTAATATAAATGAAGCTATAACCATAGACAATCATACTAGATTTCTCATTTATACAAAAACAGATTAGTACAGCAATCTTCTGAATTTTCCTATGTCATCGTTGTGTAGGTGCATTCTATTGTTTACACTGTATCAAAATCTTCTATACTATACAAGTCCAACTATACAAAATTTAAAGAGACAAACCGACTTTTTTATATTAGTGTTAGGTGTGTACGTACATGCCTCAAATTTGAAAAATTAACAAACACTAATATACTTTGTTTTGCATTTTACTATGGAATATGACAAACTGCAACGTTGTAAAATAATATGAATATTTATTTGAATAAAATATATCAACCAACACTAATACATACAAAAAGACGACGACTTTTTTCATTTTTTGACTTTTTTGTGCATAACAAATTGATCACAATGGAACACAACATTGCCGTCTATTGCACCAATACTAAGGTCGAAAAAAGTCGGTTTTGGCAATAATCTGTGTGTGCCTATGTAAATAATTGGACTTGTTAATATAGAAGATTTTGACTGTATGCAATATGGAATATCAACAACACAACGATAACATTGAAAATATTTTTTCTCGCTCATACGCAGTGCAAATAAAAATATGAGAAATCTATTTACTGTTTTTTCTATGCTATTTCTATGCTAACTTTATCTATTTTAGCTACCATAATATAATTCCCCATACATAGAAGCATATTCTCATCGATCAGCTCGCAAATAAATTATTTTCATGTTTTTACTACCATACTGCAAAAACAAATACATATTTGAAAATACATATATGTATGTATAAGGATAAATTCAAATTTGCATAATAGAATTAATCGAATAGTAAGCAAATAATTTCCTTGCAACTTGATCGAGGATATACCCCATCATTTATTATCAGACATCAAATATAAATGCAACGCCCAATCAATAAAACAAAGTATGTATATACATATATATGTATGTATATTTTCCACAAATACACAAATTATTATCGATTAAATTTATACAGACCAAGGTGTGACTCAAATCAAGCATCTACAGATAATAAAAATAAAAATGAGTTGTAAGACATACATATAGGACGTAGATAATATCTTTAAAGGCACTTGAGTTATACTCGGTAAGTATGTACAGAGTTTCCAACGAAAGCGACGTGATGTAAGCATTCGTAACTTTTTTGCTTCCAATATGTTGCTTGTTTTTTTTTACAGGTTATATAGAATTTTGTACAGATTTATGATTTTTTAACTACGAACTGCAACTATGTATCAAGAACGTTCAATTTTTTATACATCCTCGCACTCTTTTTTTTTAACTCAACGAATATATTGTGAGAATCTTAATGTAAAATGAACTAGTCCCATTTTTAGTATGATTTAGGAACTTGATCTCTGGCCAATCATTAATTTGTAAATGCGCATCGGCCTGTATGCCTTTTTGCTGTGGGGCTACTAGAAGAGACTGGTATCCATTAAACCAACAACAGTTCAACAACTAAAGCTAAACATACAAATGCAAATTAGAAATTTGACGTCAGAAACTTGAGATCAGTTATGCAAAATTCTTTAAAAAGAGCCAAAATGTACAAGCAAGAGAAGTCATTTGAGAGATGTCATATTCCTAACATACCTAGTTGATCAAATAAATCTCCATAAATTATATTTTGATACAAAAAAATAAAATTGTGCAAAAATTATTCGAGTTTTACTTCATGTCGCCTTCGTTGGCCCATCCTGTACTAGCCAATTTTACTATTGTGACAATTAAAATTATATTTGTGAATATGACCTAATAGAACAGAATGACAAAAATTGAATAGAATGTTTAACACACTTACTCGTATTTCTTGCCATTTGATCTGATTCGACTCAGATGATGATCTGCAACACGTCATTATTTTGATCCGAGTAGCATTTTGATAAAATTTTCATGAAATTCGATTACAGGAACATGGATCATATGTTTCAAATTAGATCAAACGGCTATTGGCATCGATCCAATGAAAATATTCTATATGTCCTTCCTTCTAATAATAAACTGTGTTTAAAGGCAATTAATGGTCCGTTACTGTGTCAACGAATTGGCTCCAACGGTTTCGATCCTGAGCTTGGTCTTCATACTATCTTAGACAATCTGAAGAAGCCAAATCCTTCTCTACACCGTAGAGACATATACTACATATAGTGGCTCCCCTTTCAGAGATCACGGCGCAATTCGTTCTGGATCAGCACGCAGAACGTGACCGAGCCAGCGTATTTGTTGAGATTTTATTTCATGTACAAGAAATCGAAACAGAAATCGGCATCAGATCCCTGATCTCCATATTGTACACAGCTCGATATGAACCATCTACTTCGCGTTTTGGACCAAAAATGACACGCATGATTCTTCTCTCAAATGTAAGGAGCCCTCTCTCGTTCTCATCCGACGGCGCCCCACTTTAACATCCAAACATAACAACGGGCCTGATCAAGGCTTTGTAAAGCTTCAACTTCACGTCCTTAATAGGTGTTTTTTTTTAGCTGCCAGTTGCCAAGAACACTTTAATATTCTCACACACACTGTTATCGTGAGTGATAGAGAGCCCAAATATTTGAACGGTGTTTTACGGATGCGGGTCGTCAGCCTAGCGATCCAACCGTTTAGTGGCATCCTACGACAAGCAAAGGATACGGTGGCGGTATTTTCTTGGAAAACATGGTAGTGCACCTCGACTAAAGGGTTCTTCCTTCTAACTTTCTAATATTTTTAGAAAAACTTGATATAAATATTTTGAAATGTTTTATCGAGAAATAACAGCATAATAGAAAAAAATAAAAATAAATTTTACACAGAAACGACCCCATTGTTCTCTGAGTTTACTTTTATGGGTGTAGTTAATCATAGTAGTTTATAAGAATTGGTACATGTGCTCTAACATTTACAAATTTTCGTTTCTAAAGCATAATCCAAATCAGAATTCAAAGTACTAACCAACGCAAAAATGTTCGGCAATTTATAAATCAAATAATATTCACGGCTAATATTTTGTAGATATTTTGCCGCATATAACAGGTTCGCAAAGATTCTTGTTATATTTACAATTTTGATTTATCTTTATCCATGTATTCGAGAAATCAGAAAGTAATTGTTAATTTTCCTGCAACTGTGATTGCTTTTCAATAATTAGTGTCCTTGCTTGCAAAATTTTAGTCCAATGAATCAAAAATATTTAGCAAGCATTCTAAATATAATGTAGGCACCTTGTAATAATTTCTGAAACCACTTCCGTCCTCCATCCGAAGATCTGACAATTAGGACCAGCCTACTATATTTCTTTACGTTATTTTTAAATTTGTTTTTAATTAAGATAAACGCTGCAAGATGGTAAATGTTAGCGAACAAATTGTTTTTTGAACATTGTTCGCGATCTTATTTTCATGAATCTTGATCACATTGATCTATGCTCGGCTTAAGGGTCCACGTCAACCACCAACTCTAGTAAAAGCTCATATAATTTTTTTTTTATTTCACATTTTAATCAAAGCTTGAATATGCAGATAACTTCATTTATAATTTTAGTCATAACGAGTGAAAGGTAACGAAATTCTAATTTTTGTCCTGAGTCTAGGCAGTAGTATACGCTATATAGACTCGAAGCTTATACATAATATTTTGTGATCAAACAGACAGAAATATATTTGAAACTTTAATCAAAGTCATCTTCAAAGGCTATATATTTTAACCTCTATGTTGAGCGATATTTTGAAACGAGCTTTATATATAGTACCAAAAAATCTATAATATATCTATGCAAAATATGCAAATTTTCATAAACTTTTCTTTTCCATTTAAACTATTAATAGCGAGAGGTTTTAATATTAATTGAATTAATTATGTAATTATAATTTTTATGATTATAAACTGGCATTAATTTAATTTATTTGCGCTTTTAAATTTGTATATACAAATATATATCTAATATATTCTAATACTCTCTTTCAATATACTGAGCTCACTCCAACACAGAAAAGATAGATCGATTCAAGATATAGCTCGCATTGATCAAATAAATGATAAAATCTGTTGTTTTGAACCTTAACACAAATTAATAATATGACAATTAGGGTTAGGTACTTAGGTTTAACAAATTGGTTTTTTCAAAAAATAATAATTTTGAGTTACTTTTCATTCAAATATTTTTATAAACTAAAATATCTCTCCATTCAAAATGTATGAAAAGAGCGATTATTTTGGTCATTTTAGGTACCATAATAAAAGCCGGTTTGAACATGGAGGCTTTATTTAGATGGCTTTACTTTAATACAGAGAACTGAAAATTAGATAGAAATTACATAATTATGTTAAATAGTTGGTGAGATGGAACAAAATTCTCTCTGCATTTCGTCCAATCTGAAAATATCGATAATCTAAACAAATCATCTTCCAAATCAAACGACAGTACTCATAATATTAATAATCAGTTTTAAAAGCAATTACTGGCCCCTTACAGAGTCAACAATCTGGCTCCAACGGTTTCGATCCTGAGCATGGTCTTCATACTGTCTAAGACAATCTGAAGCGGCCAACTACATCGTGGAGCCATCTCTACATCGAGGAGCCATCGTCGCCTGCAACGACCTCTGCGCCTATACCATATGGTGGCTCTCCTTTCAGAGATTGCTGCACAATTCGTTCCGGATCAGCACGCAGAACGTGACCGAGCCAGCGTACTGGCTGAGATCTTACTTCATGTACAATATCGGGGATCTTCATCAGATCACTGATCTCGAAATTGTACAGAGCTCGATATGTACCATCGCTTTCGCGTTCTGGGCCGTAAATCACACGCATGATTCTTCTCTCAAATGTGAGGAGACATATGTCGTACTCATCCGTCAGCACCCAACTTTCACATCCAAACATAACAACGGGCCTGATCAACGCTTTGTAAAGCTTCAGCTTCACGGTACTTGATAAGTGTTTAGATTTTAGCAGTGGCCTTAGAGGATACAAAGAACGACTACCAGCTGCCAGCCGCACTTTAATATACTCACCCACACTGTTATTGTGAGTGATAAGAGAACCCAAATATTTAAACCTCCTCACTCCCTCAAACGTGTGGTGGCCACTACTAAAATCTGGTTGTGCCATTGTCCCTAAAACGAGAGATCAGGTATTTCGTTTTGGACTCATTGATCTGAAGCCCAACTGAAGCTGAAAACTCTACAAGCGGATCAAGTATTTCCTTCACTCCGTTGCTATTCAGTCCAATCACGCATATGTCATCTGCATATGCAAGCACCAGATTGGAATGGCGATATAAGATGTTGCGCTGTAGTGTTTCAGTTTTACGAAAGATATACTCCAACATGAGATTAAAGAGTATCGGGGACAGAGCATCTCCCTGCCGAACACCCGAGTTAACTGCAAAAATTATCGATAGCCTGTTCTCAACTTTAACACAGCATTGAGACTGCGTCACTGTCATCCTACACAGTCGTACCAATTTTGTTGGCATTCCTAGGTATTCCAGGGCAGACCACAAACTCTCTTGATTGATCGAGTCATAGGCCTACATAGGAAATCCAGGAACACCTGATGTACGGGGATGGATGTCTCATAATATTTAGATCATGTCTCATAATATTTAGAATCATCCGCAGCGAAAAGACCTGATCGGTGACTGATCGATTCGGACGAAATCCTCCTCCACCAAGCCCTCCGCTAGATGAGTGATTCTATCCAATACAATGTATGACAGTAACTTGTATGCTGTGCAAAGGAGAGCTATACCGCGATAATTCTCACACTTCAAGCGGTCTCCTTTCTTGAAGATGGGGCATATCGCGGCCACTTTCCATTCGTCAGGCATTACTTCGGTTCGCCATACTAATCGAATAAGGTCGAAAAGACAGCTCCACTTTAGGTGAGCGGTTTCGTTTCAATCTCTGTATGGCTTTAGTGAATTCCTCCAGGATGGCTCCTCAATGCAAACCTCCGCAGTCTGTATTAGAGGTGGCTCAACAACAGTCTGTGACGCATGATGGACATCAAGCAGGTCAGTAAAGTGTCCACTCCGTCAAGTACTGCGTCGATGTTGACACAGAGGTTTCCATCCCGGTCCCGAATGGCGGTTGACGTAGGCCTGAAAGTATGGTGCAGTCCAGTAATTCCTTTAAAGAGATTACGCGAACTGCGCTCATTGCTGAGTTGTTGTACTTTCAGAACCTCAGCCTTCCAACATTCTCGCTTCTTCCGTCTACAAATCCGCTTAGCTGCCCTTCTTGCAAGAGCAGCCTTGTTTTTTCTCACGATTGTGAGACGCTATTGCAGTTCATTATGGGCTATATTTTGTTCAACTGCAAGACGACACTCGTCATCAAACCAATCATTCTTGGGTCTAACTTTCACTATACCTAAAGTCTGTTGAGCAGCACTGACAACCGAAGTGTTCAGTACCTCCCAGACAGAGTTCACGCAGTCAGACTGGTAATTAGCTTCATCAATGTTGTCGCTGACAAGATCCTGATCGTTTCTTTTGATCTTTATTTATCAGACCTTCACAGTCTGAATGTACCATGCGTTTCGCTGTGTTCCCAGACTTGTACGAAAACTTCCATCGTAGCTTTGCAGCAACCAAATGATGATCGCTGCCTACGTATTTGGTTGCTGACCGATAAGTTCTCACATCCTTCACAACCTGAGCCCGTCCTTTAGAAACTAACACATGGTCAATTTGGCTGCGGGAAGTTCCGCGAGGATGTGTCCATGGCATTTGATGTATGTGTTTGTGAGGGGAAAATGCGCTTGCTACTCTAAAATCATGAGCAAACGACAGTACTAAACTGTTTAAAGAATCATTCAAAACGAAATTGTATATCTCCAGATTCTCCATTATTCGTGTTAAAAGAATTGAAACAGGGAATTATTAAAAGAGAAGGTCCGACTTCGGATGTCGACATAATTATATAAATTTAAATATATAAAAAATTGATTATAATTTATCATTCCGATTTTTTATACATACATATGATATGTATTCTAAGTTCTGAGAATTTAATATTTCAATCCAATCTAACTCCGAATAATTTTGTACCTAATCTGTGCTGGGATGTTCTACCATCACTTTTTCGATATTCGATAAATGTTTGCGTCTCTTTTTTCATATTTGTATCTTGTTCGAATTATTAATAAATCGATCATGGACATATTCACACTGGTGAATTTACTGTATACATATTACTAACTACATATGTATGATGATGATGATGATTGATGACTAATGAATGCATAGAACATGTTATCGTATTATTAATAAGTTCAAACAGATTTGTGCGTTTTAAAATTTAATCAATTTCCTGTTCAATTTTTTCAAAAATTTTATGTTCAGTGTGCAAATTCTGGTGTAATTTTAAACAATCCAATAATTTGTTCACTTCCACAAACCAATAACATTATGTTATGTTCACATGCATAAACTAGCATGTTAGTGGTAATTTATCAACTTTTTTAAATTAGTTTGATATAATATGTACAATTGTACATACATACATACATATGTATATACAAAATTACTACCTCTTCGGTCAACTTATGGCAATTAATTTAAATTATTTCCTGATAACAAATGATTTAATCTTCTAAATAATTACCCATATCCACACATGGTACATTAATATTTATTCACAAATACAAAATTTTGTTGACTATATGTACTAAAAAATTTCCTGTATCTCATTTTCGTTTTATTATGTATGCTACGTAAATCGTGCACTTAATACAATAATTAAGATGGTTATTTGTGATAGCACGACAATTCACCGAAAATGACAATTCAACGAAAAGTAATTCACCGAAAATACATTTTTAAAACCACAATTCACCGAAAACGACAGTTCACCGAAACGACCATAACTGATTGATTGGAATTGTTTGATGGGAATGGGGTTGTTAAACGATTTTTAGCAATTCTGGAATATGGCCAACAGGAACGAAACTAGGTTGGATGGAAATGGGATTCTAAAATGTTTTTTGGATACATTCTGAATAATTACCATTAAGATGGCTATCAGGAACAGAACTAGAACATTCCTTAGCTGGTTGTAATAAACCACGGAATGTTGAACGAAAATGGGATTGTGCAAGTACTTTTGAATACAGTGCTAGATAATGGCCATCACGAACGGAAGTAACTTCTTGCCCGATTAAGATGAGACTCCGTATGTTGAATGGAAATGAGATTATAAAATCATTTTTGGAAGAAGTTCTGGAATATGGCCAAAAGGAACAGAACTAGATCATTTCATTACTGATTATAGGGAAACTATTTCTCCGTTTTTTATATAATGTATGTAAAGCCAGTTTTGTTGAACTTATTTTGTTATTTGTTGAACGAAATTGTTCGCGACATTTGACCCGCGGGCCAACATAACAAAGTTAAATTTTTTTTATCTTTTGAAACTGTGCTACAATGTAATACCAACGAAACAAAAAAAAATTATTTATTTTTTAGCTCTATTTGTGGCTTATTTTTTGAAGTTAATAAATATAATTAGATATAAAATAAATATTTTTAACTTACTTGAACATTCACAATAAACACAGATAATAGATAATATTTATTATGATGACAGCTACAAACAAAAATATTTATAGCTACTTTATGTTTCCATAAAGAGCTAAAACATCAAAAAAGAGCTAAAATATAATTTTTTTTTCTTTTTGTTGATATAATACTAGTACAATTTCAAATTTTTTTAAAAATTTAACTTTGTTAAGGTGGCCCGCGGGCCAAATAACCCACAGACAAGTTTGTGCAGGCACCTTTAATACTCGCACGATTTCGTTTATATATGCATCGCGCCGCATGCATAACTGACCCTTAAGTATATTGACGATTGTAAAAGTAGGCTAAGCTCCTCTCGCGGAAAAAATGATTATTTAAAAGAACGATAAGAACGAAAAGTTTGTGTTGTTGTTTTTGTATTCGAAGTTAGGTGGCTGTGGGTTTTTAAACGTCAAGGGATAGATAGGTTTATTTTAAACGTCAATGGATAGAAAGTTTTATTTTTATTTTAAACGTCAATGTTTAGATAGTTTTACTTTAGGAAAATTCCGCTACGTGGAATCCGTGATGCTCCAATCGTCAATTAAGCTTGTTTATCAATTTTCAAAAAATTGTATCGGAGCCAATCAACCATACCTTGACTACGTGGTTCGATCGTACCAAAAATCGAAAGTGTACATGATCGTTAATTGTAATATAATCAGATCAGATCTATCTCAGATCTTGATTTGCAGGCAACTATACTAACGAAAGCAATCTCGACTGCTTTTGAAGTCATGCCCTCTTATTTTCAACCAGAAGAAGTTTAACAAACCCTTCTGGTGTTCTGAACTTAAAATGTTAAAGAAGAGTGTGCGTAAAATTAAACATAAAGCCAAAAAAACGAATCTCATTTCTGATTGGGATCGATTTTTGGTAGCTCAAAAAGCATATAAAAAAAGCCTATGATCCGCGCAGAGAGCTGCGTGAAAAAATTTCTGTGAGGAAATTGATAGCTTATCTGTTCTCGCCAGACTTAACAAAACTCTGGCTAAGAATGATACAATGATGCAAACTTGATAGCCTTCGCCTACCTTCCGGGAAACTCACCTCCTGTAGGCGAGAAGTTGGCGAGCTACTGTTGTCTGTCCATTTTCCTGGATGTGACACTGTTGATTCGAGTGTGGTTGCCTCCGAGCCTCCTGACATTTTTGCCGGTACGCCGGATTGGAACTTAGCCCGTAGACTGATTACTACTGATGTTCTACACTGGAGTGTTTTCTCGTTTGCACCGTTCAAATCAAGTGGTCCAGACGGCGTTTTCCCTGCTGAATTGCAGCATGGTTTTCTACCCATCTGTACTCACCTGCTCGATCTGTTCCAGGCGTGCATTGCATTTTTAGTACTGTACCACGATCCTGGAGCAGGAGTAGGGTAGTTTTCATACCTAAAGCTGGCAAATCGGATTATAGCGACCCTAAAGCTTTTAGGCCCATTAGTCTAACCTCTACTTTTCTTAAAGTTTTAGAGAGGATCATCGACAGATTTATTAGGGATCACTATTTAACTACCTCCCCACTCAGTAACATGCAACATGCATACAGAGCTGGCAAGTCCTGGTTCATCGTGCAAAGCTACGCGGATGATCTCGTTTTGACAGTTTCTGGGAAATACCTGAACGTCTTATTTGATCTGATGCAGAACGCCCTTAATATAGTGGAAGTTTAGTGTTGAAAAGGGGTTGCACGTCAATCCCTGGAAAACAGATCTGGTTGTGTTTTCCAGACGTAGAGACAGTGCTAACTTATCTGTTCCCACTCTATTTGGTACAGTAATTACAAGGACAGAGCACGTGAAATACCTAGGCGTTATTCTAGATAATAAACTCTCCTGGAACTTTCACCTTGATTATAAGCTACAAAAGGCAATTGCTATCTTTTGGCAATGCAGAAGAGCTTTTGGCAATTCTTGAGGTCTGACCCCTAAAATGATGTTATTCATCTACAAATCACTGGTTTTACCCTTACTGTCGTATGCAGCAGTTGTTTGGTTGCCAGTTGTGACATTGACGTCTTCTGTCGCAAGGCTGGACGGACTGCAGATAGCAGCCTGTAGGGCTATAACCGGGCCTATGTCGTCTACTCCCCTTCTTGCTATGGAGTCTATTCTATGCTTGCCCGAATTACAGTCTTACATTCTTGGTATGGCGTGCTCTGCTGCATTTCGACTGAGGTGCATTGGGGCATGGATAGATAGGCATAGATAGATTCTTAATAAGTTTAAGTCACATATTCCGGAGGTTGAATAGTGAATGACAGACTATTGCCCGAAATTAACTTCACCAATTCATTCTACGTTGTTTTTCCCTGCGAGAGAACTGTGGCTCTCTCTTGATTTCTATAGACAGTTGTCTGAGTCGATAGTTTTTTCGCGAATGGCTCACGTTCAGAAGTCAGTGCAGGGTTTGGTTTCTTTTGTCCAAGTATGGGCTCAGATTCTTGGGTAGTCTGAGCAAACACTGCACGGTTTTTCAAGAATTGAAAAATGAATTAATTGCACTTGCCCATAGTGCAATTGAGGCGTATAAGTTTAGTAAATTAGGCAAGGATATTATTATCTGCACGGATAGTAAAACCGTGCTCAATACCCTTGAAAACCCTTTGACTACATCCAAACTGTTAAACAGTGCAAACACTTCATTAATCTCCTTTGCTCTAATTCGAGAGTAATGAAATTGTAACATCATAAAACTAATAAAAAACACGTAGAAAACAAATAAATAAAAAATTACAATTTAATAAAATATCAAATTTCAATTCAAAACAATAAACAACAAGATAAACAATCGAACCCAACGTGAGGGTCACTAAATATGTGTTATCCTTAAAAAAGAACTAACTCAGAATTCTGGTTGCTCTTATTACGGGCCATGGACGTTTCAGGGTTCATCTCCAACGCATGGGACTAGCTCAGGATAATCTTTGTGACGATTGTCTGGAGGAAATGGACGACTCACTACCTTTGCAGCTGCCCGGCCTTTGTCGAAGCTAGATCCCAAGTGTTCTCGTACGGAACTTTGAACGTAGATCAGTTATTATCCATCTCTTGGTTGAAACTTTTACAGTTTGCTAAGGTTGCAGTGCGCTTATGCGAATTAGGATAGATCCTCAAGGTTTGCACCATGGGCCCATTGTGGCATTGAGTGCGGAACCTCTGTAGGTTCCAACCGTTTTAATAAAAAAATAATAATAATATATATATACATATATATATATACATATATATATACATATATATATATATATATATATATATATATATCTATATATATATATATATATATATATATATATATATATATATATATATATATATATATATATATATATATATATATATTTATATATATATATATATATATATATATATATATATATATATATATTTATATATATACATATATATATATATATATATATATATATATATATATATATATATATATATATATATATATATATATATATATATATATATATATATATATACATATACCGGGTGTTTTTTTTAAACTGAGACGATCAAATATCTCGAAAAATAGCCACTCTACGGAAAAAATGTCCATAATCAAAATTTAATCATACCGCGGGGGAAATACATTAGTGCAAAAAAAAAGTCCCCCCACCCCCGCTTTGTAGGTGGGGCGGGGGTAACTTTTAAACTAAGATAGGAAGCCATATTTTTTATTGCAGATACGGATTCTACGACTAAAAGTACGTATGATTTGAATAAAATATTTTGTTCGGTTCATGATAGATGGCGTTGCAATCGACGAAATTCAATTTTTTCAATTTCTCCTTCTTAGAACACACGCATTCGATTCTGCAATACGTTTGAAATAAAAAACATCACGTTTTCATTGGAAATACTCGAAATTCGTCATCAAAACAATTTATTCAGTTTTGTAAATCTAAATAAGTGTTCAAAATTAATTTCAAGTTTTATTATTAAATTTCAAAAATACAAAATTCAGGCCATCATTTTGAACACTTATTTAGATTTACAAAACTGAATAAATTGTTTTGATGACGAATTTCGAGTATTTCCAATGAAAACGTGATGTTTTTTATTTCAAACGTATTGCAGAATCGAATGCGTGTGTTCTAAGAAGGAGAAATTGAAAAAATTGAATTTCGTCGATTGCAACGCCATCTATCATGAACCGAACAAAATATTTTATTCAAATCATACGTACTTTTAGTCGTAGAATCCGTATCTGCAATAAAAAATATGGCTTCCTATCTTAGTTTAAAAGTTACCCCCGCCCCACCTACAAAGCGGGGGTGGGGGGGACTTTTTTTTTTGCACTAATGTATTTCCCCCGCGGTATGATTAAATTTTGATTATGGACATTTTTTCCGTAGAGTGGCTATTTTTCGAGATATTTGATCGTCTCAGTTTAAAAAAAACACCCGGTATATATATATATTTTTTATTTTTTTTTAAATTTCACTGTAGTCGAATTGTTCTAGTTTGAAACGTTTTTTACCTTCTGATGCAAGTTGTAGCACAAATTTATCGAAATATAAACGTTCACGTTCCTCTAATCCGGGTAATGTGAACTCAACCATTTCATCCAATCTACCGTTTATAGCGTAATCAAACTGCTCAGGTGTGTATATATGTATATGTATATATATATATATATATATATATATATATATATATATATATATATGTATATGTATATATATATATATATATATATATATATATATATATATATATATATATATATATATATATATATATATATATATATATATATATATATATATATATATATATATATACATATATATATATATATATATATATATGTATATATATATACAGTGTTGTGCAAAACTTAAGCAATTTGTGCTCCATTATCATTTAAAATACTTTAATTCTGTTTTACTGTTTTTTATAAAATATTAGTTTACAGTTATTTATTCCTTTATATATAATGCTCACAAATATAACCTAAAAAATTAAGTAACAGTTAATTTTCATTATAAAAAAAAAAAAAAAATTGAAATATTCATTATAATTGGTTGTGCAAAACCAAAGCAACTTATTAATATTTAGTGTAATAACCTTTATTTCGTATTACTGCCGCACATCTGCGGGACATTGATTCAATGAGGTTTGAAACTATAGTCATTGGTATATTTTCCCACCTTTCGCTTGAAGTTATCATAAGCTCTGCCTTGTTGCGATGGCGTTTACTACCTACTCTTCGTTTTAGAATCCCGAAGAAGTTTTCAATGGGATTCAAGAGTGGCGATGGCGCCGGCCAATCCAGGACATGAATCCCATTAGCTGAAATCCACTCTTTAACCATTTTCGATGTGTGTTTCGGGTCGTTATCGTGTTGAAACACCCATCGAAGGGGCATTTCCCATTCCGCATAAGGTAACACCTGTGTTTCTAAAATCTTTTTATAAACGAATCGATCCGTTTTTTCAGTTATCTCGTAAAATGGGCCGATACCTTGGGCCGAAAAACACGTCCACACCATTGAAAATAATTATAATATCACAATAGAAAACAATTTGAAGAGTTTTTCTCCTTGCAAGAAACCAGTTCTTACCAAGAGGCACGTCCTAAAACGGTTTGTAGACATTTGACTCCATTGTAACACATTTTTAATTTATCTTCAGTGGGTTCTAGCAAAGTTTAAGTTAGAATCCGCCTTAATTGGACAATAAATAAATGGAAAACAGTGTTGTTCAGCGATGAGTCTAAGTTTAACTTATTAAATTCGGATGGGAAGTGTCATGTTAGGCGAATGAAAGAACAACGCCTGAATCCTTGCTACTGTAAAGGTACAGTTAAGCACGCAGGCGGCAATGCAATGGTGTGGACGTGTTTTTCGGCTCAAAGTCTCAGCTCAGTTTACGATTTCATCGTAAAAATGGATCGATTCATTTATAAAAGTATTTTGAAAACACAGGAGTTACCTTATGCGGAATGGGAAATGCCCCTTCGATGGATGTTTCAACACGATAACGACCCGAAACACACATGGAAACTGGTTAAAGAGTGGATTTCAGCTAATGGGATTCATGTCCTGGATTGGCCGGCGCACTTACCACTCTTGAATCCCATTGAAAACTTCTTCGGGATTCTAAAACGAAGAGTAGGTAGTAAACGCCATCGCAACAAGGCAGAGCTTATGATAACTTCAAGCGAAAGGTGGGAAAATATACCAATGACTATAGTTTCAAACCTCATTGAATCAATGTCCCGCAGATGTGCGGCAGTAATACGAAATAAAGGTTATTACCAGAGCCACCTATATATATACAGAGCCGTAAGGATCAGCCATTTTTTTTGTCGAGCTTTTTCTAGAGGAACTACTTTGTGCATTATCCCATAAGAATCAATGTAAAAATGACCTTTTTCGAATTACTTTTCATCAATGAAAAGTTAAATCTTTCATTTCGATAAACACTTTGTGGAATTGATTCTATATTGAAGCAGCACATATCTGAAAGTCAGAACCTTAAACCTTTTATTAATTTAATAAATATTAAATCAAAATTAAATATGAATTTATCATATTTATGTAAAAATGAATTTATTTGAATGTGTAGGTAAAATAAATAAATAAAACATATATTGTCATCCTTTCGATCGATGATTTTGTCTCTTTTTTAAGAATTAAATCTCACATTTTTTTTTTAATTTCGCTTTTTCTATTGCGATCGCAGCATGCTCGTATACAGCATTATTCTATTTCCTTTTATACATTTGAAAATGTATCACCACATATTTCTATTTCATTACCTTGTAGCGAAATCGGAAAAGGGATAGAGCGTAAAATTATTCCAATAGGCTGAGATCGCAATAGAAAAAAATCAAAATTGAATTCACGAAATAGCGTAAAATTTAAAAAGACAACATAAACATCGATCGATAGAAAAAAAATTGTGATATTGACAACTTACAACATGTCATAGGGAGTTCCAATAACAGCTATTTAGAACCATAATTATGCACAAATGCGTAACAAAACTTTACCAAAATAAAATAGAACCGTGCCAGAAGAACTGTGATAGTCATGTCATGGTGATCCATTTATAATCTAAAATCCAAAATTTACGTTGAAATTGAAGTGAAATTAGTTTGAGATTTATTCAAACAAAATTATGCAGCTTTTATTGAAATACCCTTTAAGTATTTTATTTTATTCACAAAAATATAATTCAAAAGGAAACATAACCACACTTTTACTATTTTCTCTTTTCGTCTTGCAGTTTAATTTTATTGCGTTGGTATTTGTGTGTATTTATATCAATTCAATGGAGAAATGCTTTTTTTTTTATAAATTTTATTAATAAATATATCAAAAATTAAACAACTTCTTTGATCAAGCTTTGAATCAATTATAAAATGATAATTGTAGATTCTATTTCAATGTTAAAATACTTAATCCATCGACATTTTCATTGAAAAATATCGCACCGAAAAAAATTTAATTTTTCATATGTTTTGTATGGAAAAAATGTTTTTTTCGTCAATTTTAGTTCCTCTAGAAAAAGCTCAATTTTTAACCTTAGGGCTCTGTATATATAGGTGGCTCTGTTATTACACTAAATATTAATAAGTTGCTTTGGTTTTGCACAACCAATTATAATGAATATTTCAATTTTTTTTTTTTTTATAATGAAAATTAACTGTTACTTAATTTTTTAGGTTATATTTGTGAGCATTATATATAAAGGAATAAATAACTGTAAACTAATGTTTTATAAAAAACAGTAAAACAGAATTAAAGTATTTTAAATGATAATGGAGCACAAGTTGCTTAAGTTTTGCGCAACACTGTATATATATATATATATATATATATATATATATATATATATATATATATATACATATTTATATATATATATATATATATATATATATATATATATATATATATACATATTTATATATATATATATATATATATATATATATATATATATATATATATATATATATATATATATATATATATGTATTTCAATCATTTATTTCCTAAGTTATGCAAAAAAACACTTAACAGTTGCTCTTATCACCTACAATTTTTCGAAACGAAATGATAAGCTGGTATAGTAGTTGTAGTGGTCGATAAACAAATTAATTAATGGTTATGACTAAGAAATTATGATTATTGTATGTATATTATATATAGCATGAACACGCAAACACACATATTCTATCGGTTCCTATCGAACGGCAAACTTACATGTGAAATGCATACAGGCCTGCCCATATAATAATACATATGCTTTATACTTAGTACTGCATGATAAATATTCAACTAAACAAAAATTTGCAACATCATAAACTAATTTGAATCGTTATCAAGCGCTTCAATGAGAGACGAATCTGATTACCCAACATCTACATGCATATAGGTGACACATATTTAATATATGAATGTATTTTGATTAATCATTTTCATGAAAAACAATATTTTTGATAACAATAGAAACGAAAATTTAGTATTTAGTATGACTAATCCGAATGAAAACAAGTTGAAGAACAGGTAACTAAATTTTATCCACCTAAAATTTAGAAAAACACACAAACCGATATTATAAAATTTACGCGATTTATTTTGATTAGATATTTTATTTATTACTAATCATAATATATTTTTATACATACGTAATCATTTGATCAATGAATCATGATGGTCATTGCACAATGCCATTAGTTACTTATTGCATGGGCAGTATTTTGTCATGCTTGGTTTGATATATATTTTATTTATAAAATGAAATTAAAAACGCAAATTGCGTGATTGATAAACTTTTATAACTCTTTTGCCCGGTTGCACGAAAATATTTAACTAGAGATTAGCTAACAAGCGGTTTAAATGCTAAGATTGTTTTTCATTTCACAACCGAAATTCAATTCAATTTAATTTTTTTTTGTTCTTTACTTGAAACTATTTACATTTTCCATCGATATAATAAAACATCAAAATATTAACAGATGGTTAAATATTTAACGTTAAAAAATCAATCGATTAACTTTAACTGGAGAACCGGTAGCTAAATATTCCGTGCACCGGGCATTAAACTAATACTATAATCTTCAAACAAAAATGTATCGATCGAAAATATAGAAATATTGATGGTCAATTGAAATTTAAATATTTTTTGAATTGCTATTAATCTAAATCTAAATTATCGAATATAACCTAAAATAATTATTTAATATTTCTAAAATTATCTCTACACAAACTTTTTAGCTCGCTTATATATGTATACCGGGTGTTTTTTTTAAACTGAGACGATCAAATATCTCGAAAAATAGCCACTCTACGGAAAAAATGTCCATAATCAAAATTTAATCATACCGCGGGGGAAATACATTAGTGCAAAAAAAAAAGTCCCCCCACCCCCGCTTTGTAGGTGGGGCGGGGGTAACTTTTAAACTAAGATAGGAAGCCATATTTTTTATTGCAGATACGGATTCTACGACTAAAAGTACGTATGATTTGAATAAAATATTTTGTTCGGTTCATGATAGATGGCGTTGCAATCGACGAAATTCAATTTTTTCAATTTCTCCTTCTTAGAACACACGCATTCGATTCTGCAATACGTTTGAAATAAAAAACATCACGTTTTCATTGGAAATGCTCGAAATTCGTCATCAAAACAATTTATTCAGTTTTGTAAATCTAAATAAGTGTTCAAAATTAATTTCAAGTTTTATTATTAAATTTCAAAAATACAAAATTCAGGCCATCATTTTGAACACTTATTTAGATTTACAAAACTGAATAAATTGTTTTGATGACGAATTTCGAGTATTTCCAATGAAAACGTGATGTTTTTTATTTCAAACGTATTGCAGAATCGAATGCGTGTGTTCTAAGAAGGAGAAATTGAAAAAATTGAATTTCGTCGATTGCAACGCCATCTATCATGAACCGAACAAATATTTTATTCAAATCATACGTACTTTTAGTCGTAGAATCCGTATCTGCAATAAAAAATATGGCTTCCTATCTTAGTTTAAAAGTTACCCCCGCCCCACCTACAAAGCGGGGATGGGGGGACTTTTTTTTTTGCACTAATGTATTTCCCCCGCGGTATGATTAAATTTTGATTATGGACATTTTTTCCGTAGAGTGGCTATTTTTCGAGATATTTGATCGTCTCAGTTTAAAAAAAACACCCGGTATAGTGACAAAAGATTACACAAAAAAAAAAAAAGGAACAACATTCATTTAAACTCAACTTATAAACCAGTTTAGTGATTATATTTGATTATATTCGTGGTTTTATACATATAATTAATACTTGACATTTTTCAGATGGCTTATCCTCTCATTCAGACCTCAAGACCCCTCAGTAAGGGGCCAGTAATGGCCTTTAAAACTATTTATTATTTATTTTTAGTGAAACAATTTTGACAGTTCAAATTTTTAAACGTCAGATTTAAATAAAAAAATAGTTTCCTAACCATTTTTAATATAATTAAAAAAGTTAAATGATATTTTACGAAGAATTTTAAATAATTAAACTTCAAACAAGATTTTGTTTGAATCAAGTGAAAGAGATATAGATGAAAAATTTGTTTGCATTCAAATTCCAAAAATTAAAGTTTAATTAAAGTAACTTGTTATTTAAAAACATAATTATTATAGCTTTGATTGAATAAATGAATAACAAATACATTTTATAACAATATTTATTTTATATTATGGTGAAAAATTCTTCCACCTCTAAAATTCAATGTAGATTCAATGTATGGTGATCATAAATTTCTTGTTTTTTCCATTTTTCAATACATATTTAGTATTTGACTAAAAAAGCATTTTTTCGAAGACGTAAACGATTTCTTGTTGCGGACATGGTAATCTATTTGTGGCTGTTAATTCAAAACTAGTTACCGGATAGTTATGATAGAGCGCTCGATTTTTAAGATAGAGTGTGCCGAGCCGATTAAGAAATACATATAAAATATAAAAATCATATCTTTATATTCTTCCATCTAAAAATTCCCGCCAAAATTTTATTTTTCCATTTTCTAACAATGTGATTTTTGTTTCTTTGTTTCCATTTAATATTCTTACATTAGCAAAAATCAGAAATTCGTTATTTTTTGTTTTCTTTCTAAATTGGTTTATTATTCCAATGAAAACCTAGTGCTGCATATTTTGCATAATAATTAATAGTTCACGGTATAATCACATGAAATAAGTATCTTCGTATGGAGTGTTGCTGAAATGTTGAAGAGAAATATAGTATGTAATGTGGATTCAGGTTTTTCAGCCTAATTGTGAAACAATTCGGAAATTTATCTAGAGATTGTAATTAATTTTTCAAGGTGCATCTATCGTTCAAAACCCACTGGTTAAATCGTATTTCAGCATCCTCGTAGTCATATTCAAGATATAATATTTTCAAACATTCCCGAGGCCCATTCAATCCTGGGTGATTGTCGCATTCTAGCAAATATGGACATAATATAAATTTATTTTGTTCCATAAATAAAGAACATTTTAAGAAATGCCTCGCATACACTGCTCCCAAGTTATTTAGTCAACGACCATCCAATATAACTTTCAATGAATTTTGTCATTTATTAAAAGATTGGTTATTTTCTTTGAATGATATTGAAATTTTATTTGAAACCTTAATTTAATTTATCAAAATGTATTGTATAAAATGTTTCAGTTTTGTTATACTAACCGAATGGTTTTGCTCAGTTTTAATTATTTATTTCATATTATTATTTATTAGAATTTTTTCTTGTTGATTGTAATCTCTCAAACAATGCTCGTATGTATGTATTTAAAAAAAAAATCTTTTTTGTTTATTGAATTTTTAGATTAATAACGGATTGTGTAATACCGTAACTACTTTGATTTTCATTAATGTAAGGAATCACTAATCTTAGCTATTTATAAATTTATTTTGTATTTTGTATTTTCATAAACTTTTTTTTAGGAATACATTTTGTATTGAATTGGCCCCTGTGGTCGGGGGGCACTCACATTTCACGTAAATCTAAATTGCACGAACATGTTTCCCAAGAATACCACCACAGTATCCTTTGCTTGTCGTAGGAGGCGACTAAACGGTTGGATCGCTGGGCTGACGACCCGCAACCGTAAAAAAAATAAACGGTTTATAAAATCAACAAAAAGAAAAATGGATACAGCCACAAAAACACAAGATCCCCGCTCAAGTACCCGAATACGAGATTTAGGATCGGCACATGGAACGTGCAATCACGCGGGATTTCTTCTTGGATCGCAGGTAAAGAAGGCTGTTTTGGATTTCCAAGCAGTCAATAACCGATTGTGTAAGCTTCGCTTGCGCATGAAGTTAGCCAACCTGTCGATAATTTGTGTACATGCGCAAACAGAAGTCAGCCAGCCCCAAGATAAAGACTCATTTTACAATGACTTGGACGATCTGATGGGATCTATACCCGAACACGATGTTAGAATGGTAATTGGAGACTTTAATGCTAGAGCTGGCAGAAATCAGACCGACTTGGTTGAAAACATAGGTCCGTACGCCCGACACGAAACTGCGACCGATACATCTAGAGACATGGACACATCCTCGCGGAACTTCCCGCAGCCAAATTGACCATGTGTTAGTTTCTAAAGGACGGGCTCGGGTTTTGCATGATATGAGAATTTATCGGTCAACAACCAAATACGTAGGCAGCGATCATCATTTGGTCGCTGCAAAGCTACGATGGAAGTTTTCGTAGAAGCCTGGGAACACAGCGAAACACATGTTACGTTTCGACTGTGAAGGTCTGATAAATGAAGATCAAAAGAAACGATATCAGGATCTTGTCAGCGAAACCATTGATTGAACTAATTACCAGTACTGAAAACTTCGGTTGTCAGCTCAACAGACTCTAGGTATAGTGAAAGTCAGACCCTGTTTGGTATGCTTAGCCAGGTACTAGACCTGTTACCATCCCTGCCGCGTGGAGGCGCATACTTTCTCCTATAGCTTATGTTTGATTAAAAATTACTTGGATATAGTATATCCAGCGTCAGTCGTTAAAATACTTAGTATAAGCTTCATTTCGCTTTGTGTTCCGTAGGCCAAAGACTGATTCAATTATTTAAAATCTCTAGGTTTGCACCTAGTGTTAATTTTTAAAACCCTTATAACTAAAATAAAATCTTTAGGTTTACACCTAGTGTCATTACTTTTAAAAACTCCTTATAACTAAGATAAAATTGTTAGTACCTTAAAAATGAATCATCGATCTTTAGCCTACCTCCCACAAAGCACAGTATCACAGAATCTTTTGAGATGTGCGATATTAGTAGGCATCATCAGCACTAGCTTACTAGCCGGCCAATCTGCGTTAATTGCGTCAATCATGTGTTCTCTAGCTTCAGTGGCCAGAGCGCAGTCGTAAAGAATGTGGTCAACTGTCTCAGCAGCTTGTCCACATTCACACATGTTGGAGTCCGCCAGATTAAGTCTAAACATATAATCTGCGAACTTTCCATGACCGGCTAGCATTTGCGCAAAAGAAGCGCTTATGGATAGGCGCATCTCTAATCTACCTTCAATACTCGGTAAGTAACTGAAGGTAGTTCTGCCCTTTTCTGAGTAGCTCCATCTGTCTTGCCAGATTTTAATAAATTCTTTGCGAATTCCTTTTTTAAGGGATGTCTTATTTGAAAGGTCACCTAATATGCCTTGCCACTGGATGTTGCCATAAGTGAACTCTTGATTTTTCCTTAATTTGTACTTAATTAACCTTTCGTTAAGTACTATGTCCATGGGAATAACGCCGGCCATTACAGTCACGGCATCCGCCGAAACCGTACGGTATGCTTTCGTTATCCCAAGAAGAATTAACCTTTGAGCGCTTAAAATAGTCCTGCGATGGTGACAGTTCATCCTGTCAGCCCATCCCGCACAAGCGTAAGTCATGGTCGCAACCACTAGGCCTTCGTATATTGTTGCGAGTGTGCCTTGTTTCAGGCCCCACGTCTCTTTAGCAACCCTTCTTAGTGCGTAGAAAACTTTTTTGCTATTTTCTGCCACCCTCTTAACATGAGTAGTGACGCCCAGTTTTTCATCGAAGTCAACTCCCAACCATTTTACAGAATTCACCATTTTTATTCTTTCGGTTCCGACATACACTAGGGGTGGTCTCCTTATGTCGAGTGAACCTTTCAATTGGATCATCACTGTTTTGGTGGAAGATAGCTCCATCTTATTTGTATCACACCACTTTACCATTCTGTCAATGCCGCGCTTCCAGTAAAGATCATAACTTTATCATCCGCGAACGCTACTTCTTGGATCTCGTCATGCATGCTACTGTTGAACACTAGATTCCAGAGATGCGGACCCAAAATGGAGCCCTGTGGACAACCTTTGTTTACACTCTTAGAGAGTGTGCCATGGTTAGATATTACAGTTGCGGTTCTATCAGAGAAGTAGCTGTACAACAAGGAGTAAAGAGTCGCTGGGCAACTCATTTGCTTCAGCTCACTCATTATACTTGGCCACCACAGATTATCAAAAGCACCAGATACGTCTAGGAATACACCTAGGGCGTACTTGTTGCTCGATTCTTTAACTATGTTGACCATCTCAACCATAGCGTCCTCTGTGGATCGTCCTCTTCTGAAACCAAACTGCTTCTCACTATATCTTCCGCTACTCTGAAAGATGTCCATCAGCCTGCCAGTAACCAATTTCTCAAGTAATTTACCTAAGACTGGCAGCAACATGATCGGTCTATAAGCTTTAGGGTCGGTCGGATCTCGATCGCCGCCCTTCCTTATAATTATGACTTTACCATTTTTCCAAGCTCTAGGAAAAACTCCTTTATTCAGACAAGCATTCATGAGGTCGGTAATGCTGGGTCCTATAATAGGCCACGCTCTTTGTACCACCTCGACCTCGACATTGTCAAGGCCGTTTGCTTTACCTCTTTTCATTGACATGATGGCGGAGATGGTTTCATCATTGCTGAAGGAAACCTCCTCACCACCGGTTGGTGTGATTAGACTATCAGCACGAATCACCCTTTGATCAGTTGTGTCACTTCCCACACTGTCATCGGGTAGCAAAACATTTAGCAGATGTTTGGTAGTGTCCTCCCAACATGTAGTTGTTTGGCCACCACTGCTAATTAGAGTACTAAGTACCTCTGGAGTTTTAAGTTTTCCAGCACTATATTTGTATACGAAACCCCATGGTTCTGCGTTACCATGTTCCGTAATGAATTTCTCCAAGCTTTTACGGCTTGTTTCATTTATGTCACGTATGTATTCATTGCGGTGTGCGGCGTAATTAAGCTTTTTGCTCAGACGAATTTGCGGATTCGTTTCTCTTTGGTAACACTTCCTTAGTTTGTGAACCGTTACTCTCTTCTTTGAGAGTTCAGACGTCCACCAGGACAGTTTCACTTTGGCAGCACGTTTACGTGGTATGCTCTTGTTGCAGGCACTTATGAGTGAGGCCGTGATGTTGTTCTCAACTCTATTTACATCTTCTTGAGATGAAATACTAAGTTTAGCTTTCTGATCTTGCCATATTTTCTCCAGTGTGCTATGGAATTTATCCCAATTTGCGTGTTTAAGAGCGTATCGTGGAATTTTGTCAGCAGCTCTTACCTCATTATGTAAGGCTGATTCGTTCAATTTAAATGAAATGGCTCTGTGATCACTAGAAATCCAGTTTTCTTTAACTGACCAGTTAGAGACTCTTCTCAACAGTCCCCCCGTGACTAAGCTTAAGTCAATATTCGATTCCCCATTGTGCATATATGTACTTGGCTGTCCTACTTCGTTTAGAAAGTAGAGACCGCTCTTTGTCAGAAACTCTTCAACGATAGAGCCTCTATCGTTGGTTTCCCTGTCATGCCAAAGTTTGGACCTGGCATTAAAGTCACCAGCTATAATTACTGGATGGTTCTTTAGACCATCCAGAATTCTTTCTAGCATTTGTACATATATGACTGGTTCGTCAGAATATTGGAAGTAGATGCTAACTAGATAAAAATTACCTATCGTCGATCTTACTTCAACACAGACACAATGTGTGTTACAAAACTGTGAGATTTTTAGAACTTCTAGATCATTGTTAAAGATGCCTATAGCTGATTTGATATTATTATCAGCACCGGTAATGATCCTTGCGGAGGTTGCCATACCAACTATTTTACCCTTTGACGCATGTGGTTCCTGCATACAGAGGATGTCTATATTTTCATTCTGAATGCATTGCCTGATTTCGTGTCCGACAATTTTTGCATTCTGCATGTTTATTTGGACAATCCTAAGATTGGAAGTATCGGTCTTATTACTTCTCATATGCGGTTTTTCTCATTGTTAGGTCCAAGGCCAATTTATATGCTGTGCACACTTTACTGCGCAGTGAGTGGTCAAAAGCTTTGTTTGCCTTTTTGCAGGGAAAACACTTTGCTCTCTCCGCCAACTTTGATCAGACCTTCTGGTCGTGACCAGACTCACTACAGTGTCCGCATATTTGGCTATCTTCTTTACAATATCTTGCGATATGTCCGAAGAGATGGCATTTATAGCACCTTGTGACCCTAACAAAGTCCGCCACTCTGCAAGCAGACCACCCTATAAATAGTCTGCGCTTCTTTAACAAAGAGTTCCTAGTGGCTGGAGAAACCTCGATCACCCAATTTACGAAGTTTCCTTCTTTTGGCCCGGTTTTGAAACTACGTTTCACATCTATAACCTCTACGCCTATTTCATTTTGCTTTACAATGGACTCCTTAATTTCCTCAATTAAAGCACTTCTTTCTACGTCGTATATTATTATTCTGGGCAGCTTTTTCTCTGGTACCGAAGCCACCAGACCCGCCTCTGTCAATTCCTTATTCTTAATGAAGAAATCAAGTCCTTCATTACTTGCTGTCTCGATTAGAATACCCTTATCACGGATAATGCTAACCTTTTTGACAGCAATTTTTGAAACTACGGGCTTAATCAGCTCACGTAGTTTACTCTTAACCTCTTCACTGTTTGCAAAAAGGGATTCCTTTCCCACACTTGGTTTGACAGTGACAACCCTAGAGGGTTACCACTTCGGCTTAACCGATCTCTGTTTGGTTAACCCTGCGTTGATAGCAGATGCCGGATCAGATGTACAAGCTTTAAGTGCCTGAGCATACGACTGCTTATCTGCAGTCACGTTCTTTTGTGCAGATAGCACGTTGACTATCACATTTTTCTAGTAGTCGGCTTTTAAGACCTACTACTTCAAAACACATATTGTGACTTGCGTCTCTTATATCACTAAGACAATCTTGCAGCTTAGTTCTTTCAGCCACAGTGACCTTAGAGATGGATTTAATCTCCATCTCCAGTGTTTTGACTGCTGCTGACAACCTCTCCATGATGTCAGCATTGTTCTCTACCTGACTAGGTGAGTCGTCCGTACTATCAGTACGCAGTCTCTTTTGCCGCGCCATTCCCGGCGTCGACACTTCACTTGACATCCCACCGTCCCAACTACGTGAGTACCTATATAAATAGGACACTTCTAATCTGCGTCTGCGTTTAGCCGTATAGTGGATTTTTATTACACCCTTTAGATGGGACCACCACTTCGTTGCCTCCCCTCAACCACGTAGAGGTACACAGTTCGGTTTTGCAAAATTAGTAATTCTTAATTTTGTTCTTTCGGTCTCAAACTTTCACAATGACAATTTCGACCTCGTTAAAAAAAAATTTTCGTTTACAATATGTAGCGCTTAATAAAAATAAGTAGTGACAATACAAATACTTATCCCCGAGGGGGGGTTCTGAAAGTACAACTCAGCAATGAGCGCAGTTCGCATAATTTCTTTAAAGGAATTACTCGACGGCACCATACTTTCAGGCCTACGTCAACCGCCATTCGGGACCGGGATGGAAACCTCTGTGCCAACATCGACGCAGTACTTGACGCATGGAGTGGACACTTTACTGACCTGCTTGATGTTCATCATGCGTCACAGACTGTTGAGCCACCTCTAAAACAGACAGCGGAGATTTTCACTGAGGAGCCATTTCATGAGGAATTCACTAAGGCCATGCAGAGATTGAAACGAAACCGTTCACCTGGAGTGGACTGCATTAATTCGGAGCTCTTGATATTCGAAAGAAGATACTTTGTGTAATTGTCTTTTCGACCTTATTCGATTAGTAAGGCGAACCGAAGTAATGCTTGATGAATGGAAAGTGGCCGCGATATGCCCCATCTTCAAGAAGGGAGACCGCTTGAAGTGTGAGAATTATCGCTAGAATCACCCCTCTACCGGAGGGCTTGGTTGGTGACTATCAAGGAGGATTTCGTTCGAATCGATCAGTCACTGATCAGGTTTTTTTCGCTGCGAATGATTCTAAATATAATTGATCTAAATATTATGAGACATCCATCTCCGTACATCAGGTGTTCCTGGATTTCCGGCAGGCCTATGACTCGATCAATCGAGAGTTTGTGGTCTGCCCTGGAATATCTAGGAATGGAGATACTCTGTCCCCGATACTCTTTAATCTCATGTTGGAGTACATCTTTCGTAAAACTAAAACCTCAGCGCAACATCTTATATCGCCAGTCCAATCAGGTGCTTGCGTATGCAAATGACATATGCATGATTGGACTGAATAGCAACGAAGTGAAAGAAATACTTGATCCGCTTGTAGAGGTTTCAGCTTCAGTTGGACTTCAGATCAATGGGTCCAAAACAAAATACCTGTTCTCTGGTTTTAGGGACAATGGCACACCAGATTTTAGTAGTGGCCACTACACATTTGAGGAGGTTCAAATATTTGGGTTCTCTTATCACTCACGATAACAGTGTGGGTGAGGATATTAAAGTGCGGCTGGCAGCTGACAGTCGTTCTTGGAATCCTCTAAGGCCCCTGCTAAAATCTGAACACTTATCAAGTGCCGTGAAGCTGAAGCTTTACAAAGCGTTGATCAGGCCCGTTGTTATGTTTGGATGTGAAAGTTGGGCGCTGACAGATGAGTACGAGAGATGGCTCCTTACATTTGAGAGAAGAATCATGCGTGTGATTTAAGGCTCAAAACGCGAAATAGATGGTACATACCGAGCTCTGTACAATTTCGAGATCAGAGATCTGATGAAGATCCCCGATATTGCGCATGAAGTAAGATCTCAGCAAATACCCTGGCTCGGTCACGTTCTGCGTGCTGATTCGGAACGAATTGTGAGGCGATCTCTGAAAGGAGAGCCACCATATGGTAGGCGCAGAAGTCGTTGCAGGCGACGATGGCTCCACGATGTAGAGAACGACTTGGCCTCTTCAGATTGTCTTAGACAGTATGAAGACCATGCTCAGGATCGAAACCGTTAGAGCCTAATAGTTGACTCAGTAAGGGGCCATAAATAAAAAATAATAATAATAATAAGTTTTGATGAATTGTACAAACACAAACTGCATGTGTTCCACTACTTCCAGATTGCATACAGTTTTTAGGACATAGTATATGAAATGACCAGTAATATAAAAATCTAAAAGAATTTTTAAAGCCAAAGCTTGTGAAAGTATCTCTTTCTTCTTTCGAAGTCTTATTCATATATTTTAAGTCATATTGATATATAACAAGGATGATCTGATCGTACTTAAACTAATTTTGCAAGAAAACAAAATATAACGAAATTCTGTTTTTTTGCTATGAATTGGTAAGAATATTAAATGGTCTACAAAAATACGCATTGTTAGAAAATTGAAAAACAAAATGTTAACGGGATTTTATAGAAGCAAGAATGTAAAGATGATATGATTTTTATATTTTTTCTTAATCGGCATAATTTTACCTAAAACTCCGATAACTAGTTTTTATATAACAGCCACAAAAACATATACATTACCATGCCGGATGTCCCCGTATTTTTCAAATATTTAACGCTCTGTATTTTGCAACAACAAATCGAATTTCATAAAATATTAGTCTAGTACTAAACGAAAAATGAAAAATCAGAAAATTAAAATATACGTTTTACAAAATTGTAACAGGACGTATTTTTTACCATATATGTACATACATATGTATATATTCAACAAATATTTGAAATTGAGTCCATTCGTTCTAACGACGAATAGTCTAAAATGTAATCAGATAGGCCGCTTGCGTTTGAACACAACATAATGATGTTCATCGGATCATCAGTCACAAGATACCTATTCTTATACCTTCTTTCCTTTATGAATTAAACGTTGAGCATATGTAAAAATAATATAAAAATTAAGTACGTTGAGCATGTGTAAAAATAATATAAATATTTTTAATAATATTTTCTTTGCATTTCCTTCAATAATAAGACTCTCTTTTATGACACTCTCAAACAAGTATTTTTTTTTTTTTTTCAGTAATAAATCAATCTGGTTTCGAGAACGACGTCGACAGATCCCACGACGCATGAAAAATATCAAAAACGAACGATTTGAAAGATTAATTAATTTTGAGCCTAGAAATATTTTTAAAATTATGAAATAAATATGTCAGAAGCGTATTCTAAAAGTGATGAATTTTCTTTTGCCAAAGAGGATTTTGGTTGGAAGAACTAATTTCAAGTTCGAAAAAGTATCTGATACCAAGCTAAACTATAATCTAAAATGTCTAAAGTAGTTTAATGATAACATGCATGTTTTTTTAATAGAAATTGAATTTTTAATAGAAACTTTAATTATTATAAAATTTTCGAGCGTATATAGTTTCTCGCAGATATAACATTCCGAAATATAGTAATTTACTAAACGAAAGAGAAACTATTTATTGGTTGGAAAGAAAGTTTATAATTAACAATCATAATATGAAAGTGCAATGACCTACCGCTACTGACAATAAGAGTTATTTACTAACTACAACGTACTATATACAATTTTCAAATCGGTTTTTATTAAAAAATATAAAACCTTTATTGTTAAGAAATATTTTGTATACATTTGTACATACATGCATAACGGACGATTCGAATGTTTAATTGATTTCTGTATATCTTACTTATATCCTATAATAATTTAATAATAAATTATTCAAACAAATAATTATTATTCGAGTTTATCAATTTCTTACTTTACATTATGTACATAAGTGTATCAAAATAAATAAATATAAAACTCCAATAGCTGATATTAAGTAATCGACGGATTAATAACCGATTAAAGTTTAATTAAAATCGATTAACAAAAATGTTATATTTATAGAGTATTTAGTTATTCTATGTCTTAAGCCCTGCAAAAGGTTAAAAAATTAAATATTAAAATAAATGTACATCACTTGTATGTACTAGAAGTTGAACTAAATACATTTTTGGAGAAAAATTTTGACAGTTCAAAGGTTTAAACGTCGGATTATAATAAAAAAATAGTTTCCCAACCATTTTTAATATATTAAAAATAATGTTTTCCGATAATATTTAATTAAAAAAGTTAATGATATTGTATATTACTTGTATGTATTATAGAAATAGAACTAAATAGATTTTTAGAAATGTTTAACCAAATTGTAAAACGAGGTGAAGTAGCGGTTAATGGTGTTAGAGGGGTTGGCCATTCATGTTATCGCAACAGTTTTCGCCGTACCGTTACCTCTAAGTCAGTTTCTGCCAACGAAAAACTTTAACTTAGTAGCAGATAGGTCTATGTTGGTTATGAAACTCCAGAAGAATATTATCAATTTATATTCCATTTCTAAATTCTGTGTATGATCCAATTGATGATCGGTTCAATAAACATAAATAAATATTTGTCAGTTTCAAATGCATTTATAATCAATGATATATATATATTGATATGATATTATGTAAATGGTGATTAATTTAAGTATTTAAAAAAATAAAACTTAAATTAGTCTCAAATTCAAATCTGAGATTATAAAATTTATTTGAAAGATTTAACACCGTAATCGAAATAAATAAACACGTAAGCTAAAACAAACAAATATTTGAACATCAATTATTATTTTAATTACTATTATATACATATTTATGTATGTAATTAATTATGTATGTAATAATTTTTGCAAATTTCCATTATTTCTTGAAAACTTCCTTCAAATTTATCGACTTTATAAATATAAAAAATTGTTTAAAAATACTAAACAGAAATTTCGATAAATCATAATCTAGGTTAGGCATTCTTACGTTATACATTCAGAGTATACATAAGTTGCTTTGATATACAGTTACTCCGTCTTTTTGTGTATTTGATTTGAAAGTAAAAAAAAAACAATATTATTACATATATTAATTCAGCAAACAAACATACATACATATGTTACATATGTATTATCAAACACATTCTAAACATAATTTCTCGTGTGTATTCCAATAATTCATTCATAATTATTTAACAGAACATGTTTAAGTAATAATGGAATTCTACGAGTTCAAGGTTATTGGAATCTGTATGAATAGATACACAAAACACAATATGTAGTGCATTATTTGGAGTCAAAAGACAAGCTGCATATTGTACTTGAGAAGATTTTACAGAGCTCTGTTACAAATATGAATTGTTAAATTCAACATATAACAACACAAAGGGATGTTAATCGTAATGACATCTGTTGTGTTTACATGAAACAGTTTTATAAATTTAATTTAAGTGTTTTAAAGAAATGTAAAAGAAAAAATAGCGAAAATATATATTCGTATTAAATATTTTCGAATTAAGATTGATTCAAATTTTACGAAGTTAATGATCCAAAACCTACATTTTAAAAACTAAACTTTTGTTGATTTATGATAACTTGTTCGTAACGTTTGGCCGCCAGTATTGAGAATATCATATTAAGCCGAGCTGGTACGTATTTTGAAAGAGTACCAGGTTTAAAAAAAGTGTAAACAATTACTGAATATTTTATCGATATTCAGATAGGCCAAGGCGAAATCAAACTGTGCTAAACTAAAAATTGTATCCATCAAAGTAGTACGAAACGAAAATTCTGAACTTCGTTGATTTTGTAAACAAATTTTGTAGTCTAAAATTAACATACCGGATATTAATGAAACTAAAGCGCCTGATTAACAGATTAGTTAACAAGCGATAAATCCTAAAATTGTTTTTCATTTTACAATCGAAATTCAATTCAATTTAAATGTTTTTTACACTTTACTTGGTAATAATAATATTTTCTATCGATACAATAAAAAGTCAAAATCAAAATATTAACGGTCGATTAAATATTTATCTAACAGGTTAACTTTAAATAATAAGTCTTTTAATTAACAGAGGATATTAATTTTTTAGTAGTCATTTTTTTAAAACAATATGAATTTAAGTACAAAATACTTATTATAAGACTAGCAGTTGACCGGATCTTAAAGTTTCTTTTATAAAACTATAACCTCTACATACCAATATGACATTAATAAAGAGTAATCGGACAGAGCATTTCCTAAATGCGCATCAAACTATTTCAAACTATTTAATCTGTTTATTAAACATGTAATGTAATCTAAAATAAGAGAGGATCATCAAAGCAAAATTTTCCAAATTGTTAAGCATTCCTACATTTATGTTAAAAGTAAAATTTATCTTCTATCTAAAAAGTGTGATACTTTAAGATATTTGATCTTGGTGAGATCATTGGTAAACTCTTGGAATACAAATTACAACCACGATTAAAGAAACTATTTAAATTAAATTTTTTATTAAAATTAGTATTTCCCAAATAAATCTTGATTGCCATAGTAATGACCCGTCCGACATGAAATGCTCTGCAAGCACATTTTGAATTTTAATCATAATGGAAAATGAATTAGTTGTCCTACGCAGAAAATGAATGTAAATTTTCAATCCTCTTCCAGTCAAGAAGGCGATACTCTGTTATTATTATGAAGATACCGTGTTGCTTGTAGCTGTACTGTACAATCCACAAATAAATGGTGTCTCTAAACTGATTCTTAAATTTTCGAGCGAGCAGTACTATTTCAAATTCATTTTCAATTACTCGTCTAGCTTTCCATTGGCTGAGCATTCCAGTGGTAATTGGAAAGTTTAGTGCTAGAGTTGATAGAAATCAGCGGCCCTATTCCTGAATACGAATTCGTAAAAAAATTGTACGAATTCGTACCATTGGTATTTTGGAATACGAATTCGAGTAATTCTAATACGAATTCGTGTCTGTGATTTCTGTACGTTGATGAATGTCAACTAATTCATCAACGTACAGAAATCACAGACACGAGTTCGTATTAGAATTACTCGAATTCGTATTCCAAAATATAAATATTTTAGTAGGAATTTCTGGTGATTTTATTTTAATAATTACATAATTTAATTAATGAATTAAGGAAATAACTATAAATTTAATTAAAGATTTAAATTTTTTGCGTCAAGTGTACATTGCCCCATGGTTTTGTATTAATGCCAGTTGATGATAACTTTTTGAACTTTTTATAAAACGTCTTCAAAATCAGATCACGAAATTTGAGCTTTTTAGGAAGACATAAAGGGAATCAGAATAAAATCTTTCATCTAAATTGAAATGTACAAAAATTGTTTTCAAAAATACTTACCTTAATTTTGGATTTCTTGTATCGTAACTATAAGGCGATTATTCTTACTATTGTTAATTATTTGTATTAAAAATGAAAGAAATGTTTGTGTTATGTTATGACATAAACAATAAATGAAAACTACTTTATTTTTATATTCCAACGTCAAAAACACCCAAGGTTTAAATTCGTAGAGGTATAACCATTCAATGGTTATGAATACATGACAGTGTAAAAATATTTGATTCGATCGAATTCAGAAATACCAATTGATTTTCGTTTCGTATAGCATTTTCGTATCGTGCAACGATACGTATCGTATTCAGAAATAGGGAACCAGGCCGACTTGCTTGAAAACATAGATCCGCACTCCCAACACGAAACTGCGTCCGATAATGGTGAGAATGATGTACTTTAGCAATGGCTCACAAAATCAAAGTGACAAGCATATTCTTCCCACATAAAGAAATACATTTGTAAGAGTGTGTCTGTCTGGAAGGTGCTGAAAACTTCGATTGCCAGTGCTGCTCAGCAGACTTTAGATATAGTAAAAGTCGGACCCAAGAATGATTGGTTAGATGACGAGTGTCGTTTTGCAGTCGAGCAACAAAATATAATGGCGTGCAACAATGCCTCACAATCGCGATAATAAACAAGGGTGCGCTTGCTAAGAGAGCCCAAGCGAATTTGTAGACGGAAGAAGCGAGAATGACCGAAAGAAGACCGGTTGAACTATTAGAATAGTCGCTCCTTTACACAGAATACAAGTACTATACATTAAATACTACATTATATTGGATAGAGTCACCCCTCTAGCAGAGCGCCTCTTTGATGATTATCAAGGAGGATTTCGTTCGAATCAATCAATCACTGAACAAGTGTTTTCGCTTCGGATGAGTCTATCTAAATATTATGAAACATCCATCCCCGTACATCAAATTTTACTGAAGTTTAGGCTGCACGGCTATGACTCGATCAATCGAGAGTTTATGTTCTGCCCTGTAATACCGAGAATTTTTGCACCTAGCTCGGGTATTCAGGTAATATAACTAATATAATGGATAATATAACTAATATAATGGATAATATAACTAATATAATGGATAATATAACTAATATAATGGATAAGCCTTATGTGGAAAATAAAAACAATTTGTTCTGGTAGAACAAAATTTTAATAAAAAAAAATATGCCTTTCTTTTGTTTTTTGCTAAACTATAATTTAACATTTTAAAATTAATATTAAATACACAACATAATGATAAAAAATTATTAACATATTAATTTGAATAAAAAATAAAACAAAATAGAAACAATATAATTAATAATGACTAATAATTAAAATTAAGTAATGATTTGAATTCTACAATTTTTAATAAGCATATTTATTTACACCTTATCCGGTACATTTTATAAGACCATCATTAACTAAATCTGCAATAATAGCACTAGTTTTCTAACAAAAATACTTTTACATTTTCATAGGTTTTCGGGATTTTGAAAACTCGGTATTTTGAACCGCGGGATTTTGTGTCCTCAGGATTGTGTACCCTCGGGGTTTTATTACTTCAGGATTTTATTAAACCTTCAGGATATTGTACCTTCGGTATTATTAATATCAGGATTTTGTCCCTTTCCCTATTAATTTGAAAGAAGGAAATGGATGCGTTTTCTTGATTATGGATCGTGAACCATCGTTTGCAAATTTCTTGTCATTTTGATGTTAATTTTGTATTGATGCTTGGAGGTATCACGGATTCCATCTTATGGAAACAAATTGGACGTATAATACATAATATATAATTTGATTGAAATCGTCATTTTTGTATAGCTTAAATGTTTTACTTTATATCGCGAGAGGCGCTTATCTAATTTTACAATCGCCAATAGCTTGAAAATTTTATATTTTATCGCGAAAGGTGCTTATTCAACTATGACAAGTCCAAAAGTTGTGTGTAATCACTGTTTCAATAAAAATTACTAATGTATACCAATAATACAATAAATATTGAAAAAATACAACTTTTATTTCTCCCTGGCCAGCTTTACAGGTACAAACACATTTCCAAACATTCTAAGATTCACATAGATGTACGTGTTTAACTTTATGAGGTGCATTCGTCATGGCTGATGTTTGGCTCACTAAGCCAATTATCATATTGCGGTCAAGGTTGTGCGGAACCAATTGTGTGGAATCAACCATCATTGGTAATGACTTCTCCGCTACGTAGGAGTCTTTCTGATTATTCAAAATAATCCAGAATCATTTTTTAATTTCTCTACGGATATCAAAATTATTAGTGTTTTTGTTGTTTGGTTCACTAAGCCAATCAGGAAAAACAAAGCTATTCTTGCGGATTTGTAGACGGAAGAAGCGAGAATGGTGGAAGGTGGAGGTTCTGAATGTACAACAAGTCAGTAATGAGCGCAGTTCGCGTAATTTCTTTAAATGAATTACTGGATTGCACCATACTTTCAGGCCTACGTTCACCACCATTCGAGACCGGGCTGTGTCCACATCGACGCAGTACTCTACGCATGGAGTGCACGCTCACCTGCTTGGTGTTAATCCTGCGTCACATACTATTGTTGAGCCACCACTAATAAAGACTGCGGATATTTGCAATGAGGATCCATCCCCTGAAGAATTCACTAAGGCCATACATAGATTGAAATGAAACCGCCCACCTGGGGTGGACTGCATTAATTCGGAGCTCTTGATATTCGGAAGGGATACTTTGTGGAACTGTCTATTCAAACTTAATCGATTAATATGGCGAGCCAAAGTTATGCCTGACGAATGGAAAGTGGCCGCGATATGCTCTCATCTTCAACACGGGAGACCGCGTGAAGTGTGAGAATTATCGCGGTATAGCTCTCCTTTGCACAGCATACAAGTTACTGTGCTACATCATTATATTGGATAGAGTCCGCCCTCTAGCGGAGAACCTTATTGGTGACTATGAAGGAGGATTCCATCCGAACAGATCCGTCACTGATTAGGTCTTTTCGCTGCGGATGATTCTATCTAATTATTATGAAACGTCCATCCCCTTATATCTGGTGTTCCTGGATTTCCGGCAGGCCTATGACTCGATCAATCGAGAGTTTGTGGTCTGCCCTGGAATATCTAGGAATACTAACAAAATGGCTACTAGGATGACAGTGACGCAGTCTCACTGTGTTAAAGAGAACAGACTATCGACAATTTTTTATTTATTTTACTAAATTTTACACCAAAAATTGTTGGCATATAAATCTTTTATATTACAAACGAAATATTACTTTACCATAAAAATGGCGAAATACTCAAACTGCCTCACTGTGCGAGAGATATTTCTTATCCCTACACAATTTCTAGTGTACATATAAAATGTGTATATAGAAAATAAACCTACTTGATCAGCAATTTTTGTTAATAGAATTATTAATTGAAGTGACGCTACAATCCCAAGTAAAAAAATTAACTAAGTTTGGCTGGTGTCTTAGAAAAATTTGTTTGCTAGTTAATTTCGACTGGTGAATATTTTTTGTTTGTTACATTATCGAAAATTGAGTTAGCGTAGAAATGTATTCTGGTTTGCGCATCTTATAGAAAATTAATTTATCTGTGGTTAAAATGAAATGAAGTGATGAATATACGATATAACTAAAACACTGAATCATTGTAAAACAAATTGAATGATGAAAGATTAACATTACTCATGAAAGATACATACATATGTAAGTATATTTTCATACACCTAGTTTACATAAAATATCACGGACTTTTGATTGAAGTCGTATATTTATTAAATCATTCCACTAGTACTTTATGCACATGACAACATATTTTAATATAACAATTAAAATACCTATTTTCTTAACTTTATACTGGGGTCACAAACAAATCGCAAATGTAATGTTATGTCGACAAAACACTTCAAAAATTTTCAAAAATATACAGATGTCAATACCTTATCGGAAATATTTCCTATGTAGGGAATTCAAGAATACGTCACTTATAATTTCTAAACGTTTTTATGTATTTTGAGAGAAGTTCACATGTGGAAAATGAATGTGGAATTCAACAAAAATAGTGCCTACTCTTGGTTATTTCAATTTTTCCTCAAAGTGGGATTCGTGATGCTTCAGTCGTCAATAGACGCTAAAATTAGGAAGTTGCACAAATAGAAAGATAAGCTAATGCGAAATAGATCATAATCTTATTGTGTTTCAGAAAAAAAATGAAGGTGGACCTAAACAGTTAGCGGAGTGTAAATATAAAATGCCAGTTAAATTTTGAATTTATTAATATGTATTTTGTTAACAATTATTCTTACATACACCTCTGGGATTGAATCTTCTCATTAAATAAGCATAAAAACCTTATAAAATATGTAAAAAATTTATTATTATGTGTTCGCCATAACTTACAATGTTTGATACCCAAATGATTCTTATTATTAATTAGTAACGAATTAGCTACATACTCGAAAAGTAAAAAAAATTGAGATACTAAACATATTATCAAAAAGTGTCACATACTTTTCTCGTCCCACTGTATATTTGCTATGCGATGTTTTTCCATTGAAAAAATTGAGGAATTGATAATAAAAATAAATAAAATAAAAAAACGATGACGAATAAGTATAATGATGTGAAGTGACCTACGACAGGCTCCGAGCAAGTTCTTAACATAAGTGAACCACGCCACAAATTTCTTTCCAAATTAGCTGGCTATATTGTATTTTAATTTGGAAAACTAAGACGATAAATTTGTTTTTAATGGTTTATTTAAAAGATGTACATACTAACATACATTTAATCTATTGATTTTTTTCGTTTAATATTTTTTGAGGTTAAATTTTTCATCGTGATTTGATAAGAATTTTATAGCAATAAGAGGGTTAAACTTACTTTTCAATAAAAAATCGTAAAATCATAAACACAAATGCCATAGGAATTGGATATATTAAATGCCGATAATTTGTGTGTACAATGCCAGGACGATTTCCTGGTTCAACATCGGCCCAAGTAACATTTTCTGGTAACCAAATGTACGGATCCCAGAACCGATTTAAGAAATTTTCTACTAGAGTCATATTTATTTATTTGATTAACTTTCTGTACTCTTAATTTAAACTTTTTATTTATAAATTATAATATCAATTCACAAATATTTTTATATTTAATTCACTATATGTAAGAAACTTAACGAAAACTAAATATTTTTTTCTCACTAAGCCGATCCCATTTTTTCTTGCTATCAAGATAAACTTTATTTGCTCACACACGATTTATTTACTCATTTCATTTAACTACCTTAATTTAAGAGTAATCACTTCCTTATATATATATATATATATATATATTTAAAGATATTTAAAAATTAATAAATAATAATAATAAATAATTTGCTTCCCCAATTCTTTGACATTTACCATAAGCGAGTAACTTTTTCTTTTTGAGCATGGAAAAATTAGGTATAAATGAAAAAAAACGCGAAAAAATTCAACAAAATGTTGCATTGTTTCATTGCCCGATGGAAAAACGTGTTCGTGTTTTTTATATTAGCATCTATACTTGGGGATGCGGAACTAAATTCTTCGTTAAGTGCTGCCTAATTCGCGTTTAACATATAGTACGTATCTACCAGGGATGATATTTCAACATTTTCAATAGTACTTTTTCCATGCAAAAAATAGTACTTTTTCGGACACGAAAGTACTTTTCTAGACAAAATCGCATTCGTATTTAAATAAAAAAGAAACACTCGCGTTTAATATTTTAAGCATATTTTTATAAAATCCGTCTACATAAATACATAAAAATTAGACATAAAATAAAGTAAATACATTATTAAGTTTTCTATAAAATAAAAAACATAGCATTTAAGTAGTTGTCTTTCTGTTGAAAACTCAAAATAGGAACATTTTGTAGTTTTAGGAACTAATTAATTACATATTCTAATAATTCTTCTTCTTTTTTTTTTGTCGTTAGTAAGACCTACTTTTATTCAATTATTTGGGCCTGATTGGGACGTTTCACGTTAATTAGTTTTGGGAAAAAAAGAACTGGAAGAATGAAATGAACGGAATGAACACCAAAAACAATCAATGTAGTTCGAATTCGACATATTTTCACTTCAATCAACCCAATAAACACATTTTAGGGGTTCCATTAGGAATTTTGTAATATTTGAAGCTAAAAATGTACTGAATTCGACTTTTTGTTTTCGAAACCGAAAAAGTACAATTTTACACCTGATTGTACTAGCGTACTTTTGGAAAATCAATTGTACTGAAAAAAGTACAATTGTACTGAAAAAATCATCACTGGTATCTACCTTAAACCTAAGTCCTCATTTACATGGTTGTTTTCGTCGTTGTTCGAGTGTTGTTTTCGAATTATCGTGGGACAACAACAAAAACTTAACTGATCGTTTTCGGTTTTAGCATCCATATTTGTTGTGATGTCAAAGTGTCAAACTGTTTTTATTAAAATTGTGCGACATCAAACTGTTTTTATTAAAATTATGGAACTCATATTGGGATTCATAAATAATTTAGCGGAACAATAATAAATATTTTATTTTTGCACCACTAGTCACTACACAAGAAAAATTATTATTATATTTGCGACACTGACAGGTCGCATTTGTAAACAAAAAACATATCGATGTATCGATAAGTTACATTTAGTTTTTAAATAAAACTACCAAAAACAATTAAATATATATATTAAAATTAATTTTTATTATTTAATATATCAATTTAAATTCATAATTGTAATAAATATAAAAAAAATTCAAAATATATTATTAACAATCGATAAGTTTTTTTCGAAAACAACCAAAAAGATGTATGGGGGACATATTTCTGTTGTTTTCGAGTGTTGTTTTGGGTACACTGTCAATGTACATATTCAATATTTTTACGGTGTAAACGATCAATTTTTCTATGGGAAAAACAACAACAAAAACTAAAACTGAAAAACAACACTCGAAAACAACGACGAAAACAACCATGTAAATGAGGACTAAGAATAACGAAATCCGACTTTTTTCGCATTTTTCGGTTAAATTCATGAATTCCTCTCCGACTTTTTTCACCAAATACGAGTATTTCCGACTGATTGTAAGATTTACTATGAACGTTGCCACAAATAGTCGGACAATGATGAAAAAAAGTTAGGTTATGTTTTCAACAAAATGTGGGCGGAGCCTTTATTATAGATTTTAGAGGCAGAAATTTAAATTTGAAAATGTAAAAAAAAATTTTTTTTTAACGGTTTTAAATAAATATATTTAATTATTCAATATGAAAATAATAAAAAAATATTTCTTTTCTTTGCTTTCTTTGTAACTCTAGCTTCATTCGCGTTTGTCTGGTCCGTTCTGACAAGTCTGAATTTTAAGATAACTATATTTTTAAAACTAATGTAATATCAATATAAATAAAAAAAATTGTTGAGGTAATGCTTTACTTAATGCTTTAATGGCACATAAATTTGGTTCATCTCAACAGCGGAAAAATTATTGTCGAGATAAAAAGTTCAGAGATGTGTGTAGGAAATTATTGACATGTTGTGATTACGATTAGTTTTAAAGGTGCCAAAATATCTGAATTGCCCCAATATTGAGATAAACCAAATTTACTAACTAAACATAACCTTAATTTTTTTAATAACCAACTTATTTAATCATAACAAAATATTTACCTTTCAATAAATGATTGAACAAAATGAAATGAACCAACTATATACAAAAAATATTATTTAGGTCCGAAATTTATATTTACACACAAAAAAAATATATTTATATACACTTAAGGCAATGCCACATGCAGTTGTCTTTCCGACCGATTCGGTAGAAAATATGATAAGACACGCCACATGAGCTAAACGATGATCCGACCGATTTTTACAACAACAAAATTTTTGTTTGTGTTTTTTTTTTTTTTTTGTCATTTGTTTTTGACATTTAATTTATATATTTTATCAAATTATTACCATACTCATTTTTAATTTTCAATAAATTGTACAGATTGACAGCTACGTTTGTAAACAAACCAAATTATCACCGAAGTGAGGTTATGGTCACAACGAAAATAAATATCGGTGATATTTGATGCGTTCGGAACCGACAAAATTTATATTGGGAAGCGTTCGGAACCGACAAAATTTATACCATTTACGTAAAAAATAGGTTGTCGGACCGACAGAATAGAAAAACTCTTATTATTCAATTAAAATTGTTATATTATTATAAATTTATCATTTTAATTACTAATTGTAGTTATTTCATATATTTTCTCAATAATTTAAGTCAAAAATATGCAATCATTTAATTATAAAAGAAAAATCGGTCCCAGGCTTTCGCCGATATTTTTGTCATGTGGCAACACCTTAAGACACGCCACATGAGCAAAACAATAATCCGACCGATTTTTACAACAACAAATTTTTTTTTCTTTTTTTTAATCGTGAGTTTTTGATATTTAGTTTATATAATTTATCAAATTATTACCAATTATTATAGATTGACAGCTACGTTTGTAAACAAAACAAAATTATCACCGAAGTGAGGTTATACTCACAACGAAAATAAATATCGGTGATATTTGATGCGTTCGGAACCGACAAAATTTGTATTGGGAAGCGTTCGGAACCGAGAAAATTTATACCATTTACGTAAACAATCGGTTGTCGAACCGACAGAATAGAAAAACTCTTATTATTCAATTAAAATTGTTATATTATTATAAATTTATGGTTTTAATTACTAATTGTAGTTATTTCATATATTTTCTCAATAATTTAAGCCAAAAATATGCAATCATTTAATCATAAATGAAAAAAATCGGTCCCAGGCTTTCGCCGATGTTTTTGTCATGTGGCAACGATACAAATTTTGTATCAAAAACTATGACAAAAAAAAAAATTGTTGTAAAAATCGGTCGGATTATTGTTTTGATCATGTGGCGTGTCTTACCATATTTTCTACCGAATCGGTCGGAAAGACAACTGCATGTGGCATTTGCCAACGAAAATTTGATTATTTTTTAAAACCCGAAAGAACTCGACATTCTGTTTTGTTTAAATTTTAGTGTATTTAAGCCGAAAAATCTGTATACATATTGTCATAATGTAAATTTGTTTCTATAACACATTGTAACAAAACATAGAACTCCCGCTCCCCAGTGTTACGTAATTTATGAGCAGCTCCTAATAAACTATTTGTACATATTATGTGAATTTATTATCTAGGACCACCAACTTCAACCAGTTTGAACTGCTGGTCCCTTACCTCCTTTCAGTAAAAGAAATGAATAGATTAACAATTTGTTACCGGAAAAAATAGATTTTTATAAAGGATGCCAGAAAGAAATCTCTAGGAACTACAACTAAAAACCAAAGTGGATACATTAACAATTTGAGCGAAGAGCTACACTATATAAATCTTTAAAAAAAAAAAGTTAAAATAGTTTATTCCTATAAATAAATAGTCTATACCTATTCTAATTTACCCGGGGTCTACACTATGCAAATAAATTTGCTGATATTTTCTCTCATGATAATTTATGTTTGAATGTGTTTTTTTCAATGCATTGTTAAATATTTGTTAAAAAATTATCATAACTGGCAAAACCGTCTATAATACAAGCCAAAACATAATGAATCGATCACAGATCCCACTACAAATTGCCCCACATGCGAGTGTAGTAGTTACTATGAAAATTAATACAATTTATTTTGCTTCGTTTAAATCCACGACACCAACTCTGTTACATGTGGGTTGTTGTCAAAATACAATTTTTTTTTGTGTACGTACATTTTAAGGTTATAAAATTTTTTGATTTCAGTTTTTGTTTGTTTTTTTTTTAATTTAAATTTAAATTATGTATATGATTGTGCTTATAATTTAAATATAATAATAAAACCAATAAAATTAATTTAATTTGATTTAATAATAATTATTGCGGCGTTTTTATTTATTTATTTTGAGCTTTGACCTTGGAGCATTTATTTTGAAAATTTTATGTACACAAAAATATTCACGAAATAGAATTTAATTTTATAAAATAAATAGTTTGTGTTGTTGTAATTTTGCTTTTTTTGATTATGTTTTTCATCTTTCGTAAAAACCGAATATTCTCGCTGATATAAAATAATGAATTCAATTAGTATGGGTTACAATTTTTATATTAGCCGTGTTTCTTGACGTTTGATCAGATCATATATGCTTTCCTTTCATTTGTTTAGTTGCGTTTCATGAAATCAACACAAAAATTGTATTATTTTTTGTTTTTAGGTTATTGTATTGATCCTATTAGCATTTTGGTTCAAAACGTAGATAGAAAAACAAAAAAACAAATTTTTTTTATGTTTATTTCATGAAACGCAGCTAATAGCTATACAAATGAAAGGAAAGCAGATATGATAAACAAAAAAACAAAAAATTTTTATGTTTATTACATGAAACGCAGCTATACAAATGAAAGGAAAGGAGATATGATCTGATCCGGATCAGATCAAACGTCAAGAAACACGGCTATTATTTCACCTATATACGATATTTGTTTTTTCGTATACATATACGACACATACTATTGCGTGTGGGGCAAAAAGATTTAACTGTGTTCAACACATTTCGGCTTGTATTATAGACGGTTTTGCCAGTTATGATAATTTTTTAACAAATATTTAACAATACATTGAAAAAAACACATACAAACATAAATTATCATGAGAGAAAATATCAGCAAATTTGCATAGTGTAGACCCCGGGTTAGCTCGCACAATGAAAAAGAAAATTAAATTGAAGCCAACTTCATCATTATTAAGAATTGTTTACAAAAGTTGTTTACAAAAATTGTGACATTTATTTTCCAACCTCTATATAGTTAATAATAATTTTTTTGTTCTCGTATTTCTTAAAAAAAATTAATTTTGTAATAAAAATTGAAAGTACAATTAATTATAATAGTATTTAGACAGTGTACTAAATAGAAAATTATAAATTATTTTTTTGTTGGGTTATGTTATGCTCACATTTAACGAAAAATATTTGTTGGCGCCTATTTTAAAATGTTGTTAACTTCATTCGTTTCAATTCTTAAGGCAAAAAGGAGTTCGATAACTTTTTCTAAAAGATTTTCACCAACATAACGAACAAAATTTTTTTTTTTCTCAAAATAAAATTCATACAAACTTGTATTTGAAAAGTAAAAAGTTTTGCATTGTGAGAGCTCTGTAAGTATATTATACATATTTTGACATTCTCAGCAAATTATCAGGAGGCTATTTCACGAAAAAATTATCATGAAATTTTCACGAAAAGTCACTATGGTTTTCATTTTTTTCATAGCTGCATAAAAAAAATATTCACGATTTTAAAAACCTACTAATTTTCTGACAGTATTCACCGAATTTTATTTGACATTCGAAGAAATTATCATGAGAGTAAAATGCCCAGTTACAAAACCGTCTATAATACAAGCCGAAATGTGTTGAACCAAAACCAACACAAATGTACTTCAAGCCTGATTGTCACCAATATTATTTAATTTACTATGCGCTTATACTTGAAAGTTTGGTGATCGATACACCAATACCAATATATAATAGGCCGTTTCATAACATTTGAGCATTAGTATGAGTAATGGAATAGAAAACAGCAAAATTGAACAAAATCATATGGAAAAAGTAGATTTTACGTTTTTTTTTGCGCTTAACATTCTTATATCTAAATATATAGGCCTAAAATTAATTTTTCAATGATGAGGGTTTTAATTATGATTATTTACCAAGAGTCCTGTAAGATAATTTTTCCAATTATTGGATATATTTTATCTAAATTTTTAATCAACAAGATTTTTATTTTTACGTTCGTGTGATTTCTACGTTCGGTGTTGTTTCGTTAGTCAATAATTCCATAAAATTCATAAATAGTGATGGTATAACTTAACTCTTCTTTCTCATTGATAAAAAAGTATTCGGTTTGTTTTGCTTACGTCGTTTTAAATTTTTTTAAATTTTTCTTCTTGATGGTACATTTCTTTTTTAGGTGTTCTGCATTTGTTTTTGTAAAATGTATTATTTTTTGTCAGTTATTATGAATTAAATTTTTTTGCGGGGATAGATGATTATAGATTAGTTTTATGATTATGCATAAATTAAAATAGTTTATTTAAATATAATATATATGTAGAAATATAATTACATACTAGTATAATATCAATTAATTTAATATTCTGTATGTTAATCAAAATTAAATTGTATGATTATGAATTCAAAATTTTATATAAAAAAAACGTTATCAAATGTTTTATGAAAGTGTATAATTTTATACTTCAAGAAATAGATTTAATTAATGTTTGAATAATTATCGTGTGTTTAAATTATTAATATTAAAAATAAATCTACAACTCTGATAAATGCATAATTTCAGTAAACCTAAAAAAAATAATACGCAAAAATATAATTCCGCGGCTGACGAACAACCTCCTCCTCCTACTATTTTTAATGAACTAACTACAAAAGAAAAAAAATCAAAAATAAAGCCAAAATCAACCGGAATGTACTAACGAGAAGCGAAAAAAACAACAACAAAAAACCTGAGAGTGAGATATAGAATCAAAATCATATTTAAATTCTATGAGAAAGACAAAGGAACTTATACATACAATTTCATTCATAATTTTTATTCCCGATTCAAAAAATAAAATTCTAGTTGTCTAAATCTTCAAAAAAATGAATTAAAAGATTAATAAAACTGAAAAGTAATTGAACAGATCTTATGATAAATAATCATTATTTAAATCCTAGTATATGAAAAATTATTTTTAGCCCTATTTTTTAAGATATAAGAAAAAAATCACGTAAAATCACGTAAAAATCGACTTTTTCATATGAATTGTTGGTTTTCTATTCCATTACACATACATAGGACCGGCCATTTTTTTTGTAAAAAATCGGCCTGTTATATATTGGTATTGGATACACTATACAAATGAGTGAGAATTTACGTAAAAATTTTAGTCAAAACAAAACCAACGAATTGTGCAGAGAAAATATGGTATAGAAATATGGAAAACAAACATAATATTCTCTTTTAAATAATAGATTATATACGTTAGTACATTGTTGGTTATTCCTTAACTTTATTACATTATAAAATTTGTAGAGAAACATTTTGTGTACTGCTCCTGTTGTTTAATTTTTGTTTTAAATTAATTAAGGTAAAGTAATTAAGGTTTGAAAATCGTTAAATGATTTAAAAAAATTAATTTCATGATCTCAGAAAGAGTTACAAAAAGAAAGAAAGCAAACGTACTAACAAACTTTATTTTAACAAGAGAACGAATATAAAAAAAAACGTAATTTATCAATGAATTTATTATTTAATTTGCAGTGATGAGAGTATTTTTATTCTATTTTCGCACTAACACTTTCAAGTATAAGCTATTAAATGTAAGAGGGTATCTGTGTTCTCACTGTCTGAATCAGGCTTGTAGTACATTTGTGTTGGTTTTGGTTGAACCATTGATCTCAAATGAAATGGATACAGTATACAACAAAAATTATGGAGAAAAAAAAAACAAAAAAATCCTATCTAGTGTGTGACCGAGAAAGAAAAGTATTTTGTCCTTGTCTTTAAAATCGAATTTTCGAAAATCAAATTCAAAATTTTGATATAAGATGGGTAGTAGAATTTTTTTATGAAATTATATTTTATTTTCAGATCCAATATCTTAACCATAAATTTTCACACATATGCAATTGTTACTAATCCTTTTTGAATAAACTACTAAGTAATGTTGAACATGTTATTTAAACCATACTAACGATTTAATCAGCATGATTCACGAAAGTCATAAAACATATGTTTATTTTTAAATAACCAAATTCCCAATCATTTTTAAAATATATAGGTATTTAAAAAAAATATTTTCTACAGGCCGTCCTTATTTTATTGGTAGTCATAAAAATGATATTTTGGTTTAGATTTTATTATTTAGGGTTTTTCAAATTTTAGTATTGTGACTAAGATAGTACATAATATATAAAGAAATTATATTATGTAAAGAATATTTATATACGAGTATATAATATTTAAGGGGAAGACGATATCTTTGTTTTTAAATTTCTATATGATAAAATAATTTTTGGAAATTATAAAATCATTCCTGTATCGTTTGCCGTTCAGTGCCATTATATTTTTCAGTTGTAAAATGTTCAAGATTATTACACTTTCTTTATTTTGTACTTTACATAAGAATGTATGTATGTATGTAAAAAAATTACATTTAATATACAACCAATACCAATATATAACAGGCCGATTTTTTACAAAAAAAATGGCCGGTCCTATGTATGTGTAATGGAATAGAAAACCAACAATTCATATGAAAAAGTCGATTTTTACGTGATTTTACGTGATTTTTTTCTTATATCTTAAAAAATAGGGCTAAAAATAATTTTTCATATACTAGGATTTAAATAATGATTATTTATCATAAGATCTGTTCAATTACTTTTCAGTTTTATTAATCTTTTAATTAATTTTTTTGAAGATTTAGACAGCTAGAATTTTATTTTTTGAATCGGGAATAAAAATTATGAATGAAATTGTATGTATAAGTTCCTTTGTCTTTCTCATAGAATTTAAATATGATTTTATTCTATATCTCACTCAGTTTTTGTTGTTGTTGTTTTTTTTCGCTTCTCGTTAGTACATTCCGGTTGATTTTGGCTTTATTTTTGATTTATTTTTCTTTTGTAGTTAGTTCATTAAAAATAGTAGGAGGAGGAGGTTGTTCGTCAGCCGCGGAATTATATTTTTGCGTATTATTTTTTTTAGGTTTACTGAAATTATGCATTTATCAGAGTTGTAGATTTATTTTTATAATTAATAATTTAAACACACGATAATTATTCAAACATTAATTAAATCTATTTGAAGTATAAAATTATACATTTTCATAAAATATTTGACAACGTTTTTTTAAATAAAATTTTGAATTTAAAATCATACAATTTAATTTTGATTAACATACAGAATATTAAATTAATTGATATTGTACTAGTATGTAATTATATTTCTACATATATATTATATTTAAATAAACTATTTTAATATATGCATAATCATAAAACTAATCTATAATCATCTATCCCCGCAAAAAAATTTAATTCATAATAACTGACAAAAAATAATACAATACACAAAAACAAATGCAAAACACCTAAAAAAGAAATGTACCATCAAGAACAAAAATTTAAAAAAATTGAAAACGACGAAAGCAAAACAAACCGAATACTTTTTTATCAATGAGAGAGAAGAGTTAAGTTATACCATCACTATTTATGAATTTTATGGAATTATTGACTAACGAAACAACACCGAACGTAGAAATCACACGAACGTAAAAATAAAAATCTTGTTTATTAAAAATTAAAAATTTAGATAAAATATATCCAATAATTGGAAAAATTATCTTACAGGACTCTTGGTAAATAATCATAATTAAAACCCTCATCATTGAAAAATTAATTTTAGGCCTATATATTTAGATATAAGAATGTTAAGCGCAAAAAAACCCGTAAAATCGCCTTTTTCCATATGATTTTGTTCAATTTTGCTGTTTTCTATTCCATTACTCATACTAATGCTCAAATGTTATGAAACGGCCTATTATATATTGGTATTGATACAACAATAATTTTTTATTACATTCAAAATGTGGGTTTTATTATAGCACTTTAATTGAACCAATTTTTATGATTAAAATCTTATATATTTTGCTTTTCTATTTTGTATTATGTTTACATATTGGTATACATTCATATATAGCGAAGGATGGGATATATTGCCATTAATTATTTTTAGGCACGAATAATGTATAGAAACACAATTTAAATTTAGTTTTATTATATTATATTAACTATAATTTTTTTTTTTATAAAAATTAAATAAATTTAAATAAAACACAACATTGCTGCAGTTTTGTATAAATATTTTTTTGACACTTCACTCGAATTTTATTTTTGTTTTGTTAGTTTTTCAGGGGTGCATTTCACATTTCAAGGAAAAAATGGTAATTAATTTATCAAATTATTGAAAGAAAAACGGTAAAACAAAATATTTATGATCAAGATTTGATATAATTAGTTATTAAAAAAGTAAAATTATTACAAAATTGTAACATATTTTTGTAATTCAATTACAAAACTTTATTTTTCGAAATTAAATTTGTGTAAAGTGCGGCTCTTTTTCGGTAATAGGTTTTAGAGCAAGAGGAGTATATAAAACAGAGCAGAAAACTATATAAAAAATTTGCTCTATTTCTTGTTGTTGTTTTCAATGTTAATTTCAGACGATACTGTGTCCATTTCAGTATAGGTCAATGGGTTGAACCAAAACCGTCTATAATACAAGCCGAAATGTGTTGAACACAGTTAAATCTTTTTGCCCCACACGCAATAGTATGTGTCGTATATGTATACGAAAAAACAAATATCGTATATAGGTGAAATAATAGCCGTGTTTCTTGACGTTTGATCTGATCCGGATCAGATCATATCTCCTTTCCTTTCATTTGTATAGCTGCGTTTCATGTAATAAACATAAAAATTTTTTGTTTTTTTGTTTATCATATCTGCTTTCCTTTCATTTGTATAGCTATTAGCTGCGTTTCATGAAATAAACATAAAAAAAATTTGTTTTTTTGTTTTTCTATCTACGTTTTGAACCAAAATGCTAATAGGATCAATACAATAACCTAAAAACAAAAAATAATACAATTTTTGTGTTGATTTCATGAAACGCAACTAAACAAATGAAAGGAAAGCATATATGATCTGATCAAACGTCAAGAAACACGGCTAATATAAAAATTGTAACCCATACTAATTGAATTCATTATTTTATATCAGCGAGAATATTCGGTTTTTACGAAAGATGAAAAACATAATCAAAAAAAGCAAAATTACAACAACACAAACTATTTATTTTATAAAATTAAATTCTATTTCGTGAATATTTTTGTGTACATAAAATTTTCAAAATAAATGCTCCAAGGTCAAAGCTCAAAATAAATAAATAAAAACGCCGCAATAATTATTATTAAATCAAATTAAATTAATTTTATTGGTTTTATTATTATATTTAAATTATAAGCACAATCATATACATAATTTAAATTTAAATTAAAAAAAAAACAAACAAAAACTGAAATCAAAAAATTTTATAACCTTAAAATGTACGTACACAAAAAAAAATTGTATTTTGACAACAACCCACATGTAACAGAGTTGGTGTCGTGGATTTAAACGAAGCAAAATAAATTGTATTAATTTTCATAGTAACTACTCAACTGGGTAGGATAATATATTTTGAGCGTACTACAACTTCTGTCAAAACATATTTTTTTTTTTTATTTCTCTCATTTTTTTTTTTTGTTTATTGTCACAGTCGTACATAAAATTATTTAATTTTTCATAGGGTTAAAAAAAATTGGATTTTTAGAAATTTATGAACATGTATAATGCACATAATTATGTACCACAATACAAAATTGATAAATATTTATTACAATATACTTGTAGAAAATAATTCCACCCATTTTTTTTAGATAATATAATTTAATTTTAATATTTTTTTAAAGGGATGATTAATCTTATATCCCGTTTACACGAGAAGAATAAAAGTTTTAAAATAAAAATTAAAATAAATTAAAATAAAAATTTTCACGCATTTTTACAACAGAAAAAAAAACCCTACAAAAAAAAATAGTTTCGCCGGCTATGAACGTTTTTATATAAACATCAAAAAAAGCAAAATGGCCGCGTAATTTTGTTCTATTTTTGGTATACAAACAGTTTAGTTTTAATTATTTTGATAGAAAACTAAAACTGATTTAAACTAAAATGGGTGGCCATAATAAGGATTAAATACACTTCAAAACTGCACAATTATTTTTAAATTTCATTCGTGTGAATTAAATTGCGATCGAAGGGATTAAAAAAATTTTGAAAAAATATGCACTTAACACTTACCTAAAAAAGTTAATTAAACACTTTTTATTATTGTTTTTTTTTGTATTAATTTGCTTCGTATTGGAGCAATTTGTCACACAACAATTAATTAATTTAGCCATCTTATATTTTTCACTTATAATTTTTAATTTTATTTCGATGTAAAAACACACAAACACAAAACATGAAATAAATAAAAAAAAAAAAATTTTTTTGACAGAAGTTGTAGTACGATTTTCTTATTCTCTTTTCATACATTTTAAGTTTTACACTCTCTCTATATATCTTTATGCTCGAAGTAACTACTACACTCGCATGTGGGGCAATTTGTAGTGGGATCTGTGATCGATTCATTATGTTTTGGCTTGTATTATAGACGGTTTTGTAACTGGGCATTTTACTCTCATGATAATTTCTTCGAATGTCAAATAAAATTCGGTGAATACTGTCAGAAAATTAGTAGGTTTTTAAAATCGTGAATATTTTTTTTATGCAGCTATGAAAAAAATGAAAACCATAGTGACATTTCGTGAAAATTTCATGATAATTTTTTCGTGAAATAGCCTCCTGATAATTTGCTGAGAATGTCAAAATAAGTATAATATACTTACACATACATTGGTAAATTTAATTTCATGAGAGAAAATATCAGCATATTTGCATAGTGTAGACCCCGGGTAAAAAAAATCAAAAGGCAAAAGTAAAAAGTAAAAAGTTTTTGCATTGTGAGAGCTCTGTTACACATACATTGGTAAATTTAATTTCATGAGAGAAAATATCAGCATATTTGCATAGTGTAGACCCCGGGTTAGTAATCTCACAATTAAAGTTGTTGAATAGGAAAAACACGAATTTTTATTATACATATTTGTATTTTCATAAATTACCACATAAATGGAGCCTTTTCTCGAAGTGCTCGCAATCCATATTTTTCCCATTCGATACTCGATAGCCATAATTCTGGTGCAGACTCCAAACAAGACATCACCGCTGCCCCCTTCCAAACCGTCATTGCTGGATCCATGTCTTTCGGACTAGTAACAATATCTAAATGCTCCGACCTATATAGATATGGTATTTGCAGACTAACTCGATTTTGTAGCCACTTACCGATTCCGCTAAATTTCATGCCACCTCCAACAACCAAAATACATCCATACATTTTACGCTTTAACTCATCATTAGGGCACCTTTCAATACTTTGCAGCACGGCCTGATCCAAACTGATAATTTGACAGTCGGGTAGTACAAACTCCTTCACAAAATTTTTACTTTCTCGTTCTACCTCCAAACTATCCACAACAATATCCTCATCATTATTTTCATTCCCAGTACCACCATATCCTTCAGTTTGGTTTTGTTCCATTTGATCACGAGTCCCTTTACGCCCCGTTTCACGTAAATATTCCGCATCAAAACAATCTTCCGGATCACATTGCATTGCAGCTGGTTTTTGTGTTTTCGCACTTTTATTCTTTCCAGTAATACTCAATAGCTCAGTGTGGAATAAACTTAATGGCGCAACGATACATTCATCCCCAACTTGTAGAGTAAAATGTAATATCGCTCGGTTTGGAACGTTTACAACAAATTTCTTCTCTTGTGAACCACAGATATCCAAATTTACATGGCAAAACTCTTCTTTTAGCGTTTTTAGCAACATCGCATTTAGCGGTAGACTTTCATCACATTCCTTATAGGGAAATGCACACTTCTGTAGCAACCAATAAAAACATTGAGTTACATCCGCGCCACCATATTCTAGCATAACACGAGTATTCGGATGCGATATACCATCTTCGACACACGAGACTGACGTTTTTTGATCGCCAACGTCTACAACACATGCATATCCTAATCCGGCACCGAATGTCGCCGCAACATGATCTTGAATCAAAAAGCAACTACCAAATCCCATTTTAATGAGTAATAATGAGGTTAGCTCTTTTAAATGGTACCGATTATATATGTCGGGGATAACAAGCACTGCCTTATATTGGTTTAGGTCAACCAGGTTTATATCCAGCTTCACCCGCAGTACGTGCTCCCAAATTGTTTCTAAATCGATTAGTACCGAGGATAATGATCCACCGACATTTGTATGTACATTTAATTCTCCGCGTTTCATCGGAAAGTGGATATTGAATTCGCCATCTGGGTTTAATTTCAAGACATCATCACCAATTACGATGTCTGTGTTCGGTAAATACCATGTAGATTTTTTCTCGTTTAACATATCCGCGGCGGACCGGCGATTAAACGCTGAAATTTGTTGTGGAGGTGTTGCATAACGCCGACGTCCATCTGACTGTAAACATGATTGAAGGGTATGAGATACTTGAAGACGACATTCCTCGAGCTCTTGTAATAAATCTTTAGTCTAAAATCGAAATTCGCGATAAAAGATTTGCTTTCCAGTAAAAATTATATAATTTACAAACCTTTACAATGGTTGGGGGTAATATCAAATCACGATAAGGCATGCCACCTGGCTTTCGCCGCCGTGCGATTACATGTTTTATACATATTGGATTTAAATCTGATGCTCGACCAATTCGTAAATTTAACGAGCCCGGGTGAATGATGATGATTTTGTTGGCTTGAATTTGCTAAAGTCAAAATCTATCTAAAAATTGCTATAAATACTAAGATTTTATTAAAAGTTACCTCAGGACATTCGGTAATTTGTGACGGTGGTTGCATTTTGCTACTTGGTAGCATTTCTAAATGAAAAATTAATAGTTGACTATTTGAAACCACTAAACACACAATGACATTTTTTTGTAAATACAAAGACTTTTGACGTTTTGTAGAATTGATCAATATCAGAAAGTAAAAGAATAAGAGAAACTATTGACGATTGGAGCATCACGGATTCAGCGTAGCGGAATTTTTCTAAAATAAAACTATCTTTTCTTTGACGTTTAAAATAAAAATAAAACTATCTAGCCATTGACGTTTAAAATAAAGTATTGTGAATATAAAACCTGTGTTGGAGGGCGTATTGCCACATTTCGAAATAATAATTACATTGCTGATCTAGGTGCAATGGTGGTTACTGGAATAATGGGTAAACCTCTAACTATATTGAGCAGACAAACTGGTATGGAAATGGCTCCAATAAAACAAGCTTGTCCAATGTACGGGGCTGGAGGAAAATCAGTACCAAATCATAAAGATGAAATGGTTGAAAGAGAATTTAATAGACTGCTCGAGTTCACAAGTTCTCCCATCAATTAGATTTTAATTATGCCGGAAATAATCCAGTATCATTAGGCCAAGCATTGGAATGGATTATACGATTACAAGAAAAACATGTTAAAGAAACACCAGTGCGACATTTAAATAATGTGATCCAACAACATAAAAATATGTATATTGAGAATGAGTTTAATGTACGTTTAGCTCACCGTCAATTGCATGTTCTTTGGGCTGACGTAGAACAGTTGAATTTAAATCAAATGGAATCAAAACTCAAAGAAATGGAAATGAATCCTCCAATTGATGTATATCTGTCATCAAACGATCGTCAAATTTTAGATTGGCACTTTGCAAATAAAAAAAATAATTCAAGCATATAAAAAAAATCATTACCACTTAAAAAATTTGCAAAAGTGGTTGTAATTGATGCGGGAATTTCAGGACTAGCAGCAGCGCAACAGTTTCAACAATTTGGAATGGATGTTATTGTGTTAGAAGATCGTGTTGGAGGGCGTAGTGCCACATTTCGAAATAATAATTACATTGCTGATCTAGGTGCAATGGTGGTTACTGGAATATGGGGTAAACCTCTAACTATATTAAGCAGACAAACTGGTATGGAAATGGCTCCAATAAAACAAGCTTGTCCAATGTACGGGGCTGGAGGAAAATCAGTACCAAATCATAAAGATGAAATGGTTGAAAGAGAATTTAATAGACTGCTCGAGTTCACAAGTTCTCCCATCAATTAGATTTTAATTATGCCGGAAATAATCCAGTATCATTAGGCCAAGCATTGGAATGGATTATACGATTACAAGAAAAACATGTTAAAGAAACACCAGTGCAACATTTAAATAATGTGATCCAACAACATAAAAATATGTATATTGAGAATGAGTTTAATGTACGTTTAGCTCACCGTCAATTGCATGTTCTTTGGGCTGACGTAGAACAGTTGAATTTAAATCAAATGGAATCAAAACTCAAAGAAATGGAAATGAATCCTCCAATTGATGTATATCTGTCATCAAACGATCGTCAAATTTTAGATTGGCACTTTGCAAATTTAGAATTCGCTAATGCGACACCACTAAACACTTTGTCCTTAAAACATTGAGACCAAGATGACGATTTTGAATGCATTGGCAATCATACAACTGTGCGAAATGGATATTCATGTGTTCCAATCGCGTTACCGGAGGGATTGGATAAAGTATTTTCCTGGCGGTGTGGAGGTTACTTCGGAAAATGTTAAAACCAATAATTCATCAGTACCTTATAAAGCTGATCTAGTCTTATGTACCCTTACGTTAGGCGTACTGAAAATTGCCGTATCTCCATCATCCAATCAATTAAACACGGTTAAATTTGATCCCCCTCTTCTGGAGTGGAAACAAGCGCCCATTCAACGTTTGGGATTCGGAAATTTAAATAAAGTTGTGCTGTGCTTCGATCGAATATTTTGGGATACTTCGTCAAATTTGTTTGGTCATGTTGGTAGTACAACTGCAAGTCGTGGTGAGTTATTTTTATTCTGGAGTATTTCGCAATCACCGGTATTGTTAGTCCTTGTGGCTGGACAGTCCGCTGCAATTATGGAAAACGTATCTGATGATGTAATTGTAGGACGTTGTATTGCCGTACTCAAAGGTATTTTCAAAAATTCGGCAGTACCACAACCAAAATAAACTAGTAACAAGATGGCATGCTGATCCTTGGGCCCGAGGATCTTACAGTTTTGTCTCAGTTGGATCATCCGGTTCAAATTATGATTTACTCGCCGCGCCTGTAACACCAACATCTCAAACCGATTCGAAGAATGACGATAAAGAATTACCACGGTTATTTTTTGCTGGAGAACACACAATACGAAACTATTCAGCTACCGTGCATGGTGCATTTTTAAGTGAACTTTGAGAAGCAGAAGAAGAATTGTAGACTACTCTTTAGGTTTTCCAAATACAAGTGCGAGTGATTCCAAAGTCGAGTAGTACAATTTCAGTACACAGTTTGTGTTTAAATAAAAAATATGTTGCTAGTTTTATTGTATTTGAACAAAACTAATTATAAATAAATATATGTTTTAATCAAATTTTTAATAAAATTTAATAAAATCAAATTAAACTCTAACTCAAATCCCATATAAATTCCAATCCCAAAAATTATTAGGAAAATTAATATTTTTGTTTATATTTATATTTTACATGCTGACGCACGTGACGTCCATTATAATAATGTTGTCTCCTGTTCCTTTCTCTTTCTTACAAAAATTGGTTTACAGCACTTTATTGCACTTCAAAACTAGCCAGTGTCATAATACCATTATGACACTGGCTTTTTTTCCGACTTTTCTAGCGGCTAGAAAAGACAAACCGAGCGAGAAAAAAAACATGTATACAAAATATACACATGTGTGGGTGAATACGACATAGTACGTAAAAAAATCGTTATATGTCAAAAAACCAGCGTAGCTCAAATTGTCTAGCAAAAAAAGTGGGCAATTCTAGCAGAAAAGAATTACATTTTGATTCTTTTTTTTTGACATTCACACTTTTTTTAACCAATTACAACCACTTTTGCAAATTTTTTAAGTGGTAATGATTTTTTTTATATGCTTGAAAATACCGTAAGTTTAATTTTAAGTTTTAATCAAATTTTATTTTTACAATGTTTCCAATGTTTACAATTGAAGATGTCAAAAAAAGTGTGTATGTCAGAAAAAAGGAATCAAAATGTAATTCTTTCCTGCTAGAATTGCCCACTTTTTTTGCTAGACAATTTGAGCTACGCTGGTTTTTTGACATATAACGATTTTTTTACGTACTATGTGTTGGAAATATTTTGTATTCATATTCATCAATCAATGTAGGCTATGTTTTCTAAAAGAAAAAAAGACAAGTGAAATGAATATTTTAATTATAATAAAAATTGTAGTCTGTTGTACATGTAACACTTTATTTAGATAATAAATAAATTAAATTTAACAAAGGTTATAGGTCCAGAACAACGCATATTAAATAGGATTTTATTATTCTAAATTTTTTTTTTGTGTACACGTAAAAATAATCGAAACGTAAAAAATGAGTGATATTATCGCAAAATATCAAATTCCTCGGTTGAATGCAGAAAATTATTTCAATTGGCGATTCAGGATGGAAATGGTATTAAAGCGCGATGGAGTGTGGAATGCGATCACAAACGATCGGCCGGAGAACAATGCCGATGAATGGGACAAAGCGGATGAAAAAGCACATTCAACTATTTCATTGTGCGTGGAAGATAGCCAAATACATCATATCCGAAACACGAAAAATTCGAAACAAGCATGGAAAGTATTAAAAGATTTCCATGAGCGTGATTCGCCGGGCACTAAAGTGCGAATATTGCGTGAAATAATGCGACAACGTGCAACAGAGGAAACTGATATGGAGATGCATGTCAACCACATGAATGAGTTATTCCAGAAGCTGCTTGCGCTTGGTGAAGACTTCAGTCCAGAATTTTTCATGAGTGCCACGTTACTTGGTTCCCTGCCACGCAGCTACGATGGATTGATTACAGCACTCGAGGTATATGACGAAGAAAAATTGACGCCAGAATTGGTACGTGCAAAAATTACAGAGGAACATAGACGACGAAAAGATCGGGATGTATCCAAAAATTCTATTTGTGATGAGAATGCATTAAAAGTAACAAATAATGGTTCACATATAACAAAGAAAATTGTCAGCTGTTACTTCTGTAAAAAGTCAGGTCATTTTCGAAATATGTGCAATGAATATGCAAAATGGAAGGCAAGAAATAACAATGAAGATAACAAATCGAAGGCGAATATAATTCAACAACGTAATACGGATGAAATATTGTTCATTGTTGGCACATGTTCAAGCGAATGGATAATCGATTCTGGAGCGACATGTCACATTTCCTGTCGTCGTGATGTATTCATCGAATTCGACGGATTACATACTGAAAATGTATCGCTTGCAAACGGCCAGCAAATAAAATCGACTGGCAAGCAGGGCAGTGTGGTTGTGCAGTTTATGAACAAAGATGGAATTCCCAGTAATCTAAAAATTGAAAATGTTTTGTATATTCCTGAAATTGGCGGAAATTTAATTTCTGTGAAACAATTGACCAAAAAAGGGCTAAATGTGATATTCAGCGGAGATGTCTGTGAGATTTGGTCAGCTGACAACAAGTATCAGATTGCTATCGCGGAGATTGCAAATAATTTGTACCGGATGCGTGTAGCAAATAATAATATTAATTTGGTTGCAAATAAACAAAATGTCTGTATCCATGAATGGCATCGTATTCTAGGCCACCGCAGCATCGACGCAGTGAAAAATATTCCGAAAGATGGTCTTGTAGAAGGGATGAAGCTGGCAGGCTGCAAATCGAATTGTATCCATGCGGCAGAATGTGAAGTATCAAGGGAAAGTTAACTCGAATGTCATTCCCAAAAGAATCTAAAAATTGTTCATTGAAAATTTTGGATCTGGTTCACAGTGATATATGTGGACCTATACAAACGGCCACATTCGGAGATAAACGGTATATATTAACGTTTATTGACGATTTTTCAAGATATACGTCCGTGTATTTGTTAAAAGAGAAATCTGAAACATTCCAACGATTTAAAGAATTCCACAAGCTTGTCCAAAATAAATTTGGAATGAAAATTAAATGTATTCGAACAGATCGTGGCGGAGAATATATCGGCAAGGAATTCGTGCAATACTTGAATATAAATGGAATCAAAATTCATCGTACGGCGCCATATTCTCCTCAACAGAATGGTGTTGCAGAACGCAAAAATCGTACATTAATGGAAATGGCCCGTTGTATGCTGCTGCATGCTAAATTGGAATATCGTTATTGGGGTGAAGTGATAGTGATGGCGAATTGTTTACAAAATTTATTGCCATGGAAGGCAGTAAAACGAACTCCATTCGAAATTTGGCAAGGTAGAAAACCATTTTATGGAAATTTGAAACGATTTGGCGCAAAATGTTTTGTACGAATCCAAGATGCCCAGCGTCAGAAATTGGATTTGAAAGCAGAAGAGGCAATTTTTCTAGGCTTTGATTCCGAATCGAAAGCATACAGATGTTTCGTACCGGCAAAACATAAGATCGTAATTTCCCGAGACGTAAAATTTATAGATGATTGTGATATTAAGTCAAAGTGCAACCTACCGGCAAAACCTATTAACAATCATCATGGGAAGATTGCTATGAAGACCAGAGCAGAATCTTCTATTTACTTTGATTCCGATGATTCTGAAACTGTTAATGACACCAACCAATCAAATGGCATGCTAAATAATGATACGATTATAGAAAGCATAGAAAATGATGCTCCAGTCAGCAATTCTTTGATAGAGTTACCAAGGCAATCTAATCGTCCAAATAAGGGTATACCTCCAAAACGTTTGATCGAAGAAATCAGCGTCGTTATCAATGGCGAACCATCCAATTTTAACGAAGCTGTTTCATGTATTCAAAAGGATAATTGGATTGTTGCCATGGAGGAGGAGTATGCATCGCAGATTAAAAATGAAACGTGGAAACTGGTAGATTTACCTGAGAACAAAAATTTGATCGGATGTAAATGGGTATACAAGTTAAAAACTAATGCTAGTGGACAGATACAGAAATACAAGGCTAGATTAGTCGCACAGGGCTTTAATCAAAAATTCGGAGTAGATTATGATCAAGTGTTTGCTCCTGTTGCAAGACATGCAACATTTAGAATTTTACTGTCCATCGCAGTGAGCCGGAAAATGACAATTAATCATTTTGATGTGAAGACCGCTTTCCTGAATGGTGACTTGGAGGAGGAGATATATATGCGACAACCACCTGGTTTTATCACCGAAGGAAATGAGGACAAGGTATGTCTGTTAAACAAGAGTATTTATGGTTTGAAACAGTCAGCACGGGTCTGGAATGAAAAATTACATAACGTCCTTATCAGTGCAGGAGTCATGCAGAGCAAAGCTGATAATTGCTTATACACATACCATGGGAAAGATGGTTTCCTATTCGTATTAATATATGTCGATGATATATTGGTAATTTACAACGATAAGCAATGTGGCGATGAAATTGAGAAAGTGTCGCGTTTAAATTTTGAAATTGATAATCTTGGTTTGATTTCAAATTATTTGGGTATGAGAATCACAAGAGATGAAAAATGTTATTTGCTTGATCAGGAAACTTACATTTTGAACGTTGTTGCTAGATTTAATTTGGAGAACTCCAAAGAGACTGATATTCCATTGAGCTCATCGTATCATAAAGAGGCCGATGAAGAGATATTATCGAGCAATGTAAAATATCGTTCAGCAATTGGATGCTTATTATACATATCGACGAATACGCGACCTGATATTGCAGCTGGAGTAACAATATTATCGCAGAAAGTAGCTAATCCGACGCAATCCGATTGGAATGAAGTGAAGAAATTAATTCGCTACCTCAAAACAACTTCGAAACTTCGTTTGAAATTAGGAGATTCGGAAATGAGTGAGGAACTCATTGGATACGCTGATGCTAATTGGGCAGAAGACCGCCAAACCAGAAAGTCCAATGGTTACATATTTTTATTAAATGGTGCAATCAGCTGGTCATGTAAAAGGCAGGATTGTGTGGCTTTATCATCAACTGAAGCTGAGTTCATCGCACTGTCCGAGTGTTGCAAGGAAGCGATTTGGATTCAACGTATTTTACGTTGTCTCAAATGGGAAGGAGATCAATCAACAAAAATATTCGAGGACAACCAAAGCGTGATCAAGATGATAATCAATGAAAAGTTTAGCAACCGTTCAAAGCACATAGATACCAAAGTGCATTTCGTAAAGGAATACGTGGACAAAAATCTTATAAAAATCGAATATTGTCCAACTGTCTTGCTAAAGCAAAATTTCAATTATTTAGAGATAAATGTCAATTAGTTAATTATGTAAATTGATACTAATAGAATCTGAATGCAAATTAAGGAGGAGTGTTGGAAATATTTTGTATTCATATTCATCAATCAATGTAGGCTATGTTTTCTAAAAGAAAAAAAGACAAGTGAAATGAATATTTTAATTATAATAAAAATTGTAGTCTGTTGTGCATGTAACACTTTATTTAGATAATAAATAAATTAAATTTAACACTATGTCGTATTCATCCACACATGTGTATATTTTGTATACATGTTTTTTTTCTCGCTCGGTTTGTCTTTTCTAGCCGCTAGAAAAGTCGGAAAAAAAGCCAGTGTCATAATACCATAAATAGCTAGAGTATAAAAATACGGCCTCGCGAACTCACCTTAAATGACATTTTCTTTTGTCCAAAAAACACATGATTACTTATTTAGATATTTTGAGTTTTTTCAGCTTTATAATCATTATTGTAATAATATAGAACTCTGAGCCCTTATTATGAAATTTTTCGATTTCGGATTTTTTCGATATCTAAAAAATTCGATCCGCCGCGGATTTGCCTTATTATGAAACTTGTTATCGAATTTTTCCGAAATCGAATTTGCACAACAAATCACAAGAACACCAATTTGACAGCAGATGTTTTTCATTTTCCGAAGGGTTAGTATTATACGTTGCTTAAAGCGTCTCGTGTGGATTAAAAATTATTTTATAATAAATATACGTATAACATTAATAATTTTAAATAAAAATAAATTTAAAATATTCGTCTTGAAATGGCCAGTATTGGTTTTTTTGCCCGTTCGAGTGTTGAAGATTCACAAGATGAAGTGACGCCGATGACCATAAGAAAGCGTTATTCTCATGAAAATAATTTATTAAAACAATTAAATTTTTATTTTAATTTTATTTTGATTTTAAAAATTGCAAACATATGTTTAAATATATAAATATATTTATAATAAAACTTACTTTGTAAATATTTTTATATGTTTTTATTTCACGATAACATTAACTAAACAACGATCGAATTTGAAATTCGTCAACTAAATAGCAGTCGAATTTTGCCATGTGCTTTCGGAAAAATTCGATTTGATGTTTTTTTTATGTTTCATAATATGGCGGATTTTTTCGATAACATGTGCGTCCGGAAAAATACGCGTCGAATTTTTTTTTTTTAGTTTCATAATGGAGCGAATGATTTAGATATCGAAAAAATCCGAAATCGAAAAATTTCATAATAAGGGCCCTGGTGGAAGTTTTTCTAAACTAGGCTGGAGTAAAAATATTTGGGATGAATATGTCACTGTTCGTTTGTGCTACTTTAAAGTGAAGTATACTTTCATTTGATTTTTTTTTGTGCAGTAGTCCGAAGAACCGATTACATACACTCAAATTTGACGTTTAATTTTTGACACATCACAGTAAAAAAAAATTAAGATAATGATTGAAATTACTGCCAAATTAATAAGAGAAAGTACCCCTGTATTTTTGTGCGGCGAATTGGTTGAATGTTTTGTATCGTTCACAAATCCATCTCTTCCAGAACATAAAATAGCCCAGAGCCATAAGTAAGTTTATAATATTTGTGAGGGTTATTGATCTTTATTTATTCAGGCAATAATTTCAGTGATATACTTGAAAATCTGGCATGGGCTTCAATACAAATTCATTGCTATTGTAATTCGACACAGCAAGACAAAAATAATGTCATTGACTTTTATCAATTTAATGTCAATGATACTTCTTTGAACGCTGCCACTCAAGGTCAAGGAGATGCTGTTCTCGCAACAAAGCCAAAAATCTTATTTTGTGATTTGCGTTTGGCCCCTGGAGAAACAAAGTCATGTAAGATAATTATTCTGTCTCTTTCATCTAGTACATAGTTAACATTTTCAGTTTTATACGAGGAAATTCTCCCGATGCTGTGCCCACCGACTTATCGAGGACAAGGAATAAAGTATTTCTACAAAATCACTATTGCAACCCAGCGAGTCGGCTCAAAAGTTCAAATACTGAGAGTTCCAATACGTGTACTCCCTCTTCCAACAGTTATACAAACCGACGAAATTCCTGCTTTATGCAACGAAACAAATGAAGAACTAGCTCCATCCAATCCATTCCTGGAGAAACGGAAAACTGAATCAAAACTTGAAATTGCGCTCCATCATCTCCAAAATATAACTGCACGGCGCCGCCCAAACTTTTACATTATCTCGAATAAACGAGGTAAAGTTGGCCGCTTTTGTCTTTTCAAACCAGCTTATAAACTAGGTGAAGACATTGTCGGTACACTAGATTTTTCATGCCGAACTGTACGATGCATTCAAGTCTCAGTCACGCTACAATGCGAAGAAATATTATTTTCAACCGACGCACCCAATCAAAATACCAGTGATAACATAACTAAACGGAAAGTTATGAATTTCACTAAACATCATGAAGTGTGTCTAGGCCTAAAACAAACCCAAATGATTCTTCCAATCCCGCTGTATGTGACACCGACTTTTAAAACAAACCTCGTTGAGCTACAGTGGAAATTACATTTTGAATTTGTTACTAGTATCAATAAAGAACTTGAGCCACCAAGTGTAGAAGAAAGTGGATGGCAAGCTCCTACCGATATTGATATTGAGACTATGGTGTGGAATTTACCGGTGACACTATATCCAACTGCCCCGTTACAAATACCGCAATCAAGTGGAAGATACTCATTGAATATTAAATAAAAAAAAAAAAAATTTAATTTGAACTTTTATCGTCACTATCGAAATCCATATTTCCTCGATCATTTTCATTATCTTCTTCACTTTCTTGGTTTTTATCCCAATTGGCTAGTTTTTTGTTTAGTAGGAAATCGGGTTTAAATATATCCCATGCTTCCTTTTTCTTAACTGGATTTTCGTTTTCATCATCGTCATTGAAATCTTCGTTTTTTACTTCATTCTTGACCGGATTATCTACCAATTCGGACTTTGCCCTTTCTCCGCTCATCAGAACATCCAAAAATGCACGTTTATCTAAGCTGTTCAAAACACGTTCTCGTCGATGATCTAATCGCCCTGCCGCTTCAAGTTGTTTTGATATTTCTTTCTGTTGTGTTTTTACTGCATTAAATAGTTGAACTACACCTTTTGTTGCGATCTTTTTAAACGCTCTTTCGCGTTCTTGATCTGCAAGTGCCGGTTTAACGCGACAAATTCGCATATTTTCTCTAGCCTATAATGAAATAAGTACTGTCCATAATACTATAAATTTAACAATTATATTATACCTTCTGTCTGGATATCTTTAATTTTATATTCGTTTTCTCATCCAGTTCCAAATCCTCAGTTTTAATTTCTTTAACGTCGGGTTTAGTCTCTCCTTCAATTTGGAAATCATATTTTTTTTCGGTTTTGAATGCAGTTAATTTTTTAGATTTTGATAGAACAACAGATTTTTTCGACTTTGGTTTACCAGCTTTTAATATTTTAGCCATTGAATTTGCCCAAACAGCATTACCATTAAGTAAATCATTTTCACTAATATCTCCAGGATTCGCTTCATAATCACTAGGTTCACTTTTATCATCATCTGAAAATTGATTTTCTGAATCCGACTCTAATTCTAATTTATTCATTTTCACGTGCGAATCTAGACTACGTTTTGTCAATTATGGAGAAAACAAAACAAACGTGTTTTTAAATGTCAATTTAATTTAGTGCTGCCTGATCGAATTTATTGTAAAGGCGTTGCCACATGACAAAAATATCGGCGAAAGCCTGGGACCGATTTTTTCTTTAATAATTAAATGATTGCATATTTGTGAGTTAAATTATTGAGAAAATATATGAAATAACTACAATTAGTAATTAAAATGATAAATTAATAATAATATAACAATTTTAATTGAATAATAAGAGATTTTCTATTCTGTCGGTCCGACAACCGATTTTTTAGGCGTTGCCACATGACAAAAATATCGGCGAAAGCCTGGGACCGATTTTTTCTTTTATAATTAAATGATTGCATAATTTTGACTTAAATTATTGAGAAAATATATAAAATAACTACAATTAGTAATTAAAATCATAAATTTATAATAATATAACAATTTTAATTGAATAATAAGAGTTTTTCTATTCTGTCGGTCCGACAACAGATTTTTTACTTAAATGGTATAAATTTTGTCGGTTCCGAACGCTTCCCAATATAAATTTTGTCGGTTCCGAACGCATCAAATATCACCGATATTTATTTTCGTTGTGACCATAACCTCACTTCGGTGATAATTTGGTTTGTTTACAAACGTAGCTGTCAATCTGTACAATTTATTGAAAATTAAAAATGAGTATGGTATTAATTTGATAAAATATATAAATTAAATGTCAAAAACAAATGACAAAAAAAAAAAAAACACACAAAAATTTTGTTGTAAAAATCGGTCGGATCATTGTTTTGCTCATGTGGCGTGTCTTATCATATTTTCTACCGAATCGGTCGGAAAGACAACTGCATGTGGCATCGCCTTTACGTAAATGGTATAAATTTTGTCGGTTCCGAACGCATCAAATATCACCGATATTTATTTTCGTTGCGACCATAACCTCACTTCGGTGATAATTTGGTTTGTTTACAAACGTAGCTGTCAATCTGTACAATTTATTGAAAATTAAAAATGAGTATGGTAATAATTTGATAAAATATATAAATTAAATGTCAAAAACAAATGACAAAAAAAAAAACACAATCAAAAATTTTGTTGTTGTAAAAATCGGTCGGATCATTGTTTTGCTCATGTGGCGTGTCTTATCATATTTTCTACCGAATCGGTCGGAAATTTCGAGAAACTCGTAACTCGTAATGCTTACATAATCGACCCCCTGTACTGAATAAGAATTTTCTCGTTCAAATCATAGTACACGAACTCGAAATATTTTTTATCGAGTACATCGAATAATAAAGCTAAATTTTATTTTATTTCGATAATAGTGAATTAAAATACGTAGTTTAACATTAATTGTATTATATTAATCGATAAAAAATTAAAATTATTTAGATAATACTGAATAAACGAGAAAATTACGAGTACAGTATTCGAACTCACAAATTTTTGTATAAAAAACATGCCCTATCTTGTGCATTTTTTGGTGTCCAATCGAACTCGATATTAGTTTGTTTTTATTTTCTGCCGACTTTCGAAGAATTATTACCTATTTTACTATTTTCAATTTTTTGTTTGCAAGTTTTTAATTCAGTTTAATTGTTTCGTTCAAACATATAAGACGATACATTAAATAAACATGTTTTATTCATATGTATATGACGTTTATAATTCGGTTTCAACTCATTTACTCAGGTTAAACTCATTTACTCAGCTTACCAGTTTAAGTGGTAACCAGAGTTGACATAAAAAAAATTAAGAAAATAACGTAAAATAAAATAAGAATGCGATAAATGGCATTGCTGTGTATTCGCCCATGGAAAAAATAACAACATAGAAAATCCAACGAAACCTCGTTAAATTTCATCTGTCACATAAAAAAAATTAGGAATGCGAAATTTTTCGCCCAAAAATAAAAGAGATGGTAAAACAGATGTTTTATTTGATATTTTAAGGAAAACAGAAGGGAATGATATTTTCATGCGGTGGTAGCCATTTTAATATTTCTATCTAATGATTATTTATTGCATACATATGTATAAATTTAATTATATTTCTATTTAATTGTTAATCAAATATAAATAATTTTTTAAAATTGTATGAATAATTTTTATTAAGTGTGATAATAAATAAAATATTGGAAATTTTATTGTTCTGCTGTTACAATTTGATTAGATTTCATCAGAAAGAAATAAGAAATTATTTATTAAAATTTGATTTTAAGTAAATTATAGGACATAGTTAACAATATATATAGTTAACACTCGTTTAATTTGAAATCTAAACTGATTTAATTGAAAAATTAATGTTTTATTCGAAATACTCATGTGATACACAAAGAATGAAAGTTATGCATTAATAAAAAATGTAAACAAAACAAACGCTGCCACAAGAATTATTATGTTTCTATGGTTTGAATGACAAAAAAAAATTTAAAAAATTGGTTTCGGTAAAATTCTTATTTTTTTTTATGTTCATATTTTTTCTATAGTTGACTCTTCACTCTGCAAACATAACTCGGATTTAATTTAACAGTGTATAACTTTTGACAAAAGTCAAAAGATAACCATTTCGCTAGTTTGTGAAATACATATAATTATTTTGTACTTTTGTAGATTATACAGGAAATACAATTTTGATAGCAGTATGTTTAAGAATAAGTTAATTGCTCTAAATCATCCTGCACCGGGGAATGTAAATTGTGATCGTAAGTATCTTACATTTGATTATATTTAGCCATTGTAGAATTAATATTTTATCTTTCTAGATCCCAAGCAATTTCGTTGTACAGTCCTTTGGTTAGAGGATCAAAAGATTCGTTTCTACAAAATAGAAGATCGTGCTCCATTACGAAAGATTGATTCGCCCCAGGAATGGGATAAAGCATATGAAAAATTTAAAGAAGACTTGAATATTCCAAAATCATTAAAGACTCCGACAGAGGAAATATTGTGGCTTCTGAATCATGCCATTCGTCTTGAATACTACGATAATGTTAACAAGTTTCAATCCATGACCGCTGAAACGGTACGAAAGGAATCGAAACCAGATGCTCCTAGTGTCAAGTCAACAAATCCTTTTGATAATTTGGATTGTAAGTATCTTGGAGAACTTCGTCATTATTCTTCACTTTTTCATTAATTCATTCCAGTTAAAAGCCAAGATTTTGAAAATGGGATACGTAATCTAGCCAAAAGATTGGAAGTACCATATCACCCGGATCATCTTGAAGTGCTTAAGGCGGTTAGTAAAGTTGTAAAAAATAATCTAGGCGTGGAAGCATTAAAAGACCAAATTGTTGAAGGCAAACCATTTCCGTTTGAGGAAGGTGCTGGATTTAATCTTACCGATCCCGAATTGGAGAAGGCGGCACGAATTTTAAGATTACTTCAAATACAGAGTTTCCGCAAACTGCAAACTGGCTTCAATGAAACTATTGTAGCGGCACAAAATCTCACGGCAGATCCAAAAACGGATACAAAACTTGGAAAAGTTGGATATTAATTTAAACTCTTGTATTTAATACTATCTATTTAGATGTTGATGAGTAATAATATAAAACTAATAATAATTACTTCATTGGATTGTTTCTTATATAAATATCATTTTTATCATTTGGATTAAATGGATATAAATTGAATAATCTGCTAATCCCAATTATACCAGCAACTGGAAAAATATGTTTAAATTATTCCGAGAATAAATTAAATTTATATATTTACCAGATGCAATCCCGATCATTGAATATCGGCCAATTTTAGTATTCCTATTTTTCGAATGGTACCAAACATAGCAGCCCGCGCCCATTAATCCAAAACCGCTAACTACTCGACATGCTAAGCAATCTTTGTGTCGTTTTGATAAAATTGATTTATCCATGTTACAGGAACTTGAATGAATATATTGACTTTATTCTTAAGGCAATACTTATTACTTTGCAGGTTATGTTCTAAAACAACAACAGTCTGTAGTAGCAATATTGCAACGTTTAAAATTTGCGAAGCGCACTTTAAAAAAACCGGACGCCACACGCTAAAATCACAAAAATACGATTGGAGCAAATATTTCATCTCGCGGAAAAAATAATAACTAACGTATTCCCTTTTGCGGAAAAATAAGGATTAATTTTGTTACTGAAACTAATTTTGTTTCAAAGCCTTAAGAGCCAATCAGCGAAACTTAAATAACTTATAATACTATAAGGGAAATGACTGCAGATTTGCGTTTTAAGATATCGCCCGACTATGAATGATAGTATAATACTATTATACTATTGACGATGGAAACCCGATATTAGTAAAGCCTGTATTCCATTGTGAAAAATTTACTGACATTTTTTTGTTGCCATAATGAAAGGAGAAAGAAAAGAAAAAATTCCATTAGTGTGACAGAGATAGTAGTTTTTTTATTTTTTATTTTATAGCGAAACTTTTACGGTTACGTTTGACAGCTTCTGTAACATAACCAACAAATTTCATAATTTTTTTTATGTCTCTTAGTGCGAACATAATTTTATTCATTTATTCATATGCTATTACATAATAAATAATTTATTGTAATATAATTAATAATAATAATAATAATAATTTATTATCATAACGTCTGAAATATTAAAAAAAAATGTACAACAAAATAACATTTGACCATAAAAATATCCAAACATGTGTGTGTGAAAAAAATTTCGTATCCGCACACAATTCTTATGTCGATGTGTGTAAATGTTGCCATAAAAAATACTCAACTTGATACATACTTTTCTATAATAAATTATGGCAACACACTAACCCAAACACATTTTTCTCTCCAGTAAAATTTTGCTGATGAAGGTTTTTGTTTCTTTCGCACCACCAGCAAATCTATATTTTTATCCCATTTTGGTTTTGCTGTCAGTAAATTTTTCACAATGGAATAGAGGCTTAAATGTTTGTTGTGAAGCAATTTTTACGATTATTTTGTTTATTTTGAAATATGAGAAAGAAAAGAGTGAGACAACTATAAATAACAATAATTCAGTAGCGAAGTAATATATTTGGTAGAATAGGGGGCAAATATAAATAATAAATAATGTAATATTTATGTAATGGCACTGGTTATTTGGATTTAAAAACACAAAAATACAAAATAAAAGTACTGTTATTTTGTTAAGTAACTCTGAGTCGGTCGCTTTAATTAGTATTTTTCTCTCTTTTTATTAGGCAAAATCAATTGTATCAGTATTTCTTTTTATTTTGCTTTGTCGTTTTTGATGTTGTTGTATCTATAGTAATACACGACATTTTGAAAAATAATGTTAATAAAACTAAAGAAAAAAAATAAATAAACAAAATCAAATTGACAACACCCGGCAAAAATAACTTGGATATAACAGGTAACGTAAAAATTCTTAATTAACTCTTAACCATAAATTTATTAATTTGTATCGATAACATGAAATCACGCGAGTTCACTATGGAAATCTGTAGTCATTTCCCTTATAGTATTATAAGTTATTTGGCGAAACTGTAAGAAACTTTACGGCATTTAACGAATGTTTTTTCTTACTGCAAATTTGACAAATCGGCTAGCGACAATTTAACCCCTCATATGTTTTGACTCGCAAAAACAATATAAAAGACGCGAATAGGGTAGATTTTAAATTTTTAATTAAAATATAAATAACGGTTAATATTGGTGTAATGGCGGATAAGTTGGATGAGCTCAAAGAACTGTTTGTGTTGTTTGGGATGATGAAATATCTCAAAAAAGTACGAAGCAAACAAAAGAGGAAACGATTGTATGCTCTGAGGCTAATAATTAAATCAAACAAGCAATAACGATGGATATTACAAGGTACCAAATTATTGTTTTGTTTTTATGAAATTTTACATTTTTAAATTGTAGGTTACATTCTGTTAAATTAAAAATAACGATTCGCTTCAAACATTTTTCGTGTTATCCGTGAGGCGCTTTCTCTAAATTTACATTCATCAATTTACAAACTCCACGTAGCGGATACATTTTGAGACGCATATACATACGTGTAAAGGTTGGTTTATGCAAAATCTTCTATACTAACATATATAGAAGTATATATATAGAGTCAATACCAATATATAATAGGCCGATTTTCTACATCAATTTTGAAATTGCATATGTATGCATCGAGTAATAACAAACAAAAATCGCTCCATACAAATCATATGAAAACTACTTTTTTTTTTGCATTTTTTGGTCTTAGATTTGTAATAACTTATAAATTAGGCCCAAAGACACTTTTTCATGTACCTGAGTACAAGGAACAATATGTTTTCGTTCATTTTAAGATGAAAAACTATTCAATTTCTACACTTTTCATTCATGAATTTCAACAACTCTCAGTCAAGATTATCATTATTTTTTTAGGGGTAAATATGAGAAATTAATAATTTTCGCTATTCGTGTCCCTTATTATTCATATTAAACTGCATCTGTTTCACATTCGAAATAAGCGAGCTAACATAAATCGATTGGTGTGAGTGACAGAGATAAATAAAATTTTTACGAAAACAAATGGAATGAAAATAGGTGGGGATTCTCAGGAAGAGTATGAAACTATAAAATACAAAATAAAATATTTTTAATTTACACACACATGCAAACCGGAGAAATTGAATTTCTATAATTATACATTTTAGTTACACATTTTTAGTCGAAGAGATATGATGCACAATTTCACATGGGCGTTTTATTGCTGGTATAATTATATTTATTGAATTAAATTAATTTATTAAAATGAATTTACTAGTTTATTATTATTTATGTGCAACAAATATATGATAGCAAACATTTTTTTTGTAAAACATAAATTATAATAAACTAGTTGATCATAAAAAAAATTAATTTAATTCAATAAATGCATCATTCCAACAATAAAACGCCCACGTGAAATTGTGCGTCATATTTCTCCCACTAAAAATGTATAACTAAAATTTATAATTACAGAAATTCAAGTTGAGTATATTTTCTCCGGTTTGCATGTGTGTGTAAATTATAAATATTTTATATTGTATTTTATACTCTTCCTGAGAATTTCCGCGTGTTTTCATTCCATTTGTTTTCGTAAAAATTTTATTTATCTCTGTCACTCACACCAACCGATTTTTGTTAGCTCGCTTATTTCGACTGTGAAACAGATGCAGTTTAATATGAATAATAAGGGACACGAATAGCGAAAATTAATAATTTCTCATATTTACCCCTAAAAAAATAATGATAATCTTGACTGAGAGTTGTTGAAATTCATGATGAAAAGTGTGGAAATTGAATAATTTTTCATCTTAAAATGAACGAAAACATATTGTTCCTTGTACTCAGGTACATGAAAAAGTGTCTTTGGGCCTAATTTATAAGTTATTACAAATCTAAGACCAAAAAATGCAAAAAAAAAAGTAGTTTTCATATGATTTGTATGGAGCGATTTTTGTTTGTTATTACTCGATGCATACATATGCAATTTCAAAATTGATGTAGAAAATCGGCCTATTATATATTATATATCATGGGCCAGTGTATAAAGGTGGCAATGGTAATACAAAGGCATTGGCGTGTGGGACAAAAAGATTTAACTGTGTTCAACACATTTTGGTTTGTATTATAGACGGTTTTGCTCTTGTCACTTGTAAATTTAAAAAATTTACTGGCAGTATTTATTTTACTGAAAAACGAAATGTGTAAAAAATTTGAATTAGAACGACAAAGACAATATTATTTATTAATTTTTTATGGCAATTTTTTGTAGATAAAGATTTTTGTAACATAACCAATGAATTTCACAAATTTCTTTCAAACTTAACAAAATCTAAATAGCAATTTATATATTTATTTTACTAAATTTTACACCAAAAAATGTTCGTTTACAATGTTTACACCAAAAAATCGCGACCTACTCAAGGTACATCAGGAGGTGAATTATGTATCTTTTGTATTACGTTTACGAGTTACGAGAACTCGTAATAGTCGTAATTCATGAAGTCGTAATTGCGACATAACGCGATTATGTAACAAATACAACCAAAATATATTTTGATAAAACTTATTGCACGATTGCTTCATTTTCGTACACATATTTTGTTATTGCTTTTATTTTGTTTACAACAATTTTGTTGTAGTTTATATTACAATTTCAAAATTATAACGTTCTATAGAATTGTTTTTTTGTTTTAAATCGATATTGTTTGTGTTTTAAACAAATAGAATTGAATTTCAAATAAAATCCAAGATATAAAATTAGAATAATAATAATAACACAGTATTTAAAGACCATTACTGGCCCCTTACTGCGTCAACAATCTGGCTCCAACGGTTTCGGTCCTGGGCTTGGCCTTCATACTGTCCTAGACAACCAGAAGAAGCCAAGTCATTCTCTACACCGTGGAGCCATCGTCGCCTGCAACGAACTCTGCGCCTACCATATGGTGGCTCTCCTTTCAGAGATCGCTGCACAATTCGTTTCGGATCAGCACGCAGAACGTGACCGAGCCAGCGTACTTGCTGAGATCTTATTTCATGCACAATATCGGGGATCTTCATCAGATCTCTGATCTCGATATTGTACAGAGCTCGGTATGTGCCATATATTTCGCGTTTTGGGCCGTGACTCTGAGAGAACTCAAATGGAAGGAGCCATCTCTCGTACTCATCCGCCAGCGCCCAACTATCACATCCAAACAAAACAACGGGCCTGATCAACGCTTTGTAAAGCTTCAGCTTCACGGCACTTGATAGGTGTTTACATTTTAGCAGTGGCTTTAGAGGATACAGAGCACGGCTACCAGTCACACTTTAATATCCTCACCCACACTGTTATCGTGAGTAATAAGAGAGCCCAAATATTTGAACCTCCTCACTCCCTCAAACGTGTAATGGCCACTACTAAAATCTGGTGTGCCATTGTCCCTGTAACCAGAGCTCATGTATTTCGTTTTTGACTCATTGATCTGGATTCCGACAGAAGCTGAAAACTCTATAAGAGGATCAAGTATTCCTTTCACTCCGTTGCTATTCAGTCCAATCACGCATATGTCATCTGCATATGCAAGCACCGCTGATTGGACTGGTGATATAAGATGTTGCGCTGAGTTTGTGTTTCAGCTTTACGAAAGATGTACTCTAACATGAGATTAAAGCGTATCAGGGACATAGCATTTCCCTACCGAACACCCAAGCTAACTGCAAAAATTCTTGATAGCCTGTTCTGAACTTTAACACAGCATGGAGACTGCGTCACTGTCATTCTACACAATCGTACCATTTTTGTTGGTATGCCTAGATATTCCAGCGTACACCACAGACTCTCTCTATGCACCTGATGCACAGGGATGGAAGTTTCATAATATTTAGATAAAATCATCCACAGCGAAAAGACATGGGAGTCGATTATGTATCTTTCGTATTACGAGTTACGAGAACTCGTAATCCATGAAGTCGTAATTGCGACATAACGCGATTATGTAAGCAAATGCGACCAAAATATATTTTAATAAAACGTGTTGCACGATTCCTTCATTTTCGTACACGTATTTTGTTATTGTTTTTATTTTGTTTACAACAATTTTGTTGTAATTTATATTGCAATTTGAAAATTATAGCGTTCGACAGAATTGTTTTTATGTTTTAATTCGAAATTGTTTGTATTTTAAACAAATAGAATTAAATTTCAAATAAAATCCAAAAAATAAAATTAGAATAATTTTATTTAGTTATTTAATTGCAATACTAAATATATAAATTAATCTCGCAATTACTCGCATACGGTATAAAAATTTAATTATTAATAATTTATATTAAAAAAGACAAAGTATTATAATATACTATATTAATATTTCCACCACACTAACAAGTGTCGCTGTTTTATCAAAATGGAATGAACATACTAACAGATTAAACTATGTATTAAATTTTTAATAATTCATAAATGAATCCTATATTTTTGACTACTAAAAATATATATATATTTTTATCTTCCTTTAGTTTTACTATCAGTCAATTCAGTCAAGTGGAATAGCACCTTAACTCTGAGTCGCTCGCTTTAATTAGTATTTTCCTCTATTTTTATTAAGCAAAATCCATTCCATCAGTATTTCTTTTTATTTTGCGTTTTTTTTGATGTTGTTGTATCTATAGTAATCTAAGCTGCCATAATTTACTGAAAAACATAGGTAGTCAAGTATATTGTTATGGCAGTATTCCAATACATGTACATAAAAATTGTGCGTGGATAAGAAACTTAATCTCTCACGTTCTAGGGGGATACTATGTAAGCATTACGAGATACGAATTTCTCGAAATTACGACCAAACGCTATTATGTTATGTTTATGTAAGACATTTCGAGTTCTCGTAATTGCAACATGTTGTTGTTGTTTTACTCGTACAAGTTTTTGAGTACGACAAGCAACTCGTAAACGTTGAAATGATTGTTTTTAAGGAAAATTTGTCAAAATTAACTGTTCAAATAATGTTTTTAGACATTTAGTAGTAATTCAATAGTCGAACATATGATTTTTTATTAATAAATTACTATTAAACATGAATTTAATAGTTTGATTTATTGCTATATTCATTCCATTTTGAAAAGTGTGACAACCATAGTAGTGTGGTGATTTTGCGAAAAACGATATTGTCAAAAATCGTTTAAGTGTTGTTGAAGAAGTGATTACAATTTTTTTAATAAAAATAATAAAAAGTATTTTCCAAACTATTACATAAAATGAAAATATATTTGTTTATACTAATCATAATTTAATACTTTATTTTGTATTTTTAATATAAACACATAATTAATATAATTTTTATTTTGTTTACAAATGTAACACCTCTCGCGGTACCACCTGTCGGTGAGTACGAAAACCTAGTTTATAATTATTTTAGTACATAATACCATGTATATGAAGTGAGTGTACCATTTTTTAGTTTAGGTAGCCATCTTGGAGATATGTATATAATTTTGAGAGTAGAAAAAAGAAGTTGTAATGGTGGAGATGATATAAAATATATGTCCACGGTTTATGTAAAATTTTTGAAATTAAAAGAATAAAATTAGTCAAAATAAATGTGAATAATATAAATTAAAATATAGTCTTTAATTAATAAAATTGACATCCATCTGCAAAAGTAGTGATACAAGATAATAAAAGAATCAGGTTATATCGGAACAAATTGGCGTCCCAACATAGGGCTGAATTCAAATCACAAATTATTGTAACATTTATCTACAATCGTCGTATATGCGCCAGATGAATATATGTCAATTGGAGATACAGTAAAGCGGCAAAGAGAATTGCGATCGTCTCGCAGATCAAATATACAATCTAAACAATCGTCGACGTCACCACGTGGTGTACAGTTACGTCGTTCCTCTCGATTGTCGGGACTAAAATCAAAGGTCACAATTATTACTCGTCGGCGAAAATCTCGTCAAGAAAAGCAACACAAAACTTCTGGGATTCTGTCAACATTGGACAACATCATCGAGGACTCTGGAATTGATAGTAATTTATGTGTCAAGATGGTTACTATGAATGATGATCAATTTAAGGAATTTTTAAGTCATTTTACAAATGTACAGGTGAGTACTCAATCTTGTGGTGGTACTGCGGAGGTGTCGCGCGCTTCTGGAAATTTCGCATTTTGTACTCATAGGTATGATGGAAGAAGGGAGGAATACGCAGCGGCGTTTGTCAGCGCGGTTAAAGTATATAAAGACTCTACTGGGATGACCGTTGAGAACGCTCTTTTGGGGTTCCCGCTTCTTCTTGAGGCCGAAGCTGGTACTTGGTGGGACGGGGTTAAATCATCAGTTAAAACTTTTGATGAGGCTACTTCGCTTTTAGTGTCTACTTTTTCAGTGAATAAACCACCACATGTGATTTATCAGGAGATTTTCTCGTTGAAACAGGGTGAGAGAGAAACTACTGATTTGTTTGTTAATAAAGTTCGTGCTCTGTTTTCGAAACTTCCAAAAGGGGAATTGACTGAAAAGGTTCAGCTGGACATGTGTTATGGGCTTCTTTCTTTCCGGATAAGAAATAAAATCAGGCGTGACAGCATTACCATATTTGAGGACTTGTTAAAATTGGCACGGGCCGAAGAAATATTTTTTCGTGAGCTGGAAATTTCCCGATCGAGTAGTAAGGGAAATCCTATCGAAATCAATGATAGTTATAGAGATGGTAAGGTTGGCGGGGGTAATAGAACAAGATATTATTGTAAATATTGTAAATCAAAAGAACATAACATAGGAGTTTGTCCTGTAAGAAATAAAATTGAGAATGTGTCCAAAATTAAAAATGACTCAAATGTGAGTAATGCCAATAAGGTCACGAGTTATAAAGCGGATATCGAGTGTTATGGTTGTGGGAAAAAAGGTTTCATACATTCGAATTGTCCGGACTGTAAATCCAGAAATGCAATAAGGGTATCGTCAAGTACAGGACAGGCATCTTCGTTAGACATTTGGACCCCTCGAGAATCGGTTAGTGATATTCAGTTTTCTTCCTTGTCTTGTGAAAAGCGTGAACTTAGGTCAAGACCCATATTCCCAATTAGTATCGCGGGTGCGAATGGCACTGCGTTGGTGGACACTGCTGCCAAATTATCTATAGTTAGTTCGTCGTTATATAAAGTGTTAAAAAGAAAAGAAACCCAATTTCACACCACGAACATGTCGATAAAACTAGCCGATGGTTCAGTTAAAACAGAAATTATTGAGTTGTGCAACCTGAGTGTAACATTAAAAACGAAGTCTATTGATACACGTTTCGCTGTTTTTCCAAAGTCCACTGAAACAGTTTTAGGTATTGAGTTCTTGACAGATGCTGGCGTTGTTTTAGATTTATTCAATAATTGTTGGAAATTTTTTGATGCTGATGAGAATTATCCACTTGACTATGAAGTTACTGCTGGTATGGGACTTGGTAGTGTTGTGCCAGATAATCGTACGTCGATTGAAAACCATTTGAAGTCCGCACAGCAGAATAAAATAAAATTAGATACTGGCGATAATCGGATATTGGAATCCAAACCACAAGTAGGTCCTGGTCCACTTTTGTCGGATAATAATGTTAGCGAAATTGATAATATGATTCCACCCATTCAGATCGTATCTAGTGCATTGAAATTTCGATCAGAAGAAGGAGTGAACTTGAACGCTCATGAGAAGGAATTGGCAGAACAGCTGTTGTGACAGTACGAAAGTACGTTTGCTCCAGGGGGAGCCCCCACTAGTTTTGTCGAACATCATATTGAAACGGGCGATCATCGCCCAATTGCTGTGCCACCCTACTCTATGTCACCTAATAAACGAGAAATATTGAAGGCCGAAATTGAAGCAATGATCGAACAGGATATCATCGAGGAGTGTGAATCTCCATGGGCTGCTCCCGTTGTGCTGGTACAGAAACCCGATGCATCTTATCGTTTCTGTGTCGACTACAGGAAACTAAATTCTGTTACAGTCGCTGACCGGTATCCTATGCCTAAAATAGATGATCTACTTCATTTAGCCCGACGTACGTTGTACATGTCAAGTATTGATTTAAGTAGTTGTTATTGGCAAGTCCCGGTTCATATAAAGGACAGAGACAAAACAGCTTTTATTTGCCCTTTCGGACTTTATAGATTTAAAAGAATGCCTTTTGGTGTTAGAAACGGTCCCTCGACGTTTCAACGACTTATTGATCGAATGAAAGCGGAAATTAGTGATGTCACCATTTTCGCATATCTCGATGATTTGATAATAATTTCCCCCGATTTTATGGGACATCTTAGAGATATTGAGATTGTGTTTAAACAACTTCAGAAATATAATTTGAGGGCGAATCGGAGAAAATGTTCGTTTTTCAGGGAGAGTATTCCTTTCCTTGTGACCGCCATTTCACAAATGCCAACTCCCCGAAATTTGAATCATTTAAAAACATTTCTTCAGACTTGTAGCTGGTATAGGAAATTCGTTCCAAATTTCGCCGCCCGATCTAAGGTATTGAGTGACCTCACCAAGAAAAGTGTCAAATGGAAATGAATGAATGAACACCAACGAGCGTTTGAGGATCTTCAGGATGCTCTAATTCATTATCCGATTTTACAGCAAGCCGATACGTCGAAGCCATATGTGCTTAGGACTGATGCCAGTAATTATGCTCTTGGTGCCGTCCTCTTACAGAAATTCGACAATGATGAAAAACCTCTGGAATACGCGAGTCGTTTATTAACTCCAGCAGAACGTAACTATTCTACCACAGAGAGGGAAGCCTTGGCTGTGGTATGGGCCTTAAAAAAGTTTCAGGGTTATTTGGATGGGGCAGACGTGACTCTGGGCACTGACCATCAGCCACTAAAATGGTTGCTGTCACTCCGCTCGCCTACGGGCCGCCTTGCAAGATGGGCCTTGTTTATTCAGGGGTTTAATGTAACCATTGAATATGTACCAGGGAAATCAAACGTTGTTGCGGATACCCTTTCTCGGCCCCCATGCGAAGAAACAGATGACTGTGGAGTATGTTCCATACAGGTCGATTTATCATGTACCCGTCCATCTAACATTCGACGGAATCAGTTGGATGATCCTGAAATTAATAAAATCATCAGTAGTTTTGAGACAGTCGACCACCCCGATTTACAGAATTGGATTGACCGTGGTTATCTAATGTCTATGGGAATACTTTATCGGTATCTGCCTGATACAGACTCGGAGGATCCTCAATTGGTTGTTCCGTCAACTAATCGTCTGGAGATTATGAGGGCTTTCCATGATAGTCCGACGGCCGGTCACTATGGTGTCGATCGTACTTTCAAAAACATTTCAAGGACATATTATTGGCCGGCAATGCGTTCCTACATCGCTTCCTATGTAAAGGATTGTCCGGAATGTCAGAGGTATAAACCGTCGAACTTAAAACCTGCTGGACTGTTGAGAACTCCGGTTATGAGTCAAAGATTCGAGGTCATTGCGATTGACTTGTTTGGTCCGTTAGTGGAAAGTGAGGAGGGTTACCATTGGGTGTTCATTGTGGAGGACACTGCTTCTCGTTGGGTTGAATTATACGTATTGAAATCCGCGACCGCCGAAGTATGTGGTACAGTTTTGGTTAACGAGTTTTTCCTTCGTTTTGGGATTCCTCGTCGGGTATTGTCCGACAATGGTGGTCAATTCGTTAGTGCCATTATGCAGAAGGTTATGCACTGTCTCGGGATTCAACAATCATTGACTCCAGTCTACCATCCGGAGGCAAATCCCGTGGAGCGTAGAAATCGAGACTTAAAAACTCAAATTTCAATCCTAGTCAAAGACGAACATAGAAATTGGCCAAAGTATCTTCCTGCTATTCGTTTTGCCATGAATACGACGGTGTGTGAAAGCATAGGGTACTCCCCTTCGTTTGTTTGTTTCGGGATGGAGCTTAGGCATGGATTTGATGTAATCCAGGATTTTCGGGCTATAGTTCAAAATGATAATTTTATACCGGAGTCCCTATCTTCTGAAGATAGGAGACACCATTGGAAAGGCTAGAGAAGTTCATGAAAGGAAACAGGATGCAAGAAAATCGTATGTTGATACTCATCGTAGGAACCAAATGTTTCGAGTAGGAGATCGGGTTTTGGTAAAAACTCATGCTCTGAGTGATGCTTCTCAAGGGCGAATGTCTAAGTTCGCACCACGTCGAGATGGCCCCTACATAATTAAAGGGATCAGGTCCCCGACTACATATTTTGTTGAATCTACCAATGGCTCACCAAAGGGAGTTTACCATGTGTCCATGTTGACCCCTACCAATGATCCTGAGGCCATTTCACCTGTAAGACAGTTGAGTGAGGAGACGCGACCCATACACAGGAACCGAAGTTCCGAGTGTGACCGGGTGATGGACGGGGTGCCTGAAATTGCACCCGAATTCATCGGTTCCGAGATGGACACTAGAGAGAGAACTCGTCGTGGTCGTACCATAAATAAACCAAGTCGGTATTGTTGAGATGGGAACATATTTTACATTATTTTATTTATTTTTATTTTTTTAAATTGTTTGAGCGTAAGTTACTCGTATTCAGTTCTTCTTCTTCCATCATTTCTCTGTTGTTTATGTTTCGGGAAAGGGTGTTATGGGGATTTTCTGGATATCGTTCGAGTCGTAACGATGTCCAGAGGGGGAGATTGTAACACCTCTCGCGGTACCACCTGTCGGTGAGTACGAAAACCTAGTTTATAATTATTTTAGTACATAATACCATGTATATGAAGTGAGTGTACCATTTTTTAGTTTAGGTAGCCATCTTGGAGATATATAATTTTGAGAGTAGAAAAAAGAAGTTGTAATGGTGGAGATGATATAAAATATATGTCCACGGTTTATGTAAAATTTTTGAAATTAAAAGAATAAAATTAGTCAAAATAAATGTGAATAATATAAATTAAAATATAGTCTTTAATTAATAAAATTGACATCCATCTGCAAAAGTAGTGATACAAGATAATAAAAGAATCAGGTTATATCGGAACACAAAAACTATTATTTAGGGCAAACCGAACAAATGGACAGCAACTAAATAAAATTATTAGTTTTATGGAAGACCATCCTGATTTTGCCAAGGGTGAATGAATTCAACAACAGGATCCATTAATACAATGTTTTCCTGTAAATATAATTATGATATTATGTCAAATTAGCTTGGTTATAATGTTAAAACACCAAAAGATTACTTACTTCCAAATAAATTTTTAAATACACAAAATAATTTTATTTCTATTTATTTTATTTTAATTCATTTTTTTTTGTTTAAAACAAATAATTTTGATTTAAAACACAAACAATTTTCAAGCGTGCCAATGTTAATTTTACATAACCACAAAATATTTGTAAACAAAATAAAAACCAAAACAAAATATGTGTCCGAAAATGAACATAGGAAGCCACACCTTTTTTTCGAAAAAATTATATCTCGTACTTGCTTACATAATCGCGCTATCCCGCAATTACGACTTCATGGATTACGAGTTGTCGTAATACGAGAGATACATAATCGACCCCATGTACTTTCGTGTCCGAAAAAGTACTATTTTTTGCATGGAAAAAGTACTATTGCAAATGTTGAAATATCATCCCACTAGACAGTATTAGTACGTTTATGCTCAAGGTCGAATCATCTTGTAGAGTTTTCTTTTTTAGAGTTTATGCGTAGTCGAGTCGAAACTGGGGTAAAACCGAGTGTTTAACGTCAAAAATAAAACGTATTTATTTAAATTTTATTTTAGAAAGAAACAAACTGCGAATTAAAATCTCACAAATAAAAAATTGAAAATGGTGATAATAATGCTTCACCAGTCGGTAGAAAATAAAATTCATATTCATAAAACATTACAAAAAACATTCATATTTTAGTTGTTCTTGATTTTCGACTCGACTCCGTTTATAGTGCATCTTTTTAGAGTTAACTACCAGATGACTACGAGACCGCGAGTTAACTACCAGATGACTCGACTCTTTTTTTTAGTGAAAGATAACCTAGGTTGAACTACAAACATAAACGTACTACATATATGTAACTATATATATAATTTACGTCCGATTTAGATGTAGAAAAATGTTTGGCATGCCAAAAAAGAAGACACTAGTTTATTACAATTACAATGTGTGAATGACAAGAACAGCAATATAAACATTCAAAATTTTGCATGCCTTTTTGTCCTTTTTTGAGCAAATGTTACTATAATATTGAAAATGTTACCATAAAATATGTTCAACCCGAGTATATTTTATGGTAACATATTGAAAAAATATATATTCAACCAATCAGTGAATAGACGTCAAATTTTTATAGTTAACTTTAAAATAATAACAGAAATGGCTTGTAAGTACATACATATTTATTTTTATTTTCTAATTTAAATTAATAATCCTATTTAAAAAAAAGTGCTCTGACAGCTAAAAAAGTGCTCTGACAACTGAAAACACGTGCTACTTTGACATCACATGTTCTTTGGAGAAACCAGAGAGCATTTTTTTCTTGCCCCAGATCACTTTTCAAAAATCGCGATTTTTTCATAGATTTCAATAAAAGTTCACGCATACATAGAAATATTAAACGTAAATATCAACAAAAACATGGCGCCTTTTCCAATTTCATTTGTGAATTACGTTTTGACGGGGCTTGTTTGTTACATTTTTGTTATATTTTTTTTCAATACATCTACGAAAAAAGAGCATTTTTTTTCATGTTTCTTTCATGAAAATAAAGTTGCCCTTTTTTCATAAAGACCAAAGAATATGACATAAGTCTTCATTTACATGGTTGTTTTAGTCGTTGTTTTCGAGTATTGTATTCGACTTATCGTGGGCCAACAACAAAAACTTAACTGATCGCTTTTCGGTTGTAGCATCCATATTTGTTGTGATGTCAATGTGTCAATATGCAATTGAAAAATACTTGCGACACTGACAGATTGCATTTATAAACAAAAAAATATCGATGTATCGATAAGTTACATTTAGTTATTAAATAAAACTACCAAAAACAATTAAATATATATATTAAAATCAATTTTTATTATTAAATATATCAATTTAAATTAATAATTGTAATAAATACAAAATAAAAATTAAAAATATATTTAAACAATAAGTTGTTTTTCGAAAACAACCAAAAATAATATTTTTTTTTTGTATTGTGTGTAGCTGAATTTTGCATGGCAAACATTTTTCATCAACAAATTTTGAGCGAAAACATCCGTGTCTAACTTCAACTCAATACTATGGTAAATTTTCGCTATGTTATGTACGCTGCTTTATTGTGTCAACTTTTTTCCTATTTCACACTGAACTAAACATAAATGTCTCCACCTTTCTGAAGTTCCTCTGATTCTTTTTTTATACAAACCTTTCTCTACAGCTAATTAATTTGTTATATGGGTGACGTATAAGTTATTTTTTAATTTTTTGTGTGAATAATACAAAAGTTTAATTACGGTAATACAATAAATATGTAAGTAAATGCAACTTGTAAAAAGTAAAATTTATTTATATTTAATCCATCGAAAATATGTTTTTGAAATAAAAATGTCTGGTTCACTAGTTATATGAAAACTGGGTATTGAATCAAAGTTTTGAGTTTTTGGTGAATTGATGAATGAGTACGTCGTTTAAGGCATTACTTATGTGGGGTTCTTTAATATTTTTTATTCGTCATGGCGGTGTTAAAAAAAATTCTCCTCAATTAAATCAATTTTCGAAGATCATATGCACGCCTATTCATATTTAGTAACGCGTAACTAGGTAAAAATAAATTTTTAATTGATAAAATTCGAATTCTGTGATTATCAACAGTACCTACCACTTGTAAATCAGTGTTGATTAAATTGAATTAAAGCAAATTTTTTTTATACATACAACATGTCTTATTATTAGAGCTGTTCAATCGATGAATTCGAATGAATTTTCGAGTATTTTTTTTTATTGGTTAAACATCTATTTCGAATGTACCTACATAATATTAATATGTAGCAAAATGATGTAGCACATATTGTCGTTCATTATTGGTTAATGAATGATGGCCAACTCATGCTCATTGTCATCGTGTTTATTATTACTTGGAATAAGTCAATTTATTTGTATTATCCTATAAATCTCTACATGTATGAATCCCAGCTAACGCCTAAATATATTCCAGTTGTAGTAGCATTAATCCGGTTCTTGTATTACGGCTTACGTATTGACATTAGCCTGATTTACGACCTCTAAGACGACGTATTGTATATGCTACTAAAATAACTAATTGAAATTCAACTTAGTTTCATAAATTTACATTATGGCGATGAGACGACTGGAATTAAAATTTTAATATGTTAATAAATTTAGATGAAACTCTTAAACTTCTCTAAATGCAAAAAACTATTCACGAAAAATTAAGTAGATTTTAATATTCTTTCTATTTTTACTTACAGATAAAGTTTCAAACATTTTTTAGTTTCATATACATAACACTAAAATTCAATTCAATTAAAATATTTTTTGGAGAAAAAGCATGAAAATATGGATTTCCACGTGTATGCTGTGATTGCAATCGTTTTTTTGGTATCATTCTTCACCCTCTTATTCATTAGTAAGCTACCACGTGGCAAAACTTTTGATGAAGTGTTGGCAGAAAAAAGGCAACTAGCCGAAAAATTATACGGCCCAAATTATGGACATAAAAACAAAACGAATAAGAAAGTGAACAATAAAAAGGTAATAGCGATTTATTAACAAGTTTTCCTTTAAACTTTTGATTTCAATAGGTCATTATTATGTAATCAAAATGAATTCTTAAAAAAAAATACGCAAACTATTTTGTAAAAATGTTGTCTATTTATTTTGCTGTAATAAATTTATAATACAAAGTGTTTTCAATTACTGGTATTATATTTAACATGCGTGCAGAAAATTAATTTCTAAGAAAAAAATTGTTTCAAGAAACTTTCAAATTCGTTACCATTAAGCCGTTATAATGGGTTAATTCTAAAATACAGAATTATACTATTTTGATTTTCTCAAAAACTATTTGATATAATTGATTTTTCTTTTCACTATTCTATTCAGAATTAAATATCGTGAAAAGAGGTTTTCGTTACTCTGTCTGATAAAATCACAAAAAAATGATCTAAAGTGGAAATATGAAAAAATCAAAAATTTGATGGTTCTTGTTATTTATCTATCTAACATAATTGTTGTGGTTCTTTACCACAACTATAACTAAAAACCTATACAACAACTAAATATGCCTGCGTTAAATGAAAGTGTTTTATGTATAGTTTCATAGGTATAGTTATATTTTATAACTATATTTATTATAGTTATATATTATATTTTCCACTATAAAGTAAATTTAATTCTGAGCAGAATACTAAAAAGAAAAATCAATTACCTATGTCAAATAGTTTTTAAGAAAAAAACAAAGTAGTGTAATGCTCTAATTTAGATTTAATCCGTTAACGGTAACGAATTTGAAAGCTTCTTAGAATAATTTATTCTTAGAATTTAATTCTTTACACGTCTGTTAAATATAATATTTATAAAACGACAATTTATCCTTCTCGAAAAACATAGTTTGAAAACATAACTATAAATTTAAAAAAAAAACTATAAAACTTTTTAAAAATATGTTCCCAAAAACCATAAAACAAAAATAACTCTCTACAATAAACAACTTATGAATGGTTGTGGCCCTTCAGTATTTAAAATTGGATTTCAGTATTTAAAATTATAGCTATGTTAAAATACATTTACAGATCGAAAGTGGTTCACAACATTTGGTCAACTCAGGAAAACCTTTCCAATTTTTAGGAATACTTTTATTATACCAGGAAGCCATGAACGAATACAAAAAATTAATTTTTTGAACTGATTATCTTATTGGAAACGTAATACATAAATGTACATTTTTTGAGTAAATTTCTACTGAACATTTAAGTTCAACATTAAAAAAATTATTATCACATTTGGAGGGCCTAGCAACTCAGAAAAATGTTATTGAACCAATTTCCATTTTCCGGGCCCCGACTTGTAAAACGGTTTTGAAATAAAAAATACAATTAATAATTAATTTGTGTTAACTTTTATGTAGACATACATGTATTTATATTGCATCAGATTATGCAAATATGTAATATAATTATAAATTATATTATATTATGTATATACAATAAATATAAATACTTATAATACTTATAAATATGTATATATAAGGTGTACCAATATTCGCTGACACGGATGGTACCGTTGGATTCCTTGATCAAAACGAAGGTGACCTTAGATGTACCACTTCGCACTGATAAGCCAGCATTTCAAGTTATAAGCGTTTAAGTAGGAGCCTTCCGACATAGCACTCAATCTTGATGAAACTGTTATAACAGAAAAACTGGTAACTAGAATTTTAAAATATTATATTCATTTGAAGCTTATAAAATTTCCATTCAAACAAATTAAAACTATTCTCGCAATGTGAAAATATAATCCATGATATTTATTTAACAAAAATCTTTGAAAAACAAATTTTTTGCTTTAGAAGCTTTAATTTTTTAAAATCTCTATGGCTATAGACATTTTTAAATATTAAGTTACCCTAATTTTACAGCTTTTCGAAAAGCTATAAATTATCATAATTGTAAAAATTAATTTATCTAAAAAACGTAAAAGTCTTACAGTTAAATTTCAATTTTTCTTATTCAATAAACTCAAGTGAAAAATAACAAAATTGTTATTAAAAAGGACCATAAGGTATTGGAATTATATGAAAAATGAAATTTTACATTCAAACAACATTATTACATTTTTTGACGTTGGCTCCACGATGTAGAGAACGACTTTGCCTTTTCAGATTGTCTTAGATAGTATGAAGACCATGCTCAGGATCGAAACCGTTGAAGCCAAATAGTTGACTCAGTCAACTATAAAGGCCAGTAATGGCCTTTAAAAACTGATTATTATTATTACATTTTTTAGATAAATTGATTATCACAATTATGACAAATTATTACTTGTCAGAAAGCTCCAAAATAAGGTTATCTTAATTTTGAAAATTATGTGTTCAGATTACAGTATTATTTATAGTTTGTAATTATGGATAATATCCATGTTTTTGTTCACTTTTATCATTAATATTGACGCTATTTAAGTTTCAAAATAAACGAGAATTTTCTTTTTGTGATATTTTTATTTAAAAAAAAGAACTAGTGGCTTCGTTCTTCGTCAACTTTATAATATTCCCTCAGAATATTATAAAGTTGACAGTGCGAAACTAGTTCTGTTTTTAAAATAAAATTTTAAATAAAAATATCACAAAAAGAAAATTCTCGTTTATTTTAAAACTTAAATAACATCACTTATAGTTTTATAAGCTTTCAAATGAATGTATTATTTTAAAATTCTATCTGCCAGATTTTCTGTTATAGCAGTTTCTTCAAGATAGGTTGGAATGTCGAAAAGCTCATCTTCGTTTTGTATAAAGAAGTCTAAGGTACCACCCATCTCAGTGAATATTGGGACACCCTGTATATAACACCGGTTACTATTATTATTTAAAAATCCTCTAACTTTATACGGCTTCGTGAACAAAATTAATAACGAACAGAAAATCATTCATTATCGTACAATTTTTAGTCGAAAATGGATTGCTAGATAAGGGGAATTTTCTTTCGTTTTTTGTTATACGTGTTAATGTTATTCGTCTTCGAATATACAATTACCGGTGATTCGAAAACGTCGTTCGATTATTCGAATTCTTATTCCTAAATAGAGACCCCCTGGTCGAAAAGAGTTGGCAATCCAGATAGAAAAATTAAAATTTTAGATTCAGTTAAACTTTCGAAGTTTCGAAATTCTGTAAACTTTTATTTTTAGAATATCCGTAATTGGTAATCCATAGAAAAGAAATTTTCTGGATTTAGTTGAAATTTTAAATAGATAAATCTTGCAATTTTGACTTGGAAATTTGAGTGTCCTCCAATATCTTCAGTATCAGGTCTTTATCATGGTTTTGCAAGGCTCTGTATATTTGTAAATATAGTTTTGAATCCAATACTCTAATTATAGTAAGTTATACGTGTATCTAATTTTATAAATAACCGTACAATATTAACATATCAGTTATGTTATTATTAAAATACAAAACTTCTAAATTATGATAAATTGTGTATACATATAATCAATACCTCTTCTGTAAGTTGTATCCCCTGGGGAAAAAATTCATTGGACAATTCTCTATTCTGTATCTCTTAGTGTTGGAAATTTCTCAACGAAATGGAATTTTAACTCTGACCTTAATTTTATTGCAATTTAAACTATGAGGTTGTTCGTTGAAAATGAAAGATGGTCAGTCAACAGTATTTTTTGGATAAGTACCACAAAAAAATGTCAAATCGATTCATGTTAAACATATTGTACTTCATTTATTGTTTTGGTGAAAAAAAGTAAAAAGAAAATTGTTACTTCAATTAAAATGGAATCAGTCATAAAACAAAACCGCTGCAAATGCACGAGGATCAAACCGTGAAATTACTTGACTGCTGGTCTGAAAAAAGAGAATTATGCGCAATGAAACGAAATGCCTCAGTTTACAATGCGATGTTAAGTAGCCTTGCAGAAATGAATATAGTAAAAAGAGCCTCGGATATTAAATCACGCATTATTTATGTTATGTTTTATGTTCATCTTTTGTTTGTTCTTTTTTATCAAATTCCATATTTTTTTCTTTTCTTTTGAACCATTTAATGCCATAAACAACACAGCCGCGGCTAAATTTTTATCCCACTCAAAGACAAATAGGACGCATTTCTTCCATTCTTTTATTAATATTTCGCCGAACGTTAGTTATTAATTTTTATTTTGTTATTTTATTATATCGACAGTAAATTTAAGGCCTTTGAGATAAAATGAAACATTTAATTGGATTTGAGTTTATGTTTCGGTTATGAAATCATAAATAATTTTAGGATTTAACTAGTTCAATAATTAGCTCTAGTTCTATATTTTTGTGCAACCGAGTATAAATATTTTCTTCTGTCGTGCAATTGCTAAATTTGTTGCGGTATTATTTGTAAATTCGCTGGAATCATTGTTGGAACAAATTATGTTATTCACTTTCTAACATTTCGAAGAATTAGTTTTTTGCAGACATGTTTTTCAAAAAAAAATATTTATGTGGATTTTTGCTTAGTAAACACTGTTCTATCCTTTTCAAGCTTCCTTCACATTATACTATATAGATTATATATTAAAACATATGAAAAATTATCTTGATTTAACAAATAACAACTTCGTAGTGACCGTAGAGAAAACCGTTGTCATCAATCTATATATTTCATAATTAAATTAACGTCCGAGATTAATTTAGTAACAAATTTTAGGAGTTCTTCGCAAATTTGATGAGATTTCATTATATTTATTCAGAATTTCATTCAATCAGCACATCTATAGTTAAAGAGTGGTTATTTATTCGTATACAAATGAATCTATATCGACTTGGAAATCATTTGACATTAATAATTCAAATACAATATCAAAATAGAAAATAAATTAAACTTAATATTTCAAAATAATTTTTTATTCACAGGCAAGTAAAAAATCGAAAATTTCCAAAGAAGTAAAAGAATCCACTGAGGAGCATGAAAGTGATGCCAATTCAGATGGTAATATCTCAGAAACTAACAGTCCTCATCATAAAGGAGCCCATGTAGAATTCGTTGAAGCAGAAATTATACCACCCGAAGGTCATAAGGTTTGTAGAACACTTTGTCAATACATATATGTAAATTTCGTATAGTAATTGATTTGATTGTTCTCTCCTTGCAAATTCAAAACTAACCACATAAACAATTTTTCTAAAATAATACACTACTACTAACCAGAAATCCTTTACACAATCACTCAACAAAGCAAATATCCCATCAAAACGTAAAAATTCCAAATTAGCCGGACATGGGATTTTGATCAATAAATCAGAAATAACACCGGTTAAAAATGAACATGAGATAGTTGAACAATTGAATCACTTTGAAGAAATCTTACCGAAAGATATAGTAGAATTGAAAATACATGTAAGTAATCCGTGTTGCATGTACAAAACAATTTTTGGGACAAGTAGCTAAATATATGTACATACATTTATGTGTATGTATATCGAATTTGTGTAAATTGACATTTATTGAAATTTTTACATTTTGTGTTTCAATTTTAGAAAGATGATGTGAGCTTGCCGAATAAAGATTTGAACGAAGGTAAACATAAAAACGCGTCAAAAGAATCAAAGAAAGGTAAAGTATTTGGTTTTATAATTATCTTTATTTTATAGTAAACGTTGTTGATTTTTGTGTTATAGTTAAAAGTAAGAAAGATAATCCCGATTTGGAGACTAAAGAAAACGAAGCCTCTCTTCAAAATGGTACCGATGTTATAACCGAGAAGATGACTGTGAGCGTTTCGAAGAATCACGATCATCAACCACCCAAATCAAAAAAGAAGAAACAAGAAATTGACGCAGTTCAAAAACTTATCGATGATCGCGAAGGAATCAGTGTTAATTTTTTGATTCCACTTCTAAGCAAAGCTGAATTAACTCGCAATGAAATTCAAATATTAATAGATTTCCTTCTAAACAAGCAGCAAGACACAACTATCGATCACTCCGAATGGAGTGAAGGCCGTTTTGATGTTGTGCAAAGACTTAAAAAGCAGCTGTCTGAAAAAGAAAAAGCCCTTCAAGATGAGCAAGAAGCCACAACAGCAATACAGGCCAAATTAAAAGAATTGCGGGGAGAAATAAATTCCGAACGAGCACAATTCAACGCTCAAATTAAAGTCCAAGCTGATGAAATTCATGGCAAGAAGTTGGAAATTCAAAATTTAACCTCTGAAATCCAGTACATCAATGACAAGTTTAATGCTGAGAAACAAACTATCACTGTTCAAATGCAACAAATGCAATCGAAATTACTACAAGAAAAGAAAAATAATTCGCAAGAAATTCTGCAACTTGACCAACTAAATAATGAATTGATGGGTAAGAATACAATGATTCGAGAATTGAATGATAAGTACCAACATTTGAAATTGATTAACGAAGAGACACTGAAAAAAATCGCTGAATATGAGAATAAGTATTCGGAATATGAATTATTATTACGACAAAAAGATGAGCAAAAGAATTATTTCGAACAAGAGCTTGATAATCAGCGTAAGCATATTCAAGACTTTCAATATCGCGAACAAGAGTATTCACGCATTAATGTGGAGAATGAACGATTACGTTCAGATTTACGTCGCAAAGATGAATACCAAAATATGCAGCAGTGCGAATATGAGAAACTTAAACAGCAAATTGTGGATTTAAGTAAAGCACAGCACATAGATGATAACAATAAAGTGGAAATTAGAAATTTACAAAATGCTCTAGATTCGTCTCTCAAGGAAGCAAATAAATTGCGAAACGAAGCAGGAGATAGTAAAAAATTGATTGAAGACCTAAATATTCAAATTAGAGAACAAACAACGGCATTAAATAATCTAACCGTGAAAAATAATGAACAAGTTAAACAGGTAATATATATCCAACATCTTTCTTACTCTTTTTATATTAAAAGTATACTTTTCCTAATAATAGATTAATGAATTGGGTCAAGTTGACTCGCAATTAAAAGAAACATTGTCTGAAAAAGATACTAAAATTGCTCAATATGAAATGCAGTTGAAATCAACCTTAGATAAAGAAGATGAATTATTTAAGCAAGTTCAAGAATTTAAAGAAAAAAATAACGTAAGTTCATTTATTTTGCATGATAATAAATTAAATTTTAAAAATACAGGTAAATCAAATTATTCAACTCCCATTTAAGAAAAACGCTAGATACATTTGAATGAAACATTAGTGTCCCGGTCTAAATAATTGTCTTTCTTATTTCTTACTTAATTTTTATTTATTTTTCCCCAACTAGGATCTTCGTACTAAAAATTGGAAATTAAATGAAGCTTTTCAAAAAGCTGAGAGTAATGCAGTTAAATATTTAAATAATAGTCATGTGCAAAGTACTAAGAATAATAAAGTAAATGATGTAAGTTTTTAGAAATTTGATACAAGCTATTTTATTATGTTACATTGACTGCATTGCTCCGCGGCTATTTCTTATTTATATTTCATCAATCAAAAATTAGATTATTATTTTCTGCATGATAAAATAGCTTTAAATTTAAACCAATATACGAATATAAACCTAAATTTTCTTAACTTTTGCAGACTCCTCAAGTTGATATCAAAAAAATTGTAGAAGACGAACAGGATAGAATAAAACGACAAATTGAAAAAATAATACCTGAATTAAAGCTGGAAAATGATGATAGATGGCTAGAAAATTTAGCTACATACATTAGAAATAAATTAAATGAAAATGAAACATGTAATAGTAATAGTAATAGTAATAGGATTAATAATAGTACTAATAATAAATACAATAATAACAATAATGAAGATGAAAATGATATTGATGATGATTCTATACGAAATGAACAAATAAATGTTATTTTGTCCGAGAATAAAACATTAAAAGATAAATTAGATTCATACAAAAAACTTTTGACTGAAACGGTAAGTTAATTACTACATTAATGGTCAGAAAGCAATATTTACTTTATATTCCATTACAGGATAGTTTATTGAAAAATATACAAAAAATGTCAGAAGAAAAAGAAATTTATTATCAAGGAATTGTTGAAACTAAAAATCTGGAAATAAATCAATTAAAATCACAGGTGAGTACGATAATTATATTAAATATAGTACGACAATTATATTAAATATATTATGCGTGTACAATTTGTAGATTTTTCATTACTTGAAATACGATATAATAGAAATGTACTTTCTTTTTAGATTGTGTGTAACTTGTATTTACACAACAATATTAATTACTATCAAGAAAACTTCTTTTTGGTGCATTATTATTATTACAGTTTTGTAAAGGCTATTACTGGCCGCTTCCCGTGTCAACAATCTGACTCCACCGGTTTCGATCCTGAGCTTGGTCTTCATACTGTCCTAGGCAATCTGAAGAAGCCAAGTCGTTCTCTACATCGCGGAGTCTTCGTCACCTAACACGACCTCTGCGCATGCCAAATCTTGGCTTCCCTTCAGAGATCGCTGCACAATTCGATCCGGATCCACACGCAGAACGGGACCGAGTCATCGTAGTCTTTCTTCATGTACAATATTGGCGATCTTCATCTCGATATTGTACGATATCTCGATATTATACACAGCTATCCAATCCAATCACCCGGGTTTTTGCTATCCGACATTCGGTTTCGGTTGTTTACCATTACCCGACGGTATCGGGTAATGATATTTTAAAAAAAAACTATTTTAATACATATACAAATTATATTATATTTCATTTATTAATACAATAAATAATAATAATAACAGTGTTAAAGGCCATTACTGGCCATTAATACAATATAAATCATAAATTCATAGAATAAAATTAGAAATTCAAAAATCACATTAACATTTAAAAATAATATCACATTAATTCATTCAATCTCCTTAATATTATAAAGAAGTTCTATTTATTTGTTTTTCTGAGTGTCACTTAAGAAATGATATTTTAGAAAAACAAATGAATTTAAATGTTGAAAATTCAGACGATTCATAATTTTTGTAGAAAATTCACCCACGATAGAAAACCCGCGTTAAATGAAGTCGATGTGGGCTGAATAGTGCAAAGAGCATCTAATAGTTTTTGTTGCACTTGGCTTCGGTTTGGCTTCCTTCCAAATACTTAGTCTCTTGGTAGTCGCGCCAGTGAACTTGTTATAGCCGTGTTGTTGGATGGTTATGGGATGATCAACACAGACATAGACCTCTGCAACTCTTCTGACAAGCTGGCAACATTTTCGTTATCTTGATTAGCAAGTTCTTAAATTTGATTTTTGAGGCAAACATACTGAACTCAGGTTCAACCTAAGCTTGATTGAATAATCGATTGACAATTTCGTTTGCATATGCAAGTGTCGCATTCTTCGACATGTACGTCAAATTGGCGTCACATTGTAAAATTGTTCCACTCTGTAGATATTTGACCCGAGTAATTAAATGTATGTTCCGCCTTACAGATATTCTTAATTTGAGTGCGTTTAGCATTTCAATGCTCAGTGAATTTACAATCTTCTAATTGTTTATAGGCGAACCACAAATAAAAACTTAACTTAAAAAACTTAAGTTTCATAGTAATGAATTGTAGGTGAAATAAAATACGCTAAATTTATAGGGGAAATTTTGTACCCCAAACATTTAATCATCTCTTTTCTTCCTACAGCATATGATTAAGAATTTTTTTGTAATACACAAAAATCAAAATTTTTTTTATTAAATATACACACAAACAACTAACAAAGGAATATATATATATATATTTTTTATACTGCTGCATGTCTTGTCCTTTGTTATTTCTTGATGAACAATTTTAAAACCAACAACAATCTACTCCAATCTAAAACCATCTCTCTGATTCGGTAAAACAAATTTTTTAGTTTGTTTCTTCTAACACGTTAACAGCCTCTATTTAAATGTAATTTTAAAATAACATGGAAATTGAATAATCGACACGCAAGGTGATAACAATACGAAGAACAAAAAATGAAATTAAAATTTTGCGTTTGTATTGTAAGCTTTATGAATGAAAAAACATAAATTTGTTATGGGGAATATTACTCGATCGAATGTGTAGATCTGTGCTGGGATGTTCTATCATCACTTCGATTCGTTTCGATAGACATTTGTGTCTCTTTTTTTACGAACAAAATTGTATGCTATTTCGCAATTTATATTGTGATTATAGCCTACTCGATTCTATTTCTATAAATTCATTCGATAAAATATCACCAATATTTTTATTTTCGATGGCAAGTGAAAAGAGGAAAAAGAGATAGTTTACAAATTTATTCTAACAGGCTGAGATCGCAATAGACAAAACGTAATTCAAAAAACGCAAGAGCACAATTTGTTCGTAAAAAAAGAGACACAAATGTCTATCGAAGCGAATCGAAGTGATGATAGAACATCCCAGCACAGGTGTTTTTTCCGCCATTAGGCATTATTTTTATAAACAAAATCTTGAAAATGAAATGAAAAAGCGAAAATATGTATGCATAGATAAAATTATACATTCATCAGCTAAATAATATTTCTGTATCATAAGAGAATGGAAACCTCTGTGGTGGAAACCTCTGTGTCAACATCGACGCAGTACTTGACGCATGGAGTGGACACTTTACTGAGCTGCTTGATGTTCATCATGCGTCACAGACTGTTGTTGAGCTACCTCTAAAACAGTCTGCGGAGATTTGCACTGAGGAGCCATCCCATGAGGAATTCACTAAGGCCATGCAGAGAATGAAACGAAACCGCTCACCTGGAGTGGACTGCATTAATTCGGAGCTCTTGATATTCGGAGGGGATACTTTGTGGAACTGTCTTTTCGACCTTATTCGATTAGTATGGCGAACCGAAGTTATGTCTGATGAATGGAAAGTGGCCGCGATATGCCCCATCTTCAAGAAGGGAGACCGCTTGAAGTGTGAGAATTATCGCGGTATAGCTCTCCTTTGCACAGCATACAAGTTACTGTCATACATTTTATTGGATAGAATCACTCCTCTGGCGGAGGGCTTGGTTGGTGACTATCAGGGAGGATTTCGTCCGAATCGATCAGTCACTGATCAGGTCTTTTCGCTGCGGATGATTCTATCTAAATATTATGAGACATCCATCTCGGTACATCAGGTTTTCCTGGATTTCCGGCAGGCCTACGACTCGATCAATCGAGAGAGTTTGTGGTCTGCCCTGGAATACCTAGGAATGCCAACAAAATTGGTACGACTGTGTAGGATGACAGTGACGCTGTCTCAATGCTGTGTTAAAGTTGAGAACAGGCTATCGACAATTTTTGCAGTTAACTCGGGTGTTCGGCAGGGAGATGCTCTGTCCCCGATACTCTTTAATCTCATGTTGGAGTACATCTTTCGTAAAACTGAAACACCTCAGCGCAACATCTTATATCGCCAGTCCAATCAAGTGCTTGCATATGCAGATGACATATGCGTGATTGGACTGAATAGCAACGGAGTGAAAGAAATACTTGATCCGCTTGTAGAGTTTTCAGCTTCTGTTGGACTTCAGATCAATGAGTCCAAAACGAAATACCTGATCTCTGGTTTTAGAGACAATGGCACACCAGATTTTAGTAGTGGCCACCACACGTTTGAGGGAGTGAGGAGGTTCAAATATTTGGGCTCTCTTATCACTCACGATAACAGTGTGGGTGAGGATATTAAAGTGCGGCTGGCAGTCGTTCTTTATATCCTCTAAGGCCACTGCTAAAATCTAAACACTTATCAAGTGCCGTGAAGCTGAAGCTTTACAAAGCGTTGATCAGGCCCGTTGTTATGTTTGGATGTGAAAGTTGGGCGCTGACGGATGAGTACGAGAGATGGCTCCTTACATTTGAGAGAAGAATCATGCGTGTGATTTACGGCCCTAAACGCGAAATAGATGGTACATACCGAGCTCTGTACAATTTCGAGATCAGAGATCTGATGAAGATCCCCGATATTGTACATGAAGTTAGATCTCAGCGAGTACGCTGGCTCGGTCACGTTCTGCGTGCTGATCCGGAACGAATTGTGCAGCGATCTCTGAAAGGAGAGCCACCATATGGTAGGCGCAGAGGTCGTTGCAGGCGACGATGGCTCCACGATGTAGAGAACGACTTGGCCTCTTCTGATTGTCTTAGACAGTATGAAGACCAAGCTCAGGATCGAAACCGTTGGAGCCTTTAACACTGTTATTATTTATTTATCATAAGAGAAATCGTAATGTGTGTAAAACAAAAAAATTAAATCATACATTTTCACCTCGAAATTAATTATTTGGTTTTTATTAATAATGAATTACTTAATAAAATTTTTTAAACTTATTTAAATCGACAAAAATTTGATTAGAGGTAGAGGCTTTCAACAATATTTTTGATTGTCTGAATTCTCGTAATTTTTTATCATAATCTTCCATATGAGCAACCTCTAAGGAAAGGAAACAAAATTTATATATATGTACATATTATGTATGTATATGCATATATGATCATTACAGATCGAGAAAAAGAATTGTTGTTGTTAATAATAGAATGATTCGAATATAAAAAGAAAAAAGTAATTAAATGAAAATCAAAATACAAACATCATAAATATATCATTCAACTTTTCTATTTACATGTTATTTACAATAAAAATTCCTGATAATCTTGCTTGATCAATTTCAAATGCATAATAATTAGATTGTGTTTGCCAATAGGATAAGTGAGCGTTACCAAATAATTTTTATGAATAGTGTATATACATATTATATACATGCATAGCTAAATATTAGTGAGGTACTTTACATATGAATGTACAATCAAAATCCTCTATATTAGTATAGAAGATTTTGGAACAATCAAAACCGTCATAAGATCGTATCTTATGACGGTTTTGGTACAATGCATATTTCGGTGAAACAATTTTTTTAATTTGTTTCTTTTAACACGTTAACAGCCATCATTGAAACGCAATTTTCAAATATGAAAAATAAATAAACGACACTCAAGTTGAAAACAAAAGGAAGAACAAAAAATGGCAATAAAAAATTTATTGGGTGAAACAACTTCTGCGACTGAATAAAAATGTAATGACTAAAACACCTAAATTTACCATGGGGAATTAAAATACTCGATCAAATGTGTGGTGGATCAGGTGTCTTTTTTCTCCATTAGGAATTATTTTTATAAACAAAATCATTAATGAAATGAAATTACGAAAATATTTATGCATAAAATTGTACATTCACGCATCAGCTAAATATAATATATGTACCATAAGATCGTGATGTGTTTATTTATTAATTATGAATTACTTAATTCGACAAAACATTAATTAATTAATTTTTGTTGCTTTGAATAAATTCATTTTTAATTTTGAATTAAATTCAGTGCTTTTATGTTTGATTGTTTGGAAACTAAACTAGCTTCGCCGATAAATATAAATATATTCCGTGCGGATTTAATTTCATTTATGAAAGTAAAATTCACAAAGATTCAAATATGCAAGTAACAGAAATTTTCAGTAAATTAAAGAAATGTACTACCGTCCGAAAAAAAAACAAATTTGATTTAATCCAAAATTCAGAACGATTTATTTATTATTGTCTTTTTTTAATTTATAAAATTTTTTTATTTTTTTGATGAAGAGATAACTGATTTATCCTTTTTGGACCGTTTTAGAGGTTTCTCAAATTCTTTATTTAGCACAGACTACTTACAATTCCTTCTTGTAAGTACCATAATAACAAATGAAACCAACTTTTTAATGTTCAATTTGTAAAGTGTATACATGGTAATAAATATTTTTGTGTTTTTTTTCATTTAGAAGCATTTTATTCAGATAAACAGCTGAGTTATTCCAATTGCATTTTTTAATGCGCCATTTGATAGAACGCGTGTCCACAAAATTTTTTTTATAGTTGATGTAGCCCGAATCGCATTCAATGGTTAGTGGTATAAATGTTGTTCCCCGTTTTCTGGTTCAACTACCGTGCCTGGCCATATTATTAGGCCAAAGAAAAATATTAAAATTTTTTTATATCAGAAGTTTACTATACCTGACCTATTATAATTTTTTTATGCATGATGGAGCTCCATGTCATAAAGCTAAAAGTATATCTAAATATTTAAAGCAAAAAAAAAATAAAATTCTTGATTGGCCTGGCAACTCTCCTGATATGAATCCTTTTGAAAATGGTTGGGATGTGCTTAAAAGGCAGTTGTTTAAAAAATATAACCAACAAGGTAGAGTTGCTGGAATCACTAATATACGAGTGGTACCATAACGAACATCTCCAGGATACCATCCAAGCATGTATAGAAAGCATGCCTCGTCGTGCTCGAGCGCTATTAGGTGACAAAGGGGGCCACACAAAATATTGAATTTTCATTTAATTCATTTTTTTTTTATTAAATATTTTATTGTGAAATTTTTTGTGTTTTTGAATTGAATATTATTTATATTATCGAAATATGAAGTAAAAAAATAATAAATAATAATTTAGTAATAATAAATATTTTTTTAAAGTTGTAAATATTAAAAATTATAATTTTCCTTTGGCCTAATAATATGGCCAGGAACTGTATATCTTCGTCATCACCGAATATTATATCGTTAACATTGTCATCATCAGTTGGAAGTTCGACGGTTATAAGAATATTCTGGTTTAAATTTAGAATCAACCAGACTGTGTGATTGTGATAGCTGTTACATTATCACAAGCTTCTGCTATCATAACAATCGTATCCAAAATGTTTAGGTTTAGTGCAACACCACTCTTTTCATCAAGTAGCTGAACCATCTGTATCACAAGTTTTTTGCGATAATGATGTTTTAAATTTTTATTATCCCTTGGTCAATTGGTTGGAGGATCGAAGTTGTGTTAGGTGGTAAAAATTCCAATCATATTGCTTGTAGCTGAAGCAGTAGTCATCCAATCTTTCGAATTTGCCTCGTAACGAACAGGCAATGTGTGTACGTTTCTAAAGCAGCGTGGTTTTTTAAACTTCCCAATTACCATTAACTTTCGTTTAACGGATCCGTCCATGTTAGCTGCTACAAATACGGTTATTCGACTTTTGCCATTTTTCCACCTGTACATTTCTCACCCTGAAATTTCAGAGTTTTGTTTGGCCGGTCTCATTCGCATTAAAAATTTCATTATCAGTGTAACCAGCATGTAAAGTTGGCCAAACCTTCTTTATCAAATCTACTGTGATTGCTATTGGGGCCGAATTTGGGAAAACACTATTCCATGCCGTTGTCTGAATCGGTAATTCCAGCTTTCGGAGGAATTATAGTTCGATATTTTGAATAATATTCAAAATTCATTTGCTTTTTGCTGAAGCATTGGTTCATTTATCGGTACATTTTGACTCCGTTGTAATTTAAACCACTCTAATAGAGCTTGGTCAATATCGTCACGATTCTTCCATATAGTGGATATAGTAGAGTGTTCCACTCCAAATTCAGATGCCAGCTTTGTATTCGCTTCTCCAGCTTCTAAATGCCATATGATTGCCGATTTTTCCTCAACGGTAAATGTTCTCCGTTTTGTGGTTACTGAACTCATTTATAATATTGTGACTAAAACAAATAATTATTCTTTATGGACCCCTTACATATTCAATATTATTAGGCAAAATATCGTGCAACGTGCAAAAATATTGTTCAAAAATAACTCATCATTAAAGAGCAATGGAATGTTTATTTGCTCAATAATTCTCTTACACGGTCAGTAAGATTACCCAACATGGATTATTGCGCATTAAATTCGATCCTGTAATAGGCTCCTTACATCATTGCATTGAAATTAAACACAACTCTTTTTTAATATTTTAATAAATTTTCGTCGCTTTAAATGAATTTTTTATATTTTTGAAACATAAAATCAAAGTCGTTATAGGCGAATGGTCGTTTTAGGTGAAGTCGTTTTAAGCGAAAGTATTTTAGATGGGAAGAATAGCAAAACCAAACGGGACTTTGAAATTTCGTCACTATAGCCGGGTGATCGTTATATCCGAGGTTACTTTAAATGAATTTCACTGTACGTTATTGGAGCTATAGAATTACTGCGGCTGCGTCCACCCATTTCATCGAGTGTTTTAATTCCCCATGGTAAATTTAGGTGTTTTGTCATTACATTTTTATTCAGTCGCACACTTATCCTATTGGCAAACACAATCTAATTATTATGCATTTGAAATTGATCAAGTAAGATTATCAGGAATTTTCATTGTAAATAACATGTAAATAGAAAAGTTGAATGATATATTTATGATGTTTGTATTTTGATTTTCATTTCATTACTTTTTTCTTTTTATATTCGAATCATTCTATTATTAACAACAACAATTCTTTTTCTCGATCTGTATTGATCATATATGCATATACATACATAATATGTACATAAATACATATATAAATTTTGTTGCCTTTCGTTAGCTCATATGGAGATTATGATAAAAAATTACGAGAATTCAGACAATCAAAAATATTGTTGAAAGCCTCTACCTCTAATCAAATTTTTGTCGATTTAAATAAGTTTTTAAAATTTTTATTAAGTAATTCATAATTAATAAAAACCAAATAATTAATTTCGCGGTGAAAATGTATGATTTAATTTTTTTGTTTTACACACATTACGATTTCTCTTATGATACAGAAATATTATTTAACTGATGATTGTATAATTTTATCTATGCATACATATTTTCGCTTTTTCATTTCATTTTCAAGATTTTGTTTATAAAAATAATGCCTAATGGCGGAAAAAAACACCTGTGCTGGGATGTTCTATCATCACTTCGATTCGCTTCGATAGACATTTGTGTCTCTTTTTTTACGAACAAAATTGTGCTCTTGCGTTTTTTGAATTACGTTTTGTTTATTGCGATCTCAGCCTGTTAGAATAAATTTGTAAACTATCTCTGTTTCCTCTTTTCACTTGCCATCGAAAATAAAAATATTGGTGGAGGAAAAATATACAGGGAAGGAAAAAAGGAGGAAAAAAAATATTCTCCATAGCAAATTTACGTTTTTTCATTCATTATTTTGATTATTTTCATGTTATTTTAAAATTGCATTTAAATAGAGGCTGTTAACGTGTTAGAAGAAACAAACTAAAAAATTTGTTTTACCGAATCAGAGAGATGGTTTTAGATTGGAGTAGATTGTTGGTTTTAAAATTGTTCATCAAGTAATAACAAAGAACAATACATGCAGCAGTATAAAAAATATATTCCTTTGTTAGTTGTTTGTGTGTATATTTAATAAAAAAAAATTTGATTTTTGTGTATTACAAAAAAATTGTATCATATGCTGTAGGAAGAAAAGAGATGATTAATTTTGGCACGATAAATATAGACTAATTTCCCCCTACAAATTTAGCGTATTTTATTTCACCTACATTCTTTACTATAAAACTTGGTCATCTGGTTAAATTTTTATTTGTGGAGGAACATAAAACACTCCATCTACATGCAGTTAAAATATTACTTTTGTGTTTGCCGAGTTCCTTTACAGCTTATTCTATAGGTTTTAAAATTTGAATTATACTATAGATATTATACAAACATTTTCTTCTGTGTATTTTAGATTTTCCTTCATTTCCTCTTTTCGTTCAACTACATAAAAAATAGTTTTCGAAAAAAATGTTCTGTCGGTTTCGGTTATTTGCGTTACCAGACGGTCTCGGGTAGCTCTAAAACTGGATAATAACCCGACTACCCGAAGTCGAGTGGAACGGACTTGGGTTCCCTAGCTACCATCTATAGATGTACCATCTACTTCGCATTTTGGGGCGTAAATCATACGCATGATTCTTCTCTCAAAAGTCAGAAGCCATCTCTTGTACTCACCCGGTAGCGTCCAACTTTCACATCCATACATAACAACGGGCCAAATCAACGCTGAGTACAGCTTTAGCTTTACGGCACTTGATAGGTGCTTAGATTTAAGAATGCTTAGATACAAAGCAGGACTGCTTCTTATCAGTCTATTTATTATTCTCACCTACACAGCCTAAATAATTGAACCTCCTCACTCCCTCAACCGTGGCACAATATGGTATGCCATTGTCCCTATAACCAGAGATCATGCATTTTGTTTTGGATTCATTGATCTGGAGTCGAACAGAATCTGAAAATTCTACAAACGAATCAAATATTTCCTTCGCTCCGTTACTGTGCAGTCCATTCGCGCATATATCATCTGCATATGCAAGCACCTGATTGAACTGTCGAGATAAAATTTTGGACTAATGTGTTTCAGTTTTACGAAAAATGAACTACAACTTCTCAGGTTAAAGAGTATCGAGTACAAAGTATCTCCTTGCCGCGTCCTCGAGTTAACGACAACAATTCTCGATAGCCTGTTCTCAATTTTAACACATCATTGAGACTGCGTCATTATCATTCTCTACACACTCGTACCAATTTTGTTGGCATTCCTAGGTATTAACTATAATTGAATTAAATTAAATTTAACACATACATACATTAATTAGAGACTGCTCCGCTAGTGGATTTATTGTCCTTTGAAATCTGCACAGTAGCCCTATTTTGTACCCGGCTACAGCTCCGTCTTTTAATTGGTCATTCAATTGGCACACTGCATAGCTCCAGCCTGTACTAAGATGAATGATTGGTCGGCCCACGAGTTTTACATTCCAACAGAGGGTCATAGATATTTTCAATTTAATTAACTACAATCATCGGCAGATGAAAAGCTAATCCAAACCCATAGTTTGAGCTAAGCCAGTAAAAATTAAGCCAGTAAGGATTATGCAGCAGTTTTTAGATTACATAGATAATCAATTGGGTTTCTTTTGTCATGTACATACATTTCATTATCTAGTTTTACTCGGAACTGTATTTCTCAAGCAAATTAAAATTTTTTCTCTAGTTAGATTGAATTTTTAAGTTTAGAGCAGAAGCTCTAAATTTTTTATTTATATTTGAATTTCAACCTTAATATAATTCGGTTCATAAAGAATATGCTCTTTAATTTCTACATTAATTTACTTATCTACATTTATATCCAGATATGGCGAATTTAGTTTAACCAAATTCAGTTAAAATCAAATATTAGGCGAGGGTAAGGTAGATCTATAATTTTTCTACATTTAATAAAAGATTTTCACAAACAATTTTCATTAGGTTTTAAGTGCCATACTTAAATGTGAATATTTTGTGTGGAAAATATTAATGTATAGGTCTTTGTTTGTCCACTTATAAAATTTAATTTTAACTGAATTTAATTAAACTGAATTCGCCATACCTAAATGGATCTGGATATAAATATTTATAAAAAGCACAGTAATAGTAGTCTAGGTCACTTGTTTACTTCCTTTCATACAACGTTCTTTACCAAATAAGTCTCTTTAAAATAAACGTATGTACCTAGTTTCTATTCTGTCCAATGGGTAGGTCGGGTATATGCTACAGGTTGGGAAAGAGAACCTGTAAATGTTTATTCTTTTAAGAATGCGCAGTTAATAAAACGCAGATACAACAAATACAAATAATTTTTAATTAGTTTTAATCAAATACTTGGATTTACTTTAACCTGCTATTCATTTTTTAAAAATGTATATTTTATTTTTTAAATTTTATAAATATTATATTACACCAGATCTATTCTAATACTAATATTTATTTATTTTCAGGCTACTTAATAAGCTATAGTTTCTGTTACATAATGAGTGCGCAGACATAACAACGGGAGAAGAATAATTGCCTTTTGAATAAAAATTAAATACAACAGAAACCTAATAATCCTTAAGTAATAATAATAAGTAAAAACAATATTTTCGACCCATTTTATTTCAAATTATATAGTAGCTATATTTGAATACCCATTTTCAGTTTTTTTATAGATTATTTTAAATTAAAATGTACTACGTAATATTATTATTAGGTTTAAACGAATTATTATTTTGATTTAGATATTTAACCTACACTTTAATTAGTGTTTAAAAAATTCATGCATATATCATTTTAATTAAAAAATAAATGTAATAAACAATTAAAGCCAGTAAAGTCAAATAAAATATTAAATAATGTAATCTTTATATAGCAAAGGATAATGTGATTTTTAATCAAATTGTTAAAAATAAGTATTGTGAATTTAGAATTTTTGGGACAATGTTACTAAAACAATAAACCTGAAAATAAATTCATAATGTACTGTTCATCGACTTAATTATAAAAATAATTAATTAATGTAAAATAAGGCAAATCGACTGAAAAAAACAAAGATTCGTTACGTAAATTTAAAAGAAAAAGCCTTTTATGTTATTTTATTTCTCGGAATCTTTCTGGAAATGTATGTGTCCCCTCAAGATTCGTTCATAAATTTTTATTTAAATTGTTTTTAATAACAAAATAATTAATATTGATGAATCTGTGTATAATAATATACATAAAAACTAATGAAAATTGTAGTAACGCGGAGAATAAATGTTAAAAAACTAAAGTCAATCTATTCTTCCATCTTTAAGGATCTATTAACGAATACAATTTATAATTAAAATTATTAATAAAATGTATACATTTCCTTTCATTTTTAGGATTTTAGAAGTATTGTTTTTATTATATCCCAATTTATAAATGCTATATTATTTTAAACAATTTATGGCATCATTATAACATATTGTATTATTTTTAAACATAATATTTTACTGAAAAATGTAGAATTTATCTATTTGATGTTAAATTGAAAAATTGTAATATAATTAATTAATTTTGATTTTTATTATTAAAACAAGACTGCTAAGCTATTTTTCTTTTAAAATATGTACGTCTACTATATATATTTAGAAAATATTTTTCGGTATTTATTCAAAATTTCAATAGTAAATAAAAATACATTAATGTCAATTGTACTAATTTTATGTTTTTTTAATTATAATTTTAACTAAAAAAAACACAAATAGAATAAAATTCTATATTTAACTAATTAATTATATATTTGTGTATATATAATATACATATATACACATATCCATATATGTATCTAAAGATACATAATATTCAATTTCAAACTATATATTATTTTTTCTATTATTTTTTAATCCATAATATTTACTAAGTATACCATATATACTTATATATTATAATATTATATATATATATATATATATATATATATATATATATATATATATATATATATATATATATATATATATATATATATATATATATATATATATATATATATATATATATATATATATATATATATATATATGTATATATATATACATATATATAAATATATATACAGCCATTCCACGCGAAATCAGACAAAAAAAAGACATTTACGGAGGCAAGGAGTCCAATTTTTTTGAAATTCGGGGAGCTGGTAGATCTAGATAAAAAAAAAAGTATAATTTGAGTAAAAACTCGGTGGGGTCAAAATACGCGGAGTTCCGTTATAATTTGATTTTGTCGGAAACTCAAATGTTCACATCTTTAAATTCGTGTATTTTAAGTATTCTTTGTCCGATTTTCACGTGTAATAGCTCGTTGGAAAAACAATTGTACATACTTTCAAGTAACCGTTTTCAACTTTGGTGTTAATGTACAATATATCGTTTAAATTTAAAAGTTTTGTATAGTATAGTATAGTTTTAAAATCTTTTGCTAAAAATAGAACTGCTCCCCCCTTTCATTTTTGTTTTTCGTTTTATTTTTATCGTAAAGCACTTGACAATACCTTTTCAATAAGCCGTCTCTCACGATGGAGACTCAACGCGTTCGAGTTATATAGAACAAAACGTCATAACAAGTTAGGGTGGAATTTAACATTTCAGTACAATTATTAATTCTAAACTACGAAATTTATGTTTTGGTTCTTACTTTTACAGTTTTATCCAATAAAGTTAATTTATTTACGAATTATTTTAATTTAAAATTATAAAAATTATCAGAATTGGAAAATCGACGCGCTGTGATGTGGTTGTTACCATTGGGAACAAAGCAATGATAATGTGAGAACTTCTGATGGCTTTTACTGAATCAATTTTTTTTGCTAGTGATCGTGCCACCCTTCTTTACTCTTGATTTGTACAAAATCTAAAAGTAATGTTTGATTCATTTGTTGTAGCCCAATCGAAAAGTTGCTGTGTTGTCGTTATTAGATCAGCGTATGGTCACTGAAGGCTGGTTTTCGTGGCATTTCGTTTCGATTTTTAACTTCCTCTGATATAGAAATGATTAAAAATGTATAAAAATATATAATCGTACCAAAAAGGTACGGTGAGTAATGTATTAATTACTAAAAGTTAATTAATAAATATTTTATTAATAAAATAGCGGAAGGACGCCATTTTATGTATAATCAAACTTTATCGACAAACTGTTTAATGTATACGGTTTTTAACAGCTTTAACTTACGTAAAGTATGGTTCTAGAAAAGAAAATATTTTTGTTGGGTATAACTTGTACAAAAGCTCGATAGAAGGTCAAATTTTCAAACAAATTTCTCTGACAAGAAATCTTATGTAAGTTCAAAATTATTCAAAAAGCAAAGTAAGTTCAAAATTATTCAAAAAGCCAGGTATGGTGTTAATGTACAATATATCCCTTAAATTTTAGTTTTAAATAGTCTTTTGCTGAAAAATCGAACTACTCTGCGGTTTATTTTTATTTTTTTATATTCATCGTAAAGCCCGTAAAAGTACCTTTCCAACAAGCCATCTTACATGATGGAAACTCGACGCGCACCAGTTTTATATAATAAACCGTCATAACAAGTTACGGTTGAATTTAACATTTCAATACAATTATTAATTCCAAACTAAAAATTCATGTTTTTCTTTTTCGTATACAGTTTTATTCAATAAAGTTAATTTACTTACAAGTTATTTTAATTTAAAATCATAAAAACTATCAGAATTGGAAAATTGGGAGTAGTTCGATTTTTCAGCAAAAAACTGAAATTTAAAGAATATATTGTACGTTTGATATCCTCATATGAAAGAACGTAATTGTCTTTCCAATGAGCTATTACACGTGAAAATCTGACAATAAGTACTTAAGATACACGAATTTAAAGATTAACGTTCGAGTTTCCGACAAAAACAAATTATAACGGAACTCGTATTTTGACCCCACCGAGATTTTACTCAAATTATATTTTTTTTATTGAGACTAACCATCTCTCCCAATTTCAGAATAATTGGACACCTTGCCTCCGTAAATGACTATGTTTTGTCTGATTTCGCATGGAATGGCTGTATGTACACATAAATATATATATATATATATATATATATATATATATATATATATATATATATATATATATATATATATATACATATATATGGTGAAAAATACGTGAAATCACAAATTTTTGTAAGTCATATTTGAATTTTATGATTTTTATGTTTTCAATGCATAGCCTTGATTAAAAAAAAAATTTAAGAATACTTAATTTTTTTTTATTGTTGTTGTTGTTAAAAATACAGGGTGTCAAATTTTGAGAAAAATGATAATTATGATGTTGTATTTATGGCAATAAAAAGAAAACTAATTGTCCGATAATTATGATTTTGGACTCACTTTAAAGATAAGTTAATAGCAATTAACAAAAAAATATAAAATTAGTATGTTGTTTAATTTCTTCTTCTTTAAATTTCCCGCCAAAATGTTCTTTTTCAATTTTCTCAAAAACTAATTTTTTTTTTTTTTTTTTTTTTTTTTTTTTAAATTTGGCAACTATTATTTTACAACATATTAAAACACTGGACCAGCGTTATTTTTTATATTCTTGCAAAATCTGTTTTAGTAAGAGCATTATTTCATTTTTATATGGAAAAACTATATTTGAATAGATATTTCAGTGTTTTGCTACTGTTTAATTTTTTTGTTTTGTTTATTAATAATATTCAATTTAGCGTCACATTTAAGTATGAGTCACCGAATTGGAAGGTGCCACCCCCTGGTTTATATCGTTTGAAAATTGGTTAACCATAGTACCATAAATCCCTTTTGTTTCTTAGATTATTTTATAAGACTAAATAAAATGTTTTTTTTCCATTTTTATTGGGGGGGTTGATTATTTTTACTTGACAGGTGTACCTGTTAAACGATGAGTAATTCTTTTGAAAACCAAAAAAAAAATATTGTCGATATAAATAACAGTTAAAATTTAAAATTTTGATTAGTTGACATTGTGATTATTTGTAAACAACATTTAAATAAGGAGCAACATTTTTTAAAATTTGTAAAAAAAACAGTGTGTTAAAGTGACTGATAAATAAGTACTAGTGCATTAAATTTGATAATGGATACATTTCGAAAGTGTTGTAAACCATTTCGCGACTTAAAGTGTTCGAGTAAACTAAGACCAGTTACGGATTATGTTAAGCAATTAATGCCACAATCGGTTGAGAATCAAGATAAATTGTATATCTGTTCAACGTGCTATATAAATCTAACCTGCAAACGACGAAAAATAGAACCAGAATTGTCACCAGTTGCGGGACCATCAGCAACATCACCTATAACACCGCAAATAGCCGATGACGATGATAGTAGTGATAGTGAAGCGTGTTATTTCAAAAATATAGCTGTTTTGGAAAAAATAAATGAGGTGTTACCCGTTATTGGGAAGTCTCCTATATATCCGAGTACATTGGAAGTCAGGCCAAAACAGCAGCAGCAAAAATTAATCGGTTTAACTTCAATGGCATTATCAACATCTTTGGTTTCGGGAATCGTGCCGCTTTTTAATCAGTCAACCGATGACCAAAGGAAGATTAAACTATATGATGAATTGATTGGTGACCTAAAAACCAAATTCCAAGAACTGGAGAAAACCAGTGATAAGATTCAGTTACTTACTATATTGCCAAAATCATTAACCATGCAAGAAATTCAGAGCGAGTTCAACGCAACGCAACATATGGTCCGAACAGCTAAAGATCTACGGGACAAGAACGGTCCACTAAGTCGTCCAGCAACTAAAGTAGGAAAGCGAATAAGTGATGAGCTGAAGCAAGCAGTATTATCTTATTACACTGATGATGATGTTAGTCGGATAATGCCCGGTAAAAACGATTGTTTAACTATCGATAAGGCTAAAGTTCAAAAGCGGCTAATGATGTGTACACTGAAAGAATGCTACGAGGGATATAAGTCGTTGCATCAGGGCGATGAGTCAAAAAAAATTGGATTTTCCAAATTTTCACTACTTCGTCCTAAATACTGTGTACAACCAGGTAGTAGTGGAACGCATACAGTCTGCGTGTGTACCATACATCAAAATGTCAAATTAATTATTTATGGTACCAAAATGGAAACTTTTACCAACGGAAAGATAGCAGACTACCGGGATTGTATTCCATCTATATTATGTGTTGAGCCTACACCAACATGTTACCTTCTAGAATGCGAAAGCTGCCCAGGACTGGATAACTTTAAACAATATTTGAAAAATGCATTTCTGGAGCATGGCTGCGAGGATGCTGAGTTAAAGTTTAATCAGTGGGTTTCTACCGACAGATGCAATTTGGAAACTTTTTCACAACCGTTAGATGTATTTCTGGATTATTTCATAAATAAGATGAAGAATCTGTTGCCTCATTACTTCATTTCACTTCAGCAGTCCAGTTTCTTAAAAAATAAAAAATTGGCGCTGAAGTCTACCGAGGTGATAGTTTTATGTGATTTTGCATAAAATTATGCATTTATAATGCAAAATGCCGCACAAGGTTTTCATTGGAATAATAAACAAGCGACTATTCATCCATTTGTAATTTACCAAAATTTAGAAGGCAAATTACATCACCACACCTTCGTTATAATATCGGATTGTCTTCACCACGATACTGTAGCGGTTCACTTATTTATTGAGAAATTAATGCAGTTTTTGAAAACTAAAATATCCAGTTTATCTAAAATTTATTATATTACCGATGGTGCAGTAACGCATTATAAAAATAAGAAAAATTTTAAGAACATCCTAAAACACAAAGAGGATTTTGGAGTTGACTGCGAATGGCATTTTCATGCAACAGCTCATGGAAAAGGTCCATGTGATGGAGTAGGGGGTACCATCAAAAGAATGGCATCCAGAGCTAGTCTCACAATGGAATACGGCAGTACAATAACCAATGCAGATGAATTATTTAAATGGGCTAAAACGTTGAAAACAGATATCAATTTTGGATTTTGTTCAGACGCAGAACATAAATCAAAGCAAATAAAACTTGCAACTAGGTTTGAAAATTTAAAAACAGTAAAAGGAACTCACGGTTTTCACGCATTCATTCCAACAGAGGATGGCTATTTGAATTGTAAAAAATATTCTAATTCTGATGATTATCTTAAATTTAAATTGTGATTTTTAATTAGAATAAGATTGAATTTTAAACAATAAAGTAAAATTATCTTTGGGTTCGAAAATAAATAAATACTAATAATTTAACTGAACTGTCTTTTTTGTAAATATGTAATTCCAAAACAATGAGATATACATATCTATTCAAATATAGTTTTTCCATATAAAAATGAAATAATGCTCTTACTAAAACAGATTTTGCAAGAATATAAAAAATAACGCTGGTCCAGTGTTTTAATATGTTGTAAAATAATAGTTGCCAAATTTAAAAAAAAAAAAATTAGTTTTTGAGAAAATTGAAAAAGAACATTTTGGCGGGAAATTTAAAGAAGAGGAAATTAAACAACATACTAATTTTATATTTTTTTGTTAATTGCTATTAACTTATCTTTAAAGTGAGTCCAAAATCATAATTATCGGACAATTAGTTTTCTTTTTATTGCCATAAATAAAACATCATAATTATCATTTTTCTCAAAATTTGACACCCTGTATTTTTAACAACAACAACAATAAAAAAAAATTAAGTATTCTTAAATTTTTTTTTTAATCAAGGCTATGCATTGAAAACATAAAAACCATAAAATTAAAACATGACTTACGGCTCCATATAGTGAATTTGTGAGTTCACGTATTTTTCACCATATATATATATATATATATATATATATATATATATATATATATATATATATATATATATATATATATATATACATATATATATATATATATATATATATATATATATATATATATATATATATATATATATGTATATATGTATATATATGTATATATATATATATATATATATATATATATATATATATACATATATATATATATATATATATATATATATATGTATATGTATATATATATAATATATATAATATATATAATATATATATATATATATATATATATATATGTATATATATATATATATATATATATATATATATATATATATATATATATATATATATATATATAATATATATAATATATATAATATATATATATATATATATATATATATATATATATATATATATACATATTTATATATATGTAAACATATAACATAACGTTATAATTATTTACACCATAAACATTATAAAACTGTTGGTTTATTTCATTCCTTTTTTATATTACCAAATTAATTTTGCCATCTATTTTATTACATTTTTTATGTTAGCAAATTATATTGAAAAAGTTTATAAAAAAAATTAAAATGAAACAAGAAAGTATTTTTTTGCAATAAAAGAAATTTAATGTTAACTAAAATAACTAAAACTGTTCTACAATCATGATTTCAAAATCAAATTTGCAACAAAATACTTAAAAAAAACTAATTTAAATACAGAAGTATGTATATGGGATGGGCCACATTTCACAAAACACAACACAAAATAATTGCATAACTTTAAAAAAAATAATTTAATAAAAAATACAAAAACAAAATTATAGTTTTCAATGATATTTTATACCAAAATCTTGTATAAGCCGGAAGGAATCAATACTAAAAAATGAATTTGTGCTTCATTTAATAGTGTGTGTCGTGTACAGGATGAGTTAAAAAAAATGCAATGCTTTTATCTCGTAAATGGTGTTAGATAGGAGAAAATTACTTGAAAATGAAAACTACTGTAGTGCCGTCTAGAGGTGATCTTGAATGACCTTGAAGCTCAGGTTTCGTAGATACTAAAGTTTTTTTATTTTAAATTAGAACCTATACTTTTGACTGCATTGTTGGACCAGATAAAAATAAATACTTTTACTCACTTAAATTTTTTGTATAGTGGAATGGTTCCATAAATATGGGCAAACATGGATATTCATTAAAGCAAAATAATTTACTCTAAATTTTAAGGATTGTACACGAGACCGGATTTCAAATCCTAGGAAATCAAATCCGATCTCTCTCTGAGAGAATTGTTGTGTGATTAAGTTGGTCATCTGCGAGTTTTTTGCTCAAAGTTAAATATATTTCAACTCAGAAGAGAAAAAGGGCATGCTTTTCATCATTTTAGTTGATTTGATTGGGAGAGAGATCGCTTTTGATTTCCTAGGATATAAATTCGGTCTCGAGTACACGGCTTTACACTATTCCATTTTCTCAACAAATAAAAATAAATAGTGTCCTTTGATGGATTAAGAAAATTTTTGTATTTATGAGTAGTAATTTTTAGAAATAATATTTCAGAAGTTAAATGGAAGTAGTACATTTTCATAAGACGGGTAGAAAAATGTTTGGAATTAAATGGCGGGCATTCATTAGAACATTTATTTACCTTATAAATATTTTAAGATTCCAATTTTGTTGTTTTCATATTTTAAAATTTTATTTAATTAATTTTTTGTAAATTTTTTCAGCAGCAAATCAAAACCTTTCTTAATCAATCAAAAGCCTCCTCGACAATCAATTTTTATTATATGAGAATACAAATACAAATTTGTTAAGATATGACATGGACGAGTTAGGGGTAGTTTCGCGGTAGTTAAAACGCGGATTTTAATATTCCGCTGCTCAGTGGGAAGACAAAATGATGTGGTATTTCGCTGGATCTTGTTAATCCGCTGGCGATTTAGAACTTTTGATTGACCCTCATGGATTCTTTTGCTTTCAATACATAGTTAATTAAAATAAATTCAGTTACAATTTGCTACAGAGAAGTAAACATATTTAATATAATAATAAACAGTTTTAAAGGCCATTACTGGCCCCTTACTGAGTCAACTATTAGGCTCCAACGGTTTCGATCCTGAGCATGGTCTTCATACCGTCTAAGACAATCTGAAGATCCCAAGTCGTTGTCTACATCGTGGAGCCATCGTCGCCTGCAACGACCTCTGCGCCTACCATATGGTGGCTCTCCTTTCAGAGATCGCTGCACAATTCATTCCGGATCAGCACGCAGAACGTGACCGAGCCAGCGTACTTGCTGAGATCTTACTTCATGTACAATATCGGGGATCTTCATCAGATCTCTGATCTCGAAATTGTACAGAGCTCGGTAGGTACCATCTATTTCGCGTTTTGGGCCGTAAATCACACGCATGATTCTTCTCTCAAATGTAAGGAGCCATCTTTCGTACTCGTCCGTCAGCACCCAATTTTCACATCCAAACAGCAACGGGCCTGATCAACGCTTTGTAAAGGTTCAGCTTCACGGTACTTGATAAGTGTTTAGATTTTAGCAGTGGCCTTAGAGGATACAAAGAACGACTGCCAGCTGCCAGCCGCACTTTAATATCCTCACCCACACTGTTATCGTGAGTGATAAGAGAACCTAAATATTTGAAGCTCAAACGTGTGGTGGCCAGTACTAGAATCTGGTGTGCCATTGTCCCTAAAACCAGAGATCAGATATTTCGTTTTGGACTTATTGATCTAGAGTCCAACTGAATCTGAAAACTACAAGCGGATCAAGTATTTCTTTCACTCCAATGCTATTCAGTCCAATCACGTATATGTCATCTGCATATGCAAGCACCTGATTGAACTGGCGATATAAGATGTTGCGCTGAGGTGTTTCAGTTTTACGAAAGATGTACTCCAACCTGAGATTAAAGAGTATCGGAGACAGATCATCTCCCTGCCGAACACCCGAGTTAACTGCAAATATTGTCGATAGCCTGTTCTCAACTTTAACACAGCATTGAGACTGCGTCACTGTCATCCTAGACAGTCGTCCCAATTTTGTTGGCATTCCTAGGTACTCCAGGGCAGATCACTAACTCTCTCGATTGATCGAGTCATAGGCCTGCCGGAAGTCCAGGAACACCTGATGTACGGAGATGAATGTCTCATAATATTAGATAGAATCATTCGCAGCGAAAAGACCTGATCAGTGACTGATCGATTCGAACGAAATCCTCCTTGGTAGTCACCAACCAAGCCCTCTGCTAGAGGGGTGATTCTATATGCTGTGCAAAGGAGAGCTATACCGCGATAACTCTCACACTTCAAGCGGTATCCCTTCTTGAAGATGGGGCATATCGCGGCCATTTTCCATTCGTCAGGCATAACTTCGGTTCACCATACTAATCGAATAAGGTCGAAAAGACAGTTCCACAAAGTATCCCCTCTGAATATCAAGAGCTCCGAATTAATGCAGTCCACTCCAGGTGAGCGGTTTCGTTTCAATCTCTGCATGGCCTTAGTGAATTCCCCATGGGATGGCTCCTCAGTGCAAATCTCCGCAGTCTGTCTTAGAGGTGGCTCAACAACAGTCTGTGCTGCATGATGAACATCAAGCAGCTCAGTAAAGTGTCCACTCCATGCGTCAAGTACTGCGTCGATGTTGACACAGTGGTTTCCATCCCGGTCCCGAATGGCGGTTGACGTAGGCCTGAAAGTATGGTGCAGTCCAGTAATTCCTTTAAAGAAATTACACGAACTGCGCTCATTGCTGAGTTGTTGTACTTTCAGAACCTCGGCCTTCCACCATTCTCGCTTCTTCCGTCTACAAATCCTCTTAGCTGCCCTTCTTGCTAGAGCAGCCTTGTTTTTCCTCGCGATTGTGAGACGTTGTTGTAAAATATAGCCCATAGTGAAGTGCAACAACATATTTAATATACTATATGTTTTTTTATTAATTGAAATTAATAATTAAAGAAAAAAAATTCCATTGTGAAAAACTGCAAACAGCAATTATATTTATTGGTGTTCTATTTTCTCCAACAGAATAGGCTGTGCCAAATTTACAGAGAACGAGAAATGGCTGGTTTACATTAAAACTTTAATCTTTTTTCCAATTCTATTCCTAAATCAAATATGCAAATAAAATAAGATAGCTATATGCTTATAAATGGAAAAAACTAATAGGCGTGGAAAAGACAACTATGTTATAAAAAAAAATAACAATTTGACTGCGAACTTTACAAAAATGTTAATTGTTAATTTGACAAAATAATGTTAATTTGACAAAATAATCCGAAAATGAAAATATTGTTTTTATAGCAAATTTGTTAGTGCAAAGTTATATCAACATGGAGCGCACATGCAGCGCATTCCACAGTAATGGAGAAATTTTCATCAAAGTTTGCATGTAGCGTTCCTTTGTTTTTAGTGAAGCTTAAGTGAGTCCTAATGCTCAATATAAATAAATTTAGTGCAATGAACACAAAATATGTTATAAGTCCATTGTCGACAAATGACAATAGCTTTTAATAGTAAAGTAGGTCAGTGTCATAAAAAGTAGCGCAAACGGGAATGACAACTATAGCCGTAATAACTCAAAAATAATTTTGGAGTTAATGTTCCGACTTTTATTTGTGACGACAGTGCCTAACGTTTAACTCAATCACATCAGTATCGTCGTTAGTATGGTGGCTAGTAGATCAAATAAATATCCATAATTTGTAGTTTTTATGATAGATATTTATTTGAGTCGACGATCGAGGTTGGTGAGTTGCAAAGGCGGAATGTTCAGTAAAACACCACATTGAGAAGCAAGACGTAAACAACAACCATAGAAAAGAAATCAGCAAAAGCGCTTCGAGAGTGAGAGAATGCACTTTATGTGCAAATTGCAATGATTACGGCACAGATTATTCTCGAATAAATGTAGAATTTTCAGGCAACGACGAAATATGGAAAGTTCGAGAGTTGCATCGAACAGGTAAACCAGGTTGCAGAGTAAGATTAGTTTAAATTCAACCAAAGTGAACAAGTGAAATATTAAAGTGCTCTATAAAGTGAACCAGTGAGATTGTAAAGAGCTATAATTGCTGAAAAGTAATTTATTCTCAAATAAATTGTGCAGTGTTAATAAAATAATTAACAAGTGTTTTATTGCAAAATCCCTTACGAATCCTTAGAAGAGCCCGAAATTCGTAACAATACCTAATGATAAATCTCACTTTAATGTCCAAGTCGTAAATTTGGACTAGTGCAGATTTAAACTGTAGACTAATTATTAGATTACCTCGGATGGGGTAACTTTGATGTTGTTGAGTGGTTAGGTTAGGTAAGGGTGGCCGTCCTAAAGGACTAGCATAGACACAAAATTGGTCCGTAGCTGTACCACATTCGAGTTTCCTCACTCGCTAAACCACCCTGAACTTACCAAGAAGCGTTTAAAGTCCCGGATTCCGATCTTACTAATATCTGTGAGGTCGTTCAAAGGGGAAGTTCCCATAAATTTTGTTCTGCTGTACGCTAGAGTAGGACAGGTGCAGAGCAGATGGAGCACATTTTCCTCCTCCTCCTCATCACCACAGCTGGGGCAGAAATCGTGGGCTGCGACACCCAGTCTGCTCGCATGTATCCCAATGAGACAATGTCCCGTTATAGCTCCCACGACCATACCAATATGGTGCCGTCGGAGCGATCTCAGTTGGCCTGATCTGGGCCGGTCAAGTCCAGGCCAGATCTGCCTGGTTATTACATACGAACTGGCGTTATACCATCCGACGTTCGTTCATCTCTTTCCTATGGCATTTTTGCAGGAGTAGAGCGCTATAGTAGATTTCTTTAATCTCTCTACTTTGTTTGGTTTCCAGCTTAGCTTGCTGTCCAAAACTAGTCCGAAGTATTTCGCCCTATCCGTAAGGATCAAGCGAGTACCATTTAATGTTGGAGGGTCACACTGAGGAAGTTTGTGCCTCCTGGTAAAAAGGACCAGCTCCGTTTTCTGTGGGTTTGCGTTCAGTCCGCAGCCGCGTGCCCACTCAGAGAGGTAGCCAAGCGCGCACTGCATGCGCTCACTCAGCGTACTAGGATATTTACCGAAGACTGCAATAGCAACGTCATCCGCGTAAGCAACCACCATGAAGCCTTGCCCTTCCACGTATCTGCCGGCAGACGTCCCACCCAGATAAGCTGTCACGATCCTGCCTCTTAGCATTTGATCTATCCAGCCTCTGAGTGATCCGTCTACCCCCAGACACGCAAGGGCCCGAGTGATTGCCCCCGGTCTGACGTTGCTAAATGCCCCCTCTATATCCAAGAAGGTTGCCATTGAATATTCCTTATATTCAAGTGATTTCTCAATCGGGCCTATAAGGGAGTGGAGAGCTGTTTCCACCGATCGTCCCTTACAGTATGAGTGTTGAGATCCCGACAGCTCGCCCGGCTTGATTGAGCCTCTAATGTACGCCTCCATTTGTCTTTCCAGTACTTTCAACAGAAAAAAAGATAAGCTTATAGGCCTAAAGTCTTTGGGATAGCAGTGAGAGCTTTTTCCCGCCTTAGGTATAAATATTACGTTTACTTCAGTCCACTTTCTAGGAATGTGACAGAGTTCTAAACTGCCTTTGAAGATAACTTCCAGCCAGGGTAGGGTTAAGTCAATAGTCCTGCCGGGTTGTAAGGCTTAAAGCTATTATTGCCCATAGGATATTTCGTCTTTTTACTATATGACTTACGGAGTCTACACCCCTATTTATCATGGGTCTCTCCGGAGGTAGTACCGAGCACTTCGGGAAATGCGTTCCTAGTAATAGCTCCAGAGATTCCTCACTACATGTAGTCCACGAACCATCCGGTCGTTGTAGATAACTCGGGATGGAAGGACTAGATCATAGTACTTTGCGCAGCCTGGCCGCCTCCGAGGACTCCTGTATATTGCCACAGTGTGTATCCATGCCCTCGTCTTGGCTGCTCTCAGCTCGTACTTATAGGTTTTGAGGACTTCCTTGTAACAGTCCCAATCTGCAGCACCATTTGTGTTCCTCGCTTTCTTGAACAGTCTCCTGCATTTCATACGAGTACCTTGGAGTTCTCTCGACCACCAGGGTGGCCGAGATTTACCCAAAGTTCTACTGATAGGACATGCACCTAACATGGCCTTGTTGAAAGCATCAGATAGCTTGGTTACTAGAGCATCAAGCTCCTGTGTAGACGCAGGAGGGTTTGGAACCGATACCGGTAATGCCGGTAACCCAAAATGGTTCTGTAACAAGCCCAATCAGTTTTCCTCCTATTCCTGAAGGGTGGTTTGCTAGTGGGTTTAGTATCCACTTCGTACTGGAGATAACAATGGTCAGAAAAGGAATGGTCTTCGGACACTTTCCAGTTCAATACCCTCTCCTTAATAAAATCCGAGACAAGTGTGATGTGCAGCACTTCTTGTCTATTTTTAGTAATAAAGGTTGGCTTACACCCGATATTACATATATTTAGGTTAGTACTTAAAATAAAATCAAGGAATAACTCACCTCGCCTGTTGATATTTGTACTTCCTCAGATTGAGTGATGCGCATTAGCATCACTGCCCATGATGACTCCTACCTTTCGTTTTGGAGCCTCCATTATTGCACTGCCCAACCTATCTGGTGGTATATTTTCCTCCTCATACGATAGGTAGGCCGATATTAGCCAGAGATTTTGCCCTTCCATCTCGATGCTAGCCACCACTACATCAGCGTTGCTGTAATTAAGTAGTATAAAAATATTCAGATTATTTCTAGCGAGAATGCAGGAACGTATCTTACCTAAATTCTTCGCAAGTAGTATTTTATATTTTGAAGTTCTGAGGCCCAGCAGCCGGTCACCATTGATCCAAGGTTCCTGGACCAGAACCACATCAATGGACTCAGATTCCATTTTTAGCAGAAGGACCGCCGAGGCGGCTTTAGAGTGATGGAGGTTGATCTGAAGGATCTTAAGCATTAGATATTGCTTACCTCCACCACTGTTGAGTCAGATTCCTCTGACGTTGATTCGTCCGTTAGAAGCGCACAGCGTAGTCCCAATGATCTCGATATCACCGAGTCCAGACATCTGGGTCACCAACAACAGGCGGAACACCACTAGTGGCTTCCCCACCTGCTGCAGATGCCCCAGGTCTGTCGGCCTCATCGCGCTAATAGATTTTGAGCGTAATCGCTCCAAATCCATAGTTGAGCAGGCCTCCAGATTTTACCAAAGCACCCACGGATTCCCTGTCGATGATAATGACGGCCGATCTGTGATCTCCCTTTATCTCTTCTAACCTGGCAATCTTCCAGGTGGCCGTTGGCAGATCCGGATTGCTGTTTTTCAACATTTCCAGGACCTCCCTAGGATCACTTGGCTCCGCAGGGATCCACGCTCTCGCCCTTGGCCTGCAGGGAATTTCTTGCCTCGTCACCATTTTTAGTTTGGCCCCCGGCCAGACGTCGCCCAGGCTGCCGATCGCCTTTTTGTAGAGGGTCCTAGAGGACCTCTCATCGGCCAGGCAGTCAGTTTAACATGACCCCGATGCCACCCTACGTCTTGGCAGGACGGAGCAGGTCCTGGGTTCTCCCTCATGATTTTTAGGAAGATGACGGCTAAGGCCTTCTCCACCTTCCTCCAGTTAAGGGCCGTGATGCTCCCATCTTCTTGAGCCCTGTCAACGCCTGCCATGATCAGGTGATCCTTTAGCACCTCGTTGAAGGGTAACATTGGCCCGAATCCGCTTCTTTTTATTATGTTTAATATTTTCATTAAAACAAACACAGATGGTTTCGGTTAAATACGATCTTTATTTTTTATTCCTTAACACACGCGTCTTTTCTTTACGCTGTCACGACTTGTTCTCCTCGTCGTAATCCATTCTCTTTCTTTTCCTCTTTTACCCTATCAACCATACATTCATAATTCGATACATTACATCTCCCTTCCTAAGATAATAATTACATAACTTAAAATACATAATATAACAAAAATATATTTCAAATTTAACTTAATTCTAAGTATGTTATTTCATCGTTAAACATTATTGTTGTTACATTTGCTTTTTATTTTTTTTATTTATTTTACATATTTTATTTATTTATTGATTCATTTATTTTATTTTTATATTTTTTTTTTTTTTTTTTTTTTATGTACTAATTCCTAATGTAATCATCAAAACGCCTTGGAGGTCTGCTAACTCTTTTCTCTCTTGTACTTACAACAATATCTTTATTATCTGAACTTTGTACATTACCAGGGTCAAAAATATGACTACTCTTGTTTTCAATATTCATAGGCAAACTATTTTGAAAGGGCTCGCAATTCTCCAAGAATCGTTGATCTTTTAATGCAGACTTTTTTAATTGATTGACATGAGCAAGCTTAACTAAGCTCCCTACTATTATTTTATAAACTAACATACTTTTTTGTTCAATTATCTTTGCTTTCAACCATCTTATGTGATTATCAACAATTGGTGATAAATATAGAACATTCTCTCCTTTTATAAATGTATCAATTTTTTTTATCCTTTTCTCTTTGATATCATATACTGTATCCTTTTCATCATTAAAGCCAACTTTCTTATTCTCTTTAACATTTGTTTCTACATTTTCATTTATTTTTAACAAATCAAGTTTTGTTCTTGGTTTAAAGCTAAATATTTTTTCTGATGGTATGAAATTTGCCTCAGTACATGGCAAACTATTATAATTTTTTAGAAACTTTTGTACCTCTTGTTTTACATTAAACGCGTAATTTGATCGTTTGCTATCCAGTACAAATTTCCGTAGTACAGCTTTTGTCGTTTGAACTGCTCTTTCTACTCTTCCATTGCTAGAAGGGTGATACGGTGGGCTATGCTTCAACTCTATACCTCTATCACTACAATACAACCTAAACACCTCACTACCAAACGGAGGTCCATTATCTGACACTAAAACCTTAGGCAAACCGAAAACTCTAAATATTTGATCTAGATTTTCGATCACTTTGTTTGCATTTGTACCATTCATTAGTATAACCTCCAACCACCGGCTAAACGAATCCACAACTATCAAAAACATTTCCATAAAAATAAAAAAAATCAACATGGATTCTTTCAAACGGACTACTGGTTACTGACCAATTCGAGTAAACTTTTACCATTTTGCTTTTACTTGTTACTTGACACGACTCACAGCACTTTACAAATTTTTCTATGTCCTCATTAATACTTTGCCAATAAACATACTCCCTCGCCAAAACTTTCATCCTTACGACACCAGAATGATTGCTATGTAAAATACTCATTACTTCGTTTTGAATCACCTTTGGAATAACTAACCTGTTGCCATAAAATATACAACCCTTTTCAACAGTCATACCAGAATTTTTCAAATAATACTTTTTAAACTCTACTGGAAGGTTACTAATATTCCAACCATTCTCAATATAATGCTTTAATTGACATAAATATGTATCCCTAGCTGTTTCACGTTGAACCAATTCGATATCCAATTTGATAGTATCACTACCTTCTATATTATCTATCACTCCAATCATTTGCTCGCACTTATCCTCATCCGAAAGTTCATCATTGATTGGTAGTCTACTTAGACAATCAGCATTACCATTTTCACTACCTTTCCTGTATTTCAAAATAAAATCAAACATTGCTAATCTATTGCTGTATCTTTGCAAACGGGACGCTACCACTGCGGATTGACCTTTTCTTTGTCAAAATATACCTTCTAGCGGCTTGTGATCACTATAAATAACTACATGATGACCATATACGTATTTGTAGAATTTCTCCATAGCAAATACTACCGCAAGAGCTTCTCGGTGTAAAATCGGATAATTTTTTTCCGCTTTTGTTAATGTACGTGATACAAAGAACACCGGCTTTTCGACCTTATCAATAACGTGACATAATATTCCACTTAGTCCGGCATCGCTTGCATCACACACAACAACAATTTCCTTTTTTTGATCGTAAAATTCTAATACCTTACTGTTCAGCATGTCAGATTTACATTGTTCAAAAGTGTCCTGACAATTCTTGTTCCATTCCCATTTTGAATCTTTTCGCAAGAGTCCATAGAACACGTTACATTTTTTATTTAAATTCGGTAAAAACTTAGAATAATAATTTAATAAACCCACGAATGATTTGAGTTCTGTCACATTAGTTGGTGATGGCGCCTCTACATATGCCTTAACCTTCTCACTACATGGACCTACCCCTGAACTGGAAATTTCATGTCCTAGATAATTTAATTTTTCAACAAACATTTTACATTTTTCATAATTCACTTTGACGTTATATCTATGCAATTCCTCAATTACTAATACTAATTTAGCATAAAGACCCTCGACTGAACTATCTCCTACCAGTATTTCATCTATATAGCAAAATGTATTTTTCATATTCTTTAAAATTTGGTCCATAACCGACTGAAAGATCGATGACGCTGGTTTCAAACCATACGGCATTCGTTTATATGAATATAAACCACGATGTGTGTTTATTGTGAGAATTTCTTGTGCTTCACGGCTTAACCTTAATTGAGTATAAGCACCTTTTAAATCCAAAGACGCAAAATATTTACATCCAGCAAGACTCGCCAATACCTCATCGATAACAGGAAGCGGATAGTATTGTGACTTTACGTATCTATTAACCGTAACAGAGCAATCAACACATACTCTTAATTGTCCATTCTGCTTCGGTACCACAACAATGGGTGACGCTCATTCTGATACCGTAACAGGAGTAATTATGTCATCATTTATGAGCTGATCCAACTCCTTTTCTACCCTGTCTCTCAAACTAAATGGTAAGGAATATGCTTTATGAAATATTGGAGAAGAATTTTCAACCAAGGGAATGTTAACCTCAAATTTCTTAATAGGTGTTTTTAAATCACCATCAAACACTGAGCTAAACTCATTCCTTATACCCTCACTCATTTTGTTCCTAAATTCCTGACATACATCAACCTTTAGAACTCTGAACCAACCTCTCCATTCAGGATAAAATATGTCTAACCAATCTCTGCCATATAATGGAAACATTTCTTTAGGAGTATCAACTACAACCAATTCCACATCTCTATATTTCTCGCTAACTGTCATTTTAGCACGAACTTGGATTTTGCCTATTAATTTAATTTTTTCACCAGTTAATACAGACAACGGTACGTCTACGTTTTTCAACTCTACAACATTGACTACCTTTGACACTTCTGCAAATTTCGTACCATCGTCAATTCCAGCTACACTATCTTTACTTAATTTTAATAAATTTTTCATTTCAACACTATCCGATACTTCATCCAATTCTTCATTGAATACATGTGCACCATCTATCGTAATATTATGAGAACTACTATTATCTATATCTTGTAGCGACAAATGTCCAAAATCAAATGGTTCTACCTTACTAACCTCTAATTTATCGTTCTTTACATAGTCAGTTCTTTTGACATAATTATTATTGCTATTTGGACGTTTGTAACTACGATTATTATTGTTATTATAATTGTATCTTAACCTAGATCCATGTGCTGATGATGAATTCCCCGGTTTTGCAGTGCAATATTTTGCTATATGATCATATCCAGAACACGCAAAACATTTTACATTCCTGCTATAACTTACTGATCTCTGTTGGCCTTCCTTGCTCTTCCTCGAACTACTTCGGTAACGACTTTTATCATTGGTTTGATACTGATTGGTATTATTTCCTTTCTGAAAATGACCGATTTTGTTGACCTCTTTTGAACTTTCGTTTCTTATGCTTGTATTATATTCCATATCCTTGTTAATCATTTCTACCGCCACAGCACGTTGTACCACTTCTTTAAAAGTTTTCGACTCATCCATTGCCATAAGTTCGGCACGTAATCTTTTGTTATAAACCCCTGTAATTAGCTGGTTTCTTAATGCCTTGTCCTTATATGGTCCAAATTGACACAATTCCGCTTGAGCCACTAGTTCGATGGCGTACTCATTGACACTTTCTCCTTTTTGCTGCATCCGTTTATTAAACTGTATCGCACTGACACAACTGGTATATTTTGTTGTAAACAATTCATGGCATTTTTCCAAAATTTCGATATACTTATATTCCTTTGGCTTTTTTGGCTTACACGCCTTTGATATTTTAGTGCTGGCACTTGGTCCGATTAGGTTGCATAACAACATTACCTTTAATTTTTCATCTTCTACGCTGTTCAATTCCAAAAAAATTTCCAATCTCTCCAAATAATCATTAAAATTTTCTCCTTGAACATAAGGCTCCATATAACCTACTAGTTTGCTGCCATCCATTTTGAAACTCGATATTGCCTTTTTTTATATAATTTCTTTTAAAATCACTTTTTCTCGTTGCCAATTATTATTATGTTTAATATTTTCATTAAAACAAACACAGATGGTTTCGGTTAAATACGATCTTTATTTTTTATTCCTTAACACACGCGTCTATTCTTTACGCTGTCACGACTTGTTCTCCTCGTCGTAATCCATTCAACCCTATCAACCATACATTCATAATTCGATACATTACACTTTTTAGCCTCCGTAGGCGGTTCATCATCAGATCTCTGCCTTTTCGGCTGTGAGATCACAACGGAACCCTCCTGCTTTGGCTCAGTGATACGTCTTGTCCACGCAAGCGTATCCTTGTCTCTATCCGTTCTCTGCTCCAACGGAATGTTGCAGATCTTAGAGATCATGCGCCAGGCTCTCTTCCTGGTCTGATAGTTTGACACTGATGGAGGGCCAGCATTCGTACCTTTGTCCTTTGGTTTCGAGGGGCCAGCCTCATTTAGTCTTATGCCCCTAATTGCACTTTGGAGACCGGGCCTCAAGGCCGATGTCTCCGAAGTATTAGAATCCGGTTTTTTAAGAGCACTGGTCTCTTTTTGTTCACTATTTTAATTTTCCATAATAGTACCTACGAGTAGCGGAGAAAGGAGGTCCACCTGTGCAGAGATCCGCAATGAACAGGTAAGGCTACATGATCAGGAGGGCGCCAAGTATCCGGATACACCGTTAGAGACTGGGGTAGTTTTTAGACTGGGCCCCCAGCCTGGCCGGTTATCAGCACAGTACGGTTAACACCTTAACCCGGCCTAGTTGCTTAGCGCCGTGTACTTAAAGAATTAAACTAATATAGAATTGCCGAATTTCAGTTCAATGGTGTCTTATTTATATATGGTTATTGTATACACATTACATATGTATATATGATATATAATACTAAAATTGTATTATATATCGTATACATACGATACCTGATACGAGGTTAACGATACGAGGTTAACCCTGTTTATATTGAATATCATGAATATCCCACAGTGAACTCATGTTCAAACCAGTGATTGAATATTCTGCGGGACCGACAAATTCAGGGACCTTGGACGTGGAAGTAGTCGTTGTGGTGATGACATGTCTTCGGGTGATCGTTATTGTTTTTTCGTCGTTTGACATAGATATACCAAACCAACAATTATTCTGATCACTATATTAGTGTATAAATTGATATGTAGTGGAGAATGTGATGTTCATTGCTGGATGATTCAATAGATTCCGGTAAAACCTCTTCATTTTACTTCTGCAGGATAATCGCCCTTTCCAAGTCCATAATATCTTGTGCCATCCAGTAATCTCTGAGTTCGTGGTGTGGGATATGGGTTGTTTGAGGTTCTAACCGAATTGATGATTCTGCGTTTGAAAGCCTCACTGACGAGCTGATCTTGTGTATCTTTTGTTCAATGGCTGTAAGATGTTTTTATGTTTTAAGGTACATCTTGGATCTATGGTTAGGATTCCTGACTGCTGCAATGTCATCATCATGCTTTGATGATCACATATTAATCGACTGTTTTTGGTTTGATGACTATGAATATCCATTGGTTCCTGTTTAGCAGAACCCCGTAGTCTGCATTATTTATTGTAACTGTTGTACAGCTCAGGATTCAGGTTGTTGCAATTTGTATTGGAGTTGATCGTGGCTACCCTCAGTTTCTATTAGTTGTTCTGCGTCGGCTATTAATGTATAGCATATAAGTAGTTTAACATCTCGTGGTTTGTCTTTCCGTGCTTGACTGCTAGATTGTATAGCCGAATCACAACCATTGTTGTTTTTGGTTCCATTGTAATAATTTTCCACTTTATTGGTGGCTTGTGTAGTGGAAATATTCGCTAAAGTGACTGTTGTTGTCTCTGATGCAGGTTGTGATATAGTGGTTGGTTGTTTGATGCAGGTGTTCATCGTTGCGTGCTTCTATATCTAGCTTAGCCTCTAACTCAGTACGATGGTTTACGTAGAATTTCTCGAGCGATTTCCAAATGGTTTCGATTTGAGTTAGTTTCTTCTGCAGCTACTCCTTCGTTTTCCTGCTTTCACCATCCTTGGTGTAATTTCTTTTGCTTTTTTGAAATTGATCAACACGAGCACATTGAGCTTTGGATAGATCCTTCATTTTCTTTCCCTATCTGTTTTGCGACGTTAATATGAAGATCGAGATTGAAGTTGATCGCTGATGTAAATTGATTATTTTTTGTTGACTCAATTTATTTGTAGATCACCCATGACTGTTTTGTGTGACATCATGTAATTCAGGAATTGTTTATATGATTCTCGCCTTTCTATTGTATTCCGTGACTGTTTGCGGTGAACCCACGCTATTATCCGCGACTTATTGTCGGGAACGCGAGATTCGAGAATTATTTGTATTATTCTCACCTTTTGTTTTCCATTGGTCTTTTAAAAAAAACTCCGGGGCCACGAAGTGAAACAACTCGAATTCTTTGATCAGTGCCTGGATGTACTTCTACTACCCGTCCAATTAACCACTTTAGTGGTGGAATGTTGTCATTTTTAATGAGGACTAAATCACCGACTTCAACGTTTGACTGCTCAACGTATTATCGCTTATACGTGGCAACAAATGCATCGGTGGTAAGATCACTGACTTGTTCAATTGTATTGCTTTTGTTGTCATGTGCACGAGTATTGATAAATTTCTGATTATCTGATCGAAATATGTTCGAGATTGAAGTTGATCGTTGATGTAAATTGACTTTTTTTTTGTTGAGTCAATCTACAAATAAGATCATCCGTGACTGTTTTCTGTGACACGGGATTCGAGAATTGTTTATATTATTCTCGCCTTTTGATTGTGTTCTGCGGCTGTTGGTCGTGAACCCGCTCTTTTATCCCGCAATATTTGTCCTGAACGCGTGTTTCGAGAATTGTTTGACTATTTTGTGTTGAGTCAATTTATTTTTGTTTTTAGATCTCCCATGACTGTTTTCCGTGACACGGGATTCGAGAATTGTTTATATAATTCTTGCATTTCGATTTTATTATGCGACTGTTTGTCGTAAACCCGCGCTTTTATATCACAACTATTTGTCGTGAACGCGAGGTTCGAGATTCGTGAATTGTTTGTATTATTCTCGCCTTTCGATCTTTATACTGGATTTACACCGTAGATAGTATAATAGCAAAAAAGTATAATACTATTATAATAGCCGGTGTAAAACCGAAGTTCGATAGTATAATACATAGTATATTAAAATATGTCAGTATAATAGCTATTAAAAATACAATAGGTATTATATTTTTTTTTTTTTAATGTAAACTAAAACAGTGTACTTTTGACATTTTGTTATTTAATTATTAGTTAACTTCACGTCGAGTGGTGTAAACCCGAATATGGTGGATAGTAAAATAGTCTTAGATTACTATAGATAGAACAACATCAAAAACTACAATGCAAACTAAAAAGAAACACTGATGCAATTGATTTTGCTTAATAAAAAGAGAGGAAGTACTAATTAAAGCGAGCGACTCAGAGTTACTAAACAAAATAACAGTACTTTTATTTGCTATTTTTGTGTTTTTAAATCCAAATAACCAGTGCCATGATATAAATGTTACATTATTCATTGTTGGCCCCCTCTTCTACCAAATATATTACTTCGCTACTGAATTATTGTTATTTATAATTGTCTCACTCTCTTCTTTCTCATATTTCAAAATAAACACAAAGTAAACAAAAAAATCGTAAAAATTGCTTCACAACAAACATTTAGTAAATCTATCTACAGTAATCTAAAAAAATAGTATTATACTTTTTTGCTAATATACTATCTACGATGTAAAACCGGTATTAGTTTGATCGCACCATTTTATTAAAATCCATCCGTCTCAAATTAATGTTGTGTATCGCCAGTTGTTGATTGGCTTGAAGGACCAAAGATAAGTGTCGCCAATGTCAAATGAATCCAATGTTAAATTCAGCCTTAGCTTGAATCTATTTTTCTTTTACTTCATTAAACTCTGAGCTTACTTACAAAATCATAGTCACGAATTCGAAATTTTTTTTATCGAGTACATCGAAAAATAAAGTTAAATTTTATTTTATTTCGATAATAGTGAATTAAAATATGTAGTTTAACATTAAATATATTATATTAATCGATAATCAATTAAAATCATTTAAATATTACTGAATAAACCGGAAAATTCTTATCCAGAACAGCATTCCAATAAGAATATTTTTGAATAAAAAAACGCGACTATTATTACATTTCAAAGAGTTTCAATTTTGTTGGAAAGTTTACGAATTACTGAACTTTTAATTTTTTTAATTGATTTGAAAATCTTATTAATAAATATATAATTTATAATAGAAATAAATAATTTTTCGTATTGCACATAAAAAAAAAGATACAAAACTGATTAGAATTGAATTGTTCTCAACTAAATACAGGTAATGTTACTGTTCAGCCTAAAACCAATGAAGCCCCCAACCAACTTCAAGTGCATAAATACATTCTCTAGGCTAGCTAGCTTTGACGCTTGGCAACCGATTTTCTAACTCAGTCAAAATTGAAGAAATTGTAGAATTTGGTCCGCCTACAGACAAGCCAAAAAGAGAAATTGATATGTACGCGCATTATAGTGCATTCGTTTATTGTACAGTCACTGTAATGTAAATAGATTAATACTGTTATACTATTATATGTCAATAAAATGGCAACATCAAAATCATTACGAATAAAGCTGTCCATCCGCAAACACCTTATAAATACATATTATTGGCGACGAAGATAAAAAAGGTAAATTATATTAGTATAATATATCCTGTATGTGAAGTGCAAGTGAGAAATTAAATTATAACCGAGTATAAGTCAAAATGGTTAAAGATATGGCGAAAAGTTTTGACATATTCAATATGAATGACGATTTTATAATTTATAAAGAAAGGCTGGAACTGTGGTTCGCAGCAAACAAAGTAACGGACACGCAAGAAAAAAAAATCCAGTTACTGACATCATTATCATTGCCAGCATATAAGTTGATCGGAACATGTGCTCTCCATGTGCACCAGACACAAAAAGTTATGACGAGCTTATAAAAATGTTAAGTGGACAATTTGTGGAAAAGTGTGTTGTGCATAAAGAGCGACGAAAATTTTATGAATCGAATCAAGCTGAAGGTGAGAAAGTTTTAATTTTTTTCAATAAAATCCAAGCAATTGCGGTGTCCTGTGAATTCGGAAGTAATCTTAACGATATTCTAAGAGACAAATTTATAAGCGGATTATTGCGTGGTCCTGTTTTTGAGAGTCTTTGTGAAGAAGAAGCAAGCATATCAATGGAAAATAGCCTTAAGATAGCTTTAATAAAGGAAAGTGCTATAGAGGAAATGAGCGTTCACAAAATAAGCAAAAAATTTGTGTACAAAAGGCAAGGTGCATGTAAAGTTTGCGGCAAGCGTAATCACAGTGAGAATAAATGTGAATATAGGCATTACAAATGCAATAAATGTAGCAGTACTGGTCATTTGGCAAGAATGTGTTCGACACAAAGGCAAAGAGGTCGCGGACAATTTATAACGGGTCAACAAAATCATCTTTTGAACAATGAATCTAACGGAGCTGTCGAAAACGTGGTTGTAGAAGAAACTGAAACCGAAATTTTTAGCATACAGTTATCAGCAAGCGACAATAATTGTACTGAGCATGAGAAAATAATATACGAGATATCAGATGAATCTAAGAGTTATAAAATGCAGCAGAATCAAGGAGCAGAAAATACTGATGAAGTTATAATACCGAACGGAATATGCAATCGAGAAGTTGAAGCAGATGTAATGAACATTGGGAAACAGCACGAGATTTTGATAATTCAAAAAGATGGCGCGGAAGCTAATAACAAAATTTTTATTAATAATCTAATTTCTGATTCCAGATTGTTCACAGTGATGCTTAAAATCGACAACATTTCGGTAATTTTTGAAATTGATACAGGATCAGCGATTTCTGCCATTCCACTCCAGATGTTCAAGGATAAATTTTCAAAATATATATTGAAACCTTATTCACCAACGCTGAGGTCATACAATGGAGTAAAAATTCCAGTTGCGGGATATTTTGATTGTGAAGCTGTATATGAAGGTATATCTCATAAAGTTTCTTTTATTATTGTGAATCAAGGATGTCGTCCTCTTATTGGGCGTGACATATTTAGGCAGATGAATTTAACTATTTCAATTAACAATATTGTTCATAGTTCCTATGGTGTTATAGAGAAATTGTTAGAAGAGTTTGAGACAGAGTTTCGATTACAGCTAGGAAAGTATAATGGTGATCCGATCAGTTTAAAGATAAAGCCTCAAGCAACCCCAGTGTTTGTGAAACCTCGACCTATCCCGTTTGCGTTTAAAGAGAAAGTTGAGCAAATGTTAGATAAGTTAGAAAGTGAAGGAGTTATAACAAAGATTGAATCTTCAGAGTGGGGTACACCTTTAGTTGTAGTGGTTAAAAAAACTGGTGGACTACGTATCTGTGGGGATTATTCTGTAACATTAAATAAATTTTTAAAGGATGTTAATTATCCGCTTCCCAAAATAGAAGAATTATTCAAAGCTTTGAGTGGGGGACAACATTATAGTAAGATAGATTTATCCCAGGCTTATTTACAACTGCCAGTGGATAAATGTTCAAGCCAAATACTATCATGGTCTACACATAAAGGTATCTATAGAGTAAATAGACTTCCATTTGGATGTAAACCAAATACAGCCATTTTTCAGGCATTAATGGAAAAATTGTTGTTAGGGTGTCCAAGTTGTGCTATTTTTGTTGATGACATTGTTATCACAGGAGCTTCGAAGGCAGAACATATTAAAAATCTTAACGAAGTTTTGAATAGATTAAAAACATTTGGACTTACTGTTAATAGGGATAAATGTGAGTTTTTCAAAAGTAGTATTAAGTATCTGGGATATATAATCGATGCTAATGGTTTACATAAGGATAAAGATAAAGTTAGTGCTATCCTAAAAATGCCGATACCTACTACAGTAACGCAAGTAAAATCATTATGTGGATTTATTAACTACTATTCTAGGTTCTTACCAAATGTATCTGCAATACTAAAACCGATATATGATTTGCTAGGTCGAAAAGAAATTGTGTGGTCAAAGGAATGTCAAAAAGCCTTGGATACTGTGAAAACAGCGATTATGTCGGATAAAATTCTAGTTCACTATGACACAAAACTCCCAGTAGTTCTGAAACCCGATGCTTCAGAAGCTGGTATAGGAGCATGCATTTCGCATATTATGAAGGCAGGGGAAGAAAAACCTATTGCGTTTGCTTCCCGAACCCTGTCGAGTTCAGAAAAAAACTACTCATCAATAGATAGAGAAGCATTAGCAATACATTTTGGAGTAAAAAAATTTTCACAATATTTATTAGGTCGAAAATTTCTATTATGTACGGATCATAAGCCTCTTGTTGCGATTTTTGGTCACAAGAAGGGCATTCCGAGTATGGCAGCAGGACGGTTACAACGATGGGCCATATTCTTATCGAATTTCGATTATGACATAAATTACATTGCAGGGAAGGATAATGTTTGCGCTGATGCGCTCTCTCGGTTATCTGAAAAAAGCGAGGCAGATACTAGTAATGAATATTCGTATCTAAATTTTATCAGAAATGAATTTAGTCGCCCTATAAGAGCCAAAGATTTAGCAGAGGAGTCAGAGAAAGATCTGATGTTAAAGCTAGTTATAAAGTATGTCAGGGAAGGATGGCCAGATATTAAAAAATCGGAAGGAGATCTCAAGAGTTATTATGAAAAGCGAGATAGCCTAACGCTGGAAGAAAATGTTTTAATGTGGGGCCATAGAGCAGTTATTCCTGAAAAATTTAAAAACACTTTATTAAATGAGATTCATCAAACTCATATGGGAGTAGTTAAGTTGAAATCGATTGCCAGATCCTATTTTTGGTGGCCACATATTGACAAAATGATAGAGGATCTAATAAAAAATTGTCATGTTTGTAGATCTTTACAAAGCAATCCTGCTAGAATAGAACCAAAACCGTGGCCCAAATCAAGTCGTCCATTTGATCGTGTTCATATAGACTATTGTGGTCCAATTAAGAATTTTCATTTTTTGGTGCTTGTAGACACGTTTACTAAATGGATAAAAATATGTAAAGCAAAAGATACAAGTTCTTCTAAAACAATATCTGCTCTAAGAGGGATATTCTCTCGACTAGGATTCCCGTCAGCGATTGTCGCAGATAATGCAACTTGTTTTACTTCAAATGAATTTCTGTCATTTTGTAAAGAAAATGGAATCAAACTTATTACCTCTCCTCCTTATCATCCTGCCTCGAATGGTCCAGGTGAGAATGCTGTTAGGATATTTAAGAAAACCTTGTTTAAACAGTTGGCTGATGCTAATAATAAACAAATGGATATTTCAGAATTAATTCAGACTCAATTATATGTTTATCGAAATACCCCTCAAACTATAACATCTCAAACACCATTTGAACTTCTTTTTAATCGGGAATCTAAATATTGGAGATAGTATATACACTAAAGATTTTCGAACGCTTAAATGGATTCCTGCAAAAATTAAAAAAATGATTGGATCAAATGTATTTATAGTTCAAACCTGGGATAATAAACTGTGGAAAAGACATGCAGATCACATAACTTTGACAAAACAAACTTTAAATAAGAAACCAAATGATACTCTAATTGATAAAATAAAAAGTAATGTAAAGCCCATGTCGATCACAGATATACTTTCACAAAAAATAAAACGGGTTGAGTCTAGAGTGGTGCCATTTTGTGACCTAGGCGATGGGAGGACTGTTGGAGAAAATAAAGAAATCGTTGATCAGCTGGAAGATACAGTAGAATCTTTGGATTGTGACGCATCAATTCAAAATGTTGAGAATAATACCGCTGTCGGCAATCGTCCAAAACGCATCATAAAAAAACCTATTAAATTAAATTTATAAAAGTAATTTATTTGTCTACTTAATGTAGATATTGTTAGTTAGGTTTAAATTTTAAGGTTGACGAAGGCACTCTAATGCGGATTTAAATATATATTTTGTTGGTAAATGGAAATATTATAAAATATTTCACGCGAGAATTAAATAAGGAAATGTATTAAGTATAGAGCTTATGTATACTTAGTACATTCATGATAGTCAAAGACTGGTAAGGGTATATGATATGTACGCGCATTATAGTGCATTCGTTTATTGTACAGTCACTGTAATGTAAATAGATTAATACTGTTATACTATTATATGTCAATAGAATGGCAACATCAAAATCATTACGAATAAAGCTGCCCATCCGCAAACACCTTATAAATACATATTAGTATTCTATTTGAGAAAAGAATTAAACTGATTGAAATAATAACCGGGGGAAATTTTTATATTTTCGGCATTAAAAGGAGTTTGATTATTATTATTACAGGAGGTGAGAGTTACGCTATTTTAATCGCTAACATCAGAAATCAAAATTGCGGAATTGAATACGAAAAATCGTACTTTTTTTTTGTTCTAAAAGAGAGACAAAAACCTCTATTGAATACCGAAAATGATAATGTTAAAACATCTCAATCCTATATTGTTTAAAATAGTATTAAACCATTAACTTATGAAATACATACAACAAAGACCATAAAGATAACTAGATGATAAAACCATCCAAGCAACTAATATATATGCCTGAACACTTTGTAGTATCAGCAATGTCTCGCGTTGTAATTACTCATTGCAAGGAATTGATGTCTCAGATGGTTAATAGAATCTATGAACTGCTGATTTTTTATTTCGTGGGTGTTGTAGCGGTCGCAACAATTTGATTTGCAAAATACTTGGCGACTGCACTACAAAAATTAGCGCGCACAAAATAATTGGCGCAAACTTATTATATACAATTTTATTGTATTTAACACAACAACAACAAAACGATGCGTTATGTATTTCGACGATAAACGAAAAATGTAATTAGAAGATACAAAGAGAATAATAACTCAACAACCGGAGTGTGATCAACAATCAGAAATAAAAATAAAAAACTTTACCTTAATTTCATAAACTAAAAAATAATAATAACATTTATAAAATTCAATTGTGAATAAATTATAAAAAAATATAAATTTGTTATTACCAAAGAACATCATATACATGTTCAAAATAAGATTGTGTTTTATTTACGAAGTGTTAAAAATATTATTTGAGAGACTTTACATAAGTGCCGATAATAGTCCCGCACAAATAAAGTGAACCCATCGCGTACAGTGTATACCAAAACACGAAATAAAAGATCAGCAATTCATTGATTATTTTAACCATCTGACACATTAATTCCTTCCAGTGGGTAATTACAACGCGAGACATACTCAATGTTGTTCATAATTAACGACGCCGATGAATAAACAACTCTATGGAGCTAAGGAGAACAAGTGTTTGGATTATGGATCAGCCGGGAATCCTTCATACTACGAATAAAAAAAATCCCGGTTTCGTAGACTTCTGTATTACTTAAAGGTATGGCCCGTGCGAATATCGTTATGATCGGCTATCCGATCATCCATCGGTAATAGTAACAGTGAGCACAGACATGCTAAATACAGAAAATCCAAAGGTTACATATAGAAGTTTAGTAGGACAGAATTGCCAACTGTTGATAAGCCCGCTAACATTATTATTTCGAAAAAGTTAATAAACCTCGACATAATATTCAAAAACTAATCGAAAAAAGAGGTAAATACAATGGCATTGAAAACAGCAAAAATCCTCTTTGCGTTGATAACTAAATCGATCAATTAAAACTAAGAGAATAGCCTTTGGGAAAAAGAAAACAAGATTGTCGAGAATTATATCAATGCGCTCTCGGCAACCGAGACCACAGATAACTCGTTGTGGAAAGCAACAAGAAATTTAAAATAACCACCAAATTCGACTCCATGAATAATTGGACCATTTAACCTATAAAATGTAATACCACGTTTACAACGTAGTACATAAAAAATTATGTGCAATAAAGAATTATGATAGACTCTATAGCAGCGATGGTGAACTTATGACACGCTAATATGTGGCACGCGGTAAAACATTTTTTGGCATGCGAGAGATTTGGATAAGATGCACCAACATTATTAATCATAAATAAATTATATTTTGATGAGTTTTTAATATACTGTATTCATACAGGAAGATTAGTGCTTTTCTCGGAAACTAGGCCATACTTAGGAGAAAAACGCAGATAATAAAAGGCGCTAATAAAAAGTGTAGGAGAGGGTGCGAAAATATTTCTTTGTTTTTTACATTTTCTTTATTTCTTGTTTTTTATTTCAATCATTTCATTGGTACGTTTTATAGTGGAGCTCTAAAATGTTATATTTGTAGTGTACATTGAACTCGTTAAGTTTCCAATTCAATACAATGTATGTATTTACACATGCCAAAGTATGTGAATACATTGTATGTCGAATTGGTATGCTGTGCTCAGCAAATTGCTAAGAGTACATTGTATTTATATTATATTTACATTACTGTAATTCAATGTAATATAATATAATGCGATAAGCATATATTAATAAAATGAATGACCGGGCGATTATGCCTATTAAGCATAAAATTAAGCATAGAATGTAATCAATGTTTGAATAGAATTAATAAAGTCACAGTCGGATTTTAAACCTAAAAAGAACAAGTTGTTTTAATATAAGATGGCATAACATGGCGATCTTGCCAGGACTGGATAATTTAGCGACATCAATGCAGTTATCCATAAATTTGAGTCAATCCAAATTGAAAAGGAAGCTAGCATAATGATGATGCGCCAAAGTAATAATTATGGTAATAAAAACACACAAAATAATGGTAATAATAACCATAATTTTAGGAAATATAATAATAATAACAATAATAAAAATTACAACTATCGTAATTTTAATAATAACCGACAATATTCCCAAAGTAACAATAAGAATTATAATCAAAATAATTATAACCCCAACTATAGAACATTCAATAAAAATAATAGAAATATAAGGACCATGACGGTCACGGGAAACGAACAGGGCCCAGACGCCCTGGGCTATTCTATGAGCTGGAACTTCAACAAATCCCAACAACAAAATTACTCATACCAATTAACCGACGAATAGATTACAAGCCTGATCAAAAAATAATTAATAATCCGAAAATATTATCATTTAATCTTAATCTTTCAAATTTCGTGAAATTTAACATTAATAACAATAAATTTCAAAGTACATTTTTAATTGATACGGGAGCAGACATTTCGGTAATTAAATACAGCCACGTATCTAATAAAGTAAATAAATCAAATTTCATAAAAATAACTGGTATCACTCCAGGTACTGAAAGTACATTAGGTACCACTAAATTAACCTTGTTCCACAATTATCATAGTTTAGGAATAGTATTTCATGTAGTGTCAGACGATTTTCCCATACCAACCGACGGTTTGCTGGGTGTAGATTTTTTTAAAAAAATGTTTTCTATAATTAATTACGATAATTTTACACTATCGTTAAATAATTGTAATCAACAAATCTGCATTCCCATCAGTAACCATATGGATTATAATACAATTATAATACCACCACGTTCCGAAGTATACAGGGTAGTACCAAATTTATTATTAACTGAAGACTCGGTAATTTTTAATGATGAAATAATAAACGGTGTTTTTATAGCTAGTTCAATAACAAGTAAAACATTTCCCGTAATTCGTTTATTGAATACCAATACGGAGGCAGTAATAATAAATAATATAAATATAAAACATAAACCCTTAAGTGAATTTAACAAAATTAGCAGAGTAAATGAGACTAAATGCAATGATTTGCACAATTTGGTTAATAAAAATACTTCTCACTTACCGGAAGACACAAAAAACAAGGTAATAAAATTAATAAATGATTTTTCAGATATTTTTTATGATCACCAGGGTAAAGATAAATTAACAGTAAATAATTTTTACAAACAACAGTTAGGGCTTAATGACTTAACACCAGTGTATGTAAGAAATTATAAGATACCACATACTCATAAGGCAGAAATTCAGAGTCAGGTGGAGAAACTTAAAAGTAATGGAATAATTGAAGAAAGTTATTCAAACTATAACTCTCCAATTATACTGGTACCCAAAAAATCATTACCCGGCTCTAATGAGAAAAAATGGCGTTTAGTAGTCGATTTTCGCCAGTTAAATAAAAAATTAATAAGAGATGTTTTTCCAATACCTCGAATAGATGATATTCTAGATCAACTTGGTAGAGCAAAATGGTTTTCAGTTTTAGATCTTCAGTCTGGATTTCACCAAATCGAATTAGACCCTACATCTAGAGATTATACCTCGTTCAGTTCTAATATAGGTAACTATAGATTTACTATAGTACCTTTTGGTCTAAAAGTAGCTCCAAATTCATTTGCACGAATGATGCAAATGGCCTTTTCGGGATTACCCCCCGAAACTGCTTTTCTTTATATGGATGATATTATTGTCATCGGGTGTTCCATTAATCATCATCTAGAAAACTTAAGAAGCGTTTTCGAAGCTGCTAGAAAAAGAAATCTTAAATTAAATCCAGAAAAATGTACATTTTTTAAACAAGAAGTAACTTATCTCGGACACAAATGTACCGACAAAGGAATACAAGTTGATGACACAAAATATAAAATCATCAAAGATTACCCAACCCCAAAAGATGCAAACGAAGTAAAACGGTTAGTAGCATTTTGTAACTACTATAGACGTTTCGTCAAGAATTTTGCAGAAGTTTCCAATTGCTTGAATAAATTAACACGAAAAAATCAATCATTTGAATGGACTCTTCAATGTCAAAAAGCATTTGATACATTAAAAACAATCCTAATTAACCCTCCTATATTACAATATTCAAACTTCGAAAAAACTTTTATTTTAAGCACAGATGCATCTGACAAAGCCTGTGGAGCAGTGCTCAGTCAAAGTTATGGAGACATAGATCTTCCTGTTGCATATGCATCTAAATCCTTTACTCGAGGAGAAAGTAGAAAATCTACAATTGAAAAGGAGTTGACTGCCGTTCATTGGGCAATGAATTATTTCCGTCCGTACTTATATGGACAACGATTTATAGTCAAAACAGATCATAAACCATTAGTGTATCTGTACTCCTTAAGAAACCCATCTTCTAAACTCACTAGAATGCGTCTAGAGTTAGATGAATTCGATTATGTTGTCGAATATATCAAAGGTAAAGATAATGTCGGGGCGGACGCGCTTTCAAGATTATCTACCGATGATTTAAAATCTATCAGATTAAATAATATGTTTATATTAAATGTTCAAACTAGGTCAATGAGAATAGATTATAATAAAAATAGCGCTATAATTAATGATAAAAATGAAAATATTAAAAGTCGTACGCACGAAAAAGAAATTAAGCAACCCAAAATTTATGAAGCATTAGATAATGTTGTCATATTAGAAACTCCCTATGCAAAATTTTCTGTAAAAGAACATAATACTAGAATTATGATTCATAAGAAAAATAAAAAGCTAGGTAGTGTAATTGTGCAAGGTTTTAATTCAAAAGACTTTTGTCAGTATTGTCAGAATTAGAATTAGAAATGCTATGCAGTAATTTAAAAATATATAATATAAAGGTATCCCTCAACGACGAAATTTTTAATTATATAAATGTTGTTGAATTTAAAGAAATAGGGTTGAAAAAGCTTAATAAATTAAATATTATTTTATGTAAATCACCGACGAAAGTTGTCGATGAACAGGAACAAAAGAATATAATAAGTAAATTTCACGATGATCCTCTAACAGGTGGACATTCAGGAATACGGAGAACCTTTAAGAAAGTTAAATCATTGTATACTTGGAAAAACCAATTGAAACAAATAACTAATTTCGTTAACAACTGTAAGCAGTGTAAGTTAAATAAGCATAACAAACATACTAAATCTCCTCTCATAATAACCAATACTCCTCAAATGCCATTCGATGTGGTTCACATAGACACAGTAGGACCTCTACCTTTAACAGAAGACGGTTATAGATACGCTGTTACAATGCAGTGCCAATTAACTAAATATATTATAACAGCAGCTACAAAAGACAAAGAGGCAAAGTCTATTGCAAAAGCTATTTACGAAAACTTTATCTTGATATATGGACCTATGAAAGTGTTGATATCAGATAAAGGGACAGAGTATGTAAATAATTTCATGAATGAGTTGACTAACACCTTAAATATTGCAAAAAGAGTATCCACTGCTTATCATCATGAAACGTTAGGAGCCATAGAAAGAAACCATAGGGAACCCAATGTCTATTTTCGCACATATTTAGGTTCGGAAATGTTTGAATGGAATAAATGGTTACCAATATATACATTTTGTTATAATACTACTTCTAATATAACTAACGGATTTACTCCATATGAACTAATTTTTGGAAAGAAGGTTAATCTTCCAGATTCTTTTGGATCAAATATTCAACCACTATATAATGTGGAAAATTTTAACAATGAAATGAAGTATCGTTTGCAAACAGCTAGAAATAGAGCTCGAAAATACATAGAAAATGCTAAAATAAATCAAAAAATAATGTATGATAAAAAACTAAACCAGGGGCCCTACTATCACTTTCGACAACGATTTTCGACGACGGTCGTTTTCCTATAGTAGGCAAAGGAAGAAAAAGGTAGACAATAGTGAATTTATAATATTGTTTTCCTTTTTCTTCCTTTGCCTACTATAGGAAAACGACCGTCGTCGAAAATCGTTGTCGAAAGTGATAGTAGGGCCCCAGGTTAAAATAAAAATAGGCGACAAAATAAAAATTACCAACCCAGCAGGGCATAAAATGGATCCCTGTTATTTGGGTCCTTTTACAGTAACTAATTTATTGGATAATAACAATATAGAAATCGAAGACAATTTAAACAAAAGACAAATTATACACAAAAATATAATAAAATAATTATGTATAGATAAATTTAAGATTAAAAATAAGAATTCATATAAAAAAAAAAAAAAAATTAATAAAAATAAATATATAAGAATTTTAGAATAACATATACTTAATTAATTAATTAGTATACGTCATTCTCCTAAAGGAAGGAGGTGTAGTGTTGTACATTGAACTCGTTAAGTTTCCCATTCAATACAATGTATGTATTTACACATGCCAAAGTATGTGAATACATTGTATGTCGAATTGGTATGCTGTACTCAGCAAATTGCTAAGAGTACATTGTATTTATATTATATTTACATTACTGCAATTCAATGTAATATAATATAATGCGATAAGCATATTAATAAAATGAATGACCGGGCGATTATGCCTATTAAGCATAAAATTAAGCATAGAATGTAATCATTGTTTGAATAGAATTAATAAAGTCACAGTCGGATTTTAAACCAAGAACAGAAGATTTTAAGAACAAGTTGTTTTAATATAAGATGGCATAACATATTAACGCAGAAGCGTTTGATTTATTATTGATGATATACGGGCGAGAATGGTCAAGATGATACCAGTGTGAGCGGAGTATTTACTTCACGCAACCTTAACCGTCATCATTAAGCAAGAGTAGTTTTCCCATGGTGAGACAATCCATAGTGAACTGTAGAATAGGTAAAAGTTAAGAGAAAATAACAACAACAAAAATCTTATTAAATTAAACCCCAATTAACATTTAGAAATTTGTTTCAAGGACAATTTACAGAGTTCATGAATTAGTCATATCAATATTTTTTAATTTTCGTTAAGCTAAATTTAAATTATGTTTTTTCCATAAAATACAATACCGCTCATAATTTAATAAATTTTACTTCCATAATGCCAGTTGGCACACCACAAACTTTTAAAAATAATTTTAAAGTTTTTGCCACTAATGCATAAAAAGGTTCTCAAGTGCTGCTCTATAGTAATCGTTTTTGTTTATGGTATTATGGTATAAACGCAAAGTAAAATACATACTTTAATATTGTATCACATACTTTTACGTAATAACGTTTATTGGTGGTGAGAGAAATGATAATCTGGGGGTCGATTATGTAAGCATTACGAGTTACGACTTTCTCGAAATTATGACCAAACGCGATTGTAAGACATTTCGAGTTCTCGTAATTGCGATATGTTGTTGTTGTTTTACTCGTACAAGTTTCTGAATACGACAAGTAACTCGTAATGGTTGAAATGATTGTTTTTAAGGAAAATTTGTCAAAATTAACTAACCAAATAAGTTTTGTATGGATTTTAAGGATTTTTAGTAGTCAATAATATTGGATTATTTAAGAATTGTTAAACATTTAATAGTTTAATCTGTTAGTATATTCATTCCATTTTGTTAAGACAGCGACATTTGTTAATGTGATCATTTTGTGAATTTATTAGTAAATATTTTTTTTAAATTTTTTTATATATGTATATATATAATATTACTACTGACTTTATTCTAAGTAGTCATCTAGTAACTTTTCTATCATAATTATAATAACAGTTGTTGGGATATAGCCCAACGGCTAGTCCCAGAAATTAAAATGATTTATTTATATAAACATTTCCTATAATAGTAATTTTATGTTCCATTCACTAGATCGATTGGTTTGGTCCTTTGGAGACGTCTTACTGCCAACGGTCTGTCCAGCATATTGCATATTTCGATGTTTTCGTGCTGTCGGAGGCATGAATCATGCTTGAGAGCATGGTACGTAATAACTTAATCGATGTATTCCATTTTTAAATCTCGGTGAAGGTTTTCATTTCTAATATACCATGATGCATTTAAAATATGCCTAAGTACTTTGTTTTGGAACGTCTGTATCATATTGATGTTCGTTTTCTTGGTACAGCCCCAAAGCTGTATACCATAGGTCCATACCGGTTTCAGTAATTGCCGGTATAAAAGCAATTTATTGTATATAGTTAGTTCAGAATGTCTACCTAAGAGCCAAAACATCTTCCTATACTTCATGTTCAGCTCTTCCTTTTTCTTTTTGACATGTTCTTTCCACCCCAACTTGGCATCCAGAATTATATTCTATTCTATTAGAAATATTTTTATTAGTAAAGTACACATGCACAGATTTAGTTTCGTTCAGTTTTATCCTCCAATTGTTTACTGAATTTGTCGATTTTTGCAATTTGTTAGTAGCTTCTTCTACAATGTTCCCAACTGCCAAAATCGCAGTATCATCAGCATCAGTTGTTATAGTTGCTTTTTCCATGGGTGGTATATCCCGAATATACAGGAGGTACAAGACTGCGCCCAATACGTTACCTTGTGGTACTCCAGCTGAAATTTTCTTTAGGTTCGAGTATTCGTTTTCATATTTTACACGGAAGTGGCTATCGGTTATGTATGATTTCAGAGTTTCATAGTATTGTTTGGGAAGGTCTCGCTTGAGCTTGAACTCCAATCCTCTGTGCCAAACTCGGTCAAATGCTTGTGCCACATCCAGGAAAACGCTTGAACATATTTTTTTAGTTTTTAGTGTACGTCCTATTATATCTATGATTGTATGGACTTGTTCTATAGTCGAGTGGTTTTCTCTGAATCCAAAAGAGTGGTCAAGAATGAGATTTCTTTCTACCATTACGGGTTTCATTCTCTTTGTCCAGATTTGTCCAGTTATGAGGTCGTACCCAGGAGATTTTTTCATGTTTAAATTTTGAATTTCCTCTTGTAGAGATACACTTTGTATTTCAAGATCATCAGATCGTTTCAGTAGCTTAACATTGTGATCCGCAGTTTGCGTGGGTAATGGCTGAAACGTTTCTTCTAGGTGTCTCGCAAACAAGTCGGCCTTTTGTTTACCGCTTCGAGCCCAGCTTTCATCCTCATTTCTAATTGGTACTTAAGTACTTTCGTTGCTTTCCATAAGGAATATTCGGTATCTTTTTGGCTAGTAAGTGACGACAAATATGTACTTATTGATTCATTCTTAACTGTTCTGACCAGAGATTTCAACTTGTTACATAGGTTATTAAGGACGGTTTTATTTTCCTTGGGTCGATTAGTTTGCCAAGAGTTTCGAGCTTTACGTTTCTTTGCCACAAGCTCTCTTACTTCAAGTGGATAGTTTTTACAGTTGTTGTTATTTGCGTATTTGAAAGATGTACTTTGCCACGCAGCTTGTTGTATATTTTCTATTAGCCTTTCTACTTCCTCTACGACTTGTATAATGTTCCTTATTGGTGCTTGAAGATGGATGTTTTGTTCTAATAATTCTCGAAAAATTTTCCAATTGGTATTCTTATTGGACAGTCTCGCTGTGATTTCTTTTTCAATTATTGTTTCACTGACGGTCATAATAATAGGAGAGTGATCCGACGTAAGCTCTTCATTATTTTCCAAACGAATATAGTTATCTGTCACATTAAAGTCTATAAGATCCGGTGTTTTGTTTAAATCTGTTGGCCAGTAAGTTGGTGATCCACCAGATTGAAAGTCACATTTTAATTTTTTTCCTGTTTCAAACAACTCTCTCTCCGTTTTGGTGTAGTAACTCTGGAGCCCCATTATGTGTTTTTCGCATTGAAGTCGCCACTAATGATAAAACAACCGCCCATGGTGTTAAAAAGTTCTTCATTCATTCATTCAAGTAATCGTCTCTTTTCAAATTATGTCGTGGTGGACAGTATGTTGCTGATATATTTATTTCTTTGTACTTTGTTTGATAGTACTTTGTTTGATAGTTGTAACTTGCATACATTCACTCGCAATTTTTAATTCTTCGTTGTGTTTTATATTATCTTTAATAAGAATGGCAGATCCGCCTCTTGCTCTCTCTCTGATGGATCGATAGCATGGTAAAATTTGTACCCACGTATTCTGGCATATGAGGAGTTAGTAAAATGGGTTTCAGAGATTAGACGAATATCAATTTTTTGTTTAAATTAAATTAAATTAAATTTATTTTTATTTCCAGTTCGGGGATGTGTTGGATCAGCCCAATCGCATTCCAAATTACTATTCTGAGCGTTTGTAAATTTATTTTTATTTTTATTCTAGTCATGTTGTCAACTATTCAAATATGAGTTTATTGGTCTCAGCCTGCTCATCAAGTTTTTTATTTAGAGCATCTATGCATTTCACGACATCTATCAAAATTTGGCCGTCGTTGCTATCTTTTGCTTTTGCCTCTTTTGGTAGTATAAGTAAATATGAAACATTTAATTGATTTATTACATAAAATGTATGTAGGTAATATTAATTAAGTATTTTATAATATTTTGTCCTTTTTAATATAAATTATTAATAATTAAATTTTTATACCGTATACGATTAATTGCGAGATTAATTATATATTTTGTATTGCAAATGCAATTAAATTATTCTAATTTTATTTTTTGGATTTTACTTGAAATTTAATTCTATTTGTTTAAAATACAAAAAACAATTTCAATTTAAAACACAAAAACAATTCTGTCGAACGCTATAATTTTGAAATTTCAATATAAATTACAACAAATATTTGTAAACAAAATAAAAACAACAACAAAATATATGTACGAAAATTAAGCAACACGTTTTATCAAAAAATATTTTGGTCGTATTTGCTTACATAATCGCGTTATGTCGCAATTACGACTTCATGGGTTACGACTGTTACGAGTTTTCGTAACTCGTAATACGAGAGATACATAATCGGCCCCCTGTCTCAGTTTGTTAAAATTAATTTATTTATTAGCATTGGCGATGTGCGAAAGATTGCGAACGTTTTACATATTTTATTAATTGAACAAATATTTTTATGTTTAGGTTTAGGCATATTTACAATTTATTTAATATTATATGTGGTACATTCATGTGGAAACAACACAGTATTGTATGTATAGTAAATCGCTTAAATCAAATGTTCGAAGCGTGGTTTCTCCCACCGCCTGTTGACCTCAATATGAAAATATAATGAATGATGAATATGAAAATATAATGAATGATTCATCGAGCTACTTAATCATGTATTTAGATTGTATGTAATGCATATAATTAAAGAGTAATTAATTGCCTATTAACAAGAATCCATTTCGTTCTGATTTCTGGACATGCTACATTATAAAACGTTACCACGGCTAACACCAAGAAAATTTAAAGGACTCATTGCAAAGTACCTAATAACTAACGAAATATTGCCAAAAAACCAACATACTTTTTACAAAATCGTTCAATTACCGATCCGCTAGTCAACTACAACCAGTAAATTAGTTTTCATTTTTTAAATGAAATGTACATATTTGTATTTATTATTTTCGATCTACAGTCGAAGATCGGTTATCCGGGCTGCTCTTACCGGGACCAGACTCTTACCGGATAATCGAAAATCCTGGTTGATGGAGTTTTTGGTCATTTTCAAAGCAAAACATCGAATTTAATCTTATTAACTCATCAAAAAACAATAAACTCGAATTCATTTAGAAAATAAATTAAAACTTATGTAAAAATACATAATATATTCTTAATATGTACTAATGCATGTATTACAGGAAAATTTATTAGTACGTTTTTTATTAACAGAACTTCAAATGCTATATAGAACATCGGGAATAATACTGGGAAAATTTATTTAATTTAACCAATATATTTTAAGTTCTATTTATCTTGAATAATTTCAATTTCTAACAATATTCTTTGACGTTTATTGACGGTTATTGTTTATTGTAATTTACCCGGGGTCTACACTATGCAAATTTGCTGATATTTTCTCTCATGATAATTTATGTTTGCATGTGTTTTTTTCAATGTATTGTTAAATATTTGTTAAAAAATTATCATAACTGGGCATTTTACTCTCATGATAATTTCATCGAATGTCAAATAAAATTCGGTGAATACTGTCAGAAAATTAGTAGGTTTTTAAAATCGTGAATATTTTTTTTTATGCAGCTATGAAAAAAATGAAAACCATAGTGACATTTCGTGAAAATTTCATGATAATTTTTTCGTGAAATAGCCTCCTGATAATTTGCTGAGAATGTCAAAATATGTATAATATACTTACACATACATTGGTAAATTTAATTTCATGAGAGAAAATATCAGCATATTTGCATAGTGTAGACCCCGGGATAAATAACTCAGGTATTGTGAGTTATACAATAAAAATTATTTGTTTAAAACATTTCCTTTTAAAATTTCCCTTTTTTTCTAGTTCGTGTACTATGATTTTAACGAGAACTTGAAAAAATCATTATTTTATCCAGAAAAAAATAATGTTAAATTGAAAAATAAAGTTAAATTTAATTTTATGTTGATAATATTAAATAAAAATAAGTAGTTTAACATTAAATGTATCATATTTATTGATAATATATTAAATTCATTTGGATTTTACTGAAAAAACGAGAAATTTCTAATCCAGTGCTGGGATGTTCTACCATCACATGAACGCGTATCCCTTCAAACAACGTAAAGTAATCACACAGTTTTCGAGGACTTCATGGTACTAAAGTCTTCGCTAACGTAAAGAGTTTACGAAATGAAAAAGTTGTGAAAACGAACAGACCGTCACAAGAGAAGTGAAACTATTTTGCGTAGACTTGTGTATGTATAAGTAAAACAAACATGTTTTCGATTGTACCTCGCTTTAGCGTAATGTTAACGAACGTCTAACATGAGCGGAATTTGTACACGCTTGCTTTGAATTTAAAAGACGTAAAAGTAGATTTTTTTAAAATATTTATTGCATAAATTAAGTAAAATTTAATCACAGTTTTAATTCACATTTAGATATTGAATTAAGATTTAATTTTTTCACATTGATAGCTATATAAAATATAAAAAACATAAAACCACATAAATATAAGTATAAAATATTAATTTCTTTTTATTAAAATACTATACCAACAAATTATTTGATAAACAAAATGGCGTTCGCACTCGAATACTGCTTCTACTAAACTCAATATTCAATAATAAAATTATTTTGCTACTGTTTTAAAAGAGTATATATGTAGCATGACAATAGTTGTTTGTGTATTGGTGTTCGATTCAAAGAGGCGTTCGTAAAGTATACGTTTCTGCATGGAATTTAGAGTACACATTTTTTTGTTGGGAGAGTAATTGAAAAAACGCAATGGTCAATGGAGTATAATTTTGTTCGTGAAAAAAGAGACACAAACGTCTATCGATTATCGAAATTGTCATGGTAGCACATCCCAGCACAGTGCTGGGATGTTCTATCATCACTTCATTCCGCTTCGATAGACATTTGTGTTCAAAAAACGCAATGGAGCACAATTTTGTTCGTAAAAAAAGAGACACAAATGTCTATCGAAGCGAATCGAAGTGATGACTGATGATAGAACATCCCAGCACAGAACTATATTCGAATTTGAAATTTTTTGAATAAAAAACACGATTATTATCGTCCCCCCAGTTGAGTGCTCTCCAAATCTGAGCCAAACAGTGTTAATTTGTATTGATGAATCAATCGCATACCACTTCATCGTTAGTTTATTTTTTGACGTTTGCTGATTTCCTAAATCAAACTATTTACACATTTCTTAATTTGTTTTTAATTTTCCAAGTATCCTTCTAATAATTAATATTTAATGAATTAAAATCGAAAAATTAAAACATGGCCAGCGAATATTTCGATATTCGATATACATGTCGTGCCTGTTTAGAACATTCAGATGATATGATTTCTATATTTAAAGTGGCTTCGATAATGAACAAATCTGTAATGCTATGCACTGTGTTGAATTACTGTACTAGCTTAGATGTAAGTAGTTATTTCGACTTTAATCAACTATAATTTATATATTGTTACTGTACTATAGATTTTCGAGGGAGATGGTTTGCCAGCTCAATTATGTAATAAATGTGTCTGCGAAGTGACCAAGGCGTTCATATTTAAGCAACAGTTCATTCGGGCCGATACAATACTAAGAACCAGATTATCCAATGCTCTTGTAAATGTTGAAATTGCGGAAGATGATTGTACGTTTGAACAGGTGATCGTTAAACAAGAATCAGCCCAGGAAAAATTAAATGTATGTGAGTTTATGCAGTTAAATGAAAAGATCTCGAATGAGGCTGTTGAAAAATTGCCGAATAAACATGTCCAATGTAGTAAAAATGAGGATAGTGACGTAGATAGTGAAGACAATTATGATCCACACAATAATGATACAAACTCAGTAAGCGGATCAGATAATGAACCACTAAAGCAAAAACGGGATAAAATTAAGAAGAAATTAAATGATACCCCAAGCCTTGAAGGCAGTGAAGAGCTTGCCGATCGCGCAATTCAAACGTACATATCCCGTCCCAAAAAAGATAAAATAAAATATGAGCAGATATTTACTTGCGAGATTTGTGCAAAAACATTAAGCAGTGCTGGTTCATTAAAAACCCATTTATTGATTCATAAGGCTGAGACACCATTCCCGTGTAGTAAATGTGGCCAAAAATTTAAATCAAAATTAGCGTACGAAGCACATGCCGTTACACATGATCCACACAATCCGTACAAGTGTTTGGAATGTGGTCGCGGTTTCCGTAATGATAGCGCACTGGAGGAACATAAATTGAGGGCACACAAAGGAGACAAACCATACCTTTGTGGTGTTTGTGGAAAAGGTTTTACACAAATGGTTGCTCTTAAGAAACATATGATGATACATACGGGTGAAAAGCCATATAAGTGTGAGACTTGCGGAAAACAATTTCGATACAAAAATGTTCTAATTCTGCATCGACGTTATCACACGGATGAACGCCCTTATCCGTGCTCGGAATGTGACTTAAAATTCCGTGAGAAAACTCATTTACGTCGTCATCTTTTGATTCATACTGGTGTAAAGCCGTATGAGTGCGAATTTTGCGGAAAATGCTTTAATCGCAGGACGAATCTAAAGGCACATCGAAAAATCCACACAGGAGAACGCGAATACATTTGTTCAATATGTGGTAAAGGATTTATACAGATGAATTGTCTCAAAGCACACGTAGCTGGTCATGAGAAAAAAGAGCGGAAAATTCAACAGAAACAAATAAAAGATAAAAGTAAAAGGTCTTCAGAAGCGCCCCCAGCACAATTACAATCCCATCGGGAAATATCATCTCAGCATATACTATCGACTTTGCCGGAACCTCATCTCATGCCACATCCACCGACCCAGCAATTTATGTGAACTCTTCACTCGACCGATAGTGATAAGGCCCCGATTGAATGTAAAGCTTATACTTATTCATTTATTCCTGAATCTTGGATTTTAATAGTTTTGGTTTGGTAAATTTACAATAATTTACATAGAATCGGGTCCGTAAATCCCAATCGTACTATTATAACATAAATTTTTATTAGTTTATGAATCCAATTAATTTTATTTAATTAAAAGATAGATTACTATGTGGACATATTCTTTAATTCATTCATCAAAAGCATGGAATACAAACACAATACAATTATATGCTTGATTCACGCAATTGTACCCCAGTTCCGCGGTACCATGGGACAAGATCGAGAGTTATTGGTACGATACTGCAGTACAATGGACAAAATGTAGCTAGAGCTGCATGTTCACCCGTGGGACCACGGTATAATGTCAAGTATGCAAGCTTGTACCGGCTTTCCATCGTCAATAAATAGCATAATAGAATAACAGTATTATACTATCATTCGTAGTCGGGTTTTCATCATATAGTGTGAAGTAAGCCATATAATTTTGTTTGAATATTGAAATTTGTCTTTTAATGTTTTATACAAATTTCATTAAATCAAAAACGTATAGTTATATCAAATACAATAAAAAAAACTTCGATCGAATCGAAATAGTAAAAAATAAGTACACTGTCATGAAATATATTGTTAAAAATATAATTTGATACCTACTATATTTTTGATAGATAGTAGACTGAAATATTATAATAAAGTAGTATTATACTATGTACCAACTTCGCGTTTTCATCGTCGTAGTATACCAATGCCTCTATATTATAGGCCTCGACACAAGTAATAAAAAATCAAATCATTAGTATGGGTGTAGGGCTATTCGTTTCTTTTTTTTATATGAAATGATGAAATTTACTATGGGATTTTTCTATAGGCAGATTTTGGAAGGCTTTTATCTTCTAGTTATAGTGCAATTTTTATTTTCAATTTTCTATGAGATAAGTAAAATTTATCTGAGAAGAGTTTGAGATAGTTATAAATTCATATTGATACATTTTTAATTGATAATTTTTAGTTTTTGTAAAACTACTTTTTTTCTGAACAGTTTGTTTTCGTTTTTTGTTTTGTTTATAACAAATCGTGTGCCGATTTTGTACGAACCATTTAAACGAGCATTTGATTTTTTTTTATGTAATGATTTGTTTTTTTTGTTGTGACACAGGGTGATAATTTTTTTATTATTTCTTGTTGATGAAATTTTCAGTTTTTTTGACTCATTGTTTTGAGAACTGCATGAAAGCAGGTATATGGCGGATTTTGTTGTAAAAATAAATTAAAAAATCAAAATAATTGAATGGATAATTTAAGATAAGTACATACATACAAATTTTAAGTGCATAATTTATGTATTATCTTAATTGAAATTTACTTTCTATTTTGCACAGTACATATGTATAACAGTGACACGAATTTTGTATTTACAGTATATATGTATAATATATATATATATATATATATATATATATATATATATTTATATATATATATATATATATATATATATATATATATATATATATATATATATATATATATATATATTATATATATATATATATATATATATATATATATATATATATATATACAAATATATATATACATATATGTTATTATGTATGTATTTTCTTGTATTATTATTTGTATTATTATAAAAAAAAATCATCACCCTGCGTCAAAACAAAAAGAAAACAAATCATTACATAAAAAAACAAATGCTCGTTTAAATGATTCGTACCAGATCGGCACACGATTTTTTATAAACAAAACAAAAAACGAAAACAAACTGTCTAGAAAAAAGTAGTTTTACAAAAACTAAAAATTATCAATTAAAAATGTATCAATATGAATTTATAACTATCTCAAGCTCTTCTCAGATAAATTTTACTTATCTCATAGAAAATTGAAAATAAAAATTGCACTATAACTAGAAGATAAAAGCCTTCCAAAATCTGCCTATTGAAAAATCCCATAGTAAATTTCATCATTTCATATAAAAAAAAGAAACGAATAGCCCTACACCCATACTACATCAAAATCGTGTGTCATGGCTTGTAATATAGAGGCATTGAGTATACTATCACGATGGAAACCCGGTAATAGAATAATTTAATAAAATGACAACGTAAAATGCAATATGATTTTGACAGCGTCAGTATATTTTAACACGTATGCCATTAGACAATTATTATATTGAAAAAATTCGACTTTAATTTAGCCTTGATTTGAAAAAAGTCTAGAATATACTGGTTAAATACAAGTCAGGCGCTTTCAAGTCCGCCAACCCAAGTATACTGGCGAATTAACTCTTTAGTCATTATCCTCTAAACAAAGCGATAATTTCGTGTCGTAACGAAAATAACATCAAATTATCAAATTTATGCATGTGTGCGTAAAACGTCATTGGAATTTGGCGGGTAATTTAAATCTTATTAATTAGACAATTTAAATTTTAGTATGAAATTAATTATATTTATATATACATACAATTTATTTAAAAAAGAAACAATTATTGTAATTATGCAAATTAAAAACTTTCATTGACATTGATTGGTATAGTTATATCTAATCTAACATTTAATTAAATAAATAAAATAAAACATATTATTTGTAAATATAAAATTGATTAAATAAACACAATCACAATTGAAATATTATATGTATGTATGTATTTATACAAATAATCAATATCACAAAAAATAATGATAATAATATGGAGACTGTACATTTTAAAAAATTGCAACAAAATACACTATGGCGTCTATAGCCTTCATTCGTATAGCCATACGTATATAAATCGTATATTTATATACAACGCCTTAAGAGTCAACTATAGAAAAAATATGAACATAAAAAAAAATAAGAATTTTATCGAAACCAATTTTTTTTTTTTTTTTTTGACATTTAAACCATAGAAACATAATAATTCTTATGTGGCAGCGTTTGTTTTGTTTACATTTTTTATTATTGCATAACTATTCATTCTTTGTGTATCACTTGAGTATTTCGAATAAAACATTAATTTTTCAATTAAATCAGTTTAGATTTCGAATTAAACGTGTGTTAACTATATATATATTGTTAACTATGTCCTATTATTTCCTTAAAATCAAATTTTAATAAATAATTTCTTAAACTATGATGAAATCTAATCAAATTGTAACAGCAGAACAATAAAATTTCCAATATTTTATTTACACTTAATAAAAATTATTCGTACAATTTTAAAAAATTATTTATATTTGATTAACAATTGAATAGAAATATAATTAAATATATACATATGTATGAAAAAAATAATCATAAGATAGAAATATTAAAATGGCTATCACCGCATGAAAATATTATTCCCTTTTGTTTTCCTTAAAATATCAAATAAAACATCTGTTTTGCCATCTCTTTTATTTTTTCTTATGTTTGGGCGAAAAATTTCGCATTCCTAATTTTTTTTTATGTGACAGATGAAATTTAACGAGGTTTCGTTGGATTTTTTACGTTACGTGTTTTTTTCCATGGGCGAATACACAGAAATGCCATTTATCGCATTCTTATTTTTTTTTACGTTATTTTCCTAATTTTTTTTATGTGATCCCTGGTTACCACTTTAACAATATACATACGAAGTTGACAATTAAAACATTGATGTAATTTTACTTATTGATCAACATCGATATGTACGTGGGATACGTACATATACGTGGGATACGTACATATACGTGGGATACGTACAATTACTTCATTGACCGTAAAAATTGTGACATTTAAGATTTAAGTTGCCAAGGGTTAGGTTATTTATGAAGCTAAAAGTTTTGTTCAAAATTGTTTAAACATTTCAAAATGCTAATGAATAATTATTTTGATGCGTATACATGTCGAGCATGTTTAGAGTATACAGATGAAATGGTGCCCATATTTGAAACCAATGAAGTAATGTGTAAACCACTGAAGCTGTCAACCCTATTGTCTGAGTGCACCAATATTGAGGTAAATATTGCATTCTCAACTCCAATATGAAAATTTAAGAAACTTATTTATTGATTTTAGTTGATCGATCATGACGATTTTCCAAAACAAATATGCAGTGCATGTTTAAATGAGGCGACACGAGCCTATACATTTCGAGAAAAATTTCTAAAGGCTGATAAATTCCTCAAAGAAATGTTAGCCACTGCGTCAAAAGAGGCTCGGAAAAATTCTCAAGTTGATTTTGTAACTGTACATATGATTGATGAAGACGATAACGATGGCGAAGAACTTTTTAACCCAAAAGATGAAATTCCAGAAATTGAGCTAGGAGAAGATGACATAAAAACAGAAGCCTCTATTGTTGATCAGGACGATGAACTTGAATTTACTGTAATAATACCCGACCAAAATTCCGATACGGCTGATGATAAAGGCGGGGTAGATGACCAACCTATAAGAGTGTTAGTCAAAAAGAAGAAAAAATTGAACAATAATTTAGCCGATACCGTTAAATTGGAAGAAGATGGAGTGTTTAAAAAAAAAACTATCGTTAAAAAATTCTTTATATGTGAAGTATGTCAAAAATGTTTGAATAGTAAAAGTGGTCTTCAGGAGCATTTGAAATCACATGCGAATCAATTCACCTGTGGAAAATGCGGTCAAAAATTCAAAACGAATTCAGCTTTAGAAGACCACGAAGTTCGTCATAATCCTTACAATCCTAATAAATGTAAAGAATGTGGTCGGATGTTTCGTAATGAAGAAATGTTGGAGGAACATACGCAACGTGCGCATAAAGAGGAGAAGCCATTTTTATGTGGTATTTGTGGTAAAGGATTTCTACAAAAAACTGCCTTTGAAAAGCACATGCGAATTCACACAGGCGAGAAACCATTTGAGTGCGAAATATGTCAAAATCGATTTAGATATAAAAATTCATTGGTACTTCATTTGCGCAGTCACACAGACGAGAAACCATTTCAATGCTTGGAATGCAATCAAAGGTTTAGAGACAAGGCACATCTACGGAAACATTTGCTAGTTCACACAGGCGAAAAACCGTTTAAATGTGAATACTGTGAAAAAAGCTTTAATCGTAGCTCGAATCTTAATGCACATCGTAAAATTCACACAGGAGATAGAAAATACATTTGTCCTGTGTGCAATAAGGCGTTTATTCAAAATAATGTGATGCAAGCACATTTGGCAAATCACAATAAAAAAACGTAGAAGCGTAGTGTATTCGAACGCTCATTAAATAAAGAAATACCATGAAATCGGATTGTATAGCCTACAATTGAGATAGTCTCAAAAGAAGAGTAAACTAATCTTACAATATAGACTACATGCGCTGTATGAAATTTATATATGTATAACTTATGTACATATTTTTGAGCTTTGCGTCTTGGATTGGATGACTTGTTGAAATGATGTGCTATATGTTAAACAATTATACATATATTTATTTACTTCCAACTACTGTTGTGCATTTTTCTTAATTCGAAAACTAATAATTCGAACGTTAGATTTTGATATAAAACATTTTTTTTATTCATTCTATTTCTTTTGTATGTATATTATTAAATCAAAATATTACCAACATCACCTTTACTACGTTTTTTTATTAACAGAATTTCAGGTTCTATATAACATTGGGAAAATACTGGGAATTATAAAACTGAATTATAAAAATTTATTTGGATTTAATGAAACAATTAATTTTTTGTCATTTATATATTATTTATGTACAAAAGGTAAGTTTTATTATTTTGATAATAGTGAATTAAAATATATAGTTTAACATTAAATGTATTATATTTATTGAGAAAAAATTAAATTCATTTGGATTTTACTGAAAATCTGAGAAAATTCTTATCCAGTACTGCGTTGGGATTTTGGGAATAACAAGCTCGGTACACAACGGGTAAATTTGCCCTATGTAACTTATGCTCGGTGTATTTCTGCCCTGTGAGCACCGAGCAACACTGCATGCCCCGGGGGTCGATTATGTATCTCTCGTATTACGAGTTAGGACAACTCGTAATCCATGAAGTCGTAATTGCGACATAGCACGAGTATGTAAGCAAGTACGAGATACAATTTTTTCGAAAAAAAGGAGTTGCCCTATATGTTCATTTTCGGACACATATTTTGTTTTGGTTTTTATTTTTTTTTCAAATATTTTGTGGTTATGTCAAAATAAAATTGGCGCGCTTGAAAATTGTTTGTGTTTTAAATCAAAATTATTTGTTTTAAACAAAAAAAAATGAATTAAAATAAAATAAATAGAAATAAAATTATTTTGTGTATTTAAAAATTTATTTGAAAGTAAGTAATCTTTTGGTGTTTTAACATTATAACCAAGCTAATTTTACATATCATAATTCTATTTACAGGAAAACATTGTAATGGATCCTGTTGTTGAATTCATTCACCCTTGGCAAAATCGGGATGGTCTTCCATAAAACTAATAATTTTATTTAGTTGCTGCCCATTTGTTCGGTTTGCCCTAAATAATAGTTTTTGTAAACAAAATAAAAATTATATTAATTATCTGTTTATATTCAAAATACAAAATAAAGTATTAAATTATGATTATTATAAACACATATATTTTCATTTTATGTAATAGATTGGAAAATACTTTTTTATCATTTTTATTAAAACAATTGTAATCACTTCTTCAACAACATTTAAACGATTTTTGACAATTAAATCGTTTTTCGCCAAATCACCACACCACTTTGGTTGTCGCACTTTTCAAAATGGAATGAACATAGCAATAAATCAAACTATTAAATTCATGTTTAATAGTAATTTATTAATAAAAAATCATATGTTCGACTATTGAATTATTACTAAATGTCTAAAAACATTATTTGAATAGTTAATTTTGACAAATTTTCCTTAAAAACAATCATTTCAACCATTACGAGTTGCTTGTCGTACTCAAAAACTTGTACGAGTAAAACAACAACAACATGTCGCAATTACGAGAACTCGAAATGTCTTACATAATCGCGTTTGGTCATAATTTCGAAAAACTCGTAACTTTTAATGCTTACATAATCGAACCCCCGGCCCCCGGTTACAAAAAAAAAATAGACCCACCAACCTTTCCGCTTAAATTTTTCCGCTATTGACGATTGGACCGTGTGCTCTAGCGGAAAAATAAATAACCCTACACTCTGCATAAATTTGACATATCTGTCTTGTTTTGTTGATTTTTTGTTGAAATTATAAGCGATAGTAATTGTAATAATGAATTCCGATTCCGATAATAATATTAAAAAATCTCGAGATCATTGTGGGGTGCCGCAATGTAATAATTACAAAACGGAAAGCATATATATGTATAATTTACCTAAGGCGGTTCGCGCGTCTCGTATTTTATTAAAAAAGTGGAGTGTCGTACTTAAAATGGGTAAACAATTTCCAAGTCAGTTCAAGATTTGTAGTGAACATTCCACTGTAACAAGATTGGTTAAGGGTGCTTTTCCTAGTCTAAAGCTACCCAAAACTGAGTGCCGTAACTTTTTTTGTGGTAACAGCTGTACTGTATTTATATACAATTTTTATACTTACCTATAAATGTGTATAAGGCATGCAGACATGCTTACATTTTTACGCTTCCCCGGCTTTACATGTTGTGTGAGTCCAGTTAAATTTTCTATGAAGTTATCGAGGAAGCCTGTATTACCAGTCCTAGGACAGAATTTGAATTCGACTGAGGTACAACGCCTATAGAATAAACCCACCCAGCATTTACAATTTGTTCTCCTGCTTTAATAGACCGTTTAAATCCTCCTTAATAGTTTATTATTTCCGAAAAAGAAATAGTGATTTTCTGGCTGATGTCCGTACGGTTTGTTGTCTCTGCCTTTTTCATTTTACCTTTTGCTAAATATATGAGAATAATCATTGATTATTTAAAAAAAAATGTCACAAACATAACAAACAACATATTATAATAAAATATACATATTCATACTAAAATTCAGTAATCAACGATAATGTCCTTTATGGTTAGGTCTAACTAATGTTTACAAAATTGTTGATCGATAAATTTAGCATAATTAACATACTAATTGAATGCAACTCGTTGTGCATTTAAAAACACAATAATTATTAATTAAAACTAGCAACAAATTTATTTATCTATAACAATAATAAATACACAAAACACAATATTTAATTAACCAAATTTACTTTTATCTGTAAAATCGATGGTGAAATGCCAAGTAATGCAGATCGTAGGGTTTACATTATTTCCGATAGGTATCGCATTTCTACTTTTCCAATCGTCAATATGGAGGCCGGTGATATATTATATTATTTCCGCAAGGTGGCTTGTCTAAGTGACATTCGTTTATTTTTACAAGCAACTGTACTGAAGCAACCAATACGTCAACGGTCAACCGTCAGTCAAAGACGGAGACAAAACAACAAGCGATGAAGTATAATCTAGATTTTGTTCCGTCGTGATACATTTTTAAAGAAACAATGGATTCTTCACTGGATAAAAAATTATTGGGATTTAATAAAATTGCACAAGAAAAACTTCAAAATATATTCTATCAAATTCCGGGTAAAAAAGATTTAATTATTGAACCAGCACTAATAAAACCACTAGAGCATGTATGTGGTGTATCATGGCTTAGGTATAATAAAAATATTTAATTTGTTTTTTTTATTTATAACTTGATTAGCTACACGCAAAATATTTTTAATTTGCCTATTTGATTTTTCTATTTTAGAGTGAAGGGAGTTGAAAAAATCTATAAATTTGACCAAAAATCACCACCTCCTCAACAAAGGCAATTTATATATTTAATATCGACCAATTTATTATTGTTTAAACATGTATTGGACCAGGTCCACTCATACCACACCAGCAAAGCCTTATCCACAGATGCCAGTATTATAAAGGACTATCATATCCTACTGTTTCCATCAGTATTGAAAATATTTGAACAATTACTAGAGGAAGAAGGGCTTTATAATGTTGTCGGTCTGTATTGTTTTCAATGGGATTTTCTCACTATCGATAATTGCGTGCTTAGTCTGGAAGTGTCGCAAATTTATCGTGAAGTATTTGTACGACAGGATTGCTCACTTCTTGGCAGTGTTGCCCATAGTTTACGTTTATTTTTTTTGGTGTGTAAAATGCCGAAAATAATTTTAAAATACGGTGAAATTTCGGATAAAGTTATGGAAATGGTTAGTAGAATCGAGAATTATAGTAAGAAATCTCGGTCCGAAGTACAATTGGAAAAGGACAGTGGCATTAGCAATGATTTGAATGAGAATTCTGATTTTACTGCAATGATTATAATCGATCGCAATAAAGATTATCCATCGTGCCTGATGACTCCGGTCGTCTATGCAGGATTACTTTCGGAACTCTTTCAAACTCAAACTGGCACGATACAAGCCGATACCGATAAGAATCGTATTAAAAAGGGACGTTTAGATTTTATAGAAATAGAATCGCCTATAACACCAGAAAATACAAAAAAAGATTTAGGGACTGTTAAGATGAATAGTAATTTCGATCGGATTTATAATGATCATAAGTACATGCACTTTTCGGAGGCGATTGCTAGTTTAAGTACACAAGCTAAATCTTTAGGAATAGAACGGAACGCTACTAAGAGTATGGGAATTGATGAGATGAAGGAGTTCGTGCAAAATAAATTACAGAAGGTGGCCACACAAAAAAAGGAGCTTTTTAAACATTTAATTTTATGCGAAACGATTATGACCGAGATGGGCGCAACTTTCGAAAAGATGCAGGATATTCAGGAAAATATGCTAAATAATCGTAATCGAAAACAGATATTATCATTTATCGATGAACTAATAAGTACTAGTGCTCATAAATATAATGTTCTTCGATTAATATCTCTATTTCATGTTACAAACGGTGGTCTAACTGTGGAGGAATGTAATAATTTTATAAAAAATTACTGTAATTCTTTCGGGTATAAATACCTTGCAGTATTTTCTAATCTACTGAATGCAAAGTTATTTCTCGATACTCTCAATCCGAATAAATCTAATTCATTAATATCATCGCTAAATAATTTGACCACGTCAGCAATACCGATTCAATTGCCGACGAAGTGGCAAAATCAATTTCAAATGGATGTGCATAAGTTGAAGCTACTTCCACAGGCTAGCGAGAATATACGTGATGAATCAGATTCTATAGGCTCATCCTCATCACGAAAAAATCCGCTATGTCCTAGTTATGTATTTAATGGCTTGTATATACCCTTAATTGCACAATTAGCTCATATTTTATTAAAAGCAGAAAATTTTGAAGAAATTAATTCGAAATTAGGCCATTTGGAAAATTTGAAGGTATCAGGAAAATTATACTCAGATTCTAATCATTTATCGATTAAAGAAGTTTTAGCGGGAATACGAAAATCTGAGCTGCATGATGCATTTCCAATGAAACCACGAACTATATTTATATTTGTTATCGGTGGTGTGACTTACGCCGAAATTGCGGCATGTAATTTAATTGAGAAGATAACAAGTTCAAAAATTGTAATCTCGTCAAATAGCATTATTTCCGGGAGTGATATTATCCAATCATCATTTTGAGTTCAATTTTCAATGTCAGTCGAAGTGTGACATTCAACTTAAATTAAACGGTTTATGAAGTTGCATAAGATACAAAATTATATTAATAATTAAAATTTTTTATTTATATTTCATGAATATATGAAACAATGTTATTTAATATAATTTTTGATTTAAAAAGACAAAAAAAAATATAACAATTTAATTTTGCTCATTAGAACCCTGTTGTAGACCCATTGAATTCATATAACTTTCTGTTGTGATTAACTTCATAGTGGTTGTTGTGGATGCTGGATTTGATGTGTATGTAGGAGTTGATGAACCAGCAACAGGACGATTTAATTGTTTTTGCGGTAATATATTTACAACTTTTTTCACCGTTAGATTACGATTAAATAAATCCTGCTTTATGACCGGGAACTGTTTTAAACTATTTCCTGATTTAATTAGGATCGTATTGGTCGGTTTAATTTGTGAATCACTGACTTTGATAACATTTTTTAAATTCGATTTATCAGCCGAATCCATATTTATAATGATTGGTTTGAATTTTTGCCCGGGTGGTGCGCTAGAGTATGTGCTAGATGATGAGGATGTAGCTAGCATTGGAGCTTGTTTAATGATTGTATTATTTAAATACTCGATTTTATTACCACCAGCCGTGGTAGCAGTAGCCATTTGATCATCATGATCCAGTGTTTGCAATATCGTGGGCGAACTTATGACCATATTTGAAGTGGTTCCACTTTCTTTTGGATTCGAGACAACAACTTTCGCGTACTTTAATTGCTGGAAGTTTTTAGTTATGATATTTGGAACTCCTTTGACTGCGTTACGATTTATTAGCACAACCTTATTTTGCTTATTTTTATTAACCAGCAGATTATGTATCAGTATATTTCTATTTGGATTATTCGGTTGCTGTGCTCCCACAATTTTAATTGTGTCATCTTTTTGCACGTGAATTGGCGGAGTCTGTTGATTTATAATAATGGGTGTACTAGGTGCAGTTGTAACCGTATTACTAATATTTGAAGATTCCTGTATATTACCATCTTTATCGGCAAACACAATTGGAATATCAAATATATTTGTGTTACTTAAATCAGGCTGGGATTTTATAACGGTAAATTTTTTTGGGCTAATCATAATCGAAGATTGTGACGGTTGAACAAAACTAGGTTGGCTTGAAGTTACAAATTGAGTGGTCCCAGCTGATTTGATTGTATAATATTTGCTGGTATTAATTGTTCTATCACCAGATACGGTAGTATTTTTCATCGTAAATATTTGCTGTGTTGGTTGCGTAATCTGTGGAGTTGTTGCCGATATAACACTTTGTTTCGGAAGTGTCGGTTTTATTGTTAAGAATTTTTGAATATTCTGTGTAGTTGATTGTGGTTTTAACTGAACAAATTGATTCGGTGGAATTACTTTAACCTTTTGATGAGGAGTTCGATGAATAATAGGTAAGGTCACAGTATTTATGGAACCAGTGGTCATTATTGAATTTGATTGTTGATTAAGTTGTTTTAAATCAATTTTGGATTTTGACAAAGCAGGTATAATCTCGTAGGACGACATCATTTTGGGTGAAGCAACGCTACACAATTTTGGTGTTAATTTTACGTCTGTGTCGGGGAGAATACTTTGAATCGCCATGTCTAATGCCTCACTTGACGGGTTTACTAATGGCATTAGTTGCGGTCGCTCCTGAGCCTTGGCTAACATTGGAGGTCGTCCTCTCCCTTTTGATCCAGGATTTCCAGTTGATTTCATTTTAGCCAATGGTTGTTCTGTACCATCAGCGAACAATTTACGTTTCTTAGGTGTAATGTTAGATATTCCAGACGGGTTTTTAGTTGAAATTACATTACCATTGGAAACATTAATTGCATTTGCTGGTATAACCTGAACCGTAGGCTGTCTCGGTCCGGGTGGATTAATTAGACAGCTTGTGGCGAATTCTTGAATTTCATCCATGACCATATTATCCACCATGGCTTGAGTAACTCCTTCAATCTGACGTTTATTTTTCCCCACACGTAGCGAATCATCGGCTGATCCAACTACAACCAATGTTGTATGCGCGTGCATCTTTTCCCGAAGAGACTCAATCTCTTCTTGACTAACACGCGCTGAATTTTGTCCAATGATAAACATTATTGGTGTTATAATATCTAGCATGTTGTCATCGGGTGCACCACGAATGCCATGCACCGTATTGTAACCAAACCCCATGCAAACTATACAATTAACCGATTCAACGAGAGAAATTTGTAATGCCAGGGCAGCTCCAGCATTCAAACCTACTAAAATAATTGAACGATTTGGTGTTTCATTTTTAATTTCTTGAATTTTCGCCCGAGTCACCGATATTAATTGATCCGTTACAAACTGGAATCCCTGTTTGCTTAATGTTGACCCACTTATGTGGCACTGCACTTGAATCACGGCAGCCATTGATGCATATAATGAATATAATTTTTGCGCTCGCGTACTTATACCATTGTTAGATGGACCTGATGGCACAATTACTATAACTGGTTGATTTGGTAATTTTCGATTTTTTGGATCAACAACTGGTTCCCAAGGACCTTTAAACACCGTCTTCAACAAATCTTGATTACCGCCAGTGCGACCAAATATCATTTTATCGACTAAATTCGGGATTTTTGCTTTAAGTGTCTGTAGTAAATCCAGATATGCGGCGAGAAAGTATGGGGGTAAATTGTCCATCAGGATGCCGTGTAACCATTGCGTTAATTTTGGGTCCCATGATACACTTCCAAGGGCTTGTCGCATTCTCTGAACTGATTTATCTATCGTTACCCGCCTCAATACAGACTCATGTTGCCGATCCTTATGAGCCAACCTAGCTAGACGATCTGAATTCAATATTTTATTAATTTTTTCAAATATTTGAAGTTGCTGATTAGTCCACGTCTGTTTATTAAGCAGCACATCCCAATCACTATCAGAATTATTATTTTTCGAACTCAGAGTTAAAATTTCAGATTCCATCATCGAATCTTTCGCTTTTACTTCATTATAAGTAGGAATTGGAGGGCTATAGAAATCTTCCAAATCAACACCCTCATCGTGCGAATGCGTATGGCATGAAGGACATTGGGGTGGCCGATGTACCATAATAGATCGAGTTTTTAGTGTATTCTCATCTTCATTATTGTTTGTGGGACGATAATCTCGTGAGTAGCTATGCTCCATTGTAATGTTATCGTCGTTATTTATCTGAAAATAAAAATGTTTTATATAAACCAATTTTAATTATGATATAATTTCGCAAACTTTGGCATGAATAATTTATTTGAGGGTAACCTCTTCAATATAACCTCAATTTTATAGTTATATTTAAAAAATATTTCACAATTTGATTGCCCACTTATACTTTAGGATTATTTATTTATAATTTTATCTAGAACCACAACTATTTAAAAAGGAAAATTAAAAAAAATGCTAATTTTTTAATGCTATAAATAAAAATTATCTATAATGGCGTCTTAAATCATTTAATGACAACAATCATAAAGTGCCCACTAAACAAAATAAACGAATCGTAAAAAACGATACGTCGGCGATACCAATGCCTATGTATTACTGGAGTGTGTTCATAAACTCTACATTGTAACAATATTGTTACGACTATCATTGTTTAATTTACGTACATAGTTAACAACGATATTGTTGTAAACGTCGAAAGAAAAATCAATTGATATAATTTAATAATTACACAACATATGTAATGCAAAAATATTACCCGAAACATTACATTAATTCTTATGGGATAATTAATTTTTAATCAAGCCATGCTTAATATGTGTATATAATATATCCATTACTAATGTGTATATAATATATCCATTACTATTATTACATATAATATATCCATTACTATTATTTCCTAGACGCGTGTTTTGGCCGGAATTATTCATTTTATCAAATAACAAACGCTTTTGACGTATAGAAAGGCAGTATCGAGTAGAGTTGGGAATGACGTTTCTAACAATAAGGGGAAATTTTGGTCAGGTTTTAAGGCGTTGCCACATGACATAAATATCGGCGAAAGCCTGGGACCGATTTTTCTTTTATAATTAAATGATTGCATATTTTTGACTTAAATTATTGAGAAAATATATGAAATAACTACAATTAGTAATTAAAATCATAAATTTATATTATTATAACAATTTTAATTGAACAATAAGAGTTTTTCTATTCTGTCGGTCCGACAACCGATTTTTTACGTAAATGGTATAAATTTTGTCGGTTCCGAACGCTTCCCAATATAAATTTTGTCGGTTCCGAACGCATCAAATATCACCGATATTTATTTTCGTTGTGACCATAACCTCACTTCGGTGATAATTTGGTTTGTTTACAAACGTAGCTGTCAATCTGTACAATTTATTGAAAATTAAAAATGAGTATGGTATTAATTTGATAAAATATATAAATTAAATGTCAAAAACAAATGACAAAAAAAAAAAAAACACAAACAAAAATTTTGTTGTTGTAAAAATCGGTCGGATCATTGTTTTGCTCATGTGGCGTGTCTTATCATATTTTCTACCGAATCGATCGGAAAGACAACTGCATGTGGCATCGCCTTTATGAACAACAAAAACCACATGGCTGTTGTTACAATCGCAGTTTATGAACGCTTTAGAACTGTCATTGTTAACAATATTGTTACAATGTAGAGTTTATGAACACACTCCTGGCCTGACAAGTCTGTTATAGCATATGTATGTGTCGAGTAATAACAAACAAAAATCGCTCCATACAAATCATATGAAAACTACTTTTTTTTTGCATTTTTTGGTCTTAGATTTGTAATAAGTTATAAATTAGGCCCAAAGGCACTTTTACATGTACCTGAGTACAAGGAACAATATGTTTTCGCTCATTTTAAGATGAAAAATTATTCAATTTCCACACTTTTCATTCATGAATTTCAACAACTCTTCATTCATGTATTTCAACAACTTTCAACAACGTCAAGATTTTCATTATTTTTTTAGGGGTAAATATGAGAAATTAATAATTTTCGCTATTCGTGTCCCTTATTATTCATATTAAACTGCATCTGTTTCACATTCGAAATAAGCGAGCTAACAAAAATCGGTTGGTGTGAGTGAGTTTCTGTAATTTCTGACGTATGCGCAATATATCGATATATTTTGCTGTAGATCAATTTTAGCAAGAAAGAGAAAGGAATAGGAGACAATACTATTATAATGGACGCCACGTGCGTCAGCATTACAAAAAATAAACATGACCAAAATAAAAATAATGATGTGCCAAACTATTTAAAGATTATTGATTTTAAATTTAATTATAGATTTTATCTTTAAAATGTCGAAATGTCAAATAAGAAGTGCGTTTATCAAAAAAAGAATCAAAATGTAATTCTTTTCTGCTAGAATTACCCACTTTTTTGCTTGAAAATTTGAGCTACGTTGGTTTTTTGATATAAAAAGATTTTGTGACGTAGTATATCGTATTCACTCACGCATGTGTATATTTTGTGTACATGTTTTTTTTCTAACTCAGTTTATTCTTTCTAGCTGCTAGAAAAAGTCAGAAAAAAAGCCAGTGTCATAATACCATAAACGGTATTATATTTTTTCAATTACAGAGAAATGTTTCATACATTTAAACTTAATGGTTGTCATCATTATATATGATAAGTGAAAAGTTAATAATACTTAATCTGTAGAATTCAATCATTACTTTATATTCGAAGTAATGATAAACAGATTTTACAACATGTTTGTATTAATTATATGGTTAATTTAAAAGCATAATAGACATAATTATATAAATGTTATATAGACATAGTTATATAAATGTTACTTCATAAGTTGCATAATGTGGCATAATGGACATAGTACTGCATATAAAAAAAAAATTAAAACATAATATATACATATCTATATGTATAAATGTTACTTCATAAGTCGCATAATGTGGCATAATGGACATAGTACTGTATTCTTGTTAAATCTTGTTAAAACCGAGCTAACATTTAGAAAAAGTGCCATTTTTCCATAATTTCGGTTTATTTTTGACAAAATATAATAAAAATGTTGAACATCTTATTAAAAACGAGGGAATATTCAAGAAGATTGCAGTTTTTCCACATAATTTCGGGTATTTTACTGCCAAAAACAATAAAAATATTGAAAATCTTATGTAAAACGATTTTAGACAGAATTGGCTGATAGTAAAAAAATAGGGAAAGAAAAAAACGTCAGATAAGCTATGTAATAGACAGAGACAACTTTTTGTTTTTAATTTTTTTTATGCAAAAAATTTAAGGAGAAATTTTGACAGCACACAAAAACATAACCAATAATTATTTTAAAAAATTTAATATTACTATTAATTCGGTTAGTTTTACATCTCAAAATTATCTCAAAATTAAATATTATTAATACTCATATCAGAATTATATTTTGTAGTATATTTTCCGAAAAAATTAAAAAAATCTCTACCTAAAAAAGGTCGTGTTTTTGTATTTATACTTTTTTATAGCAAAGTTTTAAGGAGAAGCTTTGACAACCTTAAAACTAGTAGTGTGCAAGAAATATTTCTCATCATATACCAAAACCGTCTATAATACGGTTAATAATAGACGGTTTTGCCAATGCCTTCTAAATACACTGGCCTATGACTACAAATGATGACGTCAAATTATGTCTCTATCTCCAGATGGGGTAAAGTAAAGTAAAAATATGTTTTTTTCCTTTTTGTGGATAACGTTATTGTTTTTTTTTTAGTCTGTTTCGTTATGCCAAGGTGGGAACATATGCGTCTCGTTCTTTTTAGTTTTCTTTATTATTACGTAAATTAAGTTTTAATAAATTATATTTTATTTATTGATATAAATAAATTATAATTTTTTATTAATTTACAGTACAATCATTACTCTTTTATGCGCATACTTAAGTATATTTTATAAAAATATCATTTTACAATAACGCCGCTAGCGGCAGTAAAATAACAATCAAATTTTTTATCTTATTTTGTAAATATTGTTTTTATTTTTTTTAGTTTGCTATAATATGTCGAGGTGAGAAGAATTGCGTCCCTTTGTCCATCTTTTATCTTAAATAGGTAGAAAATTTCATTTATGTGAATTAAATTATATTTATTATAGCATAAATTGTAACTTTTAATTAAATTTATGTTATAATCATAATGTATTTTATTTTATTACATATTATTTTTCTTACAAATTTTTCGCTTTCCAAACAATGATGACACCTATACTTTTTTAAAGTACTAGTGAGACTTGTTTTTAAATAAAAATAAATATTTTTTTCATATTTTGGTAGGAAAAGAAAATTATTAAGCTCTTACGATATGTTATGTAACTATATCAGTTGAAAAATTTATGTATATCAAAATAAATGGGGTTATTGTTAGTAATATAATATTTTAAAAAATTATTATATGTAATTACTAAACGTATTGAAATTATCTAAAAATATATAAAAAGAGCGCATTTTATTTCCATTTGGCAAAAACGAACATCCTCTCACTTCGACGTAATGAAGGAGACTAAAAAAAATAAAGACGAATTTTCGAAACATAAAGCAAAAATAAATATTTTTATTTAACTTTATTCCATCTATCGGTGGAGACATAATATGACGTCATTGACAAAAATTGTGTGTAGTCATAGGCCAGTGTATAAACATTGCCTTCTAAATACACTGGCCTATGACTACAAATGATGACGTCAAATTATGTCTCTATCTCCAGATGGGGTAAAGTAAAGTAAAAAATGTTTTTTTCCTTTTTGTGGATAACGTTATTGTTTTTTTTTTAGTCTGTTTCGTTATGCCAAGGTGGGAACATATGCGTCTCGTTCTTTTTAGTTTTCTTTATTATTACGTAAATTAAGTTTTAATAAATTATATTTTATTTATTGATATAAATAAATTATAATTTTTTATTAATTTACAGTACAATCATTACTCTTTTATGCGCATACTTAAGTATATTTTGTAAAAATATCATTTTACAATAACGCCGCTAGCGGCAGTAAAATAACAAACAAATTTTTTATCTTATTTTGTAAATATTGTTTTTATTTTTTTTAGTTTGCTATAATATGTCGAGGTGAGAAGAATTGCGTCCCTTTGTCCATCTTTTATCTTAAATAGGTAGAAAATTTCATTTATGTGAATTAAATTATATTTATTATAGCATAAATTGTAACTTTTAATTAAATTTATGTTATAATCATAATGTATTTTATTTTATTACATATTATCATTTTGGCTGCGAATTAAGTTTAATTTTTCGACGCTAGTAGCGCATAGTTGAATAAAAAGAATGGTTTGTTTTTATACTATTATTGGTTTTCTTTTTTTGATTTTGACAGTTCTTTATGTAATTATGTATTGACGAAATCACGATTCCAGTCGCCGATGCAGATAAAATTCAAGAAATAAATAAGGAGATGGTACTCTCGTCGGCCGAACGATGGACTGAAGAATATAGGGACTTAGTTTTGTTTACAACAAATGTGATGCATCATTTACAAACGCCTGCGTACGCTAGTGATGTGAAACGTGAAAAAGATTTGCTTGAACGGTATCCATGTCCAGAAGCTGCAACATTCACCCTTACTCAGTCGCCCATAATGGAGAAACGATTAACAAAAAATAATTATCGTAATCGGATCCATGAACTTTTGTATGTTGAAGAGATCGCTTAATCGAGGATAAAGGGAAAAATATGATCTACCTACGACTATCGGCCGCTTGTGTGGCGGGGCTCATTTTAAAAGGCTGAAATACAATTTCAACTGAATCGGTTACCATATTGTGAATGGCATCATGCCGTCGATAAAATCGCAGATTTTCGATTAATATTTCCCGATACTTTCTTGGAACCTAATATTCCTTGGACCCCCAAGAAACAATGGTCTGATACTTTGGATTCGAAATTAAACTCAAAACAAAAAGAAGCGGTCGTTGCGAACACAACTCCAACAAATATCGCACTGCCACCGATTTTACTTATTGGGCCATTCGGAACCGGCAAAACGTATACTTTGGCTCAAGGTATTAAGCAGCTCTTAGGGCAGCCCGATGCAAAAAGTTTGGTTTGTACACACTCAAATTCGGCCGCTGATCTGTATATAAAAGATTATTTACATCCATGGGTCGAAGAGAGTATGGATGAAGACCCCTTCGTGTGTACTATCACAAGAGATGGGTTGCAACCGTAAACAGTGTAGTTCAAAAATAATTTGATTTAAAATATTTTAAACTGCATTTTGTTCAATGAAGATATATATATTTAAATAATTACATGCATAAGTAAATTGTTAAATATTTAAATTTGAATTACAACACTTAAACGAACACGTTGCAAGACATATCATAAATTCACCACATTTTCAAATAAGTTGAATAATGATTTATTAAAAATTAATTTAATTTTGGTTTGGTTTGCTTTGCAAACAATGATGACACCTATACTTTTTTAAAGTACTAGTGAGACTTGTTTTTAAATAAAAATAAATTTTTTTTTCATATTTTGGTAGGAAAAGAAAATTATTAAGCTCTTACGATATGTTATGTAACTATATCAGTTGAAAAATTTATGTATATCAAAATAAATGGGGTTATTGTTAGTAATATAATATTTTAAAAAATTATTATAATTACTAAACGTATTGAAATTATCTAAAAATATATAAAAAAGCGCATTTTATTTCCATTTGGCAAAAACGAACATCCTCTCACTTCGACGTAATGAAGGAGACTAAAAAAAATAAAGACGAATTTTCGAAACATAAAGCAAAAATAAATATTTTTATTTAACTTTATTCCATCTATCGGTGGAGACATAATATGACGTCATTGACAAAAATTGTGTGTAGTCATAGGCCAGTGTATTTAGAAGGCAATGGTATAAAGGAGGCAATGGTTTTGCATATAAATTTTATGCATGTGTTAGTGTGACTGCTATAAAATATTCTCAATTTTATACTTTTTAAAGCAGTACACACTACAGACACAAATATTTCTTGACAAATGCATATTAAAAATATTCTTCCTTTAATTTTACTATCAGTCAATTCAGTCAAGTGGAATCGCACCTTTATGTCGAGTTTTGTCGTGCCACAAAAAGTGATGTACATCAAAAAATAGAGCAAACATTTTTACCGGTTTTTTGATGTACATACATACATCACTTTCCGTGTTTTTTACGGGACAAAAAATAACTAAAAATTTAAATGTACATCACAAATGGAAATGTCGATTTTTTCTTCCATTTTAACTAACACCAACACATATTTATGCGTCATTCGAAAATATAAATATAAACAAAGCTAAACGTCATTTGTAGTAATTCGTGCTTCTCTTGTTGTTCTTAAAATACCTGTTTATAAAATTAATGTTGAATTATTTCGGGTCATAAAAATTGATATACATCAACATTTTTAGAGTTTTTTTGAAAATGCCTTTTTTCTTGATATTTAACTAGCACCAACACCTGTTCATCTATCAATTCATAAATATAAACATAAACAATCGACCGAAGACGTCATAATAATATATTTTCTTCTAGTTCTATCAATATTTACCTCTCTTTACTAATCCAAAGACAAAAAAACATCAATTTCTTTACGCGTTCTTTCAGGTCAACGAAAAAAATGAGAAAATATATATATTGTTTTATTTATAATATACATGCAGGGTGTTTCCAATTACTGGTGTTATAATAACAATGCATGTACAGAATTAAATTCTAAGAAATCTTTTAAGTAACTTTTAAATTCGTTATCGAGAAGCCGTTATAACGGATTAAATCAAAAATTATTTTCACGATAAGTAAATTTAATTCTGAGTAGAACAGTGAAAAGTATAATCAATTATGTCAAATCAAAGGTTGAGGGGAAAAAATTAGTGTAATGCTCTATTTTATTTATAAGGGCTTAACGGTAACGAATTTGATTGTTTCTTGAAATAAATTTTTTCTTACAATTTATTTCTGTACATGCTTGTTAATTATAATACCAGTAATTGGACACACCCTGTATAGATATTATAGAAACAAAATAAATAATATATTGCACCTGCAAGTTAAAAAATTATATGACAACAAATTTTAATTTTATATATAATTATTTTCTATTTCTCTTCTCTAAATATTTTGTTATTGTGCAGCAGATTTTTTGCGTTTGGTTTCTTCACTTGTTACTCAATATTGTATATTTTATTCTACTCTTTTTTCTATACACAAAATGATATGACACCAATACCTACAAAATAGATTTTTTCCGTTTTTCGAGTTTATTTTATATCGTGTATGTACCAGAGAATAGAACAAGCGAACTCGAGTGTAATCGAAAATTTTGTTGAATTTTTTTGTGTTTGTTTTTTTTTGAAAAAAATAAAAAAATAATTGTTTGTTTTTGCTTGTTACCCGAATTTCTCGTTTCTATTTTTTTCGTTCGTTTTGTTCTTTGTTTTTGTTTGTCCGATTCGCTTGCAAAATTGCAAGTAAGCTCGAGCTGACTTGAAAACATAAAAAAATGACAGATATTTAATAATTTTGATTATTTCATCGTTAAATTAAAATATCATACAAAACTGCGGTTGATTTGAGCGAAACTGTGCAAACAAAAGATTCTTGACAAGTGTAAAGAAATTTAAGAAATTTCAAACAAACTGTTGAAATGAAATTTAAAAATATAAATAATCTAGGCCTATATAAAATACGGCCCAATTGAGGAACTAATAAGTCATTTTATTTCATTTAACAGGATACAAAACATAAAATGTATAATATAAAATGTACCTAATTATTTAAAAATATTTTTCTCCTACACTTCGACGAACAAGGAACAACCGAACAACACAAACCGGATAATAAAACGTAAAATTCCAAACATTTTGGAAAATCCGAACAAATTCTGATTTCTGCAAGTAAACCGAAAAATTTACAAAAACGAACAAATTTATTTTTTTTAGTTTGCTCGTTCGCACTTGTTTGAATGAAAAGGATAATTGGAAGACAAAAACTACCAAACCAATTTTTTTGTTTTTTTTTGCCTTTTCTGTTTTGTAGTTGTTTGTATTCGATATAAGAGAATTTTGTTTGGTGTTGATCGAAATTTTGTGCTTGTTTCCAATCTCTGGTATGTACACTGCTATAGGAGGGTAAACAAATCATAGTAATGTTCAATGAATTTGGCTTGTAACTCTGTTTTGCATATACATATACACATACTATCGCGTGTGTAGTTAAAATCATTTAACAGTATTGATTTTCTTCAGGCTTGTATCTATATACGGTTTTGGTTAGTGCATTCTATTGTATACACTGTATATACTATGGAATATTAACAACACAATAATGACATTGAAAATGTCACATCAACAGATGAAAGTTATATCAGAAATTGTTTAAAACTACATAATTATAAATATAGAGGCTGCTACAAATTGTACGTGGTATGGCCGTCACGGTAATACGGCTGTAGACAAGCGAGTTGTACCGTGTGCTCTAGCGGAAAAAAATGTAAAGGTATAATAATATTATTATACAATTATAATAAAATTATTACATAAACATTTATATTGAACGAAGCATTTTTCATATAACCTCATACATATAACCAATGTTTGTTACGGTTAATGTAATGAAAAATTTGTGTGTAATCACTATTTCAATATAGGATAAATATCTACCATACAATAAATTTTGAAAATATACAACTTTTATTTCCTGTGAATAAAAATAAATTTTAAAGTTAAATCCGGTATAAATTACATGTAATTTTTTAACCCAATTTTCGAGCAAATATAATAAAAATTTTGATAAAGTCGATAAAACATAAAAGAATCACCCTATAATTTACAGATTCGATTTCTAATTTCTAATTACTACCATTTTAATAAATATAAATTAATACTAAACGGATACTATATTCATATGTATATCTACTACATACCATAAGATTTTTGTTTACGATCAGCTTGTAAAAATTCTACTAGAGGCGGTTTTAAATGTTACCAACTTGTCAAATAGCGCAACTCGTGGGAAAAATAAAAACAAAATAAACAAGCAAAGAAAATATAAACCTTATTGACGATTGGAGGAGCAGCGCAAATTCCACGTATTGGAAAAAATTTGAAGCGAATAGCACTTTGACGTTTATGATGTATTTTTAAGCAACGTACATAACATCGGGAGAATTTACCATAGTATTGAGTTCAAGTTACACGCTGATGTTTTCGCTCAAAATTTAGACCGTTTTGTTAAACTTGCTCAACTTGAGATTGGCTGTGTCAATACCGCTTTTACTACCAAAGTGGTTATATACTGCTATATCGTTTATTATTGTGCGTTTTAAGATAACATGTCTTATTTTAGATTTTTTAATTTATTGGTTCTAGCGGTGAATTTAAATAACAAATAAATTCAACGAAATGGAGCAAAATATTGGGACTGATTTACTAAACTGATTTACTACTTAACAACAAAACATAATTCGAAATTATACGGATACATTTTGGAACTGTATTGCACGTTTTACTAACCACAATCAATATAATAATTAAGATTAGATCGGTATACCGTCGAATACAATTCTCATCTCTATGACGGATTATTATCTTTACTACGGTTTATTTTGCATATTCACAATACCTACTGAAAATCATTTATTTTAATTGATAATTTGTAATAATTATATTATATAAAAATCTAATTTTATTATAATATTACATAATTTTATAATAAAATTAAATAGCTACACGAAATATAATTAAAACAATATACATATGTATGTACACAAAAATTATCGGTGACACGGAATAGAAAAAAAAAAAATTAAACGTCAAAATTCAAAAAGAGCAAACTATAATATGCAGTTCATCGTATTACAGTCATAATTTAGAAAAAAAAAAAATTTTTTTGTTGGTAACCCTGCGGATCATTTTGCTCAAGCAGCGTACATAACATCGGGAGAATTTACCATATTATTGAGTTGAAGTTAGACGCTGATGCTTTCGCTCAAAATTTAGTCCATTATGTTAGATTTGCTAAATTTTTCATTATCAATTTGAGATTGGCTGTGTCAATACCAAATTGTTTATTATTGTGCGTTTTGAGATAACATGTCTTATTTTAGGTTTTTAAATTTATTAGTTCTAGCGGTCATTTTAAATAACAAATAAATTTATCGAAATGGATTAAAATATTGATATTTCTGGTAGATCGGCATACCGTCGGACAAAACGATTCTCATCTCTATGACAGATTATTATCTCTACTACGGTTTATTTTGGATACTCACAAATTATGAATTTTCAATGAATGCGAATACCTACTGAAAATCATTTATTTTAATTGGTAATATGTAATTATATTATATAAAAATTTAATTTTATTATAATACTACATAATTTTATAATAAACTTAAATATCTACACAAAATATAATTAAAACAATATATGTACACAAAAATTATCGGTGACACGGAATCGAAAAATCAAATCAAATAAGACGTCAAAATTGAAAAAGAGCAAACTATAATATGCAGTACATTTATGTTACACTGCGTATTACAGTTTGCTCTTTTGTCAATATTCAAAAAATTGCTCATAATTTAAAAAATAATTATGTTTTAGTTGGTAACCCTGCGGCCCATTTTGCTCACAGATAGAATTTTTTTAACTCGAGTATGGCAAAAGTAGGAGGGGCTTAAGCAGCGTACATAACATCGGGAGAATTTACCATAGTATAATTCCCGGTCTCTCGATCAATCAAATCGCTTAAAATGATATAAGCCCCTCCTACTTTTGCCATACTCGAGTTAAAAAAATTCTATCTTTGAGCAAAATATTGACAAAAGAGCAAACTGTAATACGCAGTGTAACATAAATGTACTGCATATTATAGTTTGCTCGTTTTGAATTTTGACGTCTTATTTGATTTGATTTTTCGATGCCGTATCACCGATAATTTTTGTGTATATTGTTTTAATTATATTTCGTGTAGATATTTAAGTTTATTATAAAATTATGTAATATTATAATAAAATTAGATTTTTATATAATATAATTAATACATAATGTCAATTAAAATAAATGATTTTCAGTAGGTATTGTGAATTTGTGAATATCCGAAATAAACCGTAGCAGAGATAATAATCAGTCATGGAGATGAGAATCGTTTTGTATGACGGTATACCGATCTACCAGAAATCACCTGTCGTCATTTGATTAAAATTAATTATTAATGTTGATTTTTTGTCAGTAAAAAGTACAATATAGTTCCAAAATGTCTCCGTTTAATTTGGAATTGTGTTTTGTTGTTTAGTCGGTAAATCAGTCCATATATGGCGATTTGTATATTTTGCTCCATTTCATTGAATTTATCTGTTATTTAAAATCACCGCTAGAAATAATAAATTAAAAAATCTAAAATAAGACATGTTATCTCAAAACGCACAATAATAAACAATTTGGTACTGATGCAGCCAATCTCAAATTGATAATGAAAAATTTAGCAAATCTAACAAAATGGGCTAAATTTTGAGCGAAAACATCAGCGTCTAACTTCAACTCAATACTATGGTAAATTCTCCCGATGTTATGTACGCTGCTTTAAGTCAAAAGTACATTGTCTTAGTTTACATTAAAAAAATAAAAATATACTATCTATTATATTTTTTATAGCTATCATACTGACATATTTTAATATACTGTTAGAGACATTTCATTTGCCAATTTACAACAATAATGCTGTAATGAATTCAAATTTGGAATTCATCGATTCCTTAGAATTGATGGTATTGCAATTCCAATTCCATTTGTAGTTACTGTGTTTGTCACCAGAGTTTTCGTACATATTTGTCAAGCACTTTTCACACACTACCAACTTTTGTACATGTCAAAAATAAATCACGAGAATTGGTTGGATTTTATTTTGACCAAAATTGAATTCCAATTCCAATTCATTGGTCAAATGAAATGTCACTTATAGTTTTTTCCTATATACCGGGTGTTTTTTTTAAACTGAGACGATCAAATATCTCGAAAAATAGCCACTCTACGGAAAAAATGTCCATAATCAAAATTTAATCATACCGCGGGGGAAATACATTAGTGCAAAAAAAAAAGTCCCCCCACCCCCGCTTTGTAGGTGGGGCGGGGGTAACTTTTAAACTAAGATAGGAAGCCATATTTTTTATTGCAGATACGGATTCTACGACTAAAAGTACGTATGATTTGAATAAAATATTTTGTTCGGTTCATGATAGATGGCGTTGCAATCGACGAAATTCAATTTTTTCAATTTCTCCTTCTTAGAACACACGCATTCGATTCTGCAATACGTTTGAAATAAAAAACATCACGTTTTCATTGGAAATACTCGAAATTCGTCATCAAAACAATTTATTCAGTTTTGTAAATCTAAATAAGTGTTCAAAATTAATTTCAAGTTTTATTATTAAATTTCAAAAATACAAAATTCAGGCCATCATTTTGAACACTTATTTAGATTTACAAAACTGAATAAATTGTTTTGATGACGAATTTCGAGTATTTCCAATGAAAACGTGATGTTTTTTATTTCAAACGTATTGCAGAATCGAATGCGTGTGTTCTAAGGAGAAATTGAAAAAATTGAATTTCGTCGATTGCAACGCCATCTATCATGAACCGAACAAAATATTTTATTCAAATCATACGTACTTTTAGTCGTAGAATCCGTATCTGCAATAAAAAATATGGCTTCCTATCTTAGTTTAAAAGTTACCCCCGCCCCACCTACAAAGCGGGGGTGGGGGGACTTTTTTTTTTGCACTAATGTATTTCCCCTGCGGTATGATTAAATTTTGATTATGGACATTTTTTCCGTAGAGTGGCTATTTTTCGAGATATTTGATCGTCTCAGTTTAAAAAAAACACCCGGTATTATACTATCTACGGTGTAAAACCAGTGTAATTCTACATTTATTTGAATTTGAATGATTTAAGAAGCTATTATATAATTATATTGCATTATAGAAATAAAGTGTCTTTTTCTACCTTACGACAAACCAATATACATACATCGGCAATGTATAAACCGGCACTATATTTGCCGACACATTTCAAAATAAACGAATTTTTGATTCTTTAAACTTTTCTTTCTATATGCGGTTTGGAGAAATAGTGTCGTTATTTCGGAAAATTGCATCTTTAAATTCGCAAGGCGAAATTGCTCCACCAAAGTACAAGAATGGTTAAACTTTGATGGGGAATTAGAGACTACATACTCAATAACACATGAAGATTTAACTAATTTGCCCTTAAATATGAAACCACAAAACATTCTAAGTGAATCTTCTTGTGAAGAAGAAATAGAAAATGACAATTTTTCCTGGACAACTGCCGCTGAAACGTACAACACTTATACAATTTGCAGATAAAATCGTGCCCTTCAGCACAAGAAACAATGCAATTGCATATTTTGCAATCGGGTGTTTAAAAAAATGGGAGCATGATATTCGGTAACATTTAAAAAACGGCGGTATATCTACATATTTTAATTATTTGTAACCGTATGAATGATTTTTGAATTGTATTAAAATATGTACGAACATGTTTCCTAAGAATACCACCACAGTATCCTTTGCTTGTCGTAGGAGGCGACTAAACGGTTGGATCGCTGGGCTGACGACCCGCATCCGTAAAAAAAAATCAACTGTTTATAAAATCAACAAAAAGAAAAATGGATACCGCCAAAACAACACCGGACCCCCGCTCAAGTACCCGGATACGAGATTTAGGATCGGCACGTGGAACGTGCAATCACTTAGAAAACCAGGAGCGTTGGAGGGTCTAATCACGTGCATGAAAGAGTATCGGCTGGAACTCGTTGCTCTTCAAGAAACTCGCTGGCCTCAAAGTGGAGATCATGTGTCCCAGGGCTATACGTTGTTCTACAGTGGAGATGACCTCGGAAATCTTGGAGCTGGATTTCTTCTTGGGCCGCAGGTAAAGAAGGCTGTTTCGGATTTTCAAGCAGTCAATAACCGATTGTGTATGCTTCGCCTGCGCATGAAGTTAGCCAACCTGTCGATAATTTGTGTACATGCGCCCACAGAAGTCAGCCAGCCCCAAGATAAAGACTCATTTTACAATGACTTGGACGATCTGATGGGATCTATACCCGAACACGATATTAGAATGGTAATTGGGGACTTTAATGCTAGAGCTGGCAGAAATCAGGCCGACTTGTGTTTAAACATAGGTCCGTACTCCCGACACGAAACTGCGACCGATAATGGTGAGAGAATGATGTACTTTGCAATTGCTCATGATCTTAGAGTAGCAAGCACATTCTTCCCTCACAAACAGATACACCTAGAGACATGGACACATCCTCGCAAAACATCCCGGAGCCAAATTGACCACGTGTTAATTTCAAAGGGGCGAGCTCGGGTTGTGCAGGATGTGAGAACTTATCGGTCAGCAACCAAATACGTAGGCAGCGATCATTATTTGGTCGCTGCAAAGCTACGGTGGAAGTTTTCGTACAGGTCGGGGAACACAGCGAAACGGATGGAACGTTTCGACTGTGAAGGTCTGATAAATGAAGATCAAAAGAAACGATATCAGGATCTTGTCAGCGACAACATTGAGGGAGCTAATTACCACTCTGACTGCGTGAACTCTGTCTGGGAGGTACTGAAAACTTCGGTTGTCAGTGCTGCTCAACAGACTTTAGGTATAGTGAAAATCAGACCCAAGAATGATTGGTTTGATGACGAGTGTCGTCTTGCAGTTGAGCAACAAAATATAGCCCATAATGAAGTGCAACAACGTCTCACAATCGCAAGGAAAAACAAGGCAGCTCTTGCAAGAAGGGCAGCTAAGCGGATTTGTAGACGGAAGAAGCGAGAATGGTGGAAGGCCGAGGTTCTGAAAGTACAACAACTCAGCAATGAGCGTAGTTCACGTAATTTCTTTAAAGGAATTACTGGATTGCACCATACTTTCAGGCCTTCGTCAACCGCCATTCGGGACTGGGATGGAAACCTCTGTGTCAACATCGCCGCAGTACTTGACGCATGGAGTGGACACTTTACTGAGCTGCTTGATGTTCATCATGCGTCACAGACTGTTGTTGAGCCACCTCTAAAACAGTCTGCGCAGATTTGCACTGAGGAGCCATCCCATGAGGAATTCACTAAGGCCATGCAGAGAATGAAACGAAACCGCTCACCTGGAGTGGACTGCATTAATTCGGAGCTCTTGATATTCGGAGGGGATACTTTGTGGAACTGTCTTTTCGACCTTATTCGATTAGTATGGCGAACCGAAGTTATGCCTGATGAATGGAAACTGGCCGCGATATGCCCCATCTTCAAGAAGGGAGACCGCTTGAAGTGTGAGAATTATCGCGGTATAGCTCTCCTTTGCACAGCATACAAGTTACTGTCATACATTTTATTGGATAGAATCACTCCTCTGGCGGAGGGCTTGGTTGGTGACTATCAGGGAGGATTTCGTCCGAATCGATCAGTCACTGATCAGGTCTTTTCGCTGCGGATGATTCTATCTAAATATTATGAGACATCCATCTCCGTACATCAGGTTTTCCTGGATTTCCGGCAGGCCTACGACTCGATCAATCGAGAGAGTTTGTGGTCTGCCCTGGAATACCTAGGAATGCCAACAAAATTGGTACGACTGTGTAGGATGACAGTGACACAGTCTCAATGCTGTGTTAAAGTTGAGAACAGGCTATCGACAATTTTTGCAGTTAACTCGGGTGTTCGGCAGGGAGATGCTCTGTCCCCGATACTCTTTAATCTCATGTTGGAGTACATCTTTCGTAAAACTGAAACACCTCAGCGCAACATCTTATATCGCCAGTCCAATCAAGTGCTTGCATATGCAGATGACATATGCGTGATTGGACTGAATAGCAACGGAGTGAAAGAAATACTTGATCCGCTTGTAGAGTTTTCAGCTTCTGTTGGACTCCAGTTCAATGAGTCCAAAACGAAATACCTGATCTCTGGTTTTAGAGACAATGGCACTCCAGATTTTAGTAGTGGCCACCACACGTTTGAGGGAGTGAGGAGGTTCAAATATTTGGGCTCTCTTATCACTCACGATAACAGTGTGGGTGAGGATATTAAAGTGCGGCTGGCAGCTGGCAGTCGTTCTTTATATCCTCTAAGGCCACTGCTAAAATCTAAACACTTATCAAATGCCGTGAAGCTGAAGCTTTACAAAGCGTTGATCAGGCCCGTTGTTATGTTTGGATGTGAAAGTTGGGCGCTGACGGTGAGTACGAGAGATGGCTCCTTACATTTGAGAGAAGAATAATGCGTGTGATTTACGGCCCTAAACGCGAAATAGATGGTACATACCGAGCTCTGTACAATTTCGAGATCAGAGATCTGATGAAGATCCCCGATATTGTACATGAAGTTAGATCTCAGCGAGTACGCTGGCTCGGTCACGTTCTGCGTGCTGATCCGGAACGAATTGTGCAGCGATCTCTGAAAGGAGAGCCACCATATGGTAGGCGCAGAGGTCGTTGCAGGCGACGATGGCTCCACGATGTAGAGAACGACTTGGCCTCTTCAGATTGTCTAAGACAGTATGAAGACCAAGCTCAGGATCGAAACCGTTGGAGCCAGATTGTTGATTCAGTAAGGGGCCAGTAATGGCCTTTAACACTGTTATTATTATTATTAAAATATGTACATACATACATATATCGTTTATCATGTATTCTAGCTTATTTAAATATATAACTGTTTGTAAACAGGAAAATTTTGTTATCGGAAATTATGCCGGTTTCCACCAACTTTTTATATTAGGAAAATAGATTTCTACAGAAAATGTTGCTGATGAAGTGATGATGCAACGCAACATGATACACAATATTTTTCCTCGCTATGTAGCATGTATTCACATATGCAGTAGCTGTAGTAGCAGTAGAGCATCACATGTGTTTGGTACAATTGTTAGACGTTACTAAAGATCTTAATTTTAATTAACTATATACATATTTGTTATTATTCTAAATTCCTGAAATTAAACAAAAACTATACGATGGGGAAAACATGAAGACCGAGGTAGTTATAATTATAGTGACATATAATTGAGTAAATTTTTCCTCATAATAGTTTGATGAAGGAATTAGGAAATACTAGTAAAAATAGATGTAATAAAAATTCTTACCTGTTTATTATAATCAATAAATATATTATGATTTTTTAGTATCATATTTTTCACAGATGAAAATTTTATAAATTTATTTGTATTTGGTTGTTGACCAATGTCACAGAATGACATATTGGTCGGCTCTTTAAATTTTGACCGAAATTAAACATCTATTACTAATAATATATTATAAATACACAGAATAAATTAAAGTCAATTTATACAATTTAATTGCAAATAAATATTATTATTTTGATTATTATTTTATCGTGTCACAATTTATAGCATAATTGTATTTGATTTGTGTAAATACTAAATAGACGTCAAATTGCGCACAAAAAATTACAACTATGTATGTATATAGTGATTCCGAAATCCAAATGGAGATTATCGGAATTGGTTTTTCCGTTTTCCATTCGTCATGTTGGCTTGCTTGTGATTTTGACAGCGATATATTATGTTTTTGCTTTTTATATAAATAATTTGCAAAACAGTGCGGGTTAATTTTTGGTTATCAATGTATTTCAACAAATTGGTTTTATTATTAATAGTATATAAATTAAGTTTTAGTAAGTTGACTATTGTTTGGTATACTATTAAAGATAAAAAAATTAATAATATATGAGTGTTTGAATTATTAAATTCTTTCCAAATACGAGTACCAAGTACCTGTATAGAATACGTTTTGAATGAGTGCAAAACCGTCATAAATATCTTATAACGGTTCTGGTGGGTGATAATATTTAATAAACAGAAAATTCAAGTTTGTACACATTTCTGAAATCGAGATCTGTAGTGCAATTTTGCACACCGCGAGTCGCCTTTTTTGAGCGACTTTTAGCTAAAAGCGAGAAAAAACGATTTTGCACAGAGCGAGTAGCCAGTTGTTCTCGCTTTTTTTTCGACCATGTATAGTACATACAATATACATGGTGAGAATAAAAGGCGAGTCGTTTTATGAGGTTATGTTGTAATGTACACGTCCAAAATACATTATTTCATTTGAATTTTTGTACGGTAAGTTATTTATCGAATAAAAAAATATGACAAATATGTACAATACAATTACAACAAATTGTAATTAATATCAACTACATATTATTGTATAATTGTATAATTTATTAAATTTTATTTTTATGTATGTATATATATATAAATATATACATATACAAATATTCTTATACATATATATTATATTAGTACTTATATAAATTATTTGTAATTTTTTTTTTTAAGATAATGGATTTTGCACAAAAAGCGAGAAGCGAGTTTTTTCTCTATATCTCGCCTTTTAGTTTTGTCCGACAGTTTTTTTGTGATTTTGCACAAAACGACAAAAGTAAAAGGCGAGAAATTTGAGAAACTTTATTATCTGTCAAAAAATTTCCCGCCAAAATGTTCTTTTTCAATTTTCTCAAAAACTTATTTTTTTTTTTTTTTTTTTTTTTTTTTTTAAATTTGGCAACTATTATTTTACAACATATTAAAACACTGGACCAGCGTTATTTTTTATATTCTTGCAAAATCTGTTTTAGTAAGAGCATTATTTCATTTTTATATGGAAAAACTATATTTGAATAGATATGTATATCTCATTGTTTTGGAATTACATATTTACAAAAAAGACAGTTCAGTTAAATTATTAGTATTTATTTATTTTCGAACCCAAAGATAATTTTACTTTATTGTTTAAAATTCAATCTTATTCTAATTAAAAATCACAATTTAAATTTAAGATAATCATCAGAATTAGAATATTTTTTACAATTCAAATAGCCATAGTTGGAATGAATGCGTGAAAACCGTGAGTTCCTTTTACTGTTTTTAAATTTTCAAACCTAGTTGCAAGTTTTATTTGCTTTGATTTATGTTCTGTGTCTGAACAAAATCCAAAATTGATATCTGTTTTCAACGTTTTAGCCCATTTAAATAATTCATCTGCATTGGTTATTGTACTGCCGTATTCCATTGTGAGACTAGCTCTGGATGCCATTCTTTTGATGGTACCCCCTACTCCATCACATGGACCTTTTCCATGAGCTGTTGCATGAAAATGCCATTCGCAGTCAACTCCAAAATCCTCTTTGTGTTTTAGGATGTTCTTAAAATTTTTCTTATTTTTATAATGCGTGACTGCACCATCGGTAATATAATAAATTTTAGATAAACTGGATATTTTAGTTTTCAAAAACTGCATTAATTTCTCAATAAATAAGTGAACCGCTACAGTATCGTGGTGAAGACAATCCGATATTATAACGAAGGTGTGGTGATGTAATTTGCCTTCTAAATTTTGGTAAATTACAAATGGATGAATAGTCGCTTGTTTATTATTCCAATGAAAACCTTGTGCGGCATTTTGCATTATAAATGCATCATTTTCTGCAAAATCACATAAAACTATCACCTCGGTAGACTTCAGCGCCAATTTTTTATTTTTTAAGAAACTGGACTGCTGAAGTGAAATGAAGTAATGAGGCAACAGATTCTTCATCTTATTTATGAAATAATCCAGAAATACATCTAACGGTTGTGAAAAAGTTTCCAAATTGCATCTGTCGGTAGAAACCCACTGATTAAACTTTAACTCAGCATCCTCGCAGCCATGCTCCAGAAATGCATTTTTCAAATATTGTTTAAAGTTATCCAGTCCTGGGCAGCTTTCGCATTCTAGAAGGTAACATGTTGGTGTAGGCTCAACACATAATATAGATGAAATACAATCCCGGTAGTCTGCTATCTTTCCGTTGGTAAAAGTTTCAATTTTGGTACCATAAATAATTAATTTGACATTTTGATGTATGGTACACACGCAGACTGTATGCGTTCCACTACTACCTGGTTGTACACAGTATTTAGGACGAAGTAGTGAAAATTTGGAAAATCCAATTTTTTTTGACTGCCCTGATGCAACTGTCAGCCCTGATGCAACGACTTATATCCCTCGTAGCATTCTTTCAGTGTACACATCATTAGCCGCTTTTGAACTTTAGCCTTATCGATAGTTAAACAATCGTTTTTACCGGGCATTTTCCGACTAACATCATCATCAGTGTAATAAGATAATACTGCTTGCTTCAGCTCATCACTTATTCGCTTTCCTACTTTAGTTGCTGGACGACTTAGTGGACCGTTCTTGTCCCGTAGATCTTTAGCTGTTCGGACCATATGTTGCGTTGCGTTGAACTCGCTCTGAATTTCTTGCATGGTTAATGATTTTGGCAATATAGTAAGTAACTGAATCTTATCACTGGTTTTCTCCAGTTCTTGGAATTTGGTTTTTAGGTCACCAATCAATTCATCATATAGTTTAATCTTCCTTTGGTCATCGGTTGACTGATTAAAAAGCGGCACGATTCCCGAAACCAAAGATGTTGATAATGCCATATCACTACTATCATCGTCATCGGCTATTTGCGGTGTTATAGGTGATGTTGCTGATGGTCCCGCAACTGGTGACAATTCTGGTTCTATTTTTCGTCGTTTGCAGGTTAGATTTATATAGCACGTTGAACAGATATACAATTTATCTTGATTCTCAACCGATTGTGGCATTAATTGCTTAACATAATCCGTAACTGGTCTTAGTTTACTCGAACACTTTAAGTCGCGAAATGGTTTACAACACTTTCGAAATGTATCCATTATCAAATTTAATGCACTAGTACTTATTTATCAGTCACTTTAACACACTGTTTTTTTTACAAATTTTAAAAAATGTTGCTCCTTATTTAAATGTTGTTTACAAATAATCACAATGTCAACTAATCAAAATTTTAAATTTTAACTGTTATTTATATCGACAATATTTTTTTTTTGGTTTTCAAAAGAATTACTCATCGTTTAACAGGTACACCTGTCAAGTAAAAATAATCAACCCCCCCAATAAAAATGGAAAAAAAACATTTTATTTAGTCTTATAAAATAATCTAAGAAACAAAAGGGATTTATGGTACTATGGTTAACCAATTTTCAAACGATATAAACCAGGGGGTGGCACCTTCCAATTCGGTGACTCATACTTAAATGTGACGCTAAATTGAATATTATTAATAAACAAAACAAAAAAATTAAACAGTAGCAAAACACTGAAATATCTATTCAAATATAGTTTTCCATATAAAAATGAAATAATGCTCTTACTAAAACAGATTTTGCAAGAATATAAAAAATAACGCTGGTCCAGTGTTTTAATATGTTGTAAAATAATAGTTGCCAAATTTAAAAAAAAAAAAAAAAAAAAAAAAAAAAAATTAGTTTTTGAGAAAATTGAAAAAGAACATTTTGGCGGGAAATTTAAAGAAGAAGAAATTAAACAACATACTAATTTTATATTTTTTTGTTAATTGCTATTAACTTATCTTTAAAGTGAGTCCAAAATCATAATTATCGGACAATTAGTTTTCTTTTTATTGCCATAAATACAACATCATAATTATCATTTTTCTCAAAATTTGACACCCTGTATTTTTAACAACAACAACAATAAAAAAAAATTAAGTATTCTTAAATTTTTTTTTTAATCAAGGCTATGCATTGAAAACATAAAAACCATAAAATTAAAACATGACTTACGGCTCCATATAGTGAATTTGTGAGTTCACGTATTTTTCACCATATATATATATATATCACTTATATATATATATATATATATCACTTATATATATATATATATATCACTTATATATATATATATATATCACTTATATATATATATATATATCACTTATATATATATATATATATCACTTATATATATATATATATATCACTTATATATATATATATATATATCACTTATATATATATATATATATCACTTATATATATATATATATATATCACTTATATATATATATATATATCACTTATATATATATATATATATCACTTATATATATATATATATATATCACTTATATATATATATATATATCACTTATATATATATATATATATATATATATATATATATATATATATATATATATATATATATATATATATATATATATATATATATATATATATATATATATATATATATATATATATATATATATATATATATATATATATATATATATATATATATATATATATATATATATATATATATATATCACTTATATATATATATATATATCACTTATATATATATATATATATCACTTATATATATATATATATATCAAATATATATATATATATAAGTGATCAAAATGATGGCCTGAATTTTGTATTTTTGAAATTTAATAATAAAACTTGAAATTAATTTTGAACACTTATTTAGATTTACAAAACTGAATAAATTGTTTTGATGACGAATTTCGAGTATTTCCAATGAAAACGTGATGTTTTTTATTTCAAACGTATTGCAGAATCGAATGCGTGTGTTCTAAGAAGGAGAAATTGAAAAAATTGAATTTCGTCGATTGCAACGCCATCTATCATGAACCGAACAAAATATTTTATTCAAATCATACGTACTTTTAGTCGTAGAATCCGTATCTGCAATAAAAAATATGGCTTCCTATCTTAGTTTAAAAGTTACCCCCGCCCCACCTACAAAGCGGGGGTGGGGGGACTTTTTTTTTTGCACTAATGTATTTCCCCCACGGTATGATTAAATTTTGATTATGGACATTTTTTCCATAGAGTGGCTATTTTTCGAGATATTTGATCGTCTCAGTTTAAAAAAAACACCCGGTATATAAATACCTAGGAATGCCAACAAAATTGGTACGAGTGTGTAGGATGACAGTGACGCAGTCTCAATGCTGTGTTAAGGTCGAGAACAGGCTATCGAAAATTTTTGCAGTTAACTCGGGTGTTCGGCAGGGAGATGCTCTGTCCCCGATACTCTTTAATCTCATGTTGGAGTACATCTTTCGTAAAACTGAAACACCTCAGCGCAACATCTTATATCGCCAGTCCAATCAAGTGCTTGCATATGCAGATGACATATGCGTGATTGGACTGAATAGCAACGGAGTGAAAGAAATACTTGATCCGCTTGTAGAGTTTTCAGCTTCAGTTGGACTCCAGATCAATGAGTCCAAAACGAAATACCTGATCTCTGGTTTTAGAGACAATGGCACTCCAGATTTTAGTAGTGGCCACCACACGTTTGAGGGAGTGAGGAGGTTCAAATATTTGGGCTCTCTTATCACTCACGATAACAGTGTGGGTGAGGATATTAAAGTGCGGCTGGCAGCTGGCAGTCGTTCTTTGTATCCTCTAAGGCCACTGCTAAAATCTAAACACTTATCAAGTGCCGTGAAGCTGAAGCTTTACAAAGCGTTGATCAGGCCCGTTGTTATGTTTGGATGTGAAAGTTGGGCGCTGACGGATGAGTACGAGAGATGGCTCCTTACATTTGAGAGAAGAATCATGCGTGTGATTTACGGCCCTAAACGCGAAATAGATGGTACATACCGAGCTCTGTACAATTTCGAGATCAGAGATCTGATGAAGATCCCCGATATTGTACATGAAGTTAGATCCCAGCGAGTGCGCTGGCTCGGTCACGTTCTGCGTGCTGATCCGGAACGAATTGTGCAGCGATCTCTGAAAGGAGAGCCACCATATGGTAGGCGCAGAGGTCGTTGCAGGCGACGATGGCTCCACGATGTAGAGAACGACTTGGCCTCTTCTGATTGTCTTAGACAGTATGAAGATCAAGCTCAGGATCGAAACCGTTGGAGCCAAATTGTTGATTCAGTAAGGGGCCAGTAATGGCTTTTAACACTGTTAATTATTATATAAATATATAAAAATAAAATTTAATAATTTATACAATTATACAATAATATGTAGTTGATATTAATTACAATTTGTTGTAATTGTATTGTATTTGTCATAATGTTGTATTTGTCATATTTTTTTTTCGATAAATAACTTACCGTACAAAAATTCAAATGAAATAATGTATTTTGGACGTATACCATACAACATAACCTCATAAAACGACTCGCCTTTTATTCTCACCATGTACTATACATGGTCGAAAAAAAAAGCGAGAACAACTGGCTACTCGCTCTGTGCAAAATCGTTTTTCCCCCTTTTAGCTAAAGAGTCAACACTCAACCATACAAAAAATATGAACATAAAAAAAAATAAGAATTTTACCGAATTTTTTTTTATTTTTTGTTGACATTCAAACCATAGAAACATAATAATTCTTATGTGGCAGCGATTGTTTTGTTTACATTTTTATTATTGCATAACTATTCATTCTTTGTGTATCACATGAGTATTTCGAATAAAACATTAATTTTTAAATTAAATCAGTTTAGATTTCAAATTAAACGTGTGTTAACTATATATATATTTATATATTGTTAACTATGTCCTATAATTTCCTTAAAATCAAATTTTAATAAATAATTTCTTAAACTATGATGAAATCTAATCAAATTGTCACAGCAGAACAATAAAATTTCCAATATTTTATTTATTGGCCCCTGTGGTCGGGGGGCACTCACATGTCTCGTAAATCTAAATTGCACGAACATGTTTCCTAAGAATACCACCACAGTATCCTTTGCTTGTCGTAGGAGGCGACTAAACGGTTGGATCGCTGGGCTGACGACCCGCATCCGTAAAAAAAAATCAACTGTTTATAAAATCAACAAAAAGAAAAATGGATACCGCCAAAACAACACCGGACCCCCGCTCAAGTACCCGGATACGAGATTTAGGATCGGCACGTGGAACGTGCAATCACTTAGAAAACCAGGAGCGTTGGAGGGTCTAATCACGTGCATGAAAGAGTATCGGCTGGAACTCGTTGCTCTTCAAGAAACTCGCTGGCCTCAAAGTGGAGACCATGTGTCCCAGGGCTATACGTTGTTCTACAGTGGAGATGACCTCGGAAATCTTGGAGCTGGATTTCTTCTTGGGCCGCAGGTAAAGAAGGCTGTTTTGGATTTTCAAGCAGTCAATAACCGATTGTGTATGCTTCGCCTGCGCATGAAGTTAGCCAACCTGTCGATAATTTGTGTACATGCGCCCACAGAAGTCAGCCAGCCCCAAGATAAAGACTCATTTTACAATGACTTGGACGATCTGATGGGATCTATACCCGAACACGATGTTAGAATGGTAATTGGGGACTTTAATGCTAGAGCTGGCAGAAATCTAGCCGACTTGTGTGAAAACATAGGTCCGTACTCCCGACACGAAACTGCGACCGATAATGGTGAGAGAATGATGTACTTTGCAATTGCTCATGATCTTAGAGTAGCAAGCACATTCTTCCCTCACAAACAGATACACCTAGAGACATGGACACATCCTCGCAAAACATCCCGGAGCCAAATTGACCACGTGTTAATTTCAAAAGGGCGAGCTCGGGTTGTGCAGGATGTGAGAACTTATCGGTCAGCAACCAAATACGTAGGCAGCGATCATTATTTGGTCGCTGCAAAGCTACGGTGGAAGTTTTCGTACAGGTCGGGGAACACAGCGAAACGGATGGAACGTTTCGACTGTGAAGGTCTGATAAATGAAGATCAAAAGAAACGATATCAGGATCTTGTCAGCGACAACATTGAGGGAGCTAATTACCAGTCTGACTGCGTGAACTCTGTCTGGGAGGTACTGAAAACTTCGGTTGTCAGTGCTGCTCAACAGACTTTAGGTATAGTGAAAGTCAGACCCAAGAATGATTGGTTTGATGACGAGTGTCGTCTTGCAGTTGAGCAACAAAATATAGCCCATAATGAAGTGCAACAACGTCTCACAATCGCAAGGAAAAACAAGGCAGCTCTTGCAAGAAGGGCAGCTAAGCGGATTTGTAGACGGAAGAAGCGAGAATGGTGGAAGGCCGAGGTTCTGAAAGTACAACAACTCAGCAATGAGCGTAGTTCACGTAATTTCTTTAAAGGAATTACTGGATTGCACCATACTTTCAGGTCTTCGTCAACCGCCATTCGGGACCGGGATGGAAACCTCTGTGTCAACATCGACGCAGTACTTGACGCATGGAGTGGACACTTTACTGAGCTGCTTGATGTTCATTATGCGTCACAGACTGTTGTTGAGCCACCTCTAAAACAGTCTGCGGAGATTTGCACTGAGGAGCCATCCCATGAGGAATTCACTAAGGCCATGCAGAGAATGAAACGAAACCGCTCACCTGGAGTGGACTGCATTAATTCGGAGCTCTTGATATTCGGAGGGGATACTTTGTGGAACTGTCTTTTCGACCTTATTCGATTAGTATGGCGAACCGAAGTTATGCCTGATGAATGGAAAGTGGCCGCGATATGCCCCATCTTCAAGAAGGGAGACCGCTTGAAGTGTGAGAATTATCGCGGTATAGCTCTCCTTTGCACAGCATACAAGTTACTGTCATACATTTTATTGGATAGAATCACTCCTCTGGCGGAGGGCTTGGTTGGTGACTATCAGGGAGGATTTCGTCCGAATCGATCAGTCACTGATCAGGTCTTTTCGCTGCGGATGATTCTATCTAAATATTATGAGACATCCATCTCGGTACATCAGGTTTTCCTGGATTTCCGGCAGGCCTACGACTCGATCAATCGAGAGAGTTTGTGGTCTGCCCTGGAATACCTAGGAATGCCAACAAAATTGGTACGACTGTGTAGGATGACAGTGACGCAGTCTCAATGCTGTGTTAAAGTTGAGAACAGGCTATCGACAATTTTTGCAGTTAACTCGGGTGTTCGGCAGGGAGATGCTCTGTCCCCGATACTCTTTAATCTCATGTTGGAGTACATCTTTCGTAAAACTGAAACACCTCAGCGCAACATCTTATATCGCCAGTCCAATCAAGTGCTTGCATATGCAGATGACATATGCGTGATTGGACTGAATAGCAACGGAGTGAAAGAAATACTTGATCCGCTTGTAGAGTTTTCAGCTTCTGTTGGACTTCAGATCAATGAGTCCAAAACGAAATACCTGATCTCTGGTTTTAGAGACAATGGCACACCAGATTTTAGTAGTGGCCACCACACGTTTGAGGGAGTGAGGAGGTTCAAATATTTGGGCTCTCTTATCACTCACGATAACAGTGTGGGTGAGGATATTAAAGTGCGGCTGGCAGCTGGCAGTCGTTCTTTATATCCTCTAAGGCCACTGCTAAAATCTAAACACTTATCAAGTGCCGTGAAGCTGAAGCTTTACAAAGCATTGATCAGGCCCGTTGTTATGTTTGGATGTGAAAGTTGGGCGCTGACGGATGAGTACGAGAGATGGCTCCTTACATTTGAGAGAAGAATCATGCGTGTGATTTACGGCCCTAAACGCGAAATAGATGGTACATACCGAGCTCTGTACAATTTCGAGATCAGAGATCTGATGAAGATCCCCGATATTGTACATGAAGTTAGATCTCAGCGAGTACGCTGGCTCGGTCACGTTCTGCGTGCTGATCCGGAACGAATTGTGCAGCGATCTCTGAAAGGAGAGCCACCATATGGTAGGCGCAGAGGTCGTTGCAGGCGACGATGGCTCCACGATGTAGAGAACGACTTGGCCTCTTCTGATTGTCTTAGACAGTATGAAGACCAAGCTCAGGATCGAAACCGTTGGAGCCAGATTGTTGATTCAGTAAGGGGCCAGTAATGGCCTTTAACACTGTTATTATTATTATTATTATTTATTATCACACTTAATAAAAATTATTCATACAATTTTAAAAAATTATTTATATTTGATTAACAATTAAATAGAAATATAATTAAATATATACATATGTATGAAAAAAATAATCATAAGATAGAAATATTAAAATGGCTACCACCGCATGAAAATATTATTCACTTTTGTTTTCCTCTAAAATATCAAATAAAACATCTGTTTTGCCATCTCTCTTATTTTTTCTTATATTTGGGCGAAAAATTTCGCATTCCTAATTTTTTTTATGTGACAGATGAAATTTAACGAGGTTTCGTTGGATTTTTTATGTTACGTTATTTTTTCCATGGGCGAATACACAAATGCCAATTATCGCATTCTTAATTTGTTTTACGTGATTTTCTTAATTTTGTTTGTCATCCCTGGTTACCACTTTAAAGTCGCTCAAAAAAGGCGACTCTTTGTGTGCAAAATCGCTATACTGAACGAAAATTCAATTTCCATTAGAGTAGAGTTGTTCTTGTAACTCGCGTATTTATTCTATGTTGATGAAATACGAGTACATGCGTCATCGTTAACTTTTATTGCAAACTATAACATATTTTAACAAATCCGAGAATGAATTATTGGAAATACACAAGAAATTTTATCATTTGAGAATCGGCTTCATATTTGTGATCTATCATTGAGCAAAACCGTTACAATATTGTATTTTACTCTCTTCCTGAGAATTCCCGCGTGTTTTCAATTTTCATTCCATTTTTATTATTTGTTTTATATACGATATTTGTTTTGGCATATACCAAAATCTTCTATATTAACAAGTCTGACTAATCCAAAATTTAAAGAGCCTCTTTTTCATTGAATTGCTTGTGTACATATACGTCGCCAAATAATTTTGTTTTTTACACAAAGGATATGAAAAAAAAAAAAAAATACATTAGAAACAACAACAATCTGTATATAAATATATTTTGTTACCAATACAACCTTAAAAAGGCAAAATCAAAGTAGTATATGTCAGTAAAAAAATCAGTCAGAGTTGTTAGTATAGAAGATTTTGCATATACATATACGACACATACTATCGCGTGTGTAGTCAAAACAAAATCTTCTATATTACAAAAGTCTGAATAATCCAAAATTTAAAGAGGCAAACTGCCTCTTTTTCATTGTATTGCTTGTGTACATATATATCGCACAATAAAAATTTAAAATGAAACGACTAATACCAATGTATTATATTTTGTTTTTTTCACAAAGGAATATAAAAAAAAAATAAAAAAATACATTAGAAACAACAACAATCTGTATATAAATATATTTTTTCACCAATACAACCTTAAAGAGGCAAAATCAAAGTAGTATATGTCAGTAAAAAAATCAGTAAAATTTTTGTAAAACTACATTTTTTCTAAACAGTTTGTTTTCGTTTTTTGTTTTGTTTATAACAAATCGTGTGCCGATACTTGGTACGAACCATTTAAACGAGCATTTGTTTTTTTATGTAACGATTTGTTTTTTTTTGTTGTGACACAGGGTGATAATTTTTTTTTGAAATTTTCAGTTTCTTATCGTTTTGAAGATTGCAGTGAAAGTATGTAAATGGCGGAAATGGGGATAATTTAAGATAAGTACATACATACAAATATTAAGCGCACAATTTATGTATTATCGTAATTAAAACTTACTGTCTATTTTGTACGTTACGAGTATATATGTATAACTGGTACCGATTAATTTGAAAATACGCTATTTTCATACATATGCTTTCACCCCAATCCTCAAAATAAACCAAAAATTTCATCAACACAAAATAAAAAAAAGTATCACCCTGCGTCAAAGCAAAAAGATAACAAATCATTACACTAGAAAAATCAATTGCTCGTTTAAATGGTTCGTATCAAATCGGCGCACGATTTGTTATAAACAAAACAAAAAACGAAAACAAACTGTTTAGAAAAAAAGTAGTTTTACAAAAATTAAAAATTATCAATTAAAATTTTATCAATTTGAATTTATAACTATCTCAAACTGTTTTCATATAAATTTTACTTGTCTCATAGAAAATTCAAAATAAAAATTGCACTATAACTAGAAAAGCCTTCCAAAATCTGCCTATAGAAAAATCCCATAGTAAATTTCATAATTTCATATAAAAAAAGAAACGAATCGACCTATACGCATACTACATCAAAATCTTGTGTCATGGCTTGTAATATAGAGGCATTGCTATAGGCTTTGACACAAGTAAAAATAAATCAAATAATTAGTATGCGTATATTCGTTTCTTTTTTTTTATATGAAACGATGAAATTTATTATGGGATTTTTCTATAGGCAGATTTTGGAAGGCTTTTATCTTCTAGTTATAGTGCAATTTTTATTTTCAATTTCTTATGAGATATGTAAAATTTATCTGAAAACAGTTTGATATAGTTATAAATTCAAATTGATAAAATTTTAATTGATAATTTTTAGTTTTTGTAAAACTACTTTTTTTCTAAACAGTTTGTTTTCGTTTTTTGTTTTGTTTATAATAAATCGTGTGCCGATTTGGTACGAACCATTTAAACGAGTATTTGATTTTTTTTTAATGTAACTATTTGTTTTTTTTTGTTGTGACACAGGGTGATAATTTTTATTTATTTCGAGTTGTTGAAATTTTCAGTTTCTTATTGTTTTGAAGATTGCAGTGGAAGTATGTATATATATATATATATATATATATATATATATATATATATATATATATATATATATATATATATATATATATATATATATATATTTATATATATTTATATATATATTTATATATATTTATATATATATTTATATATATTTATATAAATATATACATGTAAATATATAAATTTGATTATACTTATCTTAATTTGAAAATTCGCTATTTACATATGCTTTCACCCCAATCCTCAAAATAAACCAAAAATGTCATAAACACGAAATAAAAAATACACCCTGCGTCAAAGCAAAATGATAACAAATCATTACACTAAAAAAACCAAATGCTCGTTTAAATGGTTCGTATCAAATCGGCACACGATTTGTTATAAACAAAACGAAAACAAACTGTTTAGAAAAAAAGTAGTTTTACAAAAATTAAAAATTATCAATTAAATTTTTTTCAATTTGAATTTATAACTATCTCAAGCTGTTTTCAGATAAATTTTACTTGTCTCATAGGAAATTGAAAATAAAAATTGCACTATAACTAGAAGAAAAAAGCCTTCCAAAATCTGCCTATAGAAAAATCCCATAGTAAAAATCATAATTTCATATAAAAAAAGAAACGAATCGGCCTATACGCATACTACATCAAAATATTGTGTCATGGCTTGTAATATAGAGGCATTGGACTCAATGCAAAACCGTCTATAGATACAAGCCGGAACAAAATCAATGCTGTTTAATGGTTTTGACTACTCACGCTATAGTGTGTGTCGTATATGTATTATGTATATGCCAAAACAAATATCGTATATAAAAGAAATAATAAAGCAAATTAAATTGTTTCAATTTACATGGTAACTACTACATCCGCGTGTGCATTAATTTGTGGTGGTATCTGTGAACGAAGCATATTTTTCCGGCTTGTATCTATAAACGGTTTAGCTAGAATTCATACAAAAATAAATGGAATGAAAATTGAAAACACGCGGGAATTCTCAGGAAGAGTATAAAATGCAATATTTATATAATATAATAGACGGTTTTGAAAATACTTATAATTTACACACACATGCAAACCGGAGAAAATATACCGCACTTGAATTTTAGTCTAGACGGTTTTGTATAGACGGTTTTGCCAATGGTTTTTCGAAGAGTTATGAATTATGATGCGCAATTTCACGTGGGCGTTTTGTTGTTAGAATAATCTATTTATTAAGTTAAATTAATTTTTTTTATGATCAACTAGTTTATTATAATTTATGTTTTACAAAAAAAATATTCGCTATCATATATTTGTTGCACATACATAATAATAAACTAGTAAATTCATTTTAATAAATTAATTTAATTCAATAAATATAATTATACCAGCAATAAAACGCCTACGTGAAATTGTGCGTCATATCTCTTCGATTAAAAATGTGTAACTAAAATTTATAATTTTTGAAATTTAATTTCTCCAGTTTGTATGTGTGTGTAAATTATAAATATTTTATTTTGTATTTTATACTCTTCCTGAGAATTCCTACCTATTTTCGTTCCAAGATAGGCTCAATAGCATACGGACAAACGTAGAACTAAATTGGTGAAAAACAAACGTAGAACTAAACTAGTGAAAACAAATTATTATTATTTTATCTATTTATTCACAGTTTCACACACTATAAGAGAAAATTAATTAAAAAATCATAAAAGAATACATGTATAAATAAAAACAATTTATTTCTATTGTTTTTTTAGTAATAATAATACGGGTTCACCAAAATACATATAGTAGCGACAATGAATTTCTATTGAGCCTACTTATAAATAGTGATGGGCTGATTCGATACTTTTGAGTATCGGTATGAGTAGATACTTTTACATCATTAACCGGATACTTTTAACCCGATACTATTAACCGATATGTACAATAATACCTACAGCTACTGCTACGCTACCTACTCTCGACACAGATACTCAAATTTTAGAATATATATACTTGACTCATTTTGGTACATTATGATGCATAGCAAAAACAACAACAAAATATATTTTAGATATGATAGAATAGTGGTATATATAAATATACATATGGCGATGTATGTGAGTGGTGAAAGAGAATTCGGTTCTTTTAACTCTAGATGTCCGACTCTTTTTGATTCATTAGACGCATTATAATAAACAACAATATTATATTATACTATATATTAAAATTATATTTGTCTCTTTTTATTAAACACGTACACGATATGCTCTGCTTAACATAATATAAAATAAACGAACGAGAATGAAAAGAAAAACAAATACATATGATATTCCATTTGACTCATTTGAGTAATAATTATTTGCTCTCGTACGTACTACCTATTGAATTAACCGATGTCTGATTTTAACCGGGTAGTTTGACAAATACTCAATTGGTTGTCCGGACAGTTTGAGTATCCGGTTAAAAGTATCAGGTTAGAGTAAGTCCGCACATCACTACTTATAAAGAGATTTTTTGTATCATGCATTTTATTCGTATAAATTCTATTTGTCTCTGTCACTCACACCAAGCGATTTTTGTTAGCCGTTCCTTTCGAATATGAAAGAGATGCAGTTTACTATGAGTAATAAGAAACACGAATATGCAAAAATTATTAATTTCTCAAATTTCCCCCTAAACGAAAACTGAAAATCCTGACTGAGAATTGTTGAAATTCATGAATGAAAAGTGTGAAAATTGAATAATTTTTCATCTTAAAATGAAAGCAAACATATTGTTATTTGTACTCAGGTACAGGAAAAAGTGTCTTTGAGCCTAATTTATAAGTTATTTCAAATTTAAGACCAAAATATGCAAAAAAAAAATAGTTTTTATATGATTTGTATGGAGCGATTTTTGTTTGTTATTACTCGACCACTAATGCTACACATAGGCATTGATTGAGTTAAAACGATACCGTCAAACCGGCATTGCAATCTGAGAAATACAAGTTTTGACAAAACAACAAGACTTGTAACATTTAAATTATTTAAAAATTTGAATTAATAATATCTATTATATTCTTAAAAAACTGATATATAATTGCACACAAAAATGTCATTTTATGTTTTGCCGGCCGTCAAGCTAAAATCCGGCCGTCAAAATACTAAGTGGTATAATTTTAGAAAATAACGTCACAAATAGTACAATACTCGTATTTATTTTTGACAACGCTCACGCATAATTGCTTCCTGTTCCGTAGGTCCGTCTCGAGAAGCACCCGTCGATTTGCACACAAAGCAGTAGTACACCATCCGTAGCAATATCCCCTTCCGCAACGGCAATAGCTTTTACTTCCATTGCAGCTTCATACATTTCCTGTATTGAAGCTTCTTCTATGTCTTTGTGGACATACATATATGGTACTCTTGGGTTCCAAAAAATTCCTCGATTTGGCTAAACCCTATTACTGTGGAAATTCCACCAAGAACACTTTCATAATTTATATTATTCGGTGTTTGTCCCTCATTCGGATCATAAGTTAACGCGTTTAGGTTTATATTGCACATTGTGCATTTAAAAATACATTTTGAAAGTAAACCATTTTTTGTTCATGAATGGGTTTTACATTTTTAAGGCTACATCCAAATGAGTTGCCATGTTGACTGATTTAGATCAAATTGTTAAAAAAATCATCAAAATTTATGATACGGTTTCCACAGATTTTAAATTCCTCAGCATTTTCATCAACCGGGTTACTGTTACCATACTCATCTATGACACGGACATCATCATGTTTCTCTTCAGTCACAACATGTTCTCCCAAATATTCTACTAAATCGATTTCTTCAGTAATGGAATCTGCATTAATTGGATTGTGATCCCGATCAACTTTAATTAATTCAAACTCATTTGAATCAGTTATAATATTAATTGGAGAGAATGCTTTAATCCAGTGCGGCCTATAATTTAACATATGATTGACTATTTTAAAAAGTTCTCAATTTATATACATTTATTAAAATAATTTTAATAATTGTTGTGGAAAAAATTAAAAATTGTTTTTGATTATTATGAAAACAAATCGATTTTTGTAAATAAAGAAATAGAATTGGTTTGTAAAAGAAAATAGTTTTACTATGGAATACATAATAAATGAATGAACTTACCCAATTCGTGATCTTCTGCGAAAATTGCGCTTTTTGGCACCTTCTTTAAATTTTCGACCCATATTTAGATTGATTTATTTACAAATTAAAATATAAAACTTACTCGACAAGCAAAAGTGGATATAACTACAATTATTTGTATTAATTAGTTTGAAAAAAACAAATAGCCATTCGATTTGGTAAAAAAATTGTCCATTGATTATTATTAATTATCATTAATTTAAAAAAACTTTTGTACATACATACAAATACTAATTTTAAATTCCATATAGATTTTAGAACAATCTACCAAAATAATTAATATGAAATATTATAATAATACACAATCGTGAAATAACCATAACATTTTGACCAATAATATATTTTGTTTTCTTCTTCTTTTATTATCTATTAGTCGATTTCGGTAACACTTTATTTTGAAAAGCTTGTATTATTTTAATATTGGTTTTCTTAGTACAGCCCCAAAGTTGAATACCATAAGTCCATATAGGGTATAAAACTTGTTGGTATAGTAGCAACTTATTAGGTATTGACTGCTCTGAATATCTTCCAATTAGCCAATACATATTTCTATATTTAATGTGTAGCTCCTCCTTTTTCTTTTTAATGTGCTCTTTCCATTTTAACTTAATTTAGTTCTATTGGTATCCAGTTAACTATTTGATTGGTAAAGTTAACATAGGTTGATTTTTCTTCATTTAGCTTAATGCGCAATTTTTTGGTCCAGTTACTTAGTTGGTTCGTAGCCCGTTGCAGTTTTCTGGTTGCTTTGTCTACTTTATGACCAGTAGCTAAAATTGCAGTACGGTCCGCGAATGTTGCTATTGTTGTCCCGCTTGTGTTTGGTAAGTCGCTTGTGTAAAGTAAATACAAGACTGGCCTCAGAACGCTACCTTGGGAAACCCCTGCAGATACCCTCTTTAGCTGGGACAATTCTTCTTCACATCTAACGCGAAAATATCTGTTATCAATGTAAGATTTCAATATCTGAAAGTATTCTTTTGGTAAATCTCGATGCAGTTTATATTCCAATCCACGATGCCATACTTTATCGAAGGCCTGGACTACATCCAGAAATATTGTTGAGCATATTTTCTTATTTTCAAGCATTTTTCGAGCATATTTTCGCATCTTCAATAATACTTGTAATCCTGTGAATTTGCTCTATGGTGGAGTGGCTTTATCTAAATCCTAACTGATGTGGTGGTATTAGTTTTCTCGCAAGTATTATAGGTTTCATCCTTTTGTATAACAGTTTCTCAAAAATGTTCGAAAGTACTGGAAGCAGAGAAATAGATCTACATATATGACTTTTTATGATTAGATGATTTGTTCGGCTTTGGTACCATAATTATTTCTGCTACTTTCCATTGTAAAGGTACATATTTCAGTCGAAATGAAGCGTTGATTATATGAAGAAGTTTTTACACTCCTCTCTCAGGAAGTGCCTTCACTATTTCATCTGTAATTAAATCATAGCTAGGAGATTTTTTCTTATTTATGTTATGATTAATTTCATCTTTCAACTCTCGTAGAGTTACAGGTGGTATTTCCCTACAATCGCTGATTGTCTACCATATGGTTGGAACGTTTCTTCAAGATTAGATGCGAACAGTGCTGCTTTCTGTTTGGCACTTGTTACCCAATTTCCCTCATCATTTTTTATTGGCGGTATTTGTTAATTTGGTCTTTTTAATGCTTTTGTAGCTTTCCATAGAGAATATTCAGTTTCTTTATTGTCTGTAAGACTACGAAGATAACGGGTGACCGATTAATTTTTAGTTCTCTAATTCTTTGCTTAAGCTTATTGCAGAGATAATTAAAAATTCTTTTGGTTTGTGGTACTCGGTTTCTCTGCCATGTTTTCCTTGCTTTCCGTTTTTCATTACCTAACTCCCTGATTTCGACTGGATAAGTGAAATTATTACGTTTCTTGTTTTGGATTACAGGGGTGCTATTCCATGCTGTTTGTTGTATATTATTGACTAATAGTTCCACTTCACTTTCTAATTGAGATTGGTACAAGAAGATCGGTGTTGTCTTCAACCAATTTCCTAAATAATTCCCAATTGGTTTTGTTATTTGTTGGTCTAGGTGAATTTTCCTTGTTAACAATCGTGGAATTAACAGTCATAATGACGGGCGAGTGGTCCGATTAGAGACTTACACTATTTTCTAGAAGTGGTTTTTGCATATACCTCTTGTAATGTAGAAATCAATTAGATCCGGAGTTTTCCTTGTGTCAGTAGGCCAGTACGTTGGTTTTCCTCCTGAAAGAAATTCACAATTGTAAGCTCGCCCTGCGGCGTATAGTAGTTCTCTACCCTTTGGAGTTGTTAATTTTGACCCCCAGAAACGCAAAAAAAAAATATAATAAAATAAAAGTATTTTTTTCGTTCGTTAGGTTAGGTTAGGTTAGGTAAGGGTGGCTGTCCTAAAGGACTAGCATAGACACAAAATTGGTCCGTAGCTGTACCACATTCGAGTTTCCTCCTCTTCACTCGCTAAACCATCCTGATCTTACCAAGAAGCGTTTAATGTCCCGGATCCCGATCTTCGTAAGATCCGTGAGGTCGTTCAAAGGGGAAGTCCCATAAATTTTGTTCTGCTGTACGCTAGACTAGGACAGGTGCAGAGCAGATGGGGCACATTTTCCTCCTCCTCCTCCTCATTACCACAGCTGCGGTAGAAATCGTGGGCTGTGACACCCAGTCTGCACGCATGTATCCCAATGAGACAATGTCCCGTTATAGCTCCCACGACCATACCAATATGGTGCCGTCGAAGCGATATCAGTTGGGCTGATCTGGACCGGTCAAGTACAGGCCAGATCTGCCTGGTTATTGCACACGAACTGGCGTTAGACCATCTGTCGTTCGTTTCTTTTGTGGCTGCTTCCTGAAGCAGCAGTTTACATGAAGCAAGCGGTATCTTTATATCCCGCCTGTCTTTGGTTAATAGGCGTGCTGCACCCTTGCGGGCCAACTCATCTGCCTTTACATTCCCTGCAATATTGAAATGCCCTGGCACCCACGTCAAGCGGATGTTGAACTGATCAGCCATCTCATTTAAAGATGTCAGACAGTTCTGGGCTACCTTCGACGTCAGGGAGTATGATTGTAACGTTTTAATAGCAGCCAGGCTGTCCGTAAAAATGCGAATATCCCTCGTAGATATTACATTATACTTCAACCAGTCCATGACTTCCATTATCGCGATTAGTTCAGCTTGAAAAACGCTGCAAAAGTCGGGAAGACGAAAAGAGAGGTTAACCACTAGTGCCAGAATACCCCGCAACCAACCCCTCTATTACTTTTTGAGCCATCCGTGAAGAAGCTTAGCGCCTCATTGTCCATAACCGTTTCGTTCACCCAGTCCTCTCTGGTGGGAAACTCAGTTTGGAATCTCATCTCAACAGATGGCAAAGGAATAGCGTTGTCGGTAGCTTCCGGAATACCCCTGTTGCATAGGATAGATGAGTGCCCTGCATTATTACAGGTCCACATAGATAAGGATTTGAGCCGAATGGCTGTGCAAGATGCAAGCTTTTCGGCCGCAATATCCAAGGGAGTAAGATGAAAGAGAATCTCCAGGCTTGAGTAGGTGTGCTCCTGAGAGCCCCACTTATACACAAGCAGGCCGTTCTTTGGACTTTCATCAATAGTTTACGGTTGGCCATAATTTTTAGAGCTGGCCACCAGACGACAACCCCATATAGCAGTATAGGCTTGACCACTGAGACGTAGAGCCAGTGTACTATGCGGGGCTCCATACCCCATCTCTTTCCAATGGCATTTTTGCAGGAGTAGAGCGCTATAGTAGCTTTACTCTCTCGACAATATTTGGTTTCCAGCTTAGTTTGCTGTTCAAAAGTAGTCCGAGGTATTTTGCTCTATCCGTAAAGATCAAGCGAGTACCATTTAATGTTGGCGGGTCACACTGAGGAAGTTTGTGCTTCCTGGTAAAGAGGACCAGCTCAGTTTTCTGTGGGTTTGCGTTCAGTCCGCAGCCGCGTGCCCACTGAGAGAGGTAGCCAAGCGCGCTGCATGCGCTCACTCAGCGTACTAGGATATTTACCGAAGACCGCAATAGCAACGTCATCCGCGTAAGCAACCACCTTGAAGCGTTGCCCTTCCAGGTTTAGTAACAGGACATTTATGACCAGGTTCCAAAGAAGGGGGGATTGAGCCCCTAATGTAAGCCTCTATTATTCTTTCCAGTGTTTTCAACAAAAAAGAAGATAAGCTTATAGGCCTAAAGTCTTTGGGATAGCAGTGAGAGCTTTTTCCCGCCTTAGGAATAAATATTACTTTTACTTCAGTGCACTTTCTAGGAGTGTGACAGAGTTCTAGGCTGCCTTTGAAGATAACTTCCAGCCAGGGTAGGGTTAAGTCAATAGTTCGTTGGATATCTGCAGGGATAATGCCATCAGGTCCTGCCGACTTGTATGGCTTAAAGATGTTTATTGCCCATAGGATATTCCGCCTCGTTACTATATGACTTACGGAGTCTGTACCCCTATTTATCATGGGTTTCTCCGCAGCTAGTACCGAGCACTCCGGGAAGTGCGTTTCTAGTAATAGCTCCAAGGATTCCTCACTACATGTAGTCCATGAACCATCCGGTCTTTGTAGATAACCCGGGATGGAAGAACTAGAACTTAGCACTTTGCGTAGCCTGGCCGCCTCCGAGGACTCCTGTATATTGCCACAGTAGAGCTTCCAGGCCCTCGTTTTGACTGCTCTGAGCTCGTACTTATAGGTTTTGAGGACTTCCTTATAACAGTCCCAATCTGCAGCAGCATTTGTGTTCCTCGCTTTCTTGAACAGTCTCCTGCATTTCATACGATTACCTTGGAGTTCTCTCGACCACCAGGGTGGCCGAGATTTACCCATGGGCCTACTGATAGGACATGCACCTAACATGGCCTTGTTGAAAGCATCAGATAGCTTGGTTACTAGAGCATCAAGCTCCTGTATAGATGCAGGAGGGTTTGGAACCGATACCGGTAAGAAGTTACCCAGAATGGTTCTGAAACAATCCCAATCAGTTTTGCTCCTATTTCTGAAGGGTGGTTTGCTAGTGGGTTTTGTATCCACTTCGTACTGGAGATAACAATGGTCAGAAAAGGAATGGTCTTCGGATAATTTCCAGTTCAATACCTTCTCCTTAATAAAATCCGAGACAAGTGTGATGTCCAACACTTCCTCTCTATTTTTAGTAATAAAGGTTGGCTTACACCCGATATTACATATATTTAGGTTAGTACTTAAAATAACATCAAGGAGTAACTCACCTCGCCTGTTTATATCTGTACTTCCTCAGATTGAGTGATGCGCATTAGCATCACTGCCCATGATGACTCCTACCTTTCGTTTTCGAGCCTCCATGATTGCACTGCCCAACCTACCTGATGGTATATTTTCCTCCTCGTATGGTAGGTAGGCCGATATTAGCCAGAGATTTTGCCCTTCCATCTCAATGCTAGCCACCACTACATCAGCGTTACTGTAATTTAGTAGTAAGAAAATATTCAAATTTACCTTCATTTTGCATGTAGTATTTTTTATTTAGGAGTTCTGAGGCCCAGCACCCGGTCACTATTGACCCAAGGTTCCTGAACCAGAACCACATCAATGGACTCAGATTCCATTTTTAGCAGAAGGGCCGCCGAGGCGGCTTTACAGTGATGGAGGTTGATCTGAAGGATCTTAAGCATTAGATATTGCTTCCCTCCACCACTGTTGAGTCAGACTCCTCTGACGTCGATTCATCCGTTAGGAGCACACAACTTAGTCCCAATGATCTCGAAATCTCCGAGTCCAGGGATCGTGTCTCCTGAGCGTCCTCCGGGGTGCTGCGGACTTCTGGGTCACCAACACCAGGCGGGGCACCACAAGTGGTTCCCCCCCTGCTGCAGGTGCCCCAGATCTGCCAGCCTCATCGCGCTTATACATTTTGAGCGTAATCGCTCCAAATCCATAGCTGATCAGGCCTCCAGATTTTGCCAAAGCACCCACGGATTCTCTGTTGATGATAAAGGCGGCCGATCTGTGATCTGCTTCCGCCTTTACCTCTTCTAACCTGGCAATCTTCCAGGTGGCCGTTGGCAGATCCGAATTGCTGATTTTCAACATTTCCAAGATCTCTCTTGGGTCGCTAGGCTCCGCAAGGATACAGGCTCGCGCCTTGGCCTGCAGGGAATTTCTTCCCTCGTCACCACCTCTAGTTTAGCCGCCGGCCAGACTTCGCCCAGGCTGCTGATCGCCTTTTTGTAGAGGATCACCGACCTTTCATCGGCACAGGCAGTCAGTTTGGCGTGACCCCGGTGCCATCCTCCGTCTCCGCAGGACGGAGCAGGTCCTGGGTTCTCCCTCATGATGTTCAGGAAGATGGCGGGAAGACCTTCTCCACCTTCCTCCAGTTAGAGGTCGTAATGCTCCCGTTTTCTTGAGTCCTGTCAACGACTGCCATGATCAGGTGATCCTTTAGCACCTCGTTGAAGGGCCTGGCAACATTTTCTGGAACCCGCTTCTTTTTAGCCTCCGTAGGCGGTTCATCATCAGATCTCTGCCTTTTCGGCTGTGAGATTCCAACGGAACCCTCCTGCTTTGGCTCAGTGATACGCTTTGCCCACGCAAGCGTATCCCTGTCTGTATCCTTTCTCTGCTACAACGGAATGTTGCTGATCTTGGAGATCATGCGCCAGGCTCTCTTCCCATTCGCTGATACTGGAGGGCCAGCATTCGTGTCTTTGCCCTTTGGTTTCGAGGGGCCAGCCTCATTTGGTCTTATGCCCCTTTTTGTACTTTGGAGACCAGGCCTAAAGGCCGATGTCTCCACAGCACTGGTTTCCGATTTTTTAAGAGCCCCGGTCTCTATTGATTTTAGTTTATCACCCATAAAGGTCCCACGAGTAGCGGAGAAAGAAGGTCCACCTGTGCAGAGATCCGCAATACAGGTAAGGCTACATGATCCGGAGGGCGCCAAATATCCGGATACACCGTTAGAGGCTGGGCTAGTTTTTATACTGGGCCCCCAGCCTGGCCGGTTATCAGCACGGTACGGTTGACACCTTAACTCGGCCCAGTTGTTTAGCGCCGTGTTTTCGCCTAGTACATCCCATAAACATGATGTACTAGTTGCCCGGTGGTCACCACGGGGAGGTAACACGCACACTTGTGGAAGCTGCAAGATACGGAGCTGGCAACAAATACCAACTTAATTCCCCCAAGACAGCTTCACACCTAGACCACCTTTACGTTCGTTAACGTTGACATCTTCTTATAAGTAAGGATGATCTAAAAAATACACGATATTTAGTTAGAGTCCTAAACCATTTTTCATCGAAGACACAAATATTTCAATAAGTTGATCTGTCAACTTATCGATAAAAAAATATTTCTCTATTAAATTTTCAATATTCTCGCTTATTAGAACGAATTTTTTATAAAAATGTGTATTAATCGCTAGATAATATCTTCCTTTACGTACCCATGTATAAAACTTTTACAGATTAGTGGAAAAATATTGATAAATTTGGTTTGTGAGTAAATGGTTTTTCATTTATCAACTTTGAAACGTAATTACGAGAAAACTGTAGCGAATTTTAAACAAAACGTGTGTTACTCGCTTGCAAACATATTTAACTTTGCTATAAAAAAAATTAAGCCCATACCTAAGTTTATGTGGCCATAAAACGGTTTGTACGATACACAGGTTTTTGCAAATTGAGTAAAGTAGAACCTTAAGTAGAGATTATCCGAATAATTCGAATGATCGGGATAATTACTAGTGAAAGTATTCGATGTCCGGGTATTTAATAACATCGGATATTTGGAAACTCCACATTTCAACCATTACCAGTTTGCTTGTCGTAAATTCTCGCCTCAATCACCAAGAAATTTTAGATGAAGATATTTGAAATTTCTTCCACGCATTTAGGCCTTACGGGGAAAATTATAATACGAAATTTTGAATGCGGCGAGTTTGGTTGGTTTCGACTAAGTTACACTTTACTCGTTTCTACTATTTCCGACATCGTGGTTATTGGTGTGAAATCATTTGAGGACATAGTCCTCTGTGAATTTGGCACAGCCTGGTTTGTTGAAGAATAGCACCATTGATCATATATTTTTGGCAACGGGCCTGATCAACGCTTTGTAAAGTTTCAGCTTCACGGGACTTGATAGGTGTTTAGATTTTAGCAGTGGCCTTAGAGGATTCAAAGTTTTGGAATAGCCAACTGCCAGCCGCATTTGAATATCCTCACCCACACTGTTATCGTGAGTGATAAGAGATCCCAGATATTTGAGACGGCTCACTTTCTCAAATGTGTAGTGGGCACTACTAAAATCTGGTGTGCCATTGTCCCTTTAACCGGAGATCATGTATTTCGTTTTGGACTCATTGATCTGGAGTCCAACAGAAGCTGAGAACTCTACAATAAACAATAAATAGATATAATTGTTGATTACAGCTTTTCACAATGGATTATTTTCTTTACATTAATAATATATCTATATCATATAAATAGATATATTTATATTTTCACTTGGCGGTACTAAAATTGTAATTAATAAAATTATTAGAAAAAATTTTTTTACTTACATGTAAATTCTTACTAGCTAGTAAATATTCTTTCACTTCACCCAATAATTCTATTTGTGATTCTATGTTCCAAAATATATACATGTACACATATAAGCCTTCCAATTGTTGTTGTCCAGTCGAAATAAAATAATAACTAAAACGAACAACAACATCCCGAGAAGACTAATAATAATTAATTAGCCAATTGGTAGCCATCTGATAAATAATGGCATAACTAATCATCAATTTAGAAAAAATCGGCGATAGTCGAAGATTTTCGTCTCTACACAAATTATAGCTACATCTTATTAACCATTTGATTTTTTTCTGTAGGTTTTAAAAACGCTAACATTTCTCAATTTTATGGTTCTTATGACAGTATACGCGGATGATTATTGGATGCCTCTGATTTGTTGTTGTTGTAGGCTCTTTTGCATTATCGAGCGAACTTTCATATAGCCGTCTCGATTCATTGTCCATCGTTTTTGGTATTGTCTTTTCCATGGCTTTTTATTTTATGTATGTTTGTTAACTGATTATTTTCGTGCATCAACCTTCTAAACGTGTCTTCGAATCCTGATCATCTCATATTATTATTATATCAGTTTATTAAAGGCCATTACTGGCTCCTTACTGAGTCAAAAATCAGGCTCCACCGTCTTCGATCTTGAGCTTGGTATTCATACTGTCTTAGACAATTTGAAGAAGCCAAGTCGTTCTCTACACCGTGGATTCATCGTCGCCTGTAATGACCTCTGCGCCTACCGTAAGGTTGCCCTTCTTTCAGAGATCGCTGCACAATTCATTCCGGAAATGCACGCGGAACGTGACCGGGGCAGTATTCTCGCTGAGATCTTATTTCATGTACTACATCGGCGATCTTTATCAGATCTCTGATATTGATACTATACAGAGCTCGGTACGTACTATCTACTTCGCGTTTTTGGTTGTAAACCACACACTTGGTTCTTCTGTCAAATATTAGGAGCCATCTCGTACTCGTCCGTCAGCTTCCAAGTTTCACTTCCATACATAACAACGGGCCTGATCAACGCTTTGGAAAGCTTCAACAGCACGGCACTTGATATAGGTTTTTAAATTTTAGTAGAATCTTTAGATGATACTAAGCACGACTGCCTGCTGCCAGCAACTCAATATCCTCACCTATACACTGTTATCGTGAGTGATAAGAGATCCCAGATATTTGAGCCGGCTCACTTTCTCAAACGTGTAGTGGCCACTATCAAAATCAGGGACAAAGGATCTCCTGGCCGAACACCCGAGCTAATTGAAAAAATTCTCGATACCCAATGCTCAACTTTAACACAACATTGAAACTGCGTCACTGTGATTCTACACAATCGGATCAATTTTATTGTTGGCATTCCTATAGGTATTTAAAGGCAGACCATAAACTCTCTCGATTAATCAGTTATAGGCCTATACCTGACATCCAGGAGCACCTAATGTACGGTGACGGATGTCTCATAATATTTAGGTAGTAATAACCGCATCGAAAAGAGTTGATCAGTGACATCGATTTGGACGAAATCCTCTTTGATAGTCAAAGGAACAATATGTATTTTATTGATGGACTATTTGAGTTGTTCTTTTAAGTTAGCCAATGTTTACTTCTGTAGGTGCAATATAGTTGTTTGTTGATTTCGAAGGACGAATGTTAATCTCCTTTTCTTATCGTAGATTAAGGTTAAGATAATTAATTAGGATAGACTTTTCTGGTTTATATATAAAATATTAACATTAAGTACAATAACAATTAATAAAAATACAGCTTAATCAGCATTTAATTTTTTTAATGTTTTAGTAGGATAATGAAAGAAGATCTGTTATAGTTTGCTATTTCTTATTTAAAGCTTTTCACACGTCTGAACTGGTTGTATGATGTGTAACAGTTTTCAAAGAATTCAAAAACTCGTCACAGATTTTCCAGTATCCAGAAAGCATTATTTCGGCCGGCTAGGTTGCAGTGGTTGGGGGGTTGGTTTCTGGATCACTACGAAAGCTTGAATATGCTTTTATTAATATAATTTAAAAAATGTTGTTCGTGAGGGTCAAGGTCGTAACCTTTTGCGTCTTATTATGACTATTATTATATATATTTTTTTATTTTTTATTATTATTTAGCAAATCTTAATTCATAGTATTATTATCATATTATTTAATTCACAATTTCATATTGTCTTATAACCAAATCACAACAAATCACTTTAGCGTTTGTCAATTCGCTTATCTTTCATTAACATATTATATACGTAATATAAGATACAAACATAAGATACTAAATGTCCCGTTTATAAATTTTGACAAGTTACAATTAGTTTTATCATTATCCCTAATTCCTAGTATAATATCCGTCAAAATATGTGTATCATTGTAAATTTAAAATTTCTATAGGTTCTTCATGCGTACTTCGTAAATATGAATATGGTTATGTTTGTGTTTGTAATTCCACCTATTGCGACACCTATGAATCAATAAAACTACCAAAAATACCCGGCCAATTTTTAATAGTTTCGTCATCACAGGTACTTAGATCAATCGTATTGTATTTTTTTTCTAAAATTTAAAGTTTTTAATTTACAGAAAGGGTTACGATTTTCACATAAATATGGAGAATTTGATTTAAATTCAAATAAATTGCAAACCTTTGCAGTGCATGATCATGTGCATATTAAAAGTGCCTATACGAAAAAAAGGCAAACTAAATTGAAAGATGACGACTTACACGTGAACATTGAAGTCAATTCAAACATAAAATCCCAAATTTTTCTTGGATTTGGTGCAGCGATGACTGGGGCTGTCACCTATATTCTTGATAAATTGACCGAACAACTTCAAAAATGTATTTACAAATCTTACTTTTCACAATCTGATGGTATTAGTTACTCATTTTTACGATTACCAATCGGTGGCTGTGATAATGACTTAACGCCTTGGGCCTATAACGAATCACCGGAAAATGAAATTTATCTTTCGAATTTTACTAAACTTCATAAACGGGATCAAGATATTGTACGCCATATTAAATCGATAAAAAACTTCACCAATAATAGGGACATTAAAATTGTTAGCACTGCTTGGGGAGCACCACGCTGGATGAAAACTAACAATGAATGGAGTGGTTTGGGAATTCTAAAATATCAGTACTATCAAACTTGGGCCGATTATCATTTGAAATACGTTCAATTAATGGATCAGCACAATATTAGTATCTGGGGTTTAACAACTGGGAATGAACCACTTAATGGAATTATAGGATCAAAATTTATAAAATTTATTAGTTTAGGTTGGACGCCCGACAATCAAGTAATTTTTAGTTTTTAAAATATTTAATTCATATAATAACGTACATTTTATTGCAATATATACAATTTAGGCAGATTGGGTAGCAGACAATTTAGGACCAACATTTCGTAAATCTAATTATAAAAACATTAAAATATTTGCTGGTGATGACCAAAGATACATTTTTCCTTGGTGGTTTGAAGCGGTAATATAATATTAACGGTCGATGTACTAGAATTTCTTTAACCCATTTAATATTTTGTAGATGAACAAGTCCAGAAGTAAATCACTTGACTATGTTGACGGTTTTGCAGTACATTGGTACTGGGATACGCTTATTCCAGTTACGGTGCTTAATGAAACTGTGAACGAATTTTCGAATAAATTAATTTTTAATACTGAGGCATGCATTGGGGATAGACCTTGGCAACATCATGGTCCATTGCTTGGTTCGTGGAATCGGGCGGAATTATATATAAATGGATTAATCCAAGATTTAAATAATTTTGTGAATGGTTGGATCGATTGGAATTTAGTTTTGGACGAAACTGGTGGCCCAAATTATGTAAACAATTATGTTACCGCCCCAATAATTGCTAACATCACAAGTAAATATTCGTATTTACATAAGTACATTTATATGTACATATATGACACATTAAATCTATATTTTTACTTAAGTAACTTTTTGTATATATAGGTGGTTCTGAAATTTACAAAGGTCCAATATTTTATGCAATTGGACATTTTTCGAAATATATCATTCCAGGATCATATCAAATCGGAGCGACAAGTACAAGTATTTTTGTAAAAACAACCGCATTTATTCGACCTGATGGTTATAAAGTAATTGTTATTCATAATACGTAAGTAGGCGACATGATTATGATAATAAATTAAGAAAGTTATTAATCAATTTATTCGATTACAGCCAAATGTATGAAGTGAACATATTTTTAATCGATCGCAATGTAGGAACTGTGTCCATTAGTGTGCCACCGAAATCCGTCCATACAATTATTTATCAATGATATTTATATTTTTTAATTAAATTTTAATTAATCATAAATTGGTAGTTTATTTTCGATTAATATACGTATGTATTCGTACCAAAACATGTTTTCAAATTTAGCGAAATATTAAAGATGACGAACGTTATTCTGTTTCATTGGATTAACAAGAAATATCTCTTTCTGTATTTCTTATTCTGTGATTATACTTAGGCCGCGGGCCAAACCTAATGTTCAACACTGAAGATATTTAGACGTAAATATATACTTTACCGTATTTTTAATGTTTGCTGTTATTGCTATGCTAATGTTTGCTGTATTCCTATTCGTAGATCGAAGAAGTATTTTTCGTTCGGTAAAAAAATGAGTAAGATTATTCTAGAAATTAATTACTTACAATCGAATAAAATTGTAGCTACATCAATATCATGAATTAATTAAATTTTTGTTAAATATTTCTAAGTAATGCCAATGATAAGGACAGTTTTAAATAAGTAAAATGTGATATGGTTTATCTGTAAAGAAAGAAACTATTCAGGTTTTTATCAAATTTTCTTAAAAATAGTGAAATTAAGTTTTCCTCAAAAAGTTTTGTATACTCCGTTTCTGTCGCTCAACTTATAACTAGATAATATTTAAAAATTGTTTAATATTGTGGTTTTGATTAAGAATTTTAATTGCTTGCTAAGTTGATTAAATTTAGGTAGTACACTGATTTTCTGATTTTCTTGTTCGGAATAAAATAGTAAAAAGTATATTAAATCCGATTAATATTAAAGCATCTTAGTGTTTTCTTTTATCTTGTTACCCCAAACGGAGACGGTAACATAGACCGCTGTTTGTTATAGGTGGCTCTGATATCATAAAATATTTAAAAAAAATTAAACAAATTCGAATCATTTTTCTTCTCGTTCCCGTGCATTCAAATTCAATTTATGTTATTCTGACCCGATTAATTTTTCTTAAACTGCTCCTGTAGGTGTGTTATATTCCAAGCTGCCATAAAAACAGCATGGCATATTGGTTAGGGGGGGATTTCCATACATTTTAGTCAAAAAACTGAAAAATTTCATATGGCCGAGATTTCAAAAAATTCTGGAGCATTTCTGACCCGATTGATTTTTCTGAAATTGCTCCTGTACGTGTGGTATGATCCCAGCTACCAGAAAAACAACATGGCATATTGGTTATAGGGGGGTATTTACATACATTATGGTCAATAAACTGAAAAATTTCATATGGCCGCGATTTTAAAAAATTCTGGAGCTCTTCTGACCCGATCGGTTTTTCTGAAACTGCTCCTGTACGTGTGTTATGATCCCACCTACCAGAAAAACAACATGGCATATTGGTTACATTGGTTACATAGGGGTATTTCCATACATTATGGTAAAAAGCTGAAAAATTCCATATGGCCGAGATTTCAAAAAATTCTGGAGCTCTCCTGACCCGATCGATTTTTCTTAACCTGCTCCTGTAGGTGTGTTATGTATATATGTATCTACATATTGGTTACAGGGGGTATTTCTATACATTATGGTCAAAAAACTGAAAAATTGCATATGGCCGAGATTTCAAAAAATTCTGGAGCTCTTCTGACCCGATCGATTTTTCTTAAACTACTCCTGTACGTGTGTTATGATCCCAGCTACCAGAAAAACAGCACGGCATCTTGGTTACATAGTAGTTCTTTTATGAGAATTTATTAATATAATAATTGGCAATTAATTGAAAATACATATTAAATATTATGTTTGGTTACGAATAATTTATTAAAAGTGTACAAATTTCCTGCAAACGTGTAATTGGTTTTTACAAAAATTCTTAGAAAAAGTGCGCAAATTCATTATTTTTCTGCTAGTCAATAACATTACAGCAGAAAAAATTCTCTTTATGTATAGTGCAGCTCCGAGTGGTGGGTAAAAAAAATACATTTTTTTGCTGATAATTTTCTGCTATCTTATACAGCATCAAAATTATGCTATACAATTTTTGAGTTAATTTCATGAAATGCTATAGAACCTCTACTTTAAATTTGTAACCATCCAATTAAAACATCTCAGAACTGATGTAGAATATTATAACCTTCTTATTAAAGTTAGTGATATAGCAGATACAATTGGCTTAGAGCCTTTGAATTTGAAGTATTGTTTCAAAACATGGTTTGTCTTAAACGCTAAAATATGTACATATAATGAACTTTAATTTTAATTCGCCTTTTTCATTATAATGAGAATAAAAATATATTTTAAATAAAATAAAAATCTATTATCTAACACATTTTGACGACCCTCTTAATAAGGCGCCAGACGAAGGCCTGCTTCGCCTATGCTAACTGACGGTCCTACGATTGATGTATACTATTGGTACTTGGAGCTCAGTATTTTCTTCCACTAGCTTCCACTGTTTGTTTTATTATTTGTTAGTCGCGGTGCGGATATCCTTATTCTATTACAACCTCACTAATAGTCATAATAACCGGTAAATGACCAGATATTAGCCTTTCATCGTTCTCTAAATAGATGTAGCTTTCTGATAACCCCTTGGTAACTAAAATACCAATTATGGCTAGTATATTGCTTGTGACAGTATGCCTGCAGGTAGGTTTTGTCCCTGAGTGAAATTCACTGTTCCGCTGCCAATATTTCTTACCTTTGGCGAAGCTATAGTCATTGAACGCCAAAATATATTTTTTGCATTGAAGTTCCCTCTATTGTCTTGAACAAATGCTTGTATTTTTCTTTCTTTAGATTATATCGTGGGGGATAACATAAAGCTGATATTTTACAGGATTGTTTAGCCACTTCACATCCTTGGTAATTGGCTGAGTGTTGTTCATTGCAATTTACGCATTTTGGTGGTGCATCTTTTGCTAGTATACAGGATGGTGTTGGGTGATAACCTAGGCATTTTATGTATTGTGACATATTTCTTCGTAACAGTTTTGTTACTTCAATTATCACTCTCATATGTTAAGTATGCCAGTTATATTTTATATTTTTTCAAATATTTTCGGAGTTATCAAACGTCAGCATAAAAAGGAATAGTTTTCTCTTTGACTATTTGTTGTTCGTTATTTTCGGTTTTTTGTTCTGGCTCTGTTGTGGACTATTTTGTTCTTGCACTGTTGTTGGAGCTTTCCTGTTCTTGCTTCTTTTGTATTCTGTTCCGTTTCTTACCCGTCGTCTACACTATGCATATCCACTGTGATTTTCTATCATGATATCAATTTTATCAATGTACTTTTGTGTGAGTACATTATACCAATTTTGACAATCAGCAAATTATCAGGCTGATTATTGTTAAAAATGATCATAATAATTTTCATCAAATGTCATAGGCAACTAAGGATTGAGGTTATGTTTGGTCATTTTAAATTTTCCTTGTAGAGTAAAGACATAAAAGATGTTTTACGATATCAAAAAATATAATCACAAAAAACAACAAATTTTTTCTTTGTGTTTAATTTGCATTTACATATTTGTTATATTTTGTGTGTAAGTATTATAATTCTAAAAAAAAATTAAAAAAATTAAAAAATAAAAATATATCGATAAAAAAAATAGGTACGAACTCGGTGCGGAGCGGCGGTATTATGAGGGTTGTACTTTTAGAATGTAGTAAAGGTTTTTAAAAATAAAAAAATAAAAAATTGAAATTTAACACTATATTGATATCTGAATAATATGATTTGTCGTTGTAGTTTCGTTGCTAGATGATGTCTGTATCAGACTACAACCTTGATTTTATTAATGAAATTTCACGATAGTAAAGGTTTTTAAAAAAAAAAGTGAAATTTAACACTATAGATAAGAGAATATGACTTATTATTTTGTATGAACACGATCAAACATGAATTTTTGTTTCTGGAAAATATTAATGTATACATCATTACCACAACAACAAATCTCTTGAATGAAAATTGAAGTGATATAATTAGATATCGCCTACACAAAAAAAAAATTTACATGTTTTTGGCATTGTATTGATACGATTGAAATTGTATAAGTAGGAAAGATAAAGAATTATTATTTTGTTTTTAATTGCGAGATGATGTCTGTCTATCTGACTACAACCTTGATTTAAATATTGAAATTTAACGATAGTAAAGGTTTAAAAATAAAAAGTGGAATTTAACACTATAGATATCAGAATATGGTTTGTTATTGTTTTTTGTATGAACGTTTTGTTGTAAATGGATATTAGAATAAATTAGGTTGCACACTCACACAGATAAATATCGGAAGCAAGATTTTTTTTTGTTGTTGTTTATTATCGGATGGAATGAAATACAAACAAATGATCAAACAAATAAATACATATATATTACCAAACTGGATATTATCATACAGAATAAAGATGATCATACAAGAATTTTTAGTTACAATTTCTGATATAATTTAAAAACGATATCGTTATGGAAATAACTTTAAACTGATATACATATGTATGTATGATGCATTGTACAAGTGTATATTTAGCATGAATAAAAATTTATCTGATAAAATAGTATGCGATTCAAACGACTCTCACACAGATAAATATCGGAAGCAAGATTTGTTTGTTTGTTGTTGTTTATGTTTTTTCGTATATGAATATCGGATGGAATGAATACAAACAAATAAATGATCAAACAAATAAATACATAAATATTACCAAGCTGGACATTATCATACAGAATTAAGAAGAATGATACAAGAATTTTTAGTTACAATTTCTGATATAACTTAAAACCGATATCGTTTTGCAAATTACATTGAACTGAGATACATTTGTACGTATGATGCATTGTACAAGTGTATATTTAGCATGAATAAAAATTTATCTATAGAATATACATATATACAAATATAAGTGTTTCGCGGGTTTAGGGTGAAAATTGAAACAATACCTGGAAATTTTGACCAGTATGATCATGCAAAAGATGAATATGATTTATTGTTTTTGTATGAACACGATCAAACAAATATTTTTCTGTTATAAAAAAAAATAGTACAAATTGAATTAAAAAAAAATTTATAAAAAAAATTAGAAATAAAAAATATTCTAAAAAAAATTATTTTAGAAAAAAAAATATTATTATTTGAAAAATAATTCACAAATTTAAATTAATTATTATTTTCTATAATACATTACATAAAACACACACACACACATACACACACATATTATAAATATTCGATAAAAAAGCAATTCTAATTACATATTTTAAAATATAAAACAAAAATGACCGTTTAACACAAACTGTAAATAAATTATGATGCACATTCACACAGATGAATATCGGAAGCAAGATTGTCGTTTATGTTTTTTTTTTGTATATGAATATCTAATGGAATGAAATAAAAATGAAATGAAAGCTGGACATTATCATTCAGAATAAACATGATCATACAAAAATTTGTTTAGTTACAATTTCTGATATAACTTAAAAACGATATCGTTTTGGAAATTACATTGAACTGATATACATATTATGTATGTATGATGCATTGTACAAGTGTATATTTAGCACGAATAAAAATTTATATACAAATATAAGTGTTTCGCGGGTTTGGGGTGAAAATTGAAACCCTACCAGGAAATTTTGACCAATATGATCATACAAAAGATGAATATGATTTATTGTTTTTGTATGAACACGATCAAACAAGAATTTTTCTGTTAAAATAATTGTACAAATTGAATTACAAAATTTATAAAAAAAACAATATTCTAAAATAAAAAAACTTAATTTTAAATTAATTATTTTTCTATATTACATTAGATAAAAAATGTAACATATAAAAATATGTAATATGAAATAATTTATTCTGTAAATATAATTATAATTAAATCCTTTTAGAAATTTTCCGCATATAATAACTTTTTTTATTTTTAAAAAAATCTTAAAATGTGATATCATAACAACAATAAATCTGTTGGGTGAAAATAGAAACAATACCTGGAAATTTCGACAAATATGATCGTACAAAAGATGAATATGATTTGTGGTTTTGTATGAACACGATCAAACAGGAATTTTTCTGTTTTTAAAAAAATTATACAAATAACCTTATGTATACCAACACACTTCTTTTTAAATATGGATTACTTTTAATATACTATTACGAACGATTCTTAGTACAACTAAAAAGATAGTTGATCTAAATTTTTCAAAATTAATTTTTCCTACTAATTAGAAACATAATTACTAATCACGAATTACAACAAAAAATTTAGGTCACTAACATGTATGTAAACTTATTTTCGTTGTGTATTTTAAGTTATACGAATAGAAGTGTACTATTGAAAAAGTGTATCGTTGTTGAAAAAAAAAAATACGGTACAAATTCGAAAACTTTTCTAGTTGTAAATTTTAACACCCGTTTAAAAACAAAAACATTTTTTAAGAGAAAACAATGAGTAAACTCATTTAGAAACAACCATTTACAGAGATCGGTCGCTTAAGAGTATTTGGTTCTGATTTTTAAAAATAAAAATATTTATCAAAATAATAAATAACACTCTCTTCATAATGTCAATCGATAAACATCAAGTTGCACGCCTAGTCTCGAAAATTATATCTGAAGAGTTTATTCGGGAAGGAATGTATGGAGTCTGTCTGCCTGCGTCTTTATTGCTCTTTGATCATTTAAAGAATTTTGGTATTAAAATGATGTATGGAAAGATGGTATACGATAATTTGGTACTTGCACCTATACATATATGGACCGAAATTGATAATGTGAAATATGATCCGACAATTGCTATCAATGAAACATATCTGACACAAGAAGAAAAATCATTTTTTGATGCAACAGAGTATAAATATTATTCAGAAGACCCAATTTTTACGAATCCGGAAGATCATGCTATAATGAATGTATTCTATGAAGTAAAACATACACAAAATGTTGCTGATTATTTTGAGGTATCTCCACCAATATTAAAAACTATTAGAAATAGAATTAATGATAGAGCTAAGATAATCTTAAAACAACACACAAAAACATAAAAAAAAATAATAAACTTAAATCTTAACTTATGTGTTTCATTTTTTTTTGTTTGTTTCGGTATTATTAATAGTTTTATATTATGTTTTTGTTATTATTTGATTATTTTTCTTAAAAATATTAGTTTTTAATTTTATATTGTTATTTTATAATAAAGCTTTTATAAATTTATTTCTATACTTTACTGAAATTGATTTGTGGAAAAACAATTTTAAAAAAAAAATTTGTTTAAATTAACATTTGCAAATTCACGTTAATAAAAATTAATTTAGAAAATAAAGAAAATTCCGCACACACAATATTTTATTTTAACTATAATGAAAATGATTAAAATATTTATCGAGGGACAAAACAAATTATATAAAATAAAACTTATTTATAAAAAAAATTAAAAAATTAATTATTTAAAACAAAAATTTGTAAAATTAGAAAATTATTCGTCGATTTGTAATACATGCTTTCCATATGTAATATTAATTAAAAATTAGTATAATTTATTCTATAAGTATAATTTTAATATATGTAAATGAAGAAATTTTCCGTACATAATAGTAGAAAAACATTATAAAAAAAATTTAATAAAAAAATTGATAATGAAAAATAAATAGAAAAATTATAAAAAAAAAGGTAAATAACAACACTAAAACGTTGTTTGATATGGATTTTTTACAGTTTGTTAAAATTCAAGATCTGGCAAGGCAGTGAGCAGGAGGATGAAGAGGAAAAGCTGCGAAGAAGAAAGAAAAGATTTTTTTTTTTTTAAATGGGTAACAAGAAACATGGTGATTCTAATTATCTTAAGCTTTGTAGAATTTAATTCTGAATAAAATATTAAACAGTATATGTATGCATGTTTGCAGTAAATAATATTAATAATAACAAAATATAGTATTATGTAAAAATAAAAAAAAATAAAAACAAACAAAAATATATATATATATATATATATCTGATTTATTATTTTTATTTCATATATGATATAAAATGCGTGTTTTTAAATTATTTTTTTTTACAAAATTATTAAATCATCCAATTTTGTCTCTATTACATTGCAGTATATTTAAGTGTTGAACCCATCTCTTCTTGACACTAGCGACGAACCCAAATCCCTTTTCTTGTCGGAGAAAGCTGCATTCCGGGAACCAAAAAGCGTGTTCTTCCCAAGGGTTATCGGTGACATCACCGAAATCATCCAATCACCTAGAACCCCACCACAGCTGAAATATTTCACTTTATCATCTATACCTGTGTAGTAAAATCCGGCCGACGATACTGCTTCGTGATCAATCAAATACCTCTTCCATGGAGATTGATGGAATGAATTAACCGATCTTCTAGTATCCTCATGTACGGAACATTATCATAATACTTCAAATCACAACAACTCATGTTTACTTTATTGGAATCTTTTGAACAGGTTTTCGATGTCGTATGATCTATTTCTCGTCTACGATCATCAGGAAAATGTATTAAGTCAGTTTCGATAGTACTACTTCGAAAGTTTGTTGAATCTACGAACGGATTAGTAGACATCTTTGCTACTTCTAATTTTTTAAATGATTCACTTGTTTATTGTATCAGTTTTAACAATTTACTATAAATTTTATCAGGCTTGAAGTGTTCTAAATATTTTTACTTTGTAGCGCCGCCCTATACTCGTATATAATACTATGTTAAATAAATAGTGTGTCATGCACTTGCTTTTGTGTAATTGATCAGAAAGGACGTGTCTTTTATTTTTTCCTTAAATAAAATAATCCTTTCAATTGCACAGCCGATAATAATAATTTATCAACAGGTTATGGGCCCAGGGACGCTCAAGCAAGTTTAAAAGTAAAATAAGTTTTACATTAAAGCAAATAAAAAAAAAATGAAGAAAATAGTGAATATTCGCATTGTTCGAGAACGTTCGTTTTTGTTTTTTTTTTCTGTTGAGTCATTCAATCGAGTTGTGAAATTGTGTTTCGGACCAATAAACGTGTGTCGTTTTTGGAAATCAATAGTCAAAAATTGATTTAAACACAACGAAATTAATTATAGTTCTAAATTCCTGTGTCGATTTAAAACAAGAAAATTAATTAAAAATGTCGAATGATAGTGCGTGGAATGGAATTGAAAAACTCAAGGGTAGTGAAAATTATCATACGTGGCAATACACAATCAGAAACTTGTTAAAATTAAGTGATTATGAAAAGTGTATTGTGTCCGGTACTGGTGCAGAAACTGATGAATCTAAATTACGTCGGGCGAAGGCTAGAATTGAGTTGAGTGTTGATCCATCAGTATATGTTCACATAGAAAAATCAACAACAGCTGCTGAAACATGGACAAAATTACAAGAATTGTTTCAGGACAGAGGCTTATCGCGTCGTATTGGACTTGTAGCGACCGATACAATTAATCTGGCAATAGCCTTAATTTCAATTGTATCAAAAATCACTACAATTTCGCGTTTGCTTATTTCCACACATTGGTAAGCAACGCGTTATCATTACACTTATTTACCTTCTATATACAATTTATATTTATGCTATGTATATAGAACATTTTGCTCTTCTTAGTATTCGATAATTCTATGTACAATTTAATTTTACATTACATAGATATTGATGACTCTCACGAATACATACGCGCATTGTGGTTTGCGCAAGGGAGTGTGTTCTTCCTCTATAGCGTGATATTTTTGTACCCAATCATCTTTCGTCACGTTGCTTATCATTGATCTTTTCCTCGCGTCAAATACGCACATTTTCTCGATACAAATTAATTTACCTTTAATCAATTCAGTTTTGGAAGTCTGTAAGACAAGTAGTTAATTTTTCAAGTGGTATAAAGTATTATCGTATATAAAAAAAATATTAATTTTTTTTAAATAGTTGTGATGATATTTATGTTAATAATTAATTAACAATTAACCATTAATTTACATGAACAATGTGTATTAGTATAGTGTGTAAATAGTTAATAATAAATTAAGATTAAAATATATAAATGAATATATATGGACAATATTATATAGTGTGTAAATAGTTAAAAAAACAAGTTAACATTAATATATATAAATAAATGAATATGAACAATATTACAGTGTATAATAGTTAAAAATAAATTAACATATATATATATATATATACATAATTATATATATAAATTTATATACACATGTAAACCTACATGAAGTTTTTTATTTACATGGAATTGATGGAATCAACGGTAATGCTTATTTCGAATTGTGTATAGTTAAGTCATATTGATAAAAACTAAAACTACAATTGGTGACCCCGAACGGCGGTTTTTTTATCGCAAATAACAAAAACACGCAAAAATAAGCAAAAACTTAATTAACAGTAAAACCAATAATAATACCGTAAATTAATCACACCACACGCGAAATACCACGCTAAAAAATATACTCAACAAAATAAAAACAAGCGGATTAAAACAACAAACGTGTGTAGGGCACAACACCTCCCACGCAACGAGGGATTGGCTAACGTGTGTAGGGCACAACCCCTCCCACGCAACGAGGGAATTCGGTGAAGCGACTAACCCTCACCGCAACGTACCAGGAACGGGATCAACAGCAGCAGCAGCAGCGGTATAAACATCAATAGTGGCAAGTTTTTTTTATATACATACGTCTATTTTTTTTTTTTTTTTAAATTTTATTTTTCTTGCAATTCAAAATTTTCATTTCATTTTCAAACAATTAACATAAATTCAATTTTTATTTAACGTAGAGTAAATATTTTGTAAATTTTTTTAATATATGTTTATTATTTTTCACCGCTTGCACGACTTACTCTCACATATTTTCACCTGGTCGTTTTTCTTTTCTCCGTATTGACTCCCACATCACCACCGTTGGTAAAATCACAATAGAAAAACAAAAGAACATTCAAAAATTTTAACGGTTCTTAGTTTTAAAATAAAAAACCAACGACGGTGACATAATCCGTTGCTATATTTTAAATTTCGCAAATAAAAATTTGCATTGGATAAACTAAATTTCACCTTTTGTTTTATCTTATCAGCCCCACCAAGTGGAGGATTGAAAGTTTTTTTTACTCGGTACAATAAAACCGTAGCATAAGAAAACATAATTGCAACCAAATATCCGCTCGAAAAAAAAAAAAAAAAAAAAAACCATCTGTTTACAAATATTTTTGATTAAAACTTAATTATTAAAATGCCACCGAAAGTTGATCAACAAACAACTTTGGATCAAACAAATATCGTGGATAACAACATGGAAACAGAGGAACATATAAATATTGAACTAGCAGAAACGAGCCTTAAACTTCAACCATTTTGGTTGGACGGGCCAGCTGACTGGTTCAATATGGTAGAAATCATATTCAATTTGAAGAGCATAACAAGCGACAAAACAAAATACCTGTTGGTGCTCAACGCATTGTCTCCACAAGCTAGCCAAAAAATATCTGATATCCTCGCCGATCCGCCTGTAGTAGACTGCTACGAGACAATTAAGCAGGCGTTTTTAGATCGGCTGGCCCCGTCACAAGAACGGAAATTGGCTCAGTTATTAAGCGGCCTAAAATTAGGAGACATGCGTCCCACAGAATTACTGCGGCATATTAAAACGTTGGCTGAGGGCAACCTTAATGCTTCAGTCTTACGATCACTCTGGTTAAAGAATCTGCCAGAGATTATACGTATAGCTATGCTCGCTCATGCCGACAGTGTCGAAATCGAAACGCTAGCTAAATCGGCGGATAAGATGTATGAGCACATCACTCCACACAGTAACATAGCAGCGACTGAACGCAATATACCATCGACATCTACACGGCAATTTCGACCGCAAATACAGCGCGACTCAGTCGAAGCCCGATTGGCTCGGCTAGAAGCGAAAATGGACCGAGCTTTAAGCGGTCACAACAGATCAAGAGAAAGATCAACATCTCGCTCAAAGTCGCGCTCGCGTCAACGATCACGTTCCCCGTCAGCAAATCGGCGGTATAACCAGTGCTGGTACCACCATAAATTTGGTGCCCGCGCTCACAAGTGCATTAAGCCTTGTAATTTCAAAGGGACCGCTGACGACGCAAATAAGTCGAATCAATCAAAAAACTCGCATATAAACGGGTAGATTCATCGAATCAAAACACCCTCAACGCGAGCAGATTATTTCTGTATGACAGTAGAAATAATCTGACTTTCTTAATAGACACTGGAGCTGATTTATCAGTCATTCCAGCAAAACTATTTTTAAATCAAAACCATACAAAAAATAAAAATTTTAATTTAGTACTTTCGGCCGCCAACGGTTCAACCATTTTAACATATGGAACTAAATTGCTCCAGGTTGATATCGGACTTAGACGAACTTTCACACATGCATTTTTAATTGCTGCTGTGACTCGTCCAATAATTGGCGCCGATTTTCTGAGTAAATTTGGCCTATTAGTCGATATTAAAAATAAACGGCTAGTTGATTCAGCGACACAGCTGTCAACCTTTGCCACAATGGATCGCTCTGACGTATTTTCACCGATCCATTTTATTATCGACAACGCCTATGGCACGATACTCAAAAAGTATCCGGCCCTAATTGCCGAGCCAAATTACAATTTACCAGTTAAACATTCCGTGGTACATCATATTGTCACTGAAGGTCATTTACCAGTGTCAAGACCACGAAGACTGGATTCGGTTCGCCATAAAGCGGCATTAATCGAATTCCAACATATGGTGGAATTAGGCATTTGCCGACCATCTGCATCATCTGTTTCTTGCCCATTACATATGGTCAGGAAAAAAGATAATGATTGGAGACCATGTGGGGATTACCGGCGACTTAACATAGTTACTACGCCGGATCGTTATCCGATACCCCACATACAAAATTTCTCCATGCATTTGCATGGATGCAAAATATTCTCCAAAATCGATTTGATTAGAGGTTATCACCATATTCCTGTCGCACCTGAGGACGTTTTTAAAACGGCAATCACTACCCCGTTTGGCCTTTTCGAATATACACGAATGCCATTTGGATTACGAAATGCCGCTCAAACGTTCCAGCGTTATATGAACGAAGTCACTCATGGACTAGACTTCGTATTCGTCTATATTGACGATATATTAATAGCTTCAAAATCTGAGGAACAACACAAACTGCACTTGGATCAACTATTCCAAAAGTTAGTGGAGTTTGATGTTCACATCAATAGCGCTAAATGCGTATTTGGCGCCAGCACACTTGACTTCCTCAGTCATAAAATAACTCCTGATGGTATTCTACCTGCTGAAGATAGGATTAATGCCATCAGGGATTTCCCACCACCTAATTCAATTAAGGGCATTCAGCGTTTCGTTGGTATGATTAATTACTATCATAGATTTATTCCGAAACTTGCTGAAACACTTGCCCCTATTCACTCGCACTTGGCTGCTCTTGTTAAGAAGCCCAAGACGCCCAAGAACTTTTCTTGGCCCGAGGAATGCCAAAATGCATTTGCCTCGCTGAAGAGTGATTTGTCTAACATTACTTTGTTAGTACATCCGCTGGACGCTTCAAAGTTCAGTATTACGACTGATGCATCGAACTCTGCGATTGGAGCAGTTCTGCAACAGCTTAATAATAATAGTTGGGAACCATTGGGATTTTTCTCTAAGAAGCTATCGGATGCCGAGAAAAAGTACTCCGCATTTGACAGGGAATTATTAGCAATTTATCTAGCAATTAAACACTTTAGATATTTTGTTGAAGGTCGGGAATTTACAATATATACCGACCATAAACCTCTAACACGGGCAATCCAATCAAAAACTGAGAGAAATCCGAGACAATCTCGTCATTTGGATTTCATTTCGCAATTCACCACGGATATCCAACATGTGACAGGTAAAAATAATGTGGTCGCAGATACCTTATCTCGCACCACCGAAACTGCCACAGTCGAGACTCACTTCGACTTGAACAAAATTAGCCAAGCCCAAGAAGCCGACCTAGAACTTCAGAATTTATTTTCTGGTTCCGAATGTCGCACTAGTCACTACAGATTAGAGCTTTTTGAATTTCCTGGTTTTAAAATCTACTGCGAAATCTCTACGGGTGCAAATCGCCCGTACATCGCAGAATCACTACGTCGAACTATTTTCGATGCATTACATAACATTTCACATCCAGGTATCCGTGCTACTCGAAAATTGATTACTGTTCGTTACTTTTGGCCTAGCATGAACAAAGATGTGACCCATTGGGCACAATCCTGTTTAGCGTGCCAAAAATCTAAAGTCCAAAGGCATACAAAATCGCCCCTTGGACATTTCGAAATTCCACCAGGTCGATTCGAACATATCCATTTGGACATTGTTGGACCACTTCCACAATCCAATGGATATACTTATATACTTACCTGTGTCGATCGTTTTACAAGATGGCCGGAAGCTTACTGCATGGACAATATGTCTGCAGCCACAGTTGCTTCTACGTTTGTATCTAATTACGTATCCCGATTTGGGGTTCCTCTCAATATTACTACTGATCAAGGAACACAATTTGAATCCAAACTTTTTGCTGAGTTAACAAAACTCCTTGGCTCAAATCGTATACGTACTACGGCCTATCATCCTCAAGCAAATGGCATGGTTGAACGTAATCACCGCCAGCTAAAATCAGCAATAATGGCTCGAGGAAATACTAGTAATTGGAGCTCTGAGATTCCCATTGTTTTACTCGGAATTAGAGCTACAGTGAAAGAAGATCTGAAGTGCTCACCAGCGGAAATGGTCTATGGTCAAACCATCAAGCTACCCGGTGAGTTCTTCGTAGATAATCCTCTTCCACCTTTACCAACAGCAGACACAGTTGTCGACCAATTACGTACCACTATGCAAAATCTTGTTCCGACAGCAACTCGAACAACCAATCAGAACACAATCTTTGTCCCTAAAACATTAGACACTTGTGATTTTGTTTTTGTTCGCACGGACAAGGTTCGCATAGGATTATCACCACCCTACGAAGGTCCATATAAAGTCATTCGACGCCTTCGGAAACATTTCATTATTTCGATCAAAGATAAGAATCATAATATTTCTATTGATCGATTGAAGCCAGCTTACGGAATTCTAGCCTCGTCTGATCAAATATCAGTACCAAGAGCTCGAAAATCAGTACGTATAGCACTATAATTATTAAAATTATTTCAGCTTCATTAGGGGGGATTTTCACTTGCAGGGCAGTCCTGTAGCGACCGATACAATTAATCTGGCAATAGCCTTAATTTCAATTGTATCAAAAATCACTACAATTTCGCGTTTGCTTATTTCCACACATTGGTAAGCAACGCGTTATCATTACACTTATTTACCTTCTATATACAATTTATATTTATGCTATGTATATAGAACATTTTGCTCTTCTTAGTATTCGATAATTCTATGTACAATTTAATTTTACATTACATAGATATTGATGACTCTCACGAATACATACGCGCATTGTGGTTTGCGCAAGGGAGTGTGTTCTTCCTCTATAGCGTGATATTTTTGTACCCAATCATCTTTCGTCACGTTGCTTATCATTGATCTTTTCCTCGCGTCAAATACGCACATTTTCTCGATACAAATTAATTTACCTTTAATCAATTCAGTTTTGGAAGTCTGTAAGACAAGTAGTTAATTTTTCAAGTGGTATAAAGTATTATCGTATATAAAAAAAATATTAATTTTTTTTAAATAGTTGTGATGATATTTATGTTAATAATTAATTAACAATTAACCATTAATTTACATGAACAATGTGTATTAGTATAGTGTGTAAATAGTTAATAATAAATTAAGATTAAAATATATAAATGAATATATATGGACAATATTATATAGTGTGTAAATAGTTAAAAAAACAAGTTAACATTAATATATATAAATAAATGAATATGAACAATATTACAGTGTATAATAGTTTAAAATAAATTAACATATATATATATATATACATAATTATATATATAAATTTATATACACATGTAAACCTACATGAAGTTTTTTATTTACATGGAATTGATGGAATCAACGGTAATGCTTATTTCGAATTGTGTATAGTTAAGTCATATTGATAAAAACTAAAACTACAGACTATTGAGGAAATTGGTGACGATTCGATTGGAAAGTAGTGACTCCATGAATCAATATATTTCTCAAATGTTTGAAACTGCAAATAAATTGAACGGTATCGGGTTTCCAGTTGATGATGAATGGCTCGGTAGTATTTTATTGGCCGGTTTGCCTAACGACTTTGCTCCAATGATTATGGGACTCGAAAGTAGTGGTACTAAGATTACGGCAGATCTTATTAAATCTAAATTACTTGATTCGGAGTATAACGCAAAATCAAACGGTAGTGGTTCGGCATTTTATGGAAACGGTGGAAAAACGAACAATAACATAAAATGTTTTTCGTGTAATAAACGTGGTCATAAAGCAGACAAGTGTCCACAGAAATCCGGTTCCAAGAAAAACGGTAAAAATCCTAACAAGAACGGTAAAGACAATAAAATGGGTAATGCTACAGAAAAATCAGCATTCATTGTAACTGCCGAAACGAATATTAACACAGCGTATTACACCAAACACTGTCATGAGGACGAATGGTTTATTGACAGCGGGGCTTCTCAACATATGTCACCGTTTGAAACATTGTTTGCAGAATTAAAGTCAACGCCAATTAAGCAGATTTCGTCGGCAAGTTCGAATAAAATTGCAGTCAAAGGAGTCGATAATGTGCCGGTAGTAATTGGTGAACGTGAAATTGACTTTAAAGAAGTTTTGTGTGTCCCTGACTTGACTGCAAACCTATTGTCAGTGGCGCAAATTGTTAAAAACGGGAATACGGTCACGTTAATCAATCAGGCTGTCATATTTACAACGAGAAGAAACAATTGGTCGCTGAAACCAAAGAAATAAATGGTGTATACAAGTTAAACGTTCAACGTTCGAAATGTTTTTCGACGATGGCTCAATCGAAGAGTGGTTTAATGTGGCATCGTAAATTAGGCCATATTAACTTCGCCGACATGTGTAAAATGAAAAACGGTCTCGTAAACGGTATATTTTTCAACGAACGAAATGAAATTGAAATAAAGGATTGCGAGGTTTGCAAGGAAGGAAAGCAAACGCGTCGAAACCATGGCGAAACCATTTCCGATTAGCACAACGCGCTCCGATCATATATTGGATCTCATCCATTCTGACCTTAATGGACCCATGGAAAATCGTTCGATCGGAGGTGCTAAATATATCCTAACATTTATTGATGACTGCTCCAGAAAAATTTATGTGTATTTTTTGAAAGAAAAATCCGAAGTGTTTAATCGTTTTGTTGAATTCAAAGCGATGGTTGAAAACGAAACAGGCAGAAAGCTGAAGGCTTTACGGTCAGACAATGGCACCGAATACATAAACCAATCGTTTGAAGAGTATTTCAAAAAACACGGAATAAAACATCAAAAATCCATTGTATATACTCCAGAACAAAATGGTATTGCGGAACGAGCCAACCGCAAGTTAGTCGAGAAAGCTAAATGTATGTTATTTGATGCAAACTTAGACATATCATATTGGGCCGAAGCTGTCAATATGGCCGCATACATCTTAAATCGCTCTGCCAATGCAACTTTGGATAAAGTTACACCAGAAGAAGTTTGGTTTGGTAAGAAGGTCGAAATTGGTCATCTAGAATTGTTCGGAAGTAAAGTGATGGTCCACGTACCAAAACAAAAACGCCGTAAGTGGGACAAGAAGTCAAAGAAGATGGTCTTTGTTGGTTTCCAAGAAGGCGTTAAAGGTTATCGTTGCATTGATCCAGAGACAAAAGAAATTCAAATCAGTCGTGATGTTGTTTTTCTTTACGAAAATGGTTTCGAGAAGAGTGTTTCATGGAAAGATCCAGTTGCAGTCGATGAATCAGTTGTATCAGCTGAAGTGAGGGATAATGTTTTAACATTATCAAACAACGACGATAAAATCGTTACGAGTACTCCAACAAAAGCTTCAGGTCGGGATGATTCGTCAAAAAATGAAAATTTCAGCGATGATGATCCGACAATAAATGAGACTGAAACTACGTATGAGGATGCTAACGATACAACGTTTGTCCCAGAGGACAATGTTGAAGCAGTTCAAAAATTACGACGATCCGAACGAGTACCGAAGCCGCGAAATTTTGATGGGTATGTTATGTATAAGGCCTATGGTTTTCTTGCTGTTGAAGAACCGTCTTCATATAATGAAGCAATTAAACATGAAGAAAATTCAAAGTGGAAGGCGGCTATGAGTGAAGAAATCAATTCCTTGGTGGAAAATGAAACCTGGCAGTTGGTTGAATTACCGGCAAAACGTAAACCAATAAAGTCTAAGTGGGTCTACAAAATCAAACGTGATGAATCCGGTAATCCTGTACGTTACAAAGCCAGATTAGTAGCCAAAGGTTGCTCTCAAATTTATGGAATTGATTATCAAGAAGTGTATTCACCGGTAGTTCGATATTCATCAATTCGGTTCATTGTAGCGTTAGCAGTTAAAAATGGACTTAAAATTGAACAAATGGATGCTGTGACTGCATTTTTGCAGGGTGATTTAAACGAAGACATTTACATGGTCCAGCCAGAGGGTTTCACAGACGGTTCACAAAAGGTTTGCCATTTAAAGAGGGCTATATATGGTTTAAAACAAAGTGGACGAGTATGGAACATTAAACTAACGCAAATGCTGAAATCATACGGTTTGAAGAAGTCATCAAGTGACCCGTGTGTATTTTTCAAAAGTGATCTATCATTAATCATTACGATCTACGTCGACGATTTTTTAATATTTTGGAAAAATCAGGAAACTTTGAAGAGTTTGAAAGTGGCGTTGTGTAATGCATTTAAAATGAAAGACTTGGGTGTTGCGACGTCATGCATTGGTCTACATATCACATACTTTGATGGGGGTATTGCTCTTGATCAAAAAGCCTATATATCAGAGGTGATCGAACGTTTTGGCATGAAACATGCAAATCCAAGTGCAACTCCGAGTGACACAAATCAAAAATTGTCAGTGTCAATGTGTCCGGTATCTGCTGAAGAAAAACAAGATGTTTCTGAGGTACCATATCAGTCATTAGTTGGCTGCTTATTGTTTATTGCTGGGGGCACAAGGCCTGACATTGCATTCGCAGTGAATGATGTGAGCCGATTCAACACTAATTTCGGTCGGCCTCACTGGGTTGCAGTAAAACGAATTCTTCGTTATTTAAAGGGAACGATGAACTATAAATTAAGGTTCAAGAAATCCAATGTCGACGATGAATTATTTGGTTATTGTGATGCTGATTGGGCATCTGACGTCGACAAAAGACGTTCATGTACTGGATATGTTTTTCAATTAAGCAACGGCGCTATCTCATGGAATAGCAAACGACAAGATACCGTTGCTTTATCAAGTACCGAAGCGGAATATATTGCTGTCTCCTGGTCGATTCGTGAAGCAATATGGTTACAAAATTTCGTTCAAGAACTTGATAAAAAGGTAGCCAAGTCAATCAAAATTTGGGTTGACAATCAAAGTGCAATTAAATTGTCAGAGACGGATGGCTATAATCAACGTACAAAACATATTGATGTGCGTTACCATCATCTACGTGAGAAGATTGAAGATGGTACAATTCAACTCGAGTACGTGCCTACGGAAGAAAATGCAGCGGATATTTTAACCAAAGCTGTTAGTGGTCCCAAGACGAAACTGTGTTCGGTAAAAATGGGGTTAATAGAGATGCACTGAAAATTAAATGAAATGTATTTAAATTAAATTTAATATTTAAATGAGTGAGGGTGTTCTAAATATTTTTACTTTGTAGCGCCGCCCTATACTCGTATATAATACTATGTTAAATAAATAGTGTGTCATGCACTTGCTTTTGTGTAATTGATCAGAAAGGACGTGTCTTTTATTTTTTCCTTAAATAAAATAATCCTTTCAATTGCACAGCCGATAATAATAATTTATCAACATGAAGTCAGTATTTATAAACATTTTAAACTCATTACCTCTATGATGATGACTGATGAGCACAATCAGAAACTCGATAAGATATTTAGTATAAACCACAACACAATAGAGATCGTATGCAAGTTTCTACAAAGATAATATAAAAACCTGATGTAAATATAACATTTGAGATTATTCTATCGAAAACATACATATATCGTTTACCAATGGTAAATAAAAAAAAGTTTTAGGCATGTTCAAAGATGAATGTTCTGAAAAATTATTCTCTGTTAATTAGTTTAAAAGCAAAATCTTATTGCTTATTACTTGAGGAGGATGATGTTGTTATAAAAAAAAAAAAAAAATTACTCTCAGTTAAAGCTACATACACAATGTTTGATAGACCAGAGTGTTTGATGTTTTTTATTATGTTTGATAAAAATTGATGTAATCGTCTATAATTTATAGTTGAATCTATAATTTATAGTTGAATCTAATGCATTATCATTGGTACCGTACGCTATCCACCTTATTTGCATTATAAAGCATTGACGTTTAAAAAATTAATTGTTTTTTAATTGTAAGATGATGTCTGTATAAGACTACAACCTTGTTTTTTACAATGTTTACTTAAAAAAAATATTTGGAAAATGAGAATAGAAAAAAAATATTATAAATAAAAAAATTAATTTTAGAAAACAAAATATTCTTATATGAAAAATAAAAATACTTTCAAATAAAAACCTCAGGGAGCGATCGGATTCAGAAGTCGGACATCGGACGTCCGACGCCCGACGTCCGAGGTCCGACGTCCGATCGGACGTCCGACGTCGGACGGTGCAGTTCGTACGATGGAATTTGATCGTACAAAACGAAATTGTTGTAAACGTCTATGATTTATAATGCAAAATGCGGTGGGTATCGTAACTGCGCGGAGCGCAGGTACGGTACCCACAGTCATGTGTGGTGTCCCTTTCGGGGACACCGCACATGACCGCATTTTGCATTATAAATCATAGACGTTTACATCAATTTTTTATTAAATCATAGACGTTTACATCAATTTTTATAAAGATCATAGACGTTTACATCCGTTTTTATCTAAATCATAGACGTCTACATCAATTTTTATATAAATTAAAGACGTTTACATCAATTTTTATCTTAATCATAGACGTTTATATCAATTTTTTTTTTATATAAAATAATTTCAAGCGACCAACTTAACAGTACGATCAAATTCCATCGTACGAACTGCAACGTCCGACGTCGGACGTCCGATCGGACGTCGGAGTCGGACGTCAGGCGTCCGATGTCCGACTTCTGAATCCGATCGCTCCCTGAGGTTTTTATTTGAAAGTATTTTTATTTTTCATATAAGAATATTTTGTTTTCTAAAATTAATTTTTTTATTTATAATATTTTTTTTCTATTCTCATTTTCCAAATATTTTTTTTAAGTATACATTGTAAAAAACAAGGTTGTAGTCTTATACAGACATCATCTTACAATTAAAAAACAATTAATTTTTTAAACGTCAATGCTTTATAATGCAAATAAGGTGGATAGCGTACGGTACCAATGATCATGCATTAGATTCAACTATAAATTATAGATTCAACTATAAATTATAGACGATTACATCAATTTTTATCAAACATAATAAAAGACATCAAACACTCTGGTTTATCAAACATTGTGTATGTAGCTTTAACTGAGAGTAATTTTTTTTTTTTTTTTATAACAACATCATCCTCCTCAAGTAATAAGCAATAAGATTTTGCTTTTAAACTAATTAACAGAGAATAATTTTTCAGAACATTCATCTTTGAACATGCCTAAAACTTTTTTTTTATTTACCATTGGTAAACGATATATGTATGTTTTCGATAGAATAACTCAAATGTTATATTTACATCAGGTTTTTATATTATCTTTGTAGAAACTTGCATACGATCTCTATTGTGTTGTTGTTTATACTAAATATCTTATCGAGTTTCTGATTGTACTCATCAGTCATCATCATAGAGGTAATGAGTTTAAAATGTTTATAAATACTGACTTCAAGCCTGATAAAATTTATAGTAAATTGTTAAAACTGATACAATAAACAAGTGAATCATTTAAAATTAAAAGTAGCAAAGATGTCTACTAATCCGTTCGTAGATTCAACAAACTTTCGAAGTAGTACTATCGAAACTGACTTAATACATTTTCCTGATGATCGTAGACGAGAAATAGATCATACGACATCGAAAACCTGTTCAAAAGATTCCAATAAAGTAAACATGAGTTGTTGTGATTTGAAGTATTATGATAATGTTCCGTACATGAGGATACTAGAAGATCGGTTAATTCATTCCATCAATCTCCATGGAAGAGGTATTTGATTGATCACGAAGCAGTATCGTCGGCCGGATTTTACTACACAGGTATAGATGATAAAGTGAAATATTTCAGCTGTGGTGGGGTTCTAGGTGATTGGATGATTTCGGTGATGTCACCGATAACCATTGGAAAGAACACGCTTTTTGGTTCCCGGAATGCAGCTTTCTCCGACAAGAAAAGGGATTTGGGTTCGTCGCTAGTGTCAAGAAGAGATGGGTTCAACACTTAAATATACTGCAATGTAATAGAGACAAAATTGGATGATTTAATAATATTGTAAAAAAAAATAATTTAAAAACACGCATTTTATATCATATATGAAATAAAAATAATAAATCAGATATATATATATATATATATATATATATATATATATATATATATATATATATATTTTTGTTTGTTTTTATTTTTTTTTATTTTTACATAATACTATATTTTGTTATTATTAATATTATTTACTGCAAACATGCATACATATACTGTTTAATATTTTATTCAGAATTAAATTCTACAAAGCTTAAGATAATTAGAATCACCATGTTTCTTGTTACCCATTTAAAAAAAAAAAAATCTTTTCTTTCTTCTTCGCAGCTTTTCCTCTTCATCCTCCTGCTCACTGCCTTGCCAGATCTTGAATTTTAACAAACTGTAAAAAATCCATATCAAACAACGTTTTAGTGTTGTTATTTACCTTTTTTTTTATAATTTTTCTATTTATTTTTCATTATCAATTTTTTTATTAAATTTTTTTTATAATGTTTTTCTACTATTATGTACAAATTATTGTTTTAAATAATTAATTTTTTAATTTTTTTTATAAATAAGTTTTATTTTATATAATTTGTTTTGTCCCTCGATAAATATTTTAATCATTTTCATTATAGTTAAAATAAAATATTGTGTGTGCGGAATTTTCTTTATTTTCTAAATTAATTTTTATTAACGTGAATTTGCAAATGTTAATTTAAACAAATTTTTTTTTTAAAATTGTTTTTCCACAAATCAATTTCAGTAAAGTATAGAAATAAATTTATAAAAGCTTTATTATAAAATAACAATATAAAATTAAAAACTAATATTTCTAAGAAAAATAATCAAATAATAACAAAAACATAATATAAAACTATTAATAATACCGAAACAAACAAAAAAAAAATGAAACACATAAGTTCAGATTTAAGTTTATTATTTTTTTTTATGTTTTTGTGTGTTGTTTTAAGATTATCTTAACTCTATCATTAATTCTATTTCTAATAGTTTTTAATATTGGTGGAGATACCTCAAAATAATCAGCAACATTTTGTGTATGTTTTACTTCATAGAATACATTAATTATAGCATGATCTTCCGGATTCGTAAAAATTGGGTCTTCTGAATAATATTTATACTCTGTTGCATCAAAAAATGATTTTTCTTCTTGTGTCAGATATGTTTCATTGATAGCAATTGTCGGATCATATTTCACATTATCAATTTCGGTCCATATATGTATAGGTTCAAGTACCAAATTATCGTATACCATCTTTCCATACATCATTTTAATACCAAAATTCTTTAAATGATCAAAGAGCAATAAAGACGCAGGCAGACAGACTCCATACATTCCTTCCCGAATAAACTCTTCAGATATAATTTTCGAGACTAGGCGTGCAACTTGATGTTTATCGATTGACATTATGAAGAGAGTGTTATTTATTATTTTGATAAATATTTTTATTTTTAAAAATCAGAACCAAATTCTCTTAAGCGACCGATCTCTATAAATGGTTGTTTCTAAATGAGTTTACTCATTGTTTTCTCTTAAAAAATGTTTTTGTTTTTAAACGGGTGTTAAAATTTACAACTAGAAAAGTTTTCGAATTTGTACCGTATTTTTTTTTTTCAACAACGATACACTTTTTCAATAGTACACTTCTATTCGTATAACTTAAAATACACAACGAAAATAAGTTTACATACATGTTAGTGACCTAAATTTTTTGTTGTAATTCGTGATTAGTAATTATGTTTCTAATTAGTAGGAAAAATTAATTTTGAAAAATTTAGATCAACTATCTTTTTAGTTGTACTAAGAATCGTTCGTAATAGTATATTAAAAGTAATCCATATTTAAAAAGAAGTGTGTTGGTATACATAAGGTTATTTGTATAATTTTTTTAAAAACAGAAAAATTCCTGTTTGATCGTGTTCATACAAAACCACAAATCATATTCATCTTTTGTACGATCATATTTGTCGAAATTTCCAGGTATTGTTTCTATTTTCACCCAACAGATTTATTGTTGTTATGATATCACATTTTAAGATTTTTTTAAAAATAAAAAAAGTTATTATATGCGGAAAATTTCTAAAAGGATTTAATTATAATTATATTTACAGAATAAATTATTTCATATTACATATTTTTATATGTTACATTTTTTATCTAATGTAATATAGAAAAATAATTAATTTAAAATTAAGTTTTTTTATTTTAGAATATTGTTTTTTTTATAAATTTTGTAATTCAATTTGTACAATTATTTTAACAGAAAAATTCTTGTTTGATCGTGTTCATACAAAAACAATAAATCATATTCATCTTTTGTATGATCATATTGGTCAAAATTTCCTGGTAGGGTTTCAATTTTCACCCCAAACCCGCGAAACACTTATATTTGTATATAAATTTTTATTCGTGCTAAATATACACTTGTACAATGCATCATACATACATAATATGTATATCAGTTCAATGTAATTTCCAAAACGATATCGTTTTTAAGTTATATCAGAAATTGTAACTAAACAAATTTTTGTATGATCATGTTTATTCTGAATGATAATGTCCAGCTTTCATTTCATTTTTATTTCATTCCATTAGATATTCATATACAAAAAAAAAACATAAACGACAATCTTGCTTCCGATATTCATCTGTGTGAATGTGCATCATAATTTATTTACAGTTTGTGTTAAACGGTCATTTTTGTTTTATATTTTAAAATATGTAATTAGAATTGCTTTTTTATCGAATATTTATAATATGTGTGTGTATGTGTGTGTGTGTGTTTTATGTAATGTATTATAGAAAATAATAATTAATTTAAATTTGTGAATTATTTTTCAAATAATAATATTTTTTTTTCTAAAATAATTTTTTTTAGAATATTTTTTATTTCTAATTTTTTTTATAAATTTTTTTTTAATTCAATTTGTACTATTTTTTTTTATAACAGAAAAATATTTGTTTGATCGTGTTCATACAAAAACAATAAATCATATTCATCTTTTGCATGATCATACTGGTCAAAATTTCCAGGTATTGTTTCAATTTTCACCCTAAACCCGCGAAACACTTATATTTGTATATATGTATATTCTATAGATAAATTTTTATTCATGCTAAATATACACTTGTACAATGCATCATACGTACAAATGTATCTCAGTTCAATGTAATTTGCAAAACGATATCGGTTTTAAGTTATATCAGAAATTGTAACTAAAAATTCTTGTATCATTCTTCTTAATTCTGTATGATAATGTCCAGCTTGGTAATATTTATGTATTTATTTGTTTGATCATTTATTTGTTTGTATTCATTCCATCCGATATTCATATACGAAAAAACATAAACAACAACAAACAAACAAATCTTGCTTCCGATATTTATCTGTGTGAGAGTCGTTTGAATCGCATACTATTTTATCAGATAAATTTTTATTCATGCTAAATATACACTTGTACAATGCATCATACATACATATGTATATCAGTTTAAAGTTATTTCCATAACGATATCGTTTTTAAATTATATCAGAAATTGTAACTAAAAATTCTTGTATGATCATCTTTATTCTGTATGATAATATCCAGTTTGGTAATATATATGTATTTATTTGTTTGATCATTTGTTTGTATTTCATTCCATCCGATAATAAACAACAACAAAAAAAAAATCTTGCTTCCGATATTTATCTGTGTGAGTGTGCAACCTAATTTATTCTAATATCCATTTACAACAAAACGTTCATACAAAAAACAATAACAAACCATATTCTGATATCTATAGTGTTAAATTTCACTTTTTATTTTTAAACCTTTACTATCGTTAAATTTCAATATTTAAATCAAGGTTGTAGTCAGATAGACAGACATCATCTCGCAATTAAAAAAAAAATAATAATTCTTTGTCTTTCCTACTTATACAATTTCAATCGTATCAATACAATGCCGAAAACATGTAAATTTTTTTTTTGTGTAGGCGATATCTATATTATATCACTTCAATTTTCATTCAAGAGATTTGTTGTTGTGGTAATGATGTATATGTACATTAATATTTTCCAGAAACAAAAATTCATGTTTGATCGTGTTCATACAAAATAATAAGTCATATTCTCTTATCTATAGTGTTAAATTTCACTTTTTTTTTTTTAAAAAACCTTTACTATCGTGAAATGTTATTAATAAAATCAAGGTTGTAGTCTGATACAAACATCATCTAACAATTAAAAAATAATAATTCTTTATTTTTCCTACTTATAGAATTTCAATCGCATCAATACAATGCCGAAAACAAGTAAATTTTTTGTGTATGCGATATCTATATTATATATTATATTAGTTCAATTTTCATCCAACAGATTCGTTGTTGTTGTTATGATGTATACATTAATATTTTCCAGAAACAAAAATTCATGTTTGATCGTGTTCATACGAAACAACAACGACAAATCATATTATTCAGATATCAATAGTGTTAAATTTCAATTTTTTATTTTTTTATTTTTAAAAACCTTTACTACATTCTAAAAGTACAACCCTCATAATACCGCCGCTCCGCACCGAGTTCGTACCTATTTTTTTTATCGATATATTTTTCTTTTTAATTTTTTAAATTTTTTTTTAGAATTTTAATACTTTCCCACATCATCAGATTTTTTCCCACAATGCTATGACGTCACAATTCTTGGAAGTGAAATTTGATACTGCGGAAATAAAAATGTTGAAATTCCATGATAGTCAATGACCTTGTGTTAATTTCGGGGCCATTGACTTTCATGGAATTTCAATATTTTTATTTCCGCAGTATCAAATTTCACTTTTTTTTTTTTTTTTTTTTTTTTTCCCACAGGTATCAAATTATAAATTTTTTTTTTTTTTTTTTTCCCCACAGGTATCAAATTTCAAGGTCAGGTGTCAAATTACAAATTTTCCCACGCCTAACCGCCCGTCACAACTACTTTCGTTTTCTTCGATTTTTATGAGTGCGTGTACCAATTTTAACATTAATCAAAGCATTGTTAGATTCATCGATTCTAGGTCAAGTCTCTCATAATTGAAACTGAGCTGAACGGCTCATCAGTGTCCGTCAAAGTGGTCAAAGGCTACCCGCAAGAAAGAGTACTCTCACTAATTTTGTGGCTCATGGTTATCGATGAATTACTTGTTAAATTGCAGCGACCTGGGTTTATCGTGCAAAGCTACGCGGATATTTCGTTTTGACACTTTCTGGTAAATACTTGAACGTTTTATCTGATCTGACCCAGAACGCCCTTAATATAGTGGAATTTTGATGTCTTGAAAATGGGTTGTATGTCAATCCCTCTAAGACTGATCTGGATGTCTTTATCAGACGTAGAGACAGTGCTAATATATCTGTTCCCACTCCATTTGGTAGAGCAATTACAAGTACAGAGCACATCAAGCACCGAGGTGTCATTCTAGATAGTAAACTCTCCTGGAAATTTCACCTTGATTATCAGCTGCAAAAGGTCATTGTATTTTTTAACAATCCCTAAGGTCTGACTTCCAAAATGGGGTCCATGTACAAATCACTGGTTTTATCTTTACTGTCCTATGTATCATTTATATGGTAGCCAGCTATAAAATTGAAGTCATGTAGCAAGGCTGGATGGACTGCATATGACAGCCTTTGGGGTTATAACCGGGGCATGTCGTCTACTCTTCTAATGACAAGGTATTTCCTGAATTTAACTTAGCAATTCATTCTTCGTCGTTTTCATTTCGAGAGAATTATGGCTCTCAGGATTTCTATAGACAGTTGTCTTTTTTGCGGATGGCTCTCGTTCAGAAGTGCAGGGTTTGAATTCTATTGTCCTATGTATAGGATCAGATTCTCAGGAAGTCTGGGTAAACACTGCATGGTTTTTCAAAAGTTAATTGCTTCTACCCATAGTGCGATTGAGACGTTGAAGCTTAGTGATTTAGTGAAGGATATTATTAACTGAACGGATAATAAAGCCGTGCTTAGTACCCTTAATAATCCTTTGACTGTGTCTAAACTAGTCAAAGATTACAAATACTACATTAATTTCCTTTCCTCTAATACGAGAGTTAGGATCATATAGTTGCCTGTTCATTGTTGCGTTGCGGGAAATGAGGTTGCTGTGTTTTTAGCGAAAGCCGGATCGCGAAGTAAATTTGTAGGTCCCGAACCAGCAAATTTCCTATCCTCCAATGATGGTAAGGGCGCTATTAAGAAGTTCGCTTTACTAAAACTGGGACTGAAGTGACGTTCTACTCCTGGCTGTCGAAAGGCGAAACGGTTCATCATTAAATCCAACTTGAGGTTCACCAAATATGTATTATCATTAAAAAAGAACCAACTCAGAATTCTGGTTGCACTTATTACTAGCCATGGACGTTTCAATGCTCGTCTCTAACGCATGGGTCTAGCTCAGGGTGCTCTTTGTCGGAGCTAGATCCCAAGTGTTCTCTTCCTTATCTTTGAACGTAGGTCAATTATTATTCATTTCTTGGTTCTCACTTTTACAATTTGCCAAGGCTGCAGTGTGTTCCTTCGAGTTATTACAGACCCTCTAGGTTTGCACACTGAGTCAATTGTGGTATTGAGTGCGGAACCTCACTAGGTTCCAACCGTTTTAATAAATAAAAATTTAAAAAAATATTCCTCAATAATACATTGAAAAAAACGTATACAATCATAAAATATCATGATGGAAAATATCAGTGGATTTGCATAGTGTAGACGGCGGATTAAAGATCCAGTTGAATTCTTTATCTAAGCCTTTTGACGCCCTCGTTGGCACGGTAAGTAGCGTCCTTACTTAGGTATTTTCGAGGGTCTCGAGTTCGATCTCCGCGGTGGTGAACAAAAATCACGGTTGGGTGTTTTTAATGTGTAAGTATGTGTGCTTGTCCGGGTATTGCACCGTGGGCCCATTTTGCGGCATTGAATGCTGGAGTTATCCGCCCAACTTTAAGTTTTAAGTCTTCCTCATATCCGTTAGATATTAAAATCTGTTTGTTTAGCTTTGATTTCCGCGACTCTCATTTTTTGAGACTTCTATTTCTTTGGTTTCTATATTCGGTTTGGAATTTGTTTATTTTTGTTTGATTGTTATTAACTCGTTGTTTATTTTGGATATTAATGATTCCATTCCTCGCTGTTTCTGATTTAATTGTCGGTTTTCTTTTTCTAAGTCCAGTGTCCAGTGTACGTTGCTAAAGACGCCGGTTATAACTATTATAAGCTGGTTTCGCTTCTACCTTTTGATTGATTCTTATTATATTTTATTTTATTTGAAACGGATTTGACGTTTCTTGATTATTCAATAGGTGGCCCTCTCCAGGAACCACTGGGCCATAGAGAGGTGATTTATTAATAATGACATTGATGTACCAGCTTAGGTATTATCTCCTTTTGTTGTGTCCATTGCATAGTTTTGATTGACTATCCGCAGATCCACTATACTGCTACACTACTACGATGGGATTCGATACCAGCATGACTGTTCGTTTCACAATTTATACAAGATATTTCTATTACAAAGGAGGATTCTAATTTATTCTTAAAAGTAAATTGTAGAGCCGAAACGAAATAAAGTGTTGCCAATTATCTAATCTATGTTTAAAAAATGTAAATTTGAATAAATGGTTTGCTAGAGGAAAGTTTATCCCGAATTACACATAGGTATGGAAAAATAAATGTGAAGACTGTGTTTAAAAAATTCATATGTCACCTGTACCTCGATTTTGTTGCCTTTTTGAGACTATGAGACTATGAGACTGCCAAATATTTTGTATACGTACACTGTGTAGAGTATTAAATATTGTTATTGTGTGTTGGCATTTTTTGTATGTGTATTTCTTTTGAGAGTGTACAATAAGCATCAAAAATTATCGAATCGGTATAAATCGGTATAAAAAACAAAAATAATATAAACATTTTTGGTGCTTACACTCCGTTTTCTCCTGCTATTGCGACGGAGAATTGACGTTTATGTCATTAGTATAGTACATAAATTATTATGTTTACTTATTATCCTATTATGATATTTTTGCATCCGAAAGCTTTTGAATTTTTGTCAAAATAAAATATAAACAAATTGAACAGCGCATGCGCACAAATACACACATACTCACTAAATTACTATTTTCCGGTAAATTTTACTCTCCTAGTCTCATAGTCTCAAAAAGGCAACAAAATCGAGGTACAGAATAAGCATATAGGAAAATATTTCCAGACTGCTATAAAAATGTAAAGAGTCAACCATAGATAAATTATGAACTTAAAAAAAATTAAGAATTTTAACGAAACCAATTATTTTTGTTTTTTTTTGACATTCAAACCATAGAAACTTAATAATTCTTAAGTGACAGCATTTTGTTTACATTTTGCATAACTAGTAATTTTTTGTGTATTACATTATATGTTTAATATATTTAGAGTAATATGTAGAAAATAGCAGATACAATTATTATTATAGTTAATAAATAAAACTAATAAGTGTTTCAATCCATTAGTTTTTGAGTTAGTTCTCAAATTGTAAGTTTAGATAACCGGGAATATCCTGTGTTTATACTGTGTTTATACTTGTATATATATATGCATATAATTTGATATATGTATAATATGTATATATGCGTAAATGTTCACAATCAATTATGTATTGCACTATTTTTCAGATGATAATTAAAGTCTGCAAATAAAAAATAAATTGAAAATATTAGTATACTAGCACTGCAAAATGGCGAATTTGTTAAAATTATTTGTATTCAAAGATTTTACCTGCCAACGATAAAATTTCCTCGAACTATTTATTTTTACGTATAAAAAATATAAATTAATTTCACTAGAAAGCACTAAATCACAGATATATCTGAAAAAAATAAAATAAAATTATAGAAATATAATTGAATACGAAAAAAATAAAATTTAATGAGAAAATTAAAAATGGCACCTACCGCATCAAAATACTATTCACGTTTGTTTACCAAAAAATATTTGTTTTTTTCTATTCCCTTTTAATTTTTCTTAAGTTTGACCGAAAAATTTCGCATCCCTAATTTTTTTTAAGTGACAGATGAAATTTAACGAGGTTTCGTTGAATTTTTTACGTTACGTTATTTTCTCTATGGGCGAATACACAGAAATGCCATTTATCGCACTCTTAATTTTTTTTACGTTAATTTCCTAATTTTTTTTAAGTCATCCCTGGTTCCCACTTAAATTTTTGTTTTAAAAAATGTTTTATTATGTCTGTTATTATAGGCATTATAATAGATAACAAATATTAGTTTTGACCCGAGAGCTCCGTAATGGTCATGCCTCTTTATTAATTGGATATTTATTTTACAAAACAAATCCAAACGAAGTATAAAATTGCATATGATTGTTGAGAATTTGAACAAAATTAAAAATAATGTTATCGTACAAATTAGCAACAAAATTCGAAAAACGTCTCGAAAAAAAAGTTGCCAGTTCTGCCTTGAGTATTACACAAATAACATTAATTTTTGTCTGTTTTGTATTCGTTATTCTAATACTTTTGCTTCTCGGACAAAGCATGAATGCAATATGAAAATAAGACTACTCATACATAGATAAGTAACAACGTACAGTGAACGCATATATCGTGTAAACGATATGACATCTGTAAATTATTTAAAAGATTTGTTGTGCTACATATTTTTAAAATTTCCGCCTCTTTGTTTTCTATGATCAGAATATGGAAATCCCCATGTTACGAAAATGTCCTCCAACTTCGGATATTTCACTATTTGTGTATAATATTTACTATGTATTTTATCCAATGTAGTAAAACAACAAATTTTGGTTTTACTTGATTTTACGAATGTGCGTTTAAAACCAGATCTAAATATTTAGATCCATCTTGTTTAAACAAGATTTCAGATTTTCTGCGTCCGTCCGAATATCAACAATTTTGTCTATGTTTTTATCAGTTTGCATAATCGCATAACAGGGACAAATGACATACAAAATTACGATCGTAATTTTCTTTTAAGTATTTGAACTTACATTCACACAAACCGTTATCGCTAAACAAATAAAAAATTATACAACAAAGTGAAAACAAGCACCGTGCTAACAAATTGAGTACATTTTCATTAAAATATAGAATCTTAAAAGATTCAAGAAAGAACTACAGATTTCAGAAGAATCTTTTTAGATACTTTTGTTAAATTCATGAAGTTCTGTGGAAAACATAATTTTATTGCACATAATATGTATCTTGGTTTTTCAGAGTTACGTTATTGTACATTTAAAGCACTAACTGTTTGGTTTGAATTTAAATCAAATTGTACTCTCATTAAATTATCAGACAGTTTTTAAATCGCCTACCGAATGTTCTTATATTTTTATAATCAAAATGGTTAATATTAAAAGTGTTATTCTTTTTAATTTACTTTTTATTTTATTTCTGACCACTCTAATTCAATGCGCTGTACAAGTTACGAGACCACAAACCCATCCAGGTAAGTAACTAGTGAAAGCTGTATTTGGTGTGTATAATATGTAATGTTAATAATATGTTGGAAAAATTTCAGATTTTCCGGGAAAATGTTACTATGAAGATAGCGCATACGATGTTGGAGAAAAATTCAAACCAGCAAACCGTTGTGCACGTGCAGCGTGTCGATCGGATTTCAGCCTTTCAATTGCAACTTGTGGCATTTCGCGTGTCCGCGGTCTTCAATGCCGTGAAGTTGGACAAAATCTCGAGTTACCATACCCACAATGTTGTCACAAATTTGAATGTGTTGCACCGAATGGTAATATAATTCGAGCGTAATGAAAAGATTTCCGTGACGGAATTAAATTATTGTCATATATACGTTTTAAATATTTTTGAACTATAAATACATAAAGCCTATTTGCGAGAACGATATCATATAAATTATTTATATTAATTTTAATAGTGTTCATTAATATTTGTTTTAAATTAGATAGTATTAACCAACATACTGAAACATTAATCTTCTTAACAAATTTCGGAACATGTGATAAGAAGGCTGTTAAGGTTAACAAAATTCAAGCAATTTAAAATTATTAAAATGTTATCAACAAGAAGTGGGATTGTAAACAAATTTAGTTAATTTAATAATAATTAACAAACTTATTATGTATGTGTATAATAATGAATATACATATGTTTTATATATAACTAGAAAATATGTTATCAGAAACATTGTTGACAATAATTACAGTAAAATTGTTTATTTTAGATGTACAATAATTACGATTATTAAATTACGATTGAATATTTTTTATTTCTTAATATAATAATTTATTCCTAAAACTAGTAATTAACAAATAACATTTATATGTTAATTATTAAGGCATTTTTATTAGTACATCGATATTTCTGACAACACAAAGGATATGGCAGGTTGTAATCTTGTTGATATTCCGTACAGTTTAATCCACTAACATCTACTAAACCACATCTGAAATGACAATCAATATAAATTTACGTTTAGGGTAATGGCAAGCTAAGTAATGGTGATAATGGCTAACTTATGAAACCCAATAATTTGTTCGCATAACATATTATTATAATATAATTTAATATACATATAGTTACCCTCTAACAGAGAAACGAAATTCTCGTCCACATGTTGCTTCTTCACATTTATCATGGTATTTGAATGATTCACCCTCGGCAAAAGCTCTTTTCAAATCGGCATCATAACATTTATTTGGGTAGTCTATAATATAATAGTAGGTAGTAGGTAGGTATAGTAGAATATGTATATTTGTATATTGGCACGTACATATGAAAGTGTGAAGTAGGAATATTCATGTGTAGTGTGTACGAGTATCACATTTAAATTGGTACAAGAAAAGAATAAACAGAATACGAGTATTATTATTAATAGTTCATGAGGTTAAGGTGAAATTTGTAACTGCAATTATGTAATTTAGTTTATGCGTATTTAGTAAAGGAGATGAAAACTAAATGCAATTTACAACTGTACTTACCGGGATGTGTTGATATTTGTGAAATATATGTGTAACCCATTGCAAATGAAATAATCATAAGCAAAAACACTGCAGCACAAAACATTATTTTGCAGCGAACCATTGTAATAAAATAAAAACCAACTTTATAAACTGATATCTGTAATGAAACTGTTTAAATTTAAACTGCTTTACAAGTTTAAAGTATGTATATTTATAAACAAATGATGTTGTTAGTACTTTACTTAACAATTTGTTTATAAAATTAAGAAATTATAGAAATTTAATTAGAAATACGATAATAGCAGGTAAGAAATACATATTTCATTTATTTCATCAGACTAAGTCAATGCAGGACGTTGCCTACACGTTGTTTTAATCATAATCGATATCTGCTGTAATACTTTTACATAATATAAATTATTTGTTCGATTCGCAGTTAGTTATATTTTTATTCTAAATTAGCTTTTTTACATTCTTGATACATATTTACAAGTTTATAACACTCTATATAGGTATGGAAAACTTAGCGTACTTAGCGTTTCTCTCGGTTCACAGTTACAGTATCTAAAATAAAAACATGAAGAATGATAAGTAATCTATAAAATATTAAATTTATCAAATTTATTTTCCGCGTCGTCGTCATTTTTCGTATTTTATTTGTTTGTGGCTGTGTCATTATTTCCGCCGTCTGCGTGATTATGCCGCATTTATATTTTTAACTCTTGTAAGGATGTTTTCACATCAATAAATTCCGCCATATTATGCATTTTAATTTAAAGTCGATTATGACATGGTTGCCTTCGTTTGCTCGTTGATTTGATCAGTCAAATACGAGTATATATAAAATATATGAGTGCTCTTTGCGGTCAGTTTCGCATTTGCGTATCTTCTCATTTGTGCAGTTTTGACATCTTTTTTTAATTGGTGCAATTATTTTCAAAGCATACGTGAAAAAATACACATCAAACGTCAAAAATTAGTACGGTCACCGGTTGATTTTTAACCCATCGCAATCGCAAAAATGTCAATTTTGATTTTGTTTTTGATTTTTTATGTTTCAGCAAATTTAGCTTAACAAATTTAAAACGTTTTTTTCAATAATAATTATACTTTTAACACTCTAACATATTTTCTCAAAAAAAAGTAACTTCAAAATAGGATAGTCGCCATTATTAAAACTCCCTTAATTATATTGCATAATTTTTACGTTACGATTATCACTACGAATAAACAATATTTTTAGAACCTTAGAGATATAAATATCTTAGCCACTGAAGACGCCAGGACCAATAGAAGGCGTAACCACATAAAAACATAGGTCGGTACTCCCGACACAAAACTGCGATCGATAATGGTGAGATAATGATGTACTTTGCAATTGCTCATGACCTTAGCGTTTCAAGCATATTCTTCTCTCAAATAGAAATACATTCTCGACACTTCCTCGCAATACTTCCCGCAGACAAATTGAAATAGTATTCGATTTTCCTTTCGTTGCATAATTTATTATAATACGTATATATTATTTACTTTCTGGTTGGTTTGATGAAAATAGAAATGTAAAATTACATTTGGATACGATTTTAGAATATTCCCAACTTAAGTTTGTGAATATCTAGGAGTATTTCCAAAGTAATACATTGAAAATACGTTGCAAGATCCTTATACTAAACTCTGATTATTTGTGTACGTTTCGTTCGAAGTGGTCCTCACGTATTGTATCTCACTTAATGTCACGTCTTCAAATTGAATGATAATAAAATTTAAACCTATATATGTATTTACATACATATGTATATAAAATAAAGGGTGTTTTTTTTAGAGGTTCACCACTTTATATTTTTTATCAAAATAATGGTTCTGTTCGTCCATTTTATGGCGTACATAATCGTCCTTCAGAGCGGCTAATTCGAATAACAATAGACCGTTGTCGGACCACGTTTACTCTTAATGCTAATGTGCATCCCGTGAGATGCCGAACAGGGCACACTGAAGAAGCTGTAGCCACCGTACAGGAAAGCATTGAAGAAGATCCAAATCAATCTATTCGGCGCCGTTCTCAGCAACTGGGGTTGTGTCCTTCCACTTTATGGAAGATTTTATATATACATAAGTATATATTATATAAATATATATATATATATATATATATATATATATATATATATATATATATATATATATATATATATATATATAATATATATATTTTTTCTCAATACCACTAAACGCCATATATACATAACAGCCGTGGTTTCTTGTGGTTGATGTAGGTATTAGGTATGGTATGAGTATGATATTTCTGAACACAGTGATCCAGTTACGATCGTCCTAAATTTACGCCAAATTGGTTAGTTTATGCTATGTAGGTAGGATAGTATCCTATAATAATGGTATCCAAATAATGGTAACCTAATAATAATGAAATGTACCAATGGGTACCAAAGTAATTGCACTCATTTATTTATTGTTCTTCGAGCTGGAATACACGAGGATCTCAAATGATACACCTATATATTACGTATGAAGACTTATGGTGTATTAATAATTAGGTTACAATAAATCGATAGTTAAAGTAGTTGTTTATTCATATATACCGCAACAACAGCCAGCCCACCACACACAATCCACCACAATAATTGCTTTGCTTAAGTATTTTTATTTATATTTTATTTTGGTTAGGTTAATAACACAAAAAAATGGTATTTCAAATTATTACTATTTTTTTTAATTTAATTACTTTTCGTCACCAATTTGCAAAATCGAATGATTATTTTTCATACATAATCTGTGTAAGCCAACGGGACAGTAAAATTTCCCATGCAGAAAAGAAGAAAAAAACCAGCATTGATGACTAATTATTATTGTTCAAAGTCCAAAAAGCAATATACAGGCTGATCAAATAGTGTTTATTACTGGTTTATTACCATTAATGCATTTTGAGCAAATGGAATACCGAACCGTTACAATTATTACTAGGCGAACATTCAAACTTCTCAATCGTCGGCTTAATTTTTTTTGTTCTGTTCCATGTTTTTTTGATTTTGAGATTTTAACGAATTCTAATGTTTTGAAGTATTCTTTTTCGAAAGCGCTTGTCGGCATAAATCTCTAAGCTTTCTACTGTCTGAGATACTGAGTTCGTGTTTAGTCTATTTACACTTGATCTAAAATGTTACTTTATGCTTTTATGTTCTATGAAGATGATGCTCATTTTTGGTCTATCACCGTAAGTGTTCTTTCATAACATAGCACGAAAAACCATACAAATTTTATTAATTTCTTTTTTGCAGAATACAATCTATATGGTTAAGGTTTAGTAAATAATACTGAAGCACAGAACGATGCGGTTTGACTAATCTGTCACAAATAACATTTTACATCATCTTGGAAATAAAAGAAGGTAATTTTGTGTTGTGCCTCATATATTCATACATGATCAGATTTTATTATTTTGGCCGTTATTATATTATGCTGATACTTATCTAATTATTAATACCCATATATATATATATATATATATATATATATATATATATATATATATATATATATATATATATATATATATATATATACATATATATATAATATATATATATATATATATATATATATATATGGTGAAAAATACGTGAAATCACAAATTTTTGTAAGTCATATTTGAATTTTATGATTTTTATGTTTTCAATGCATAGCCTTGATTAAAAAAAAAATTTAAGAATACTTAATTTTTTTTTATTGTTGTTGTTGTTAAAAATACAGGGTGTCAAATTTTGAGAAAAATGATAATTATGATGTTGTATTTATGGCAATAAAAAGAAAACTAATTGTCCGATAATTATGATTTTGGACTCACTTTAAAGATAAGTTAATAGCAATTAACAAAAAAATATAAAATTAGTATGTTGTTTAATTTCTTCTTCTTTAAATTTCCCGCCAAAATGTTCTTTTTCAATTTTCTCAAAAACCTATTTTTTTTTTTTTTTTTTTTTTTTTTTTTTAAATTTGGCAACTATTATTTTACAACATATTAAAACACTGGACCAGCGTTATTTTTTATATTCTTGCAAAATCTGTTTTAGTAAGAGTATTATTTCATATTTATATGGAAAAACTATATTTGAATAGATATTTCAGTGTTTTGCTACTGTTTAATTTTTTTGTTTTGTTTATTAATAATATTCAATTTAGCGTCACATTTAAGTATGAGTCACCGAATTGGAAGGTGCCACCCCCTGGTTCATATCGTTTGAAAATTGGTTAACCATAGTACCATAAATCCCTTTTGTTTCTTAGATTATTTTATAAGACTAAATAAAATGTTTTTTTTTCCTTTTTTATTGGGGGGGGTTGATTATTTTCACTTGACAGGTGTACCTGTTAAACGATGAGTAATTCTTTTGAAAACCAAAAAAAATATATTGTCGATATAAATAACAGTTAAAATTTAAAATTTTGATTAGTTGACATTGTGATTATTTGTAAACAACATTTAAATAAGGAGCAACATTTTTTAAAATTTGTAAAAAAAACAGTGTGTTAAAGTGACTGATAAATAAGTACTAGTGCATTAAATTTGATAATGGATAAATTTCGAAAGTGTTGTAAACCATTTCGCGACTTAAAGTGTTCGAGTGAACTAAGACTAGTTACGGATTATGTTAAGCAATTAATGCCACAATCGGTTGAGAATCAAGATAAATTGTATATCTGTTCAACGTGCTATATAAATCTAACCTGCAAACGACGAAAAATAGAACCAGAATTGTCACCAGTTGCGGGACCATCAGCAACATCACCTATAACACCGCAAATAGCCGATGACGATGATAGTAGTGATAGTGAAGCGTGTTATTTCAAAAATATAGCTGTTTTGGAAAAAATAAATGAGGTGTTACCCGTTATTGGGAAGTCTCCTATATATCCGAGTACATTGGAAGTCAGGCCAAAACAGCAGCAGCAAAAATTAATCGGTTTAACTTCAATGGCATTATCAACATCTTTGGTTTCGGGAATCGTGCCGCTTTTTAATCAGTCAACCGATGACCAAAGGAAGATTAAACTATATGATGAATTGATTGGTGACCTAAAAACCAAATTCCAAGAACTGGAGAAAACCAGTGATAAGATTCAGTTACTTACTATATTGCCAAAATCATTAACCATGCAAGAAATTCAGAGCGAGTTCAACGCAACGCAACATATGGTCCGAACAGCTAAAGATCTACGGGACAAGAACGGTCCACTAAGTCGTCCAGCAACTAAAGTAGGAAAGCGAATAAGTGATGAGCTGAAGCAAGCAGTATTATCTTATTACACTGATGATGATGTTAGTCGGATAATGCCCGGTAAAAACGATTGTTTAACTATCGATAAGGCTAAAGTTCAAAAGCGGCTAATGATGTGTACACTGAAAGAATGCTACGAGGGATATAAGTCGTTGCATCAGGGCGATGAGTCAAAAAAAATTGGATTTTCCAAATTTTCACTACTTCGTCCTAAATACTGTGTACAACCAGGTAGTAGTGGAACGCATACAGTCTGCGTGTGTACCATACATCAAAATGTCAAATTAATTATTTATGGTACCAAAATGGAAACTTTTACCAACGGAAAGATAGCAGACTACCGGGATTGTATTTCATCTATATTATGTGTTGAGCCTACACCAACATGTTACCTTCTAGAATGCGAAAGCTGCCCAGGACTAGATAACTTTAAACAATATTTGAAAAATGCATTTCTGGAGCATGGCTGCGAGGATGCTGAGTTAAAGTTTAATCAGTGGGTTTCTACCGACAGATGCAATTTGGAAACTTTTTCACAACCGTTAGATGTATTTCTGGATTATTTCATAAATAAGATGAAGAATCTGTTGCCTCATTACTTCATTTCACTTCAGCAGTCCAGTTTCTTAAAAAATAAAAAATTGGCGCTGAAGTCTACCGAGGTGATAGTTTTATGTGATTTTGCAGAAAATTATTCATTTATAATGCAAAATGCCGCACAAGGTTTTCATTGGAATAATAAACAAGCGACTATTCATCCATTTGTAATTTACCAAAATTTAGAAGGCAAATTACATCACCACACCTTCGTTATAATATCGGATTGTCTTCACCACGATACTGTAGCGGTTCACTTATTTATTGAGAAATTAATGCAGTTTTTGAAAACTAAAATATCCAGTTTATCTAAAATTTATTATATTACCGATGGTGCAGTCACGCATTATAAAAATAAGAAAAATTTTAAGAACATCCTAAAACACAAAGAGGATTTTGGAGTTGACTGCGAATGGCATTTTCATGCAACAGCTCATGGAAAAGGTCCATGTGATGGAGTAGGGGGTACCATCAAAAGAATGGCATCCAGAGCTAGTCTCACAATGGAATACGGCAGTACAATAACCAATGCAGATGAATTATTTAAATGGGCTAAAACGTTGAAAACAGATATCAATTTTGGATTTTGTTCAGACGCAGAACATAAATCAAAGCAAATAAAACTTGCAACTAGGTTTGAAAATTTAAAAACAGTAAAAGGAACTCACGGTTTTCACGCATTCATTCCAACAGAGGATGGCTATTTGAATTGTAAAAAATATTCTAATTCTGATGATTATCTTAAATTTAAATTGTGATTTTTAATTAGAATAAGATTGAATTTTAAACAATAAAGTAAAATTATCTTTGGGTTCGAAAATAAATAAATACTAATAATTTAACTGAACTGTCTTTTTTGTAAATATGTAATTCCAAAACAATGAGATATACATATCTATTCAAATATAGTTTTTCCATATAAAAATGAAATAATGCTCTTACTAAAACAGATTTTGCAAGAATATAAAAAATAACGCTGGTCCAGTGTTTTAATATGTTGTAAAATAATAGTTGCCAAATTTAAAAAAAAAAAAAAAAAAAAAAAAAAAAAAATAGGTTTTTGAGAAAATTGAAAAAGAACATTTTGGCGGGAAATTTAAAGAAGAAGAAATTAAACAACATACTAATTTTATATTTTTTTGTTAATTGCTATTAACTTATCTTTAAAGTGAGTCCAAAATCATAATTATCGGACAATTAGTTTTCTTTTTATTGCCATAAATACAACATCATAATTATCATTTTTCTTAAAATTTGACACCCTGTATTTTTAACAACAACAACAATAAAAAAAAATTAAGTATTCTTAAATTTTTTTTTTAATCAAGGCTATGCATTGAAAACATAAAAACCATAAAATTAAAACATGACTTACGGCTCCATATAGTGAATTTGTGAGTTCACGTATTTTTCACCATATATATATATATATATATATATATATATATATATATATATATATATATATATATATATATTCGGTTGTCGAATGTCGCATAGCTGCGAAGACGAACAGGTGGAAGAGACGGTACTCCATATTCTTTACACCTATCCGTCAGGATGGGCGTCAGGAATATCAAACGCTTCGTCAAAAGCTCTTGAGTAAGAATAGAAAATAAAATGTGTGGTATTGTTATGCACCAGTTTGTGCCTATGCCTATCTTCTTTGGACAGTCACCATAACCTATCCTACTCATGCATTTAGCCAATCAACAGATCGATATCTAGTAAATTGTTTGAAGTGACCTACTTAGTCATTGTGTATAAATATGTGTTAATCTATCGATCAACAAGAAGCCTGGTGATTACAATTGATATATGCCGTGAACTGCAAGAGTAAAAATAAGTAATTGTTAGTTGTTGTAAATTAAACTAAATGTAAATATCACTGGGTTTTACGATTTTACGATCAAGTTTTCAGTACGAAACGCTATTATCATTTGCTTATGAATGGAATTACGATTTCACAGAAGTTGAAGGTGATATTTGAAGGTGATATTTTCAAAATCCTGTCAAAAGGTCATCAATATTAACCTAATGGTTTAAAATATGTCACAACCTTCTGAAATGTGTCACTTTAGTATCTTTGATTTTTAAAATGGAAAACATGAATTTTTTGAGGTCAATATTTTTGATGATACTACATTTTATGCGCTTACGTAAACTTTAATAAAATAATAAGTATGTAATATGTTTTAAATTAAGTACTCTTTTTATAGTGTTGCGAAGAAAATTCTGGTATTGTTTTTATTCACAAATGTGTTATTATTAGGTTTCTTTAAATCTTCAAGTTTAAACCCAATTAAGTTCAACAAACGAAATGCTTAGCGCTATCAATTCTTGAGTTATTTCAAAATTGAATTTTTCAATTTCTTGACATCTAAATCAACTTCCACTAATACACTCAATACAAAAAATTTGATCAACGATTTGGATACAATTTGGATAAAATATTGGTTTATTTATTTTTATTTAATTATTTACAAAAAATTTAGATCGATACATGTAGCGCATTTGAGTCTTGGAATGGTTTCATGCGGTGGTTTCTGGTTATCTCTTGCTTACTTATATATACATATATTGGCACAATAAGTTTCTTAAAATCGAGCAGTATTTCCATTTTCGTCAACACATTCCCAAGCCTGACAACATTGGGGATATGGAAGATTTAAGTCTGGTTCAACTTCATGACATGATGGATCATCGAACATTTGAACACCACAACTAAAAAATAGTAATAATAATCATTTAAAACAAGCTTGTTTAATAATTTGGTTTATTTACTTACCCCATCACCGAGAAAGAAAAGTCACCATAACATGCAGCTTCTGAACAATCGTTTGGGATTCTATATGTTTCACCGACACTTACAGCCGTTTTTGTTCTGGTCCAGTAACATTTACCCGGATGATCTATAAAGTAATGATTATACCTTTCATAATCATAACTATATGGCAATTTAAAAACATTTAATTATACCTGGATGTGTTTGTGCCATTGTTCGGTACATATAACAACTAGAATAGCTAATACATGTTGCTAGTAAGGCGAATACAAATAATGATTTTAATGAAAACATTCTATGCAAACCAATGTTTTAACACTACTAATATATTATAACTAATTTCTAAATTAGGAAACCAAAAATATTTAAATATATATATATATATATATATATATATATATATATATATATATATATATATATATATATATATATATTATATATATATATATATATATATATATATATATATATATATATATATATATATATATATATATATATATATATATATATATATATATATATATATATATATATATATATATATATATATATATATATATATATATATATATATATATATTCATGGTAAATTCAAGCGAGATAAGTTGTAATCTCATAATTATGTGATACGTTCTGTTAAGACGAGCAAAGTTATCTGAATAGTGAATACTTTCTGACCTCATGATAATAAATAAAAAACATTTCGCTTTAAATATAAATTTTATTTATATCACATAATAGTATGTATGTATAAGGGCTGTACATATAGGTAGAGTTCGTTTTAAATGCCGCTAGAAATATTTTTTTGTTTTTATAATTTTAGTTTTTAAGTTTACTGATAGAAAAACAAGATTCTAAAATAAGACCAGTACATTTGAAACGTACTTGAAATATAATTTACATTGCAAAATCGGGTTTGGTGGCTCGTAAACTTTTACATAAGTACTGTTCTTCCTTGTCTATCAATGCATTCGTACCTCAAACAGCATCGGGGAAATGGAAGCCTAATATTTGGTTCAACTTCACGACATGTCGGGCTACTTACACCATATGGAGCACATCTAAAATGAAAAAAATATAGTTCTGTAATAGAATTAAATAATATTTTACATATTGTAAAATATGTATGAAATATTACGTTGTTATCTTAAATGAAAGACCAGGTTCACATACAGCTTGGGCACATTGATTTGGTACTCTATATCTACTACCAACCGATAAAAGTGTATCTGATTCCTGCCAGTAACATTTGTTCGGATGATCTATTCACGACAAAATTAGTAAATATAGGATCTAAATGGAAATCGAAATAAGTAACCTACCTGGATGAATTGGTGATGGCATGCGACCAATTCCGCAGCTTGATAACTTAATTATAGTTACAAATACAATACAACATATTATTGATTTACTTAGAGACATTTTAAGGAGAAGCACACAACAAATATCACATACCACTATAAATATAACAGTATTAATTAATGCATTAAACTAATTACGCAGTATTTATACAAGGCGACGATGTTACAGACTTGCGATTTGCGCTTTACTTTATAATATGTGTACTTACTATATCAAAAAGAGATAATTTGAAATTATGTGTTTTATAATTAGTTTGTATTTATTCTTCGGTTTGAATTTCCTAAAATTAAGATTAATAAAAAAAACCTAAAATACTTGAAATTTTGAATTCCGCTGCAGTGGTGATAAGGTTCATAAACATAATATGTATTACCTCGAAATAAAATAAATATAATCTTATTATTGTAGAAAGAAGCTAATAATATACATATGACGTGTTGACGAAAATGGAAATACTGCTCGATTTTAAGAAACTTATTGTGCCAATATAATATGTATATATAAGTAAGCAAGAGATAACCAGAAACCACCGCATGAAACCATTCCAAGACTCAAATGTGCTACATGTATCGATCTAAATTTTTTGTAAATAATTAAATAAAAATAAATAAACCAATATTTTATCCAAATTGTATCCAAATCGTTGATCAAATTTTTTGTATTGAGTGTATTAGTGGAAGTTGATTTAGATGTCAAGAAATTGAAAAAATCAATTTTGAAATAACTCAAAAATTGATAGCGCTAAGCATTTCGTTTGTTGAACTTAATTGGGTTTAAACTTGAAGATTTAAAGAAACCTAATAATAACACATTTGTGAATAAAAACAATACCAGAATTTTCTTCGCAACACTATAAAAAGAGTACTTACTTTAAAACATATTGACCTCAAAAAATTCATGTTTTCGATTTTAAAAATCAAAGATACTAAAGTGACACATTTCAGAAGGTTGTGACATATTTTAAACCATTAGGTTAATATTGATGACCTTTTGACAGGATTTTGAAAATATCACCTTCAAATATCATCTTCAACTTCTGTGAAATCGTAATTCCATTCATAAGCAAATGATAATAGCGTTTCGTACTGAAAACTTGATCGAAAATCGTAAAACCCAGTGATATTTACATTTAGTTTCATTTACAACAACTAACAATTACTTATTTTTATTCTCGCAGTTCACGGCATATATCAATTGTAATCACCAGGCTTCTTGTTGATCGATAGATTAACACATATTTATACTCAATGACTAAGTAGGTCACTTCAAACAATTTACTAGATATCGATCTGTTGATTGGTTAATGCATGAGTAGGTTAGGTTAGGTTATGGTGACTGTCCAAAGAAGATAGGCATAGGCACAAACTGGTGCATAACCATACCAGACATTTTATTTTCTGTTCTTACTCAAGAGCTTTTGACGAAGCGTTTGATATTCCTGACGCCCATCCTGACGGATAGGTGTAAAGAATATGGAGTACCGTCTCAGCCACCTGTCCGTCTTCGCAGCTATGCGACATTAGTCATATATGAATAAAAATCAAGTAACGGCACTACCTTGTAATAACTTCGACAACCATCCTGACTTGACACCGGTGAAGCGAGATCAGCTGTTTATAGATCCCGCCAAATCCATTTTTGGCCAGAACGGCTTGGCTGTTACGCATGTGAGTTACTGTTTGACCATTTGTTGTTCATCAACTTCCTGGATGCTTCCTGAAGCGTCAGTTTATCTGATTCAAGAGGCATTTCAATATAACATCCTCTTTTTGAGATATGGTTTGTCGTGCCAAGTTGAGCGGGCTCATCGCAGTTGTATATTCCTTGTACTATTAACATGTCCTGTCACTCATATTCGATGGATGTTGAACTAATCTGCCATCTCGCTGAGAGATGAGAAACTGTTCTGAACTATTTTCGACATGAGGAAGTGTAATTCAAGCGCAGTACCTCGCCATCAGTTTTCTTGATTGAGGCGATCGATCACAAAAATCACATAATAACTAGCTTGGAAAGCATTCAGAATGGTAAAGATCTCTATTTAATTCTATTTATTTATGTTTAATACATGGATGATATAAACTGGAAACAGCGTTTTAACACAATACCAAAGAGAATAGATATAAGAGACGCATCTTTTATGCATCGCTGTTGCATATGAATTAAAAATCTCAAAATATTTCAGAGTTATTTGATGATGGCAAACGAAATAGGATAAACATATATTTTTTATTTCGTTTTCTCTTTCGAACAATAACAAAAAAAATTATTTTACTACACAAAAATAACATAAACTTTCTCTTACTATTTCATATTATATTTCCATTGTAAAATGGAATAGATATATTTTCATATAATAATATGCATGTAAATACATATTCGTTTTCGTACAATGAATATTTTGTTTTCATTTTACACAATATATGTAATATATATGTATGTGTTTTGTTAATAGTTAGTAGTGCTGTCCTGCGGACGGAAAATATGAAGGAGCGAAAAAAACGATATAAAATAGAATTTTATACGAATGAACAAATGATTTGTTGTAAATTGTAATGCATATGTTTGTTAATGAACATAATTTAAATTTGTCTTATGGTCTCATCTTTCGGATTCATATTAATAAAAAAATTGTGAGATTCAATCACAAAAATTAATTTTGTACGCAAATATGTACTATCAAATAGGCTATTTTATTATCAATACCAATATAACTATAAAAGTTATTTACCACCACCATCGTTTAATTAAAACATTCATATACACTGTGATCTATAAAAGTCTATACACTAGTTATGCACAATTATATGAAAGATATATATTGCCTTTTAGGGCTGAGTATATTTTGATCGTATTAAGGAATACATAAGTAGGCTATATTTGAATGTTTCTATAATATTGAAAATTTGCGGCCAAATCCCTTCATGTAAAATTTGGATTCTTCATGTAAAAGTGATCGTTTAAGTTATAAACTGAATAAAATAAATACGTTTTCAAAACATTTGGAATAAAATGTCGTCCAGAAAGAAAATTTTTAATTGTGTTGTGCCATGTTGCAAAAGATCATCATCATCTCATGCTGACTTGCAATTTTTTCAATTTCCAAAGGATCAAATTAGATGTTCCGTTTGGAGTAATGCGATTGGTTTACCAAGTTTGAAAAACAAGTACAATTATGTCTGTGAACGTCATTTTCCGAGCGGATATATAGGTGCACACCGCCATTTAACGAGAAACGCAGTGCCTGTTTTGAATATCGTTGAAAATGAAGCTAATAAGTTACCATATGACAAACAACCATTCGCAGCTAATGAAGAAATAGAAATCAGTGAAATTGGTACTAGCTTGCTGAATAAGCCACCGGAATTTTCAACAAAAATGACGCAAACCGATCCACTGGATGAGGAAGTGGAATTTGTAAATATTATCAACCAGCTAAATTGTGTTCACTGCACAATCCCAAAGGAGGATGCCCTTTATTGTTCCAAATGTAAAAAAAATCGATATAACTCATTAGTTTTCAAAAAAAAATTAACTGCTGCTAAAAAAAAAATCCATAAAATTAACGCACAGTTAATTAAATTGAAGAGAAACAATAAAAATTTAAAGGCTAATCATCAAAAAATAAACAATGCCAGTGTCGATGAAATGATTAGTCAACTAAGATCCCCAAACGAGCCAACTAAAAATGTATGCAAACTTTTATTGAAAGAGGATTATTATTACACAGAACAGGACAAAACATTTGCACAGTGTTTGTATTACAAGTCTGCGACTACGTATAAGTACTTAAAATCAACTTTTGAATTAAAACTGCCATCAGTTTCATCTATATACAAATGGTCACCAATCAAGTATAGTAGTTTTCATATCTCGCTGGAATTTTGACAGTTCTCGCGCAGAAAAAATATATCGGATTATATATCTCTCCAGGAACAAACGACATTTTGCAAAAGCAACTTAAAAAGTTATTTTTAAATATGCCAACGTCATCGCGTATATGTTGTTTATCTTTCGATGAGATAATTATTAAGAAAGACTTAACAGTTAATACCGTAACAGATAAGGTGGAGGGCTATTGCGACAATGGGAAACAAAGAACAAACCAATTGGCTACTTCGGCGATGTTCTTTATGCTACGTGGTTTAGTAGGCAATTGGAAACATGTGCTTAATTATGTGCTCATTAACAGTTCAATTAGTGTAGACGAACTTTCAAAATTAATAATTGACAATGTAAAGTTATGTCAAGAAATATTAAATTTAGAGGTGGTAATGTTAACCTGTGATCAGGCTACAACCAACGTGGCAGTATATAAAAAATTTGGTGTTGGACCGGAGAAGCCATTCATACTTGTGAGTGATAAAAAAATTTTTGTACAGTATGATCCGCCTCACTTGATCAAATCTGCTAGAAATGCGCTACAAAAACATCAGTTTTTGCATTTAGAGTATGGAACGACTGATTTTAATGTGGTAAAAAAAATTTATTATCAGGAGAAAAATCAAAAGGTTAAAATGCTACATAAATTAACCAAAGCCCATATGGAACCAAACAACTTCCAAAAAATGAGTGTCAAGTTGGCTGTTCAAGTGTTAAGTAATACGGTTTCCAGTGCTTTACGAACCACAATGAAAACAACACCATCGATTTTTGATAATTATTTACAGAATGTAATACCAACAGCGAAAGTTATTGAACACTTCAATAATATATTTGATTGCTTGAACTGCCGCGGATTTTCTTCAAAAAATCCTTTCGAACAGCCACTTAAAATGAACAGTAAAACGTTTAATTATTTGCAACAAAGTTTAGACTTTTTAAAAAATTTAAAAATTTTATCTAAAAGCGAAAATTATTTTAAGTTTATCAAAGGACTGGAATTAACAATATCCGCTCAATTAGCATTAATCCATTACTTAAATTCTTTGTTTGGCATTGAGTTTATATTAACTGGAAAAACTAACCAAGATGGTTTAGAAAACTTTTTCGCAGCATTAAGAGGCAAAGGCGGGTACAACTATATGCCATCCAGTTACGAAATTGGAGTACACTACGCCAATATCATAGTCATAAAATTTTTATTTAACTCAATTCATTCAAACTGTTTACCGGATGATTCCGAAAATTTAAAACTGGATTGGAAACATTTTAAAGATGATTACAACTCAAGCCTCAAGTATTCAGAGACCGAAGTTACAGATTTGTCAGAAGAGATTGAGGACCTAACCCACGCTGATGAATTAACTATGAGTACAAGTGAGCTAACCACAAATGCAATTGCTTATTACGCAGGGTATTGCATTTACAAAAAAATTAGTTGTGAAAAATGTACCGAAAAACTTTTAAAATCGGATATTGAAATGAATGGAGATAATATCTTCATACATGAAAAAAATTTTAAAAGAAGTCAAAATTCAAATTTTGGTTCTTTGAAGGCACCATCTGACGAGATGCTTAAAGTAGCAGATTTTTTGGTAAAAATCTTTGATTCCTACTTAACTCATAAAAGCCATATTAGCAACGTGTGCGAAGAAATGAGAAAATTCAGTTTGGTTAAAATTAAATCAGTATTCCCAACATTTTTACCTGAAGAAACTGATCCATGTTTTGTTCATTTTACGAATTTATTGAATTTTTTTTTATTAGTTTTGCTTCGAAAAAATTGTAGATGGTCAGTGCCAAAGAAAAATATAAACGATAAAGCAAAATCCTGTAATACTAAAGTACCAAAAAAATTGCGAATTTTAAGTAATAAGTAATTAGAAATAAGAAAGAATGTAATCATTTATATTTTAATTTAAAAAAAGATAGAAATTAATAATAATAAATTCAAGAAAAAAACGACAGTTTAAAAGTTTATTTGTGTTTTCCAAATTTTACATGAAGAATCCAAATTTTACATGAATGGATTTGGCCGCAAATTTTCAATATTATAGAAACATTCAAATATAGCCTACTTATGTATTCCTTAATACGATCAAAATATACTCAGCCCTAAAAGGCAATATATATCTTTCATATAATTGTGCATAACTAGTGTATAGACTTTTATAGATCACAGTGTATATGAATGTTTTAATTAAACGATGGTGGTGGTAAATAACTTTTATAGTTATATTGGTATTGATAATAAAATAGCCTATTTGATAGTACATATTTGCGTACAAAATTAATTTTTGTGATTGAATCTCACAATTTTTTTATTAATATGAATCCGAAAGATGAGACCATAAGACAAATTTAAATTATGTTCATTAACAAACATATGCATTACAATTTACAACAAATCATTTGTTCATTCGTATAAAATTCTATTTTATATCGTTTTTTTCGCTCCTTCATATTTTCCGTCCGCAGGACAGCACTACTAACTATTAACAAAACACATACATATATATTACATATATTGTGTAAAATGAAAACAAAATATTCATTGTACGAAAACGAATATGTATTTACATGCATATTATTATATGAAAATATATCTATTCCATTTTACAATGGAAATATAATATGAAATAGTAAGAGAAAGTTTATGTTATTTTTGTGTAGTAAAATAATTTTTTTTGTTATTGTTCGAAAGAGAAAACGAAATAAAAAATATATGTTTATCCTATTTCGTTTGCCATCATCAAATAACTCTGAAATATTTTGAGATTTTTAATTCATATGCAACAGCGATGCATAAAAGATGCGTCTCTTATATCTATTCTCTTTGACAATACTGTGAAATTGAGAATCTTTTAATTAATTTTAATGTGGTATACACAGTGAATATGGTGAGAACGTAGATTACGATTCTTATATAATATATATATATATATATATATATATATATATATATATATATATATATATATATATATATATATTTATATATATATATATATATATATATATATATATATATATATATATATATATATATATATATATATATATATTATATATATATATATATATATATGTATATATATATATATATATATATATATTTATATATATATATATATATATATATATATATATATATATATACATAAATATATATATAGTATATATATATATATATATATATATATATATATATATATATATATATATATATATATATATATATATATATATATATATATATATATATATATATATATATATATATATATATATATATATACATATATGTGTATATATATATATATATATATATATATATATATATATATATATATATATATATATATATATATATATATATATATATATATATGTATATATATATATATATATATATATATATATATATATATATATATATATATATATATATATATATATGTATATATATATATGCATAGTATAAATAGATATAGTACTACCATGATATGTTACCCATTGACATGATAGATGTGGCTACTGGTATCGTTTTAAAATATATAAAATATTTTTATATTTATAGTCGCCCAAAAGTTATATATTTATCCTAAATGTTGACGATACTTTTTCATGAAATAAAAAAACACAAATACAAATAAAAAAATAATTACGAATATGTACAATAAAGCCGCCTACCAATGTTTGTTTAATGCAATTTTTTGGACTTTTGATAATATTTTTTAGATGATGGTTTTTAAAATTATATATTGTTAGTATATATTATTCTTACTTTAACTAAGATAATCCCAGTTGTTTGATGGATAATCAAGTATAATAGAACCTAATCATTTAATCAATAATCATTACAATAGAAAAGTATTGGAAGAGTACCTAAAGTTTTTCTGTGTGTATGTATTCACATTAAAATCAGAAACCAAACAAAACATTAATTTATAGTCGATCGACCGTACATACAAATGTATTTATACTATTAGTTACGAATATAGTTTCTATAGTGTTGCTTTGATCTATATATATTATTATATTAAATACGTAGTTGTATTTTATTTTTCTAAATTTCGATATTTTGAATTTTCTTGCAATTTTAGGTTCAAATATAATTTTTGTGTTTTAAAGTGCAGATGTTCATTAAATTTGTTGCTAGTTAAAAAGCGTGTGTTCATACAAAGATTGTTTATAAAAATCTTTGATAAAAATGATACAAATTCTGTAAAATCGTTTTTTAAAGTGCCTCAATACAACCGCCGAACAGTGTAGTTAAGACACTGATGTATGTATGATAAATTTCGACAAGAAGCTAAAAATATTTTTTTCTACCGAGATCACTTTTACGAAAAAGATTTTAAAACGGATTTCGCAAAATTTTAAAAATTTTAAAAAAAGTCTAGAAAACACTTTTCGCCATTTTTTTCCAAAAATTTAAAAAATGATAATATTACAATTACAAATCTAAATAATTACAAATCTAAAATAACTCCTGAATCACCACCGTTGAGCACAAATCACATATAAATGTGTATATGTAATATATGTGTCTCGTGTATGTGATTTGTGACCGTTGAGTATTAAAATATGAAAATATGCCTCCAATGCCCTACATTTAAAATTATTCGATTGAACCAGTATCATTTGTTAATCTAGTATCACCATCACAATTTCCAAGCCCAATCACCCAAAAAGAGTTGAAATAAATAACGAAAACGAAGAACCATTAAAAAAAATTCCAAGGTTTATTTTGAATACCAATAATACCAATAAGAATCAAATATGCTGAAAACGTGGTGAAAGACTACATAGAGAATCAACTACATAATTTTGTTCCCTCTTAAATTTGATTCAAAAAAATCAAGATTCAAGTCAAGACGAAATATAAATAACGACATCATTATAGTAATGATTCATTACGAACTACTTTTGTAATAAAACGACAATCATTGATTTATTTGAAATAAAAGTCACCATATTAGATCTAACCCATATTATTTTGCAAACCAGTGTTCTGGTAATGGTACTCCTTGTGACATAGATGAATATTATGCTGTTTTCATTTTATGTAAATCAGAAGAAACCCAACAGGACTGAAATTTTTCGGTTTAAAAGGTATAAAACAACGAATAACACGGTTATGTATTCATGACCTAATCTATAAATCCCCTTGAAATATCTATCATTACAACGCTAGGCTTCGCTAAATTATAACCCCTGAAATAGTTCAATAAGTCACTTGAACAGTGCGTGCTTTGCAGAAAAAATCGATAAAGCGGCATTCATACCGAGATAGTTCATAATAATTGTCAAATTCACAATTGTATTTGTAAAGGACCGATTACAAAACGCTGTGTTAACGCATTCAATGCTGTGTTAAAGTTGAGAACAGGCTATCAAGAATTTTTGCAGTTAGCTTGGGTGTTCAGCAGAGAGATGCTCTGTCCCCAATACTCTTCAATCTCATGTTGGAGTACATCTTTCGTAAATCTGAAACACCTCAGCGCAACATCTTATATTGCCAGTCCAATCAGGTGCTTGCAGATGCAGATGGATTGGACTGAATAGCAACGGACTGACGGAAATACTTGATCCGCTTGTAGAGTTTTCAGCTTCTGTTGGACTCCAGATCAATGAGTCCAAAACGAAATGCATGATCTCAGGTTATAGGGACAATGGCACACCAGATTTTAGTAGTGGCCACTACACGTTTGAAGGAGTGAGGAGGTTCAAATATTTGGGCTCTCTTATCACTCACGATAACAGTGTGGGTGGGGATATTAAAGTGCGGCTGGCAGCTGGCAGCCGTGCTCTGTATCCTCTAAGGCCACTGCTAAAATTTAAACACCTAGCAAGTGCCGTGAAGCTGAAGCTTTACAAAGCCATACATTTGAAAGAAGAGTCATGCGTGTGTTTTACGGCTCAAAACGCGAAATAGATGGCTGAATACCGAGCTCTGTACAATTTAAGATCAGAGATCTGATGAAGATCCCCGATATTGTGCATGAAATAAAATCTGGCTCGGTCACGTTCTGCGTGCTGATCCGGAACGAATTGTGCAGCAATCTCTGAAAGCAGAGCCACCATATGGTATAGGTCGTTGCAGGCGACGATCGCTTCACGATGTAGAGAATGACTTGGCTTCTTCAGGTTGTTTATAGGACAGTATGAAGACCAAGCCCAGGATCGAAACCGTTATAAGCAGATTATTGACGCAGTAAGGGACCAGTAATGGCCTTTAAACACTGTATTATTATTATATATGAATAATGTAATTATATAAGCAATACAATAAGTAATATTGTAAAGTTTATTGAATGATAATCATGTTTGCTACGTTTTATGTAGTAAAATGTTTGCTTTGCAAAAACTGAAGAGACTTCGTCTTATTTTGTGCAAATGATACTATAAAAATGAAATCGTTACCGTAAAATATATTCAACACTAGTATTTGTCATGGTAACAAAATTAAAAAATTGTATAAATTATCGAATAGACGTTAAAAAATTTAAATGTTATAGGTGAAAAATACGCATGGGACGTTATGACTGTGAAGGCCTCATAAATGCATCAAAAGAAACGATTTCAGGATCTAGTCAGCGACAACATTGAGGAAGCTAATTACCAGTTTAACTGTGTGAACACTGTCTTGGAGGTACTGAAAACTCCTGCTGCGCAACAGACGTTAGGTATACTGAAAGTCAGACTCAAGAATGATTTGTTTGATGACGAGTGTCGTCTTACAGTTGAGCAACAAAATATAGCCCATAGTGAAGAGCAATAAGGTCTCACAATCCCGAGGAAAAACAAGGCTACTCTAACTAGGAGGACAGCTAAGCGGATTTGTAGAGGGAAAAAGTAAAAATGAAGGAAGACCGAGGTTCTGAAAGTACAACAACTCAGTAATGAGTGCAGTTCGCGTAATGTCTTTAAGGTAATTACTGGATTGCACCATACTTTCAGGCCTGCGTCAACCGCGATTCGGGACCTGGATGGAAACCTCTGTGTCAACATCGACGCAGTACTTGATGCATGGAATGGACATTTTACCGAGCTGCTTGGTGTTCATCATGCGTCACAGACTGTCTTTGAGTCACCTCAAATACAGACTGCGGAGATTTGCACTTTGGATCTATCCCATGAAGAATTGACGCTCACCTGGGGTAGACTGCATTAATTCGGAGCTGTTGATATTCGATGGGGATCATTTGTGGAACTGTCTTTTCGACCTTATCCGATTAGTATGGCGAACCGAAGTAATTTCTGACGAATAGAAATTGGCCGCGATTTGACCTATCTTCAAGAAGGGAGACCGCTTGAAGTGTGAGAATTATCGCGGTATAGCTCTCCTTTGCACAGCATACAAGTTACAGTCCTATACATTATATTGGATAGAATCACCCCTCTGGCGGAGGGCCTGGTTGGTGACTATTAAGGAGGATTTCATCCGAATCGATCAGTCACTGATCAGGTCATGCGACGTCCATCCCTGTACATCAGTGGTTCCTGGATTTCCGGCAAGCCTATGACTCGATCAGGCGAGAGAGTTTGTGTTCGGCAGGGAGATGCTCTGTCCCCGATACCCTTTAATCTCATGTTGGAGTGCATCTTTCGTAAAACTGAAACACCCCTGCGCAACATCTTATATCGCCAGTACAATCAGGTGCTTGCATATGCAGATAACATAGAGATCGATTTGGCTTCTTCAGGTTATCTAAGACAGTAGGAAGAAAAAGCTCAGGATGGAAACCGTCGGGCCGGATTGTTGACTCAGTAAGGGGCCAAAAAATAATGTAAATAAATCTAAAAAAAAATAAAATTAAATAAACAAAACTAAATTGACAATAACCGGCTGAAATAACTTGGAAATAACCGGTAACGTAAAAATTCTTGTTAAAAAACGTTTGGCGCGCCATCTGGAAAATTGAGGTTTATTAATTTGTGTCGATAACATGATGTCGCGAGTTTAGGCGTTGCCACTGGAACCGATTTTTCCATTTATGATTAAATAATTGCATATTTTTGGCTTAAATTATTAAAAAAATATAAAAAATAGCCGAAATTAGTAATGAAAATAATAAACTTATAATAATATAACAATTTTAATTGAATAATAAGAGTTTTTCTATTCTGTCGTATTTTACTTAAATAGTATAAATTTTTCCGAATCGGTCGGAATTACAACTGCATGTGGTAATGTCTTTTAACCAAATTATCACCGAAATGAAGTTATTATACTCACAAAGAAAATAAATATCGCCGATAATTTGTTTCATTGGGAAGAGTTTTTTTTTTTTTTTTAGAGGACGTGGCATTGACACACCTTTGGTCCATAGCCTTGCCTTACATTCACCACGAACATTCATTCAACCCATTCATCCCATTCTAACAAGCACAGTATACCACCTGCGCATTGCATAGCTCCATGTCACCCTGTACAGTGACATGGAAGATGGGTCGGTCCATGAGTTCTACATCCCAACAGAGGATCATAGATGTTTTCAATTTAATCACCGATCATAATCGGGGCATGAAAAATCCCTTTTGCATCCCGCCCCTGTTTGGATTCGAACCCGGAACCTCCCGATCCAAACGTCGCAGCTTTAAGGCGTTGCCACATGACAAAAATATCGGCGAAAGCCTTTGACCGATTTTTTTCATTTATGATTAAATGATTGCATATTTTTGGCTTAAATTATTGAGAAAATATATGAAATAACTACAATTAGTAATTAAAATCATAAATTTATAATAATATAACAATTTTAATTGAATAATAAGAGTTTTTCTATTCTGTCGATCCGACAACCGATTTTTTACGTAAATGGTATAGATTTTGTCGGTTCCGAACGCTTCCCAATACAAATTTTGTCGGTTCCGAACGCATCAAATATCACCGATATTTAAGGCGATGCCACATGCAGTTGTCTTTCCGACCGATTCGGTAGAAAATATGATAAGACACGCCACATGAGCAAAACAATGATCCGACCGATTTTTACAACAACAAAATGTTTGTTTGTGTTTTTTTTTATTTGTCATTTGTTTTTGACATTTAATTTATATATTTTATCAAATTATTACCATACTCATTTTTAATTTTCAATAAATTGTACAGATTGACAGCTACGTTTGTAAACAAACCAAATTATCACCGAAGTGAGGTTATGGTCACAACGAAAATAAATATCGGTGATATTTGATGCGTTCGGAACCGACAAAATTTATATTGGGAAGCGTTCGGAACCGACAAAATCTATACCATTTACGTAAAAAATCGGTTGTCGGACCGACAGAATAGAAAAACTTTTATTATTCAATTAAAATTGTTATATTATTATAAATTTATAATTTTAATTACTAATTGTAGTAATTTCATATATTTTCTCAATAATTTAAGTCAAAAATATGCAATCATTTAATTATAAAAGAAAAAATCGATCCCAGGCTTTCGCCGATATTTTTGTCATGTGGCAACGCCTTTATTTTCGTTGTGACCATAACCTCACTTCGGTGATAATTTGGTTTGTTTACAAACGTAGCTGTCAATCTGTACAATTTATTGAAAATTAATAATGAGTATGGTATTAATTTGATAAAATATATAAATTAAATGTCAAAAACAAATGACAGAAAAAAAAAACACAAACAAAAATTTGTTGTTGTAAAAATCGGTCGGATCATTGTTTGCTCATGTGGCGTGTCTTATCATATTTTCTACCGAATCGGTCGGAAAGACAACTGCATGTGGCATCCTTTACCATATTTTCTACCGAATCGGTCGGAAAGACAACTGCATGTGGCATCTCAATTTAAATTCCTAGGATTTGAATTGGATCTTTTGAACACAGCTTTAAATATTCTACCGTAAAGTTATAGCTACTGGCATACAGATGGGGCACTACAACAGTTTATGAATTGCGTTCCAATCTACAAGTATGTAATAAAATTTATACTCTTCAACACAACTACAAATTAATTTTTATTAAATTAAAATAATTTCGATTATCTATTTATAAAATGGAAATTAAATATTAACAAATATATACCGGGTGTTTTTTTTAAACTGAGACGATCAAATATCTCGAAAAATAGCCACTCTACGGAAAAAATGTCCATAATCAAAATTTAATCATACCGCGGGGGAAATACATTAGTGCAAAAAAAAAGTCCCCCCACCCCCGCTTTGTAGGTGGGGCGGCGGTAACTTTTAAACTAAGATAGGAAGCCATATTTTTTATTGCAGATACGGATTCTACGACTAAAAGTACGTATGATTTGAATAAAATATTTTGTTCGGTTCATGATAGATGGCGTTGCAATCGACGAAATTCAATTTTTTCAATTTCTCCTTCTTAGAACACACGCATTCGATTCTGCAATACGTTTGAAATAAAAAACATCACGTTTTCATTGGAAATACTCGAAATTCGTCATCAAAACAATTTATTCAGTTTTGTAAATCTAAATAAGTGTTCAAATGATGGCCTGAATTTTGTATTTTTGAAATTTAATAATAAAACTTGAAATTAATTTTGAACACTTATTTAGATTTACAAAACTGAATAAATTGTTTTGATGACGAATTTCGAGTATTTCCAATGAAAACGTGATGTTTTTTATTTCAAACGTATTGCAGAATCGAATGCGTGTGTTCTAAGAAGGAGAAATTGAAAAAATTGAATTTCGTCGATTGCAACGCCATCTATCATGAACCGAACAAAATATTTTATTCAAATCATACGTACTTTTAGTCGTAGAATCCGTATCTGCAATAAAAAATATGGCTTCCTATCTTAATTTAAAAGTTACCCCCGCCCCACCTACAAAGCGGGGGTGGGGGGACTTTTTTTTGCACTAATGTATTTCCCCCGCGGTATGATTAAATTTTGATTATGGACATTTTTTCCGTAGAGTGGCTATTTTTCGAGATATTTGATCGTCTCAGTTTAAAAAAAACACCCGGTATACATGTTCGCATTAATAGATTTGCTTTTTCATATAATCAAATTTGATTCGAACGAAAATTTTCCGCCATAAATTACACCGATACTGGCTTCATACCGTAAACGCAATAAATTAGCAATTATACCAATACCATTACCAAATCGAGTATACGCCATCTTGAAAAACTCGCGAGAAATTCATCACAGCGAAAGCGACGCTCTATGTTAATTACGAAACTTTGAAAATGTGGAATACTTTTGTGAACAAAAAATTAAAAATAAAAGTTCTATTATAAATAACTATTAGATAAGTTTAAATTATATCCAATATATTCATAAATAAATTATCAGAAGTTTCAGTAGAGTCAGTGAAATATATAATCAATATAGCGCTATAAAGAAATGTATAATATTTTTCACTTGGATTTGCATGATTGTTGTATTGTCAAAATTACAATTTTTTTATTCGAAAATAGAGACATTCTACCGGATAACCTTTAAAAGTTTTTCTCGTTTAATTTTTTTTATAAAATATAAAATGGAAAGTGATACAATTCTAGAAAATATAAAAAGTGAGTCGGTTACAGAAGAAATTGAAACGACTGCCATCGTGGATAATGTGGTAAAAGAGGATGATTATGTTGACTCCTATTATGATGATGAAGAAAATGCTAGTGTAAAAAATGAATACATAATGGAGATATCTAGTGAACAAGGTGAAAGAGATCTTGGAAGTGCGGATGAGCATGATGACGAGGATGAAGAAGAACAGCCATTAAAAATTGTAGGCTTTGGTAGTGAAGATGGTGATGTTGATAACGATGATAACAAAATGTCAGACGAATTATATGGCGAGGAAGCAGTTCTGGTACAGCAGGCACAACGAGGCATAAAACGTAAAAGTCAATCAGAAGTTGATGATGATGAAATTAGCAGTGAAGATGAAGAAGATGGATTTGCCGGATTTGAGGAAAATCCCGTTCAAGAAGGTTTTTTTTTTATAATTCATTTATATTTATATTTTAATTGGTTAGTTTATTTATAAAACTAGGTAAATTTGTATAAATCAATTATTAAGATAATCAAATTAATTTCACTTAAGAGTACCGAACGGTAAATGTATATCTTAGGAAGGCAAGTAAACCTCTGAACATTCCATTTGTGTTTCGTTTTTTTATGGGTATTTTGAATACTTAAATAAATTGTTTAAAATATGTCGGAGATGTGCATAATATACCCACATATTACAAATTTAATCAATAAACACAATAATAATCTGTTCATCTCAATATCAATTGGTGGCTTTATCTCCAACCTGTGAAACTTAACTGGTTGAAATTTAAGAAATAAACTATTGAGCGCATGTAGTCTCATTTGTAAAATTGCAAATCTACATATGTATCTATTTTGAGTTGTGTCTTGGATGTTCATAACTGATTTTATTTATCTCCTTGGCTAAGATGATAATGTAAATGGTCGATTATTTTTTTTGCTGAGCTATTTTATATCCAGCTAATCAGATACATAAAATAACATTTTTTAATGAGAAGTATATGCGCTGAATATAGCTCAAGTGTACCTAAAAGTCTTTTTTCCAAAATATATGTAGATCAATCATATATTGTTCGAGATCAAAATAAATCCAGAACTACATGATATTATAAAAAATACCATCACTTTCCATATGTTGGTGTATTTTAACGCTGAAGTAATGTGCTACAGTCTACACATGCATCTTTATTTCTTATCACCTTAAAATAAATTAAATTTTAAATCTACTATCTTTAAATTCATTAAAATGATATACAGAGTACAGGCTATCCCGTTATCTAAAGACATATTTTGTATCGTCGGAATTCATTGATTAACAATAACAACAAGTCAGTTTTATTTCTACCACTAGAAGGAACCATATCAAGTTAAACGCATTTAATTTAATCATAAGTTTTAATGAATCTGCAATATATTGGATATCAATATGTACATTATTTTATTTTATATGGCTCAGATTATATACGTTACCAATATTTTCAAAATAATATAATATGTATTTCAAAATTCTTATGATTGGTTTAGTACACATTGTTCAGATTTTTGAAACTTTAAATCACTAAACACAAATTGGTCAATTCCTATTAGGTGCTAGTTTTGAATGTAAAAATAATATAAATAAGATAAAAATTTTATTAGAATTTGATTATTGATTAAACCTAAGTTAAATTGTTTTTCTTTGTTTAAATAGTATTGAAGAATTGCGCTTTTTAATCTGTATCTGATTTTGTAATACTCTGTTCTTGTAAGTAATTAAACAACTTACTTACCACTTTTACACGGACACACAATTTCAAAATATCTCAATTGTTTCAGCTTCGAAATCCTTTCTAAAATTACTTACGTTACAATCATATCTAAGGAACTGAAGCAATTCTAGTAAATTAATAGTTTCCTCATAATTAAATTCTATGAAACCTCTACAATTATTTGCTTATTTTGAACATTTTTTTTTGGGGTACATGTTGGTAAATAGTCGTAGATTTCAAATTGTAAAAGAGTAAATCTCTCTTGGCAGTGCAAAATTTCCAAATATTTTAATATTTTAAATCAGGTAATAATAGTTCTAGAGGGGCTATCTATTGCTAAAAAAATAACTGCAACTAGTTGAATACATGCAAACTTTGAAAAGCATAGTGTAAAACATTCAAATTAATGACTAAAATTTGAAAAATTTGCAGAATCTTTGAAGTTGTGAGTTAGTATAGTACAACCAACATACCTTAGGAGGTACCGCTAAAATTTATTTTTCTCTTTTGCAATTTTTCATAGGTTTGTTATGACGAAACAATTACTCTAGCAGTTTTGGTTACCTATAGAATTTACTGTACGAAAATTATTATTTTCCTATGTTGATTTTTTTATCACTAAAATCTGTGCTTGGTTCCTATATGTACTGATTTTAATTTTGAAAATGGATTTATGTATTATGTATAGCATATAAAATGATCCAAATTATTAATTAACATAATAGTGCACACTAATAATAAGTACTAATATAGGCTAAAATTTATAAATCTGCAGTAATTTTACTTTGTAGGACATTAGTATAGAAAAGTGAGTTGAGTAAGTTAATTAATTCTGTTGAAATTCTGTAAAAGTTGTCAGGAAATTTCAAATAAAAGTTTAATAAAGTAACTACCAATCCTAAATGGAGCTTTTGACCAAATAGGATCAATTACTTTAACAGTGAAGTACTAGATATAATTTCAATAAAGTAACCTTAAATATTTAAGCGGGACACTATGTTGAATACTTCCATAATGTATAAAATTGATTGAAGCTCGTTTCTTCTTTAGTATTTATGTATTTATGTTCACCAATTTAATCACAATTTTTCTATTCATATTTTACAAATTTTGTTGTAAAATTGGTAAACAATTCTTCTTGAAATTCATTCTTAAGATATCATTGATTAGGGCCGAGCTTATGGGTTATGTGCAAATTAACTAACGTTTTTGTATTAATTATCTAGAATCTATTTCTATTTGGTTTGGCTTTTTCGATTGTTCTAAAGATTTATTTTTAATTTCAGAATCTCATCGAAACATAAAACGATTTGCGTCAAGTAATAAAGGAATAACAGAACAGCAGCCAATCAATTCACAAATTACCAATAATAACACAGCTACGAGGAATACTAACAATATTCCAAAATCACCTGCGTTCATTGTGAAAAAAGGTGGCGGGCCACGCACAATACCATTAACTGATCCTATTTACGCTAAACCATTCGAATACGGTTGGAAACGTGAACTAGTTTTACGTGCTATACCAGAAGCCAGCAAAGAAAAAGGAGAAGTATATTATATAGCGCCGAATGGTAAACGGTTGCGTACCCGCCATGATATATATATGGCTTTATCACAATTGGGTAATGGAAATTTAACACTAGATAATTTTACATTTTCAAAAGAACCGCTAGGATTAAATTCCGATATGGAGATTATTCGAAGTGCTAAGCTACTAACGAATGCGGCTAAAAAAACCGAATTAGAAGTTTCAAATATAACACATAGTAAAAGAATTCCTAAACCAAAAGTACCTAAAGGCGCAAGTCCACCACCCCCATCCACACCAATAATCAATCGAAGTTTGTCAATTAAAACGATACGAAATGTTTCAACGGGAACATCGACGCCAAGCAGTGCTGAATCAACGTCCACATTGGATAAAAAGTCAAAAGCAAAGTAAGTGTATATTTTATAGTATTTTTTTTATAAATAATTTAAACGAAAGGTAAATGTATAATAATACTTGTATGTATATCATCCGTTTTAATTGTAAAAAATATAATATAATATGTTCCTTTTATATTAAATTATATATCCTTTGCCTGATCCTTATTCTTTGTTTTATTAAAAAAAAATATTCCTAAATTCCTATAAACACACATGAAACATAAAAAAATTCTTAAATATACCATCGATGAAAAAACGAAACAAAATAATGGTTTCAGGAGAAAATCTTGTACAATACAATGTGTTCTGGCAATGGGGACCATACCAACATTACAATGCAAGACATGTGCATGGCTGTATCATCATGAATGTTATGGCGTCGAAATAAATAGTGCGGAGAGCTTTAATTTTATTTGTGAGGTAAGTGATTATTTGTTAAAAAAAAATTGAAATCTTTGAGATTAACATACCCAGAACTCATCATGAAATGAAACAAAGGTGACCTCAACAAATGTAAGCAAATGTAAATCTTTTTTTGTGTGACGTAGGCACGATCTTTTACTAAGCGAAAAATTAAAACAAGAAAATAAACGAAAACTAAAAAAACGAGATCATAATTACGTCACGCACATGTGGGTTGAACTGTCAAGGTCACCTTAGTTCATTTCATCATACTCAGAACTATAGAATTTCAATATTTGTACATATTTCCAAGGTTTGACCGGTCAATTTTCAAATTTTGCGTAATTTGATTTGTAGAACAATCACCATTATAAAAAATTCATTTCATCGATCTACTCGTACATTTGAAATCTTCTAAATAGGGCCCAGACACATACCAAACAAAATATTATAAGCAGGATAAAAAATGTATATATAATTTAATTATGCAGCTAAAAAATGTATATTATAATTTAATTATGCAAAAATTCTTGATATTTTTGTTTTATAAAGTTATATCTCGATTTATTTCTATCAAATATTTCTAAAATAAAAAGTTATTCATGGTTTTTAAATTTGAAGTAACCTCCCCAGCCATTCTAATAATTTAAAAAAATGTTAGTCTTCAAACAAAACTATGAAAATAAAGTTGGTCACTCTTATTAGTTAGACACTCTTCCAAAGATTTTCAAAAGCGATTATCCATACATACATATAGGTATGTTTATTATGCTTCTGAAATACTAAGTATCTACTTCAATTTTAATGTTGCACATTGCACCAGGATGTTTATTTAGATAATGTTAGTTACTAACAAGCATTTTTTCGAATTTATCTGCATTACATATGAATATGAAATATCGACTAATCCAATTATAAAATATTTTAAAATGGAAATTTGACATTTTTTTATAATTGAATATTTTCTATATATTTAAAGGTATGCAAATTGGAACAATTGGAGGAAAATCGACAGAAACTAAATCAAAATCCTAATGAACAGCTATATGAACCTGAACTACAAAATATACCTCCACCATTACTAGCACCGCCTCCACCACCACCACTGGCGACAACCAATCAAATCATATTAAATACAAAAGAAAATGTTGTTGATTCGCTTACAACATGGCATCACTATACCACAAATATATCAACAAACCAAAATATATTTAACGCATCAGATATCCCGCCACAAACGATTGCCTCTATCAATGGTCGAAAATTTATTGTAGTTCCAAAAACCAATGTGCTAAGTGTGTCACCACCACGCGATTCATCATTAAAAACCGATAGTTTTAATAACTACGGATTCAACAAATTCTCAATAACACGTCGTAATTCGAATACCGCTCCAAACGAAGAATCGAATTGCGATCACACGTTTAATAATGACACGTAAGTGTTATTTTTCTCTATGTACGAACGAAGATAAGAGAGTTATTATTTTCATAAATTTACTGGTTAAATAATATATAAAATAGTGACTCTTCTATAATTTGTTTTTAAATCTTGGAATTTTTATGATTTTTTATTTAATTAAAAAACAAAAGAAAATTTGTTTCTTTGTTTTCAGGTTTTGCACATATAAAAAAATGTATATATCCTTCAATTAAATCCTTATCCTCAATATGTATCCTTCATCAGATTTTATTATTTTTTTTATCATTTGCTTGTCATTCTAAATTTTTTTTTTTAATAATTGTCGTAACATGGGATATAATTTTTTGGCTTGTTTTATGTTTGCTTGTAGGTCAGCAACAGCGCAATCAACATCGCCAACATCGCATTATGATAGTAATAGTCTGAATAGAAAGAAGAGTGGAAGTAGAACACCAAAATCTTCAAGTGTAACTGAAGCGGATACTTCGAACGTAAATAATGTAGTGAAGCTAAAACAAGGTACTGCGAGTGAGGTGGAGACAGATCAATTTTCGAAAAACTTTTTTGCAAATTTATCGATTGGGTATGATGTACTTCTCCACACATTTGAATATTTAAAGGTTCAGGTGAGCGTTTAATTTGTTTTTTCGTTTTATAATTAGTTTAGTATCAAACAATTTTTTCTGACATTTCAGGAATTATTACGCGCCGGATGCGTATGTCGTTTATGGAACCAAGCGGCGAATAACTCAATACTATGGCGAACTGTAAGAATGAAAAATTCTCAAGTAAATGATTGGCATGGATTTGCACGCACCCTAATCAAAAACGGTACAAAACATTTAGACTTGCGTAAAATGTTGTCGCCCAAAAATAATCCAGAAGAAACTTGGCAAAAATTCTCTCAGTCCATTGGAAAAATAAAAAATCTAGAAACTATCGACCTTTGTAAATGTTCTGTGAATGTTGTAGAAAATTTGTTTGAAACAAATCATAATCTAAGAGTATTAAATGCGGTCACGCTAAAAGATGATACGATAAATTTAAAAAATATCGCAAATTTAAATTTGTTAACAGAACTGCGCTTAAAATCCACGCTCGGTTTGATTATACATGATTTATCACCGCTGCAGAATTTACAATCGTTGAGGCATTTATCATTGACTTCTATAAAAGATTTAGGCAATTTAAATTTAGACGTGTTGGGTGAATTGTCAAATCTGGAATCGCTTGAATTGGGCGAATGTAGTGAATTTTCGACGAATTTTGTATCATCAGTGCTTGTTAAATTGAATTCGCTGCAACGGTTACGGCTCGAAAAGGGACAGGATAATTGTTGTACATTTGATATTTTAACGGGTGTTTCAAAAATGCAGAATTTAATACAGCTAGAATTAATTAATTTCGATATAAAATCCGAATTCGACGAGCATCTGGCAAAGTGTACAAACATTAAAAAGCTACTGTTAATACCAACTTACGTTTCACAATCTGCTACCACAAATCAAACCGTACTAAATGCAGTCATGAAACTAACGGATTCTCTTACCAATTTCACATGGGCTGTAACAAGTGAACTAGTTCGTGTTACAGAATTATATGTAGACAATTGTGAATCGAATCGTCGTAATAAAAAAGCTCTTTCCGATTGTATACCAATACTAAAACCTGTACCTGGGATCTTGGACACGACACAAATTATGTCGAAACGAGCAAAGTCCGATGTACCGCAAGTTGAAATATTACCGTTAACTAGTGTTGAGAAAATTTTAAGTACCGCACTGCCATCGGCAAAAGTAAATATGATTATAATTGCGTTCCATGCAACATGGCGACAGAGTTTAGTGGAAAATTGAGAATGGAAATTCATTATATATTTTGAATATAAAATTTATGTAAATATTAAATCAAGTTTTTTCAATTTTTATTTTTGTTGTAATTCTAAAATTATTTTTTATGTTTAATTAAATAAAAAATAACAATATTTTTTAGATATTAATGATTAAAAATTAAAAATTGGATTTTATTGTCGATTGAATTTTTCAAATGTACCACCACAGTAATTACATCAAGATGATATTATATCAATGCATTATTTTTAAGTTATAACGCTATTCTTATAAAATAACAAGTTTTTCTTACATAAAATGCGTTAAGAGTAAAATCATTATTCTTATCATATAATAATTATACTCTTACACCAATACATCATTGAAAATATTACTTAGCTAGATGTGAATGCGTTATTAGTGTATGTTATTTCAATGATAGCTCCATCGCATTGATAAATTTGCAATAACAATTGCATTAAATAATGACCGACAGGAATTAAATTTGGTTAAACCCAAAAAGTCCTACGTATCTCAGACCATGGATGTCAAAATAAAAAATCCAAATGGGTTTTCGGTGTTCTAGAACTTTTCTCCAACTACATCCTTAAATTTGGTGTAAAATATTCGAACTGCGTAGAAGCCATAACATGGTTCTCATAACCTACCTCCATAAAAACAATTCAGAAGTTCGTTGGGAGTGGGACGGTGAATTATCATCGCTTCATCCCACGTTTAGCCGAATTTACAACCTATTTTGGCAAGAAGATCAAAAATAGCTTAAAAAAATGTGTTGGCCTAATGATTGCATTGAAGTATTTATCATAGTACATAAATCCACTTGTTTTTTATATTGCAGTTTACATCCGGCGCAATATTTCAGGCAACTAAAATGTGGTAGACGCTTTCTCACCAAATTGTGAGTCTCAATAAGTGAAATCCGTAACATACATAGAATATTAGAAATACAACATATGGACGACGAATCGCTGGTTGTGAATTATACTGATGTAATCTCTTCTGAAAACTTTCCGCCCGAAATATCTCGAAAGATACGTACAAAAATACATTGTTTGGTTTCGTGGGGGAAAGAGATCAACAATAGTTACCTTTTAATTAATGAATTATTATTATAATAGTGTTTTAAAGGCCCTTACTGTTTCAACAATTTTGAAGAGCTTGGTCTTCATACTGTCTTAGATAATCTGAAGAAGCCAAGTCGTGTTCTACACTGTGGAGCCATCGTCGCCTTTAACGAAATCTGCGCCTACCATTAGGTGGAACTCCTTTCAAAGATCGCTGCACAATTCGTTCCCGATTTGAACGCGTGACCGAGCCAACGTATTCGCAAAGATCTTACTTCATGTACAATATCGGGGATCATCATCAGATCTCGATGATGTACGCGTATGAAGCAAAAAGTACAAAATAGATTAAGTGTTAGTGCATTTTTATAATATACCAAAACAAACACAAATGTACTACTCTACAAGCCTGATTGTCACCAATATTATTTAATTTACAATGCGATTATACTTGAAAGTATTGGTGATCGATACACCAATACCAATATATAACAGACCGATTTTCCTCATCAAATTTGAAATTGCATTAGTAGTGGTCGCGGAATAACAAACAAAAATCGTTCCATACAAATCATATGAAAACTACTTTTTTTTGCATTTGTTGGTCTTAGATTTAAAATAACTTATAAATTAGGCCCAAAGACTCTTTTTCATGTACCTGGGTACAAAGAATAATATGTTTTCGTTCATTTTAATATGAAAAATTATTCAATTTCCACACGTTTCATTCATGAATTTCAACAATTCTCAGTCAGGATTTTCAATTTTCGTTGAGGAGAAAATATGAGAAATTAATAATTTTCGCTATTCGTGTCCTTAATCACTCCATATTAATCTGCATCTGTTTCACATTAGAAATAAGCGAGCTAACATAAATCGCTTGGATACAGAGATAACAAGAATTTATACGAAAATAAATGGAATGAAAACACGCTATAAACTAAAATTTATAATTATACAAATTCAATTTCTCCGGTTTGCATGTGTGTGTAAATTATAAATATTTTATTTTGGATTTTATACTCTTCCTGAGAATCCTCAGCCCCACCTATTTTCAATCCATTTGTTTTCGTATAAATTCTATTTGTCTCTGTCGCCCACACCAAGCGATTTTTGTTAGCTCGCTCATTTCGAATGTGAAATAGGTGCAGATTACTATGAGTAATAAGGGACACGAATAGCGAACAAAATATTAATTTCTCAAATTTTCCCCTAAACGAAAACTGAAAATCCTGACTGAGAATTGTTGAAATTCATGAATGAAAAGTGCGATAATTGAATAATTTTTCTACTTACAATGAACGAAAACATATTGTTCTTTGTACTCAGGTGCATAAAAAAGTGTGTTTGGGCCTAATTTATAAGTTATTTCAAATCTAAGACCAAAAAATGCAAAAAAAAGTAGTTTTCAAATGATTTGTATGGAGCGAGTTTTGTTTGTTATTACTCGACCACTATTGATGCTATAAACGCACTAAATCGGCCATTAATACATAGGAATTGAATAGGCCTATATGCACACTATTGATTTGATTTTTTTTTTCTTGTGTGAAGGCCTATAGTATAGTGGCACTGCCTATAGCAGTGGTTCCCAACCGCCGGTCCGCAAAACTTTTGCCCCGATCCGCAAAACTGGTTGTTGCCAACATAAATCCTAGAATTATCAAATTAGTAAAGGAAAAACAACAACAACAGTCACATTAATATAATTAAAATAATTTTTAAATTCACTTCTTTAATTTTAGAATTATTGTTATATTTTTTTGTATATATGTATACTATATGGAATTGAAATAAAAAAGTATGAAATTTTACATAAACGTGTACTTAAAATATATATTTATTTAAAATTGCGCGAGTTACGTCATGCACCCAAGACTTCACACGAACCAACACAATGCATCACAACGAAATCGATATCATTATAATTAATGTTTTATATACAAACCTTTTCTCATGAAACTAAATATCAATATTTGAAGTTATATAAATGTTATCATATCTAAATATATTATATTGCACCTTCCCCATAACAAATTGAATATTAGAGTAGCATATATTTTTTATTTATAATAGTATCATAACTATATTTTTAATAAAAACAAACGCAAGTGTGCATTTGCCATTTAGAAGAAAACAAATGCAAGTGTTCATTTGTCATCTAATCGTTTCTTTGTTCAAGAAACATATAAATAATAAAGCAATATCGATAAGCCGTTAGAATGTTAGTGTAAGTCATTAAAGTAACATCACTGTAAAAACTATTGTAAAACTGGTGTCAAACTGTTACGTTAAAATAAAATAAATAAATTATAAGATACCTTTTTTAATAAGGAACATAATCTTATCATTTAAATAAATATCTAAAGTGAAGTCCCTTCTTTTATATAAGGCGCACCCGGTAGAATACGTTTATTAAAGCGTATTCCAGGTCAGTACAATAAATAACGATCGTATTTTAGAATTTAGTGTAGCAAGTGATAAGTGAAAATAAAAACACTTAATGCCACAACAATAGAGCCATTTAGTGCTTCTACCATCTCAAATACTATCCAAATAATATTATGCTGACAACCTACGTATTAATTGCAATAGGGTGAGTGAATTTTATATTGATATAAATCCTAAATATTCAAAATTCCCAAATTACATACACTAATATTTCTCACTACCTCACGGTTTATCAGCTTCTTTCTTTCACGGTTTATGAAGGAAACTTAGTTTAAACATTTTTCGCAGTTTACGAAAAATAATTAGTTTCGCTACTCAGGATAGAGTAGAACCATTTTTTTTAAACAAAAGTTATTGAAGTAATAAATCTCAAGATAATTAAAATTAAATATAAAAGAATAAAAATAAAAATAATTTTTTATAGAAAGTAAAGTGAAAAAAAAATATAAATATTAAAATGGAAGAACAAATGAAATTACTAATGAGTGTCTAAAATTACCTGATTGCATTAGAGAATTACCCGTATTTAAAGGTAATAAAACAGTGCTCTATGATTTCTTAAAAAATGTCACTGAAATCTTAGAGCAATGAGAAAGAAGATTGGCAGCTAATAAAGCATCAACTACGTACCTTCGTGCTATCCGAAATAAAATAGAGGGAGAGGCTGACGAAGTATTAACTTTGTATGGCACAGATTTGACATGGAATAATATCAAATCAAATTTAATAAATCATTACGCCGACAAACGAGATGAGACAAGTTTAATAAAAGATTTCCATACTGTACAACAAGGTTCCGATTTTTCTCTCGAGTAATTGAAATTCAATCAGGGTTATTAACACATGTACGATTAAATGAACATAACGAAGAAGTCAAACTCGCCAAAGAAACACTATTCTCAACAATGTGTCTAAATTGTTTCCTTTCTGGAATTAGAGAACCATTAGGATCCATAATTAGAGCAAGAGATTCCACTACATTAGCCGATGCATATAATTTGTGTTCCAAAGAACAAAATATATATTACATAAAAAATAAATATCAAACCAATCAGTAACCGCTAGATATTAATATAATGAGGAAACATCTCCCCATATTTCCTCAACGAAATAATCAACTAAATCCCCAAATTTTCAATAATCAGTTTATAGAATAATCCAAATTATAATTCACAAAAATGAAACCTATAGGCAGAATTTCGAACCACAATATGCAAATAAACCAATGCTTCAACCACCCCAGAAAATAGAAGCCATGGATACTTCATCCAATATGAACAAATACAAACAATACACGTCAGGACAATCTAATAACTTTAATAGAAACTCGTACCCACAGAATCAGACCCCAAGATATAATTTCCAACAAATAGGAGCATCTAGTGTAGCAATAAAATAATTGCATACAGTCGAACTTGCCTATAACGAACCTCAAGGGACCAAAAATTTTGTTCGTTTTAAGGAAGAATCGTTACAACAAGAGTTGGTTATATCGAGATCTTAAAATCAGAAGTTCATTATATTCAAAAATTACAATGAACTCCGTTAAGTACTTTAAGATAGGAGAAAAATGACGTGTGTATGGATGACCTTATGGTACTTTTCCTGGTTTATGTACATATTAGGTTACTTTTTTACTGTGATTGGCATTTTGCATTGTTAATATATTTTTTACTTCTCAAACTACTGTTTTTGATTTTGACGTTCGCTATAAAGAAGTAAAATTAAGAATAATGTAAGATTGCCGGATTTTAAAATCGTTCGTTATATGTAATAAAGAGGTTCGCTAAAAAGAGATCGTTTCAACTGGATTTTTAGTTCTCGGGACTCGGGACTTCTATATAAGTATTTTATAACGAGATATTCGTTATATCCCAATTTTTTATATCCAAGTTCGACTGAAACAGGAATATGTTGCAAATGCTCTTGAGGTAGAAGATGATATGAATGCATACGGACAACAGTATGAACAGTACGGATACGAGACATACACCCATTTAGAATATCCATACGATCCTGAACCTATAATTGAAAACCCCGAATCCGTCATTGATGATGAGGATTTTCAGGCACGTGCCTCCAAAGATCCATCGGGTTCATAAACAACCACACATTCAGACAAAACTCACTTCCATAAATTTACCTTAAGATCAATAATTTTAACTTAAAATTCCTAATCGGATCAGATAAATCTTTTCTAAACCCCAAATATGTACTCTCTTCCCAGAAAATAAAAATAAAACCAATGATCATCACCACCGTGTTCCAAAAGCATGAAATTTGCGACTCTATAATACTCAAGGGACTAGCTGAATTCAAAACAGGTGATCCCATTGAATTGCACCTATTCAAGTTTCGCGACTTCTTTGAAGGATTAATAGGTCTCAATACAATCAAACAATTAAAAATCAAATTAGACATTCCAAACTCCCAATTAGAAACTAATAGAGCTCGAATGCCATTGTTAATAACACCCAAATTAATAACACCTATATTTAAAATTCCCGGTAGATCAAAAAGAATTATCAAAGTAACAATTAATATACCTCAAGGTATATTAATTGGGACTTTGATAATTACGCGGACGCCCTATCTAGAGCAGTACTTGATGACACAATAGAAATCAATCTTATAGAATCAAGCTGTAATTCTTCCGACCAAGATATACCAACATACCTGGTCAATGTTAATAAAAATATTATCCCTACTACTGAAACTATCCTCAACGAATTCAAAAGACAAATCATCTTCGATATAAATGAAAAAGAAAACAAACCATATTTCGTTGACATTAAAATATTTTTCGAAACAAAAAAACGATATACCATCAAAAGTAAAAATTATAACGACATAGTTTTAACAGATTTTTTAAAAAACTACGTTCAACCAGATATTAAAACTGGAATCATTTGTAATTAAAATACATTCACTATCTTAAATAAATTAGTAAAAACTATACTCAAGAATGATAGAATTCAGTTAATTCGTTGTAAATATTTAGCCAAGGACATTGAAGACAAAGAATTACAGAACCGACTAATATTAGAAGAACACACAGACAGTAACCATCGAGGAATTGCGGAAAATACACAAAGATATAGAGAAAATATTATTTCCCTAAACTTAAACATTTAATTAACGCCTTAATTAATAGATGCTATATTTGTCAAACTCTAAAGGTGCCTGCACGAAATGGTTCTGCGGTACATTTGGCCCGCGGGCCAACTTAACAAAACTAAATTTTTTAAAAATTTTGAAAGTCATACCAACAAAACAAAAAAATTTTATTTTATTTTTTAGCTCTTTTTGTGGCTCAATTGATGTTTTAGATCTTTATGGAAACATAAAGTAGCTATAAATATTTTTGGTTGTAGCTGTCATCATAATAATTATATATTATCTATTATCTGTGTATGTTGTGAATGTTCATGTAAATTAAAAATATATATTTTATTTTTAATTATATTTATTAACTTCAAAAAATAGGCCACAAATAGAGCTAAAAAATATATAATTTATTTTTGTTTCGTTGGTAGACACTGTAGTACGTGGTAGAACAATTTCAAAAGCTGAAAAAAATTTAACTTTGTTATGTTGTATGGATATTTTTCATATCGACAACCAAAGGTTTTTAAAAATATTAGACAAATTTTCCTAATTTGGATCCGCCCAAATCATAAAACAAGGATTTAATACACAAGAAATTTTTGATATCTTTAGAAAATGTATATCCATACACGGATCCCCTGACAAATTAGTAGTAAACAACGGAAATGAATTTCGAAACGAAAATTTTAAACAATTATGTGCCCTACATATAGTAAAGATTCATTTTACTTCACCAAGGAATTCTACCGGAAATTTATCTGTAGAACGATTCCATTCGACGTTAATAGAAATACACACATCAAAAGTGTACAAGGAACACATGGTTTTTAGGTTGTCATCCCCTTGAATTTGGTTCGATTTTGGTTTTGTTTTTTGTTTTTAGAAGATACATCGATTGCACATACAATAACGAAAAAAACAAATTACTAAATTTTTAGGAATAACGGTAAAAACGATGAATGGTAGAGAAAGACCAATTTAAGAATTTTGAACAATTCAGAATTTTTTTTACTTCATTTTATTTCATTAAATTAGTACAGTTATTTTTGTTTCTTAATAAATGGTGTTCCCTCCTCTTGCATTTAGGACAGATTGACATCTTCTGGGCATGGAGCTAATCAACGTATCGAAGCTGTCTTGTGGAATTTGTCTCCAGTGATCTTGAAGGAGACTGCATAGTTACACCCGCGTTGTTATTTATGATAAATGTGGCAGAATGCTTCGTTGAAGTTGATCCCATGCGTGTTCAATCGGATTTAGGTCCGGGGATTGTGCTGACCATGGTAACATATGGATTTTCTGCGCTTCCAACCAGTCTGTTGTGATTCTTGCTGTATGTGGCCTGGCATTGTCGTGCATAAAGATGAATTCTGATCCGATTTGTGATGAAAATGGAAGCACAACAGGTTCCAGTATCTCATTGATGTAACTGGCCGCCGATAAGTTACCTTCTGGGAAAACGAGATCAGTTCTTTTACCAGTCATAATTCCAGCCCATACCATAACAGTGCCTCCACTGTATCTGTGCACTTCTTGTACAACTTTCAGCCTCTCGGCGTTACCAGGCTGTCTCCATATTCTTGTTCTCCTAGTATCTGGGTGAAATCCAAATCTTGACTCATCAGTGAACAAAACTTTGGACCATTCCTCTTCTGTCCAATTTCTATTATTTTGACACCAATCATTTCTAAGCACTCGATTTCCATGTCGAATCGGTGGACATCTCAACGGGCGGCGAGCGTGGAGGTTGTTTTCGTGTAGTCTATTCCTGATGGTTTGGTCACTAACATAAATGTTTTCATTAGTCCACAAGCGTGACTGTAATTGTCGGCCAGTTAAAGTTGGCTCCCGGCGGACTTGCAGTTGAATAAAACGGTCCTGTGCTGAAGTTGTAACTCTTTCTCGACCTGGACGCTGCACGTACGGACTCCCAGTCATACATTGCCGTTGCCATAACCTGCATATAACGCTCCGGGACACATTAAAATGACGGGCAACATCTGCTTGGCTTCTTTCACTTCGAAGCATTCCTACTGCTTCGTCCATTTCACTATGAGTTAGGTTATGACGTGTATTGCTGTACTCCATATTTCTACACAAAATTTTAAATTTAAAAATTTTTAAATCTCTTTTAGGAGCTAAAACTGAATAAAGTCTGAGATGGCAATTCAACTCAAATAGACTAAAAACAATTTTTTCGATAAAACAATAACCGGTTTTACCGTTATCCCTGAAATTTTTTGATATTGTATGTGCAATCGATGTATCTTCCAGAAACAAAAAACAAAACCAAAATCGAACCAAATTCAAGGGGATGACAACCTAAAAACCATGTGTTCCTTGTACACTTTTGATGTGTGTATATCATGTACTCAAATCAAAGAATCCTAAGGAAATATCAGAAAATTTAATAACCAATTCCATCATCACATATAATAATTCCATTCACTCAGTAACTCATATGACACCATTCGAATTAAAAAACGGACACTATTTCAAAGGAACAGTTATTCCAGAAAAGACGAATAAATTAGCATTAAATCAAATAGTAGATAAACATAGACAGGATTACGAACAAATATGCAGTCTTATATATCACAAAAATTTCGAAACAAAGAAAAAATTAATAGAAAAACGAAATAAAGCTAGGACCAAACCACGTAGCTTCGAAATAGGTGACACTGTTTTTAAAAAAACAAACAGACGCAATAAAATAGCCCCAAAATTTGAGAAAATCCAAGTACTAAAAAATAATAAGGTTACAATTAACACTAAACGAGGTAAAGTACATAAATCTAAAATCAAAATGCCATTACAGATTAATCCTGATAATAAATAATTTCGAAGATATTATTGAATCAATAACTTTTGCAAAATTACAAATAATTTCGAGATATATATTAGATAGAAAAGAAATATCAATCATTCAAGAAGCATTGTTTAAACAAGGAATTCTTTTTTATCCAGAAGAAGACCTCTATAACCTCATTTGGCTACGAGCATTTACCAATGATACCCAAATCATATTTTCCATACAAATCCCAATATTTAAACCCCATAATTTTACTCTTGGAAGAGAGTAAACAATCATATATCAATCAAACCTTTATAATCCCTAACATCCCTAACAAACCTAGAATTATATCAATATATAACAACACCTTGTATCATTGTAAATAAAATGGCGTATTGTAATATGAAAAAATTGTAAAAAGTACGAGACACAGGCATACCAGCTATAATAAATAATTTTCCTGCGAAATGCGATCTTATCAAACAACAAATACCATAATAGAGAAGAACTATCACCAAAATATACGTATACTCCGATAAGCAAACAACGTTCACACCAACATGTAACGAGAAACAAAAATATATTATTGGGCAAAACATCATCAACTTTAGCAATTGTTCGATATACATCATGAACAAAACATTCGTAAACACCATAGAGAACGTACAAGAAGACAACATTGTGCTGCAGCCATATAATGACATCATTCCTGGAAAAATCTTTTCAGCACTAAACCAAACACACTTAGAAAAATTAACGCTTCAACATGTTCAACAATTAGAACATTTGTCACATCACCAAATACAACAACAAACACTGACAACAGTGCTGTACATAATATTCGGCATTTTATTAATGATTTTAATAATTATTTACATTATCTATAAAACAAAAAGCAAACGTAAAGAAGAAATCAACAACCATATAAAAACTGATGTCCCAAAATCCAGAATTGGATTTGAATGCACCCAAGACCACACGAACCAACACAATGCATCACAACGGAATCGATATTATTATAATTAATGTTTTATATACAAACCTTTTCTCATGAAACTAAATATCAATATTTAAAGTTATATAAATGTTATCATATCTAATTATATTAAATTGCAGCTTTCCCATAACAAATTTAATATTAGAGTAGCATACATTTTTTGTTTATAATAGTATCATAATTATATTTTTAATAAAAACAAACGCAAGTGTGTATTTGCCATTTAGAAGAAAACAGATGCAAGTGTTCATTTGTCATCTAATCGTTTCTTTGTTCAAGAAATATATAAATAATAAAGCAAAAAGCAATATCGATAAGCCGTTAGAATGTTAGTGTAAGTCATTAAAGTAAGATCACTGTAAAAACTATTGTAAAACTGGTGTCAAACTGTTACGTTAAAATAAAATAAATAAATTATAAGATACCTTTTTTAATAAGGAACATAATCTTAATATTTAACTAAATATATTTAATATTTAAATAAATATCTAAAGTGAAGTCCCTTATTTTATATATTATTTTGCGCCGCAAAGTCACCGGTACGCGGTCATGTTTGTGTTGGGAACCACTGGAATTGTATATTGGCATTGTTCAAATCAATGCCACTATATTAAAAGTCATCACACAAAATTATGATGTATAAAACTATTCAGATCTTAAAAAAAAATTTTTTTTAATTGTTCTGCGCAGCTTTCAGTGATGTAAAAAAAAAAAATTATAAAAATTCTGAATAAACCTAAATAAAATAATAAATAACCAATAAAAAAAATTATATTTCAGTTTTAATACAGAAAACATTCAAAATGATTATATATTTATGTTATTACAATCATATTTCAAGTGAAAATTAATAGGTCAAAAAAAAAAAATTGCACGCCTTTTGGAAACAATGTCAACATTTAATTTTGGTACGAACTAAGGAAAATAAATGACCAAATTACATTCATATCGCACAAAACCACAACAACATAAAAAGCAAAATCAGTTTTCAATTTAATTCTTAGTTTATCGAATTAAATATTAATTTCAAAAGTGTCAGTGATTATAAGTTAAATTATAAAACCATTTTGTGATTAAAAACGTTCCTTTTCCATTTAAATACAAATATAACATAAAAATATAAACAATAAACATGAATTATTGTACTTAATACATCACTGTGTATCCACCATATTATTTCTGCGCGATAACTGTCAGAATTCCAGCGAGATCTGAATACTACTATAGTTGCGTATAGGCCGATTCGCTTCTTTATTATATAAAACGATGAAATTTACTATAGAATTTTTCTATAGGCAGATTTTGGAAGACATTTATCTTCTATTTATATTGCAATTTTTGTTTCCAATTTTCTATGAGATAAGTTAAATTTATCTGAGTACAGTTTGAGATTATTTTATATTCAAATTGATAAATTTTTAATTGATAATATAAGTTCTTGTAAAACTACTTTTTTTCTAAGCAGTTCGTTTTCGTTTTTTGTTTTGTATATAAAAAATCGTGTGCCGATTTGGTACGAACCATTTAAACGAGCATTTGTTTTTTTTAATTTAAGCCGCGTACATAACACCGGGTGTTTCGATCAATCAAATCACTTAAAATGATATAAACCCCTCCTACTTTTGCCATACTCGAGTTAAAAAATTCTATCTTTGAGCAAAATGATCCGCAGAGTTACCAACTAAAACATAATTATTTTTTAAATTATGAGCAATTTTTTGAATAATGACAAAAGGAGCAAACTGTAATACGCAGTGTAATTTAAATTTACAGCATATTATAGTTTGCCCTTTTTGAATTTTGACGTTTTATTTGATTTGATTTTTCGATTGCGTGTCACCGATAATTTTTGTGTATATTGTTTTAGTTATATTTCGTGTAGCTATTTAAGTTTATTATAAAATTGTGTAATATTATAATAAAATTAGATTTTTATATAATATAATTATTACATATTGCCAATTCAAATAAATGATTTTCAGTATGAATTGTGAATTTGTATCCGAAATAAACTGTAGTAGAGATAATAGTCCGTCATAGAGATGAGAATAGTTTTGTCCGACGGTACACCGATCTACCAGAAATCACCTTTTGTCATTGAAATTTGATTAATATTAATTATTAATATTGATTATTGTCAGTAAAAAGTGTAATACAGTTCCAAAATGTCTCCGCTTAATTTGGAACTGTATTTTGTTGTTTAGTCAGTAAATCAGCCCAATATGGCCATATCCATATTTTGGTCCATTTCGTTGAATTTATTTGTTATTTAAAATCACCGCTAGAACTAATAAATTAAAAAATCTAAAATAAGACATGTTATCTCAAAACGCACAATAATAAACAATTTGGTACTGACACAGCCAATCTCAAATTAATAATGAAAAATTTAGCAAGTCTAACAAAATGGACTGAATTTTGAGCGACAACATCAGCGTCTAACTTCAACTCAATACTATGGTAAATTCTCCCGATGTTATGTACGCTGCTTTACGGTGAGTTCGCGAGGCCGGATATTTATACCCTAGCCAATACCAATATATAACAGCCCGATTTTTTACAAAAAAAATGGCCGGTCCTATGTATGTGTAATGGAATAGAAAACCAACAATTCATATGAAAAAGTCGATTTTTGCGTGATTTTTCGTGATTTTTTTCTTATATCTTAAAAAATAGGGCTAAAAATAATTTTTCATATACCAGGATTTAAGTAATGATTATTTATCATAAGATCTATTCAATTACTTTTCAGTTTTATTAATCTTTTAATTCATTTTTTTGAAGATTTAGACAGCTAGAATTTTATTTTTTGAATCGGGAATAGAAATTATGAATGAAATTGTATGTATAAGTTCCTTTGTCTTTCTCATAGAATTTAAATATGATTTTATTATATATCTCACTCTCAGGTTTTTTGTTGTTGTTTTGTTCGCTACTCGAGTCGTTAGTACATTCCAGTTGATTTTGGCTTTATTGTTGAGTTTTTTTCTTTTGTAGTTAGTTCATTAAAAATAGTAGGAGGAGGAGGTTGTTCGTCAATCGTCAGCCGCGGAATTATATTTTTTCGTATTATTTTTTTTAGGTTTACTGAAATTATGCATTTATCAGAGTTGTAGATTTATTTTGATAATTAATAATTTAAACAGAGGATAATTATTCAAACATTAATTGAATCTATTTCTTGAAGTATACATTTATACACTTTCAAAAAACATTTGACAACGTTTTTTTAAATAACATTTTGAATTCATAATCATACAATTTAATTTTGATTAACATACAGAATATTAAATTAATTGATATTGTACTAGTATGTAATTATATTTCTACATATATATTATATTTAAATAAACTATTTTAATTTATGCATAATCATAAAACTAATCTATAATCATCTATCCCCGCAAAAAAAATCATAATAACTGACAAAAAATAATACAATATACAAAAACAAATGCAAACAGCTAAAAAAGAAATGTACCATCAAGAACAAAAATTTAAAAAAATTGAAAACGACGTAAGCAAAACAAACCGAATACTTTTTTATCAATGAGAAAGAAGAGTTAAGTTATACCATCACTATTTATGAATTTTATCGAATTATTGACTAACGAAACAACACCGAACGCAGAAATCACACGAACGTAAAAATAAAAATCTTGTTGATTAAAAATTAAAAATTTAGATAAAATATATCCAATAATTGGAAAAATTATCTTCCAGGACTGTTGGTAAATAATCATAATTAAAACCCTCATCATTGAAAAATTAATTTTTGGCCTATATATTTAGATATAAGAATGTTAAGCGCAAAAAAACCCGGAAAATCTACTTTTTCCATATGATTTTGTTCAATTTTGCTGTTTTCTATTCCATTACTCATACTAATGCTCAAATGTTATGAAATGGCCTATTATATATTGGTATTGCCCTAGCTATTAACATCATGCTATGAAGTTAGAAACTCAAGAGTTTTGCTCAAAAATGGTCTAATTTTTGTTGTTGTTCAGTATTAAGGCTCTGTGTGAAACGATTAAAAGTTGTTAAAAAGTGATAAAAATTAAAATTTTGACAGCAAAATTAAATTTATTCACCACAAAAAAACAAAATAAATTTATCACGGTCAGAACCTTATACAAATTTTGACAAATGTGTTAACAAAACATAACCTAATATTTTTATTTTACAAATAATTTAGATACGATCGTGTTTAAATGAGCAGGCGATAAATTAAACGTTATGAATAATTTTACGAACAAAATGGAATCGGTGAAATCAGAAAACACAAAAAGAATTATAGATAAACCATAATATGCTATACGAGTATGTAAGAATATTTATTACGATATTAAATATTTTATTTATAGTATTAAATAAATTTCATTTATAAATTGCATACTTCCCTAAGTTTCCTGCGGTATTTCCGTTATTAAAATTATAAAAAAAAGATATAAATATTTTTTCACGACGCGATTCATTTTAATTTTTGACTGTCTAAATTTTAACTGATTCACACAGCAAACATAATCACCACGTTAAAAATATTTCACCATAAAAATTTTCACCAAAGTTATAACTATTTTTTTAAACAACTTTTAATCGTTTTACACAGAGCCTAAGTAGGTATCAAATTATATTTTTAACACTATATTTCATGACAGTGTACTTTTTTATTACAATTTCGATTCGTTCGAAGTTTGTTTTGTGGTATTTTCATATAATTATACGTTTTTGATTTACATACATAGTTATTATGATTTGATTATTGTAATGAAATTTGTATAAAACATTAAAAGACAAATTTTAATATTCAAACATAATTATACAGCTTACATCACACTATATGATGGAAACCCAACTATGAGTGATAGTATAATAGTATAATACTATTATACTATTGACGATGGAAACCCGATATTAATTAACAGTTATTTAGTACATACGGTTATTTTGAACATACAATTTTTACATACAATTCGTGAAGGAATCGATTTCGATAATTTTTATTTAGATTTTTTCCCGATCTAAACTACGGGTTACCAGATTGTCTGACGGCGAATCATGGATATGACGGCGAATCATCGATATGCCAGTCCACGGTTTTCCATAATTACGGAAGCGCTTGATATGCTTAACAACTTTCCCATAAACACCTTCCGCACCAGTTATACATATATACTCGTAATGTACAAAATAGACAGTAAATTTTTATTAAGATAATACATAAATTATGCGCTTAATATTTGTATGTATGTACTTATCTTATATTATCCCCATATCCGCCATTTACATGCTTTCACTGCAATCTTCAAAACAATAAGAAACTGAAAATTTCATCAACACGAAATCAAAAAAAGTATCACCCTGCGTCAAAGCAAAAAGAAAACAAATCATTACACTAAAAAAATCAAATGCTCGTTTATATGGTTCGGACTAAATCGGCACACGATTTGTTATAAACAAAACAAAAACAAAAACAAACTGTTTAGAAAAAAAGTAGTTTTACAAAAACTAAAAATTATCAATTTAAACTTTATCAATTTGAATTTATAACTAACTCAAGCTCTTCTCAGATAAATTTTACTTATCTCATAGAAAATTGAAAATAAAAATTGCACTATAACTAGAAGATAAAAGCCTTCCAAAATCTGCCTATTGAAAAATCCCATAGTAAATTTAATCGTTTCATATAAAAAAAAAAGAAACGAATCGGCCTATACGCATACTACATCAAAATCTTGTGTCATGGCTTGTAATATAGAGGCATTGTTCAAATGATTCGGATAACACGGAACACCGCCTTTCATCTCAAATAGATTTACCCATCCCTTATAGCATCCGATATTGTTCGCCATCTTTAAACAAATATTTAAAGCTTATCATATGTCAAAATATCAGCAGTCAGCTGTGTTTCGTAGTTGTTATTGTTTTGCGTAAAACTCAAGCCAAGGATAGGCGGCATTTTATCGATATTTAATCATTTTTCATTCAAATGTCGAATCATGGCTAATGAAGAAGTTATTTATTCAATTATTGTAGATGATTCCGATTTTACCGAACCAGACCATTTAAATTTAAAACAAGAACCATTTTTCTCGGAAAAGGAAGACAATTTGCCTGTAACTACAGTTGTGATAAACAATTTTCCCGAACAGCCACAAGATTTTGTGATTAAAGAGGAAGATCCAGTTGATATCGACATCGGTGATAAGGAATACGATGTTGAGGTAATTATAAATTTACATTAACAAATAAGCCTAATATTGCATGTGGTTTATATAACACTCATGGTACTTTAATTACCAGAATGTCGATACCTACACGATCATTGATACTGCACCCGAAGAGCCAAGTCCCAAATTTCGTAAATTGACAGTACCGATACACGATACTCTGCAGTTTATAAATGTTTGGAAGGAACACGCTGCAGATTTGAATAAACATAGGCGACATAATTCCCATATAATTTTAAAGCTGAAAAAGGTGCTGCGACAATATCACATCAACATGCTTGCAGAAGACATTCGAATGCGAATGTATAGTTTAATTACTCGATTTAGGTGATTAGTTTTTTAGTCTCTAATATATTAATCTAATATTTTATTCCCATAAGGAATTTTTAGGCTCGAGGAGGCCAAACAGAACAGTCAAAAAGATCAGTCCAAGTGGGAGTATTACGACGTTATGAGTAATATTAATGAAATTCTGTATTCAAAAACCCCGGATGAATCAATTGAAGAAGTAATCGAAGATTGTACGGCCGCTCTATCAAGTGATGATTTGAGTAACTCCATTGAGACTACTGCAAGAGATTCTTTGGCACCCCGTACAACTTTATTTAAACAAGCAGCAACTAAATTTACAAATCGCACCGTTGAAGAGAAATTTTTGGATTTAGCTAAAGATCAGGTAATTTATTTAAAAATTTTAAGTACACAATCTTCAAATAACTCAGGTCGTAATCTCCCTTTGGGTGGTAATCTTCAAATTTACCAGCAACTAGTTAAATATCTTATTGAAAAAAAAAATTAATTAATTATTAAAAAATTTTAAACTGAAATTTTATATTTTTCTGTATTTTCGTTGCTTGCAGAAGGGTGAAAACACGTTAGATAGCTCCAATAGAAAATATGGATGCCCGTCATGTACTCAAAAATTTACTCGACAGTATCATTTAACTGTAAGTGATGAATATATGTGTTTTGCTTGTAGTTCTTTATATTCTAATCGAAGTGTTTTGGTCGTTTAATTATAGCGCCATTTAAAAAGCCATGATCTCCATTCACGATTAAAATGTGAAGTGTGTCACAAGACGTTTACACGAAAAGAAAATTTTAAGGTAAGTGTTTATAAATGTATGGCGAACCGAAGTAATGCCTGACGAGTGGAAACTGGCCGCGATATGCCCCATGTTCAAGAATGGAGACCGCTTGAGTGTGAGAATTATCGCGGTATAGCTCTCCTTTGCACAGCATATAAGTTACTGTTCTACATTTTATTGGATAGAGTCACCCCTCTAGCGGAGGGTCTGGTTGGGGACTATCAAGGAGGATTTCGTCCGAATCGATCAGTCACTGGTCAGGTCTTTTCGCTGCGAATGATTCTATCTAAATATTATGAGACTTCCATCCCCGTACATCAGGTGTTTCTGGATATCCGGCAGGCCTATGACTCGATCAATCGAGAGAGTTTGTGGTCTGCGCTGGAATATCTAGGTATGCCAACAAAAATGGTACGATTGTGTAAAATGACAGTGACACAGTCTCCATGCTGTGTTAAAGTTGAGAACAGGCTATCAAGAATTTTTGCAGTTAGCTCGGGTGTTCGGCAGGGAGATGCTCTGTCTTCGATACTCTTCAATCTCATGTTGGAGTACATCTTTCGTAAAACTGAAACACCTCAGTGCAACATCTTATATCGCCAGTCCAATCAGGTGCTTGCATATGCAGATGACATAGGCGTGATTGGACTGAATAGCAACGGAGTGAAGGAAATACTTGACCCGCTTGTAGAGTTTTCAGCTTCAGTTGGACTTATCAATGAGTCCAAAACGAAATACCTGATCTCTGGTTTTAGGGACAATGGCACACCAGATTTTAGTAGTGGCCACCATACGTTTGAGGGAGTGAAGAGGTTCAAATATTTGGGTTCTCTTATCACTCGCGATAACAGTGTGGGTGAGGATATTAAAGTGCGGCTGGCAACTGGCAGTCGTTCTTTGTATCCTCTAAGGCCACTGCTAAAATCTAAACACTTGTCAAGTGCCGTGAAGCTGAAGCTTTACAAAGCGTTGATCAGGCCCGTTGTTATGTTTGGATGTGAAAGTTGGGCGCTGACGGATGAGTACGAGAGATGGCTCCGTACATTTGAGAGAAGAGTCATGCGTGTGATTTACGGCCCAAAACGCGAAATAGATGGTACATACCGAGCTCTGTACAATATCGAAATCAGAGATCTGATGAAGATCCCCGATATTGTACATGAAGTAAGAGTACGCTGGCTCGGTCACGTTCTGCGTGCTGATCCGGAACGAATTGTGCAGCGATCTCTGAAAGGAGAGCCACCATATGGTACCTCTTCAGATTGTCTTAGACAGTATGAAGACCATGCTCAGGATCGAAACCGTTGGAGCCAAATTGTTGACTCAGTAAGGAGCCAGTAATGGCCTTTAAAACTGTTTATTATTATTATTATTTATCGAATAATTTGTGTACGCATGTGCAACGTGTAATTTATACATACATAATAATATATTCTAAAATTATTAATACATATAATAACGTGGCATTAAAAGGATTATCAGATCCATTATTTTAATATTATTTTTTTAAATTTTCTATGCAATTTATTATTTGTCACAAAATATTTGAAATTATGAAAACTAAAATTGACATATATGACGTGGGGAAAAAACTTATGAGGTGGGGAGATTTATTACACATTTCGGACAGCATAATAAAGAATCTTGAATGTAGGGAAATAATTATCAAACAAATGTCAAAAAATTAATTCACGATTTTTTATCCCAGGTTTCGGACACAGTCTTACTATACGTGTTTATAAAATTAACGTTGAATTAAATCGTATCATGTCACTGTACAGGGTGACATGGAGCTATGCAATGCGCAGGTGGTATACTGTACTTGTGTGAATGGGATGAATGAACGTTAGTGTGAATGTGGGTATTGCACCGTAACCCATTAGTGGCATTGAGTACTGAATAAAATCAGCCCAAATTAAAAAAAAAAAAAAATTGTACATCAACATTTTTAAAATTTTTTGAAAATACCAATTTTTTCTGATACTAACCATGTTCATATCTATCAATTCAAAATCTTCTATATTAACAAGTCTGACTATTCCAAAATTTAAAGAGACAAACTGCCACTTTCTCATTGCATTGGTTGTGTACATATACGTCGCACAATAAAAATTTAAAATGAAATAACTAAGGCCAATGTATATTTTGTTTTTTTTTCACAAATGAATATGAATGAAAAAAAAAATACAAAAGGAACAATCTGTATATAAATATATTTTTTCACCAATCCAACCTTAAAGAGGCAAATCAAAGTAGTATATGCCAGTCAAAAAATCAGTCAAACTTGTTAGTATAGAAGATTTTGATCAATTCATCAATATACACATAAACAATCGACGGAAGACGTCATAATAAAACATTTCCTTCTCGTTCTATCAATATTTACCTCTCTTTCTCTCTTTCTACCACAAAGGCAAAAACAACAATTTGGTCTTTTGGGCCGAAAATGAAAATCGTCTCGACAATGCTTTGTCGACTCGATTGTTGATCGACTCGACACTGACAGTCATAATTGGTGTCAGTAGTCGTGTTTTTTTATTCAAAAATTATCGAGTTCGAATATAGTTCTGGTTTCTGGATAAGAATTTTCTCATTTTTTCAGTAAAATCCAAATGAATTTAATTTTTTATCAATAAATATGATACATTTAATGTTAAACTGTATATTTTAAATCAATATTATCAACATAAAATTACATTTAATTTTATTTTTCAATGTTCTCGATAAAACAATATTTTTTCAAGTTCTCGATAAAATCATAGTACATGAACTCGAAAAAGGGAAATTTTAAAAGGAAATATTTTAAACAAACTTTTTTTATTGTATTTAGCTTAATACTTGTATTATTTGACATAAACCGTTATAAAAAGTTGAAATTTATTTAAATAAATAGAACTTAAATAAAATATATTGGATAAATTAAATACAATTTCCCAGTATTATTCCCTATATAGAACATAGGACTTGAAGTTCTGTTAATAAAAAAACGCAGCAAGTATAATAGCAAAAAAGTATAATGCTATTTTACTATTCACTATATTCAATTTTACTTCATTCGGAATGAACTTATAGCTAATAAATAAGATGTCCATTTATGTATATTTTTACTAAATCGAGGACACAATTTTAAGTACGCATATGTAGAAATTTGTAACACTATGATAATAGAAAAAATACAATTTATACATAAATCTATTCGTATTTTGTTTTTTATTATATTAAAAGATTCATTACAAATTCATTAAAATTCTTTTTTAAACGAAAATCATCTAATTTAAAAGCTGTATCCCTGCAAACATTGCGACTCAAAAACGATACGTAAATGGTTGAACTTCTTCATATAAAACAGTCAGTGTTAGTGTGTATCGAAAATTCTATTTATTTTGCGATAATATTTACGCATCATGTTTCACGAGCCGGAGCGGGGGCCAAAACCATAACAATTAACAAAGTTTGCGAGATAACTGCAAATTGTATTTTCTGTATTGTTTAGTGTTTACGATCTATTTACTGCGATAGGTATTGCTTATATTCTCAACTAAACAATTTTTATAAATAAAAATATTGTTTTTTGTAAAAATGATAAATTATTTGTTTATTGAATACATTCAAACAAAATTTGTACACACATACCACATTTTATCACATTTTTCAAATTTAAATAATTATTTCATTTATTTTTTGCTATCACAATGGTTTTTGCTATCACAATTTTAATTAATTTTATAAATCAGTCTATTATAATTTCATTGCGTTCTAGTTTATTTTCTAATAACAATATATGCTATCACTAAATAGTTTGTAAAATTTCAATGATTTTAAATTTAATTAATCATTTTGTTAAATTTAATTTCATTTTTTATAAGTACATACAGATATTCGTACAGCCGTACTAAACATGTTTTATATAACTACAAAAATTGAGTTTCGAAAAAATCGATGTTCAAATTTTGAAACTATTTTTGGTCATAAAACCAAAATAAAACATTTAAGTGATTTATGAAAACGTATTTTATATTGTTACACTATAATTAATCAATTTGTAATACACAGAATTAATAAATTACGTACATTTTACGCGAAATCGAAGAAATAGTTTTACGCATTAAAAAGTAAAAACAATTTGATCCATACTAATAAAAAATGACTTATTTATCGTTAAGTCACTTAAATTACATAACTTAAGTGATTCTTATTTTTCAATTCGATACATTTTTTATTTTTATTTTTCAATTGGATACATTTTATCTGCCGTTTAAGGCATTTATGTTTAGTTACTGATCAAGATACAAATACGGTTAACTGTATAAATAAATCTTAACTGTTTCAGGTTAATTCTTCGATAATTTTTATGTACGATTGGACAAAACCAATTTTAAATTTTAATTTATATTTTTTTTTATAAATTCTTAAATAATTTATTTCACAATAATAAAATCCGCTTTTCATTAAAGATAATAAAAATAAATAAGAAAACAATTTAATAAAATCGAAAAAATAATAATTTACGGGTTATCGCTGATATTTAGCGAATCGGTAATAGGAAGATTTTGCCAAAAACTATGCCGGCTTTTAGGGCAATAATGGAACTATATCTTAATTTATTTGTTTATAGTGCTTTGCAGTGACTCCTTTAGAATGTTGCTTTTTTCTGGGAGCACTAAAACATTCTTTGGTATGGAGGTTTTTAAGGAAGACAGCTCAATAAAATCATCCTGGTCTTATTCTGTAAAATAAAATAAATTGCGTTGGTGTCGTTTGAATTTTTCTCTCGTCATATCTTTTAAGATATGGCAGGGATTTGTTTTAGATTTGCTTGCGACGAATTATCTAGCCAAAGATAAAAGTCAGTCTCAGTCATGACCTCTGCAATGCAATTGGCTTTACAGGTTTTTTAACATCTTCGAGAAAATCGTTAAAATCATATGTTTTTTGTTGTTGTTGTTTTAAGCTTAGTTACACATGGTGATGGTAACTATACGCCGACATAAATGTATGCCCCGGTTTTGAATGTTCAGCTCAATCTCTTCAGCAGTAATATGTTTGAATTTCTGATGGTTATTAAAAACGAGAAAAGCGACCAATTCTTATTTTGTGCAGCGCTGTTGCCAAGCCACAACACAATTTGTTTAACATCACGGTAGTATATGCAAAATTTATAAAAGGCGGAAATTATGTCTTCCTTTTTGCGACCGGATGTTGTCTCGTGCCACTCGAGGTTGGCAACTTTTAAATGACCGAGTTGTATGGAAAGTATAATCCGTTCAACTTCCACAGGCTGAATCACAATTTTGGTGTTCTGATTTTATGTTATTGCAAATAGCACATGTTTTACACTCCTCATTTCCGAAGGTAGTAACACTAATGTGAAGCAGCATGACTAAATTCCTGTGTGTGTTTAAATGAATTGACATTAACGTAATCGTCACATCCGACGGCAAATACCTTTTATTCGTGCGAGTGTTCACGGCGGTTGTGTGAAATGGTCGAATTAAAAGACTCAATATATGTTTTAATTATATCTTTGTATGCAACGTCTCTGGAATGTTTCCCTCTTTTTTCTACTATAGGTACGTTTTCTGACACTCTATGCGTTTTAGAATGGTCTTGTTGAATTTATTATATCCAAGAGTGGGCAAAAAAAAAGTTTGACATACATCTTGCAGTTGTTCTTGTTCGTTGTGCAGTAAATAGTTTATTGTGTATGGTCTTTTGAATTAACGGTTTTCCTTGCCACAGGGTTTTTAGATGTCATGTGTAATTTAAAATTCCCTTGCTCACACCACTTTCTCTAAACATATCGTTTATTTTTTGACAGTCGATGGTCGAAATATTGGTACTGCATAGTTTTTTGCAAGATGATGCGCATGGTGGGTTTAGCTGATGAAGATTTCTTTTTTTGATTTTCAATTGGTTAACCCCCTTGCAGTTTTTAAATTTTCTTCTTTGTCGTGGATTAACCGCTTTAGTTAAAGATGTCTCTATCTTGTTTATATCTAATGATAAACAAATAATAATTGGTTAGAAATAAAATGTAAATGGGAATATTCAACTAATCTTATCATTTATTATTTAACTCTTTTGGAGAAAACTTTTGTATAAAGTTATTCTGGTTTTGAACCTGATTTTCTTCGTCTTCTAGATATTCAATTTGATATGAATCATTGGATTCAAGTAAATCGTCGTTCTCAATTTGCGATGGAAAACTAATTAAATGGTCCTCAGAAGGATAGGAATCAAATAATGGCGTATCAATACAAAGTTTTTCAATTTTTATTATGAAAATTTGCTAAATAATTTTTAAAATTTATTTCTTCTTATTTTTGTCTAAACCACAAACAGTCAACTCAACATCACAAATTATACTGACAATTGAAATTGAAATGAAACGATAGACGCAAAAATGAAATAAGGGGAATTTCCTACATATTTATTTGCACATAAAGAGCAATAATATTTATAATCTGCATGTTTAATAATATAAATAATTGTAATTATTTAAGATACGAAGCTGTCGTTTATTACAGTTAAAGTGTTTTTGATTAAAAACAATCACAGTAGAAATACTTAATATGTTTAAAACAGAGTAGTTAAGTCATTGTTGTTTCTTACATGCTAACTTTTTCTATAAGAATGGAATTTATATTGTTTAATCACATCTTAATTAATTATAGTTTCAGTCAATTTATCAATTTATAACATAAATTATACTAATAGCTATCGGTTGGTATCATTAACTCAATTTGACCAAAAATGTAGTTATCATACATGTTTAGTACGGCAGTATACGTTTAGAACTAAATATTTAGAGAAAATTAATATAACCCAATTACCCAACCCAATAAAAATAAAATTACATGCCTTAGCATCTAAGTTCAAATGTTAGATTTATTGTTGTTTTTTTATATTATGGATACCCATTTTTTATATATGTATGTACATATGCATATGTGTCTTTTATCACTGTGTTAATTCTTTTTTATTAATAATATTAAATTTTACTTTATTTTTGTTATCTTTTATTTGAATATTTTTTCCTTTTTTGTGATAATTTATTATTTTTTTATATTTTCTATCGATTTCGGATTGCTCTTCAGTCAAAAAATATACCTTTCAATGTTGTTGTTGTTCCAAATTTTTTATTTTTTTATTCTTAGGCGTATTTTTTAACCAAAACTCGTTCCGTTGTTTTAAAAATTGAAAACTTTTTACCAACGCAATCTACCAATATTAAACAATATTTTATTTACTGAAAATTTATTAAAAAGCATTTAAAGGATGATAAGAAATTACCTAATATTAGGGACATTAATCGGAATCCTTCCACATCTGTGTTACCGTGAAGACCATACCAAGTGAACCATCTGGCTGCTTCCACTGATAAAATAAGCTTCAGGCATTCCATAAATAAATTTGTCCATACTGGAAACATTCAGTTTGTCGAATAAATTTATCTAAGGGGAACACAAAATTTATACTCGTTATAGAATTAGTAATAATATATATTTTTATTTCTTAAATTAATATTTTTACTTATAGAAATTCTTACAAATATTTTTCTTTTTGTTTGTCAAGTTTAATTTCGACTTCCAGTTTCTTCAACTCTTCTGCATTTGCTACGGAGACTTCCAACAATAAAGAAGGTGGTATATTTTCGTCATCTATTAGCCGTTCTTCTTTTGTCACTAAACTTATACTTATATTATAAATACTGATAAACAGTTTTATAAGTCCATTACTGGCCCCTTACTGTATCAACAATATGGCTCCAGCGGTTTCGATCTTGAGCTTGGTCTATCTTAGACAATCTGAAGACGCCAAGTCGTTCTCTACATCGTGGAGCCATCGTCGCCTGCAACGACCTCTGCGCCAATCATATGGTGGCTTCTCTTTCAGAGATCGCTGCACAATTCGTTCCGAATCAGGACGCAGAACGTGACCGAGCCAGCGTACTCGCTGAGATCTTACTTCTTGTACAATATCGGGAATCTTCATCAGATCTCTTATTTCGATATTGTACAGAGCTCGGTATGTACCATCTACTACGCGTTTTGAACCGTAAATCACTCGCATGATCCTTATCAAATGTAAGGAGCCATTTCTCGTACTCATCCGTCAGCGTCCAACTTTCACATCCATACATAACAACGGTCCTGATTAACGCTTTGTAAAGCTTAAAGGTGTTTAGATTTTAACAGTGGCCTTAGAGAATACAAAGCAAGCCTGCCAGCTGCCAGCCACATTTTAATATCCTCACCTCGTGAGTGATAGGAGAGTCCAAATATTTAAACCCCCTCACTACCTCAAACGTGTAGTGGCCAATACTATAATCTGATAAGTCATTGACCCTATAACCAGTGCTCATGTATTTCCTTTTGAATTCATTGATGTGTAGTCCAACATAAGCTGAAAACTTTACAATCGAATTAAGTATTTCCTTCACTACGTCGCTATTCAGTCCAATCACGCATTTGTCATCTGGATATGCGAGCATCTGATTGGACTGGCGATATAAGATGTTGCGCTGAGGTGTTTCAGTTTTACAAAAGATGTACTCCAACATGCCGGTTCGTTTGGTTACGGGTTTTTTGATGGTTTTAGGTTTCAGCATCTTTTGGATGTTGTAAGACGTTTGAAAGCTTATTATGTAATTATGTTTTTTAAATTGATTTTTTATTAATAATTAATATTGGCGCGTTTTTTGTTTTTAAATATCTTCGTGTTGCGAACTAATAATATAGAAACAATTGAAGAAGAAAACAAGCAACAACAAAACTTCTAGTGAAACTAAAACCATCCATGGCTATGTGTGCGCGTAATATACAAACATACTACCTAATATTATTAAAAATTAATTTAAAAAAATAAAATTACATAATAAGTTTTCGAACGTCCCATAACATCCAAAAAATGTTGAAACCTAAAACCATAAAAAAAACCGTAACCAAACGAACCGGCATTTATAAATTATCAGGCAGCACATGTAACAGATTTTACATTGACCAAATAGAAAGTTCTTTCGGAGAACGTTTCAAAGAACATATACCAAGAAATGCATCCAATATAAATAAATCGAATTTCGAGCGGCATGTAACCTTACATAATCATAATCATAATCATATGGATTTCGAATAGAATCTATCCATCCATTATTGCACCAAGGGTAAATATATGGATGCACTGGAAGAATACAAAATTTATAAAGCTAATAAAACCAACCCAGAAAAACAGCTAAACGACAAAGTGTTATTCTACTCAGACAATCTCTACGACACAGCTATGAATATATGTACATGGACAACTCCTAAACCAATATAATGTTCAGGTCGCCGTTTCATAATCAACGAATAACCTATATATGTATAATGTTCAGGTCGCCGTTTCATAATCAACGAAGTATAATATACGGAATAAAACCACTGTAATTATAACAAAAATCCGTCAGTTAGCATTCGACAATAGAGCCTGTGCAATGCACCACAAAACGTGTATTAATTATTTTAATGAGAGTGTAAACTTTAGTGATTTTAATTTAAATGTTGTGAACGTTTTACAAAAAACAAAATTCAAAAACATCTTTTAATTTAAACTTAAAACATTTTTTAATATAAAATTGTATATATGTAGTGAATTTACTCAATAAAATATTCAACTCTAAAGATGGCAATTTATTGCCGAAACGCGTGAAAATTATATGTATATGTATTTTTTTTTGGGGGGTTGGGTAAAGTGTGTAAAATCTTCCTAAGACGATGCATCGGTGGGTTCGTTATCATTAGTTTGGGCATCCAGATAATTTGGTGCAGGCTAGAATAGGTCTCTGTACCCCAAGCGCGTTGATGTTTTCTCCTTGCATTAAGTCATTTCCGTCGCAATTGTGCAATCTGCTCAATCCACCGGTATGCTGGTGGACGACGATTGTCTAGCAGCCTTTCTACCATAGATACGCTGCAGGCGTTGGTGATCGTATTCATAATCTGGCCGCTTTTGTTTTGGCACACCTCGAGAGGCTCGGATTCACCAAAGATAGCAGAAATAGGTCCTCCTCAAACGTATTTGCCTTCCAACCCGCCGATTTCCTTATATGTTTTTTCCGTTTACTTTCCCTAGCCAGTTTTATTTCGAAGAGTATGGCTTGGTGATTACTATGCGTATAGTGCTCACTGACTTCCCATTTGGTCAACACTCATCAAGCAGCTACTATCGAATGTAAGGTCAATTACGGAGGAGCAGCCACCGGTGGGATTACTGTTGTTCTCCTGCATCGTCCGTCTGCTATACGAGTCTATATGGAAACTTTACCAGTTTGGTTGGTTGCTCTGTTGCATCCCTCCATATTTTTGCGCTGTTCGCCCAAAATGGCGACATCTACTCTTGCTTCAAGCACAGTTTGGACTAATACTTCATGTGCAACTTCACAATGGTTTAGGTTGAGCTGGACAAACTTCATTGTCGACGTGCTCTTCTAAGTGCCAACATGAAGGCCGTGCACCGGCCCCTCCCTGCCATGTGATTATGGTTCGCCTTTCGCTGGCAAAGCACACAACTAGCTTCTTCCTTACATTTTTTTATTTTGTGTCCATTACCTCCGCATTAATAGCATACTGCCAACATCTTAAGGGCATTCACGTATACGACAGATCACCCATCCAATTCGTACCTTACCTTCATTTTTCATCGCTTTGGCTGTCGAGATTGGTACAGCCACCACTGCTGTTTGGGTGCCTCTATACGCAGCTCTCAGTGACTTGATATATTTTATCGGGAGGTCTTTCGCGCCCTCAAAGGATGTAATCGCCTCATGTACCTTTGTTGTGAGCTCATCAATATCTGGCCCTGCAAGCTCAGAAAACGTCAGGGACCTTTTCCTTTGGATATTGGGAGGCGATCAGTGGAACATATGGCTTTTCTTAAATGGGTAAAGCTGGAAAACTGAACGGGGCGTTAATGCGAAACATGCCAAACGCAAACGTTACTGAGTAGTGTGGTGACATCTATTTTGATGTATGGGGTACCAATTTGGGCCAGTGCTATGGAGAGAAGTACTTACAAACAACCGGTGGCATCTGTTTATAGGTTAAGCGCTTTGAGAGTGGTTAATGCATTTAGAACGATATCAGATGAAGCCGTGTGTCTATTGGCGGGTATGCCTCCAATTGACTTATTGGCTAAGGAGCTCGAAACAATGTATTCTCGCCGTGCAAGCGTTGGGACAGCTCGAGAAAAGGTCGGTGGATACATCGTTTAGTCCCTTCGGTAGTTAAATGGCTAGATAGGAAACATGGAGCGATAGACCTCTATTTATGCCAGTTTCTGACGGGACATTGGGTTGTTTTCGCGCTTATTTACATAAGTTTAAGTAAGAGGATTCCCGCAATGTGCGAAGGAAAACTGGAGAATGTAGAGCATGTATTTTTTGACTGCCCGTGCATTGATGAAGAAAGATTGGAACTATATAGCTAGGTCTGTGGGAAATGACTTATCACCGTTAACAGTTGTTGATTGTATGCGTCAGTCCGAAGAAATTTGGAAGGTGTTGTGTTAAATGAAAGAATTACTAAGAAACTGAGAACTCTAGAAAAAATAGACAAAGACGAGACGTTAGTAAGTAATACATATAGCGGTAGTTCCACGAGACTACTATAGGCATAAGAATTTGGGGGTTAGGGTTTAGTTCATGTTCATGGATTACGTCCACATGTGAGGTCTTATGAAGATTCCCCCTCCATTACAAAAAAAAATGGGTCTATGTTACCGCTACATATATATGTGCTTCTTGTTTTGAAAGTACAAACTGACTTATAGCTCCTGTTTCTTCTTCGAAAAAGCTTCCTACACTTGTAGTTCTATGAACTTCAGTAGCCAAGTTTCCCACTACTGAAGTACTGCGGTCGTCTGATAACAACGGCTAATCACCCTTTGCGCCGTAAGCGAGTTTTCATATTTTCACTCATTCTTGGTTTCTTATTCGGGGTAGCCTTCCTCTATCAGTTTCTGTCCACGTATGGTATTTTGTTTCTCACCTACCCGCCGGCGTGCCGATTAGGGCATTCCCCTATTCGCTACCTGGGGACGCGCCCGTTGGGAGATCCTGACACTCATCACGGGTATATGTATTTGTATATATTTGATCGTGTCAGTCTTCTGTACTCTTAATTTGTACAAACCATGTGACTTGCCTTGTATTGACACAGTTGATAGATGTTCTTTTTGTTTTTGTACTGCTCGCCAGCTCCATTCATTTATAAAATGCATTTTGTCCAAAAAATAAAATGATGCTAATGATATTGACGATGGTGAGGATGATAATTGAGGGGAGGGAGAACTGTGATGTTTGCGCAGTGCCGACATCAACCATGTTAACATTTTCTGGTCTTTCTACTCTTTCGGCTGATCTTTTCTTAATCAAGACGGCAGATGTTCAAATTTTCATTCTACTCTGCACCAAGGTAATACTTAATTCCGCTACCATACTAACAATATATCGTGTTACTAGCCGAGTTTGTTTAAAATTGTTTTTACTATGTCTGTTGTGTTTCTGTTTACCAAACGGATTGCAATATTTGGTTTCCATTTTGCACTATTACTTTCAAAATAAATTTCATTGCTATTAACTATATCATTTATACACTTTGCACTATTATTTTGGTTTGTGGAAAGTTTGAGTAAATCTTTCTGCATTTAGTTTTTTATTTCTTTTATATGTTTAAAAGGTAATTTTAAAGGACATCTGTTGTGGGTTATATGTTAACTATCTGCCAGTTTTATGTTGTTACATATAGTAAACACCATAATGACCGAAGCTATAAAACTCAATCACTAAAGGAAAATTATAGTTTTTAATTGGTAATTGTATTGAAATGTTGAATATCGCCCTAATTTGTTATAACGTTTTGTTCTATAAAACTCGAACGCGTCGTCTTGTTGGAAAGGTATTTTCAAGTGCTTTACGATGAAAATAAAAAAATAAAAATAAAACGGGGAACAGTTCGATTTTTCAGTAAAATACGATTTAAAACTGAAATTCAAAGGATATATTGTACATTAACACCAAAGTTTAATTCTTATTTGAAAGTATGTAAAGTTGTCTTTTCAACGAGCTAATACACGTGGACATCTGGCAATAAATACTTACGATACACGAATTTAAAGATGTCAACGTTCGAGTTTCCAACAAAAACGAATTATAACGGAACTCCGCTTATTTTTTTATCCAGACTAACCATCTCCCCTTATTTCAAAATACACTTCGGCACCTTGTTGTCTGAACTTGAAAAAACATGAAAATTCAACTCCCGCAATACTTAGTCTATGCCTGTAACATACCCAATGTTACAATGGTTTGCCCTGGAATACCTATAGGGATGTCAACAAAATTGGTACGATTATGTACAATGACAGTGTTCCAACTGTGTTAAAGTTGACAACAGGCTATCGAGAATTTTTGGTGCTAGCTCTTGTGTTGGGAGATGCTTTGTCCCCGATTCTCTTTAATCTCATGTTGCAGTACATCTTTCGTAAAACTGAAACACCTCAGCGCAACATTTTGTATCGCCAGTCCAATCAGGTGCTTGCATATGCAGATGACATATGGGTGATTAGACTGAATAGCAAAGAAGTGAAGGAAATTCTAGATCTGCTTGTAGAGTTTTCAGCTTCTGTTGGCTTCCAGGTCAATGAGATCAAAACAAAATACATGATCTCTGGTTATAGGGGTAATGGGACACCAGACTGTAGTAGTATGGTCACTATACGATTGGGGGGGTGAGAAGGTTCAAATATTTAGCCTAGTGTTAGTGCCGTGAGCTGAAGTGCCGTGAGCTGAAGCTTTACAAAGCGTTGATCAGGCCCGTTGTTATGTGCGGATGTGAAAGCTGGACGAGTAGGAGCTCCTTACATTTGAAAGAAGAATCATAATATGTATGATTTACGCCCTCGAAGTATCTATACAATATCGAGATCTCATGAAGATCCCCGATATTGTATATGAAGTAAGATCTCAGCGAGTTCGCTGGCTCGGTCACATTCTGCGTGCGTTCAGCGATCTCTGAAAGGAGATTCATCATATGATAGACGCAGAGGTCGTTGCAGTCGACGTTGTAGAGAACGACTAGGCGTCTTCAGATTGTCAAAGACAGTATGAAGGGGCCAAATTGTTGGCACAGTAGGTGGCTAGTAATGGCCTTTAAAACCTGTTACATATAAAAATAATCATAAATTGGAATGTCAAAGTACGGGCAATTGTTCGACGTTATTTTCATCATAACCAGATAAGACAAAACTTCAGTTAACATGTTACTCAAAAAACCGTACGTGATCCGTTAAAATACAGTAAAAATGGTTCAAAATTATTATTATTAAAACAACAACTCTAATATCTGTAAATTTATAGCGTGGTTCCGAAATTCTTATTCCTATTATAATCTACATTTTATAAAACCACTTATGAAACGTGGGAACTGCTTATGATGTAACTGTATACGCGTTTGGAGGAAAAATATAGATTTGTATTTATTTTTACAATAATAAAAAGAACATGATAATGGCACCTACTGTATTAAAAGTTAATTGATTTATTTTTTTTATTGCAGAAACATTTAATATTACACACGCAAGATTATAAATGTGATACTTGTGCAAAAACATTTACCGATGCTGTAGTGCTGACACGACATAAAAAATTACATGGCCAGAGCAAGAGTTTAAAACCATTTGAATGTGAAGTATGTTTTCGGTGTTTTCAACGTAATTCACATCTCCAGGTAAGTGCTAGTAATAGTTTTGTGAACTTCAAATTACTTAATGAAATTTAAATTATTAACTAAATAAGGATCATCGAAGAGTGCACACAGGTGAAAAACCATTTAAATGCCAATATAATTTATGTACCCAATCGTTTAATCGTCGGCATCATTTAGAGAGGCATTTAAACACACATAAGAAACAGTAAAAGTGCCTCTAGTGTTGAATGTACATATATTGGTTTATTTACTTTGATTAAAATTAAGTTTTTTATGTTAAAAATTTGAAATTATTTATATAAATTTAGTAAAATTCGCCTTAATTAGTTACTAAAAGTTAAAATTAAGATCTTTTATAATACATATTTATTGAAATTATTGTTATTGGGGTAGATACTCGATGGTCTTGCTTAGCAATTTGTATACACAAAAATAAAATAGTTGACAAATTGATGAATTTCTCTACGACTTTTTTCAGTAAACATGTCCGACTTATTATAAGTTTTACTATGAACGTTGTCGCAAATAGTCGGACAATGACGAAAAAAAGTTAGGTTATGTTTTCAACAAAATGTGGGCGGGGCCTTTATTATAGATTTTAGCGGCAGAAAGTTAAATTTGAATATGTAAATAAACAATTTTTTTTAACGATTTTAAATAAATATATTTAATTATTCAATACGAAAAATTCATAATTACAATAATTACAAAATATTTTTCTTCATAAGTTTAGTTTAAATTTAAGTATTTTTTAATAAATTTAATGATAATCCCAAGATTATTATTCTAAACAGAGAATATTTAATTCTTGTAACTTAATATCTAATATATGATTATCACAAAATATTTTTCTTCACAAGTTAAGTTTAAATTTCAGTTTTTCTTAAATTTTAATAGTAAAATATAATCTTTTTATAATTATTGATTAATGATTATATATAAAAGTCAAAATTAAATATTTTAATTATTGAATTAAAAAATGAAAATAAAATAATAAACAAAAGGAATTCATAAAAACTATTGTTAAGCTTGGCTTGTCTTTTTATAGATTTTTTGTCGTCTTATCTTTAATATAATAAAAATATTGTGTACGAACTGACCAAACTGGGCTTCTGTAGCGTTCCGGAACTTATCCAGTGCACAATCTGTAATTAAACATAATTAACGTTAGGAATTTCATTGAGGTACACTAGAATTTATTCAGATAAACAAGTTCTGTATATTGTTTTGTCTAGTAAAAAACTTTGCTGTTCAGTAAAATATAATTAACTTGGTGTTAGTGTACCATTTTGTAAAATTTGGAATTTTACAAGTTATATTAAAATTACTATATGTATACCTTTTAATATTTTGATTAAATTAAATTGAGAAGCGGCCAATTTATTGTGGCGGCCATGGTAAGAAAACTTTAGTGCAAGTTCGTCAGTAAACATATTTTTCAAATTTGATCGCACGAACTTCAAAACTGGGTTCCTTCGTAAATATACATTTCTGAAATAAATATGTAATTAGTTTTATTAACCTGATTAAGACTTATTATTTTAAATTACCAATTGACGACTTGAATCAGTGTCTGATGGCAGATGACAGTCGAAATCAATAAACGCTTCCACGTCATGAAATGGTAAAATAAATTTTTGATTTTCAACATCGTCAAGGTGTCGAATGTTGAGCCTTTTATCTCTAAGTTTAATGAACTCCTTCATTAAGATTACTTGAGATTTCTTTATAATCTCAATGTTGGCCTCAAACCTCGTTTCAGCTGTTTTTTTGATTATCTTTTGGATCTGTAAATAAATAAAAATATTATTAAGTTAATATTATAAATTTGCACAATAATAAAAAAAACATCTTAAATACAATCATGCATACGCTATCAATACAATCAAAATAATATGTTCAAACATAAGATTACGAAAATTACATTTTACTTTATCAATAAATGTCGGCTGCTGCGTGTAGAGACGCACTGCACTCTTTCTCCTAATAAAATTTTTGAAATGAATTATACCTTAAATATCACTTTTCATAAACCGGAAACATGGTAATAAAATCTTACCTGATTCAAGTTTACAGAAGTCTAAGTAATTAATTTCCGAGTCATATTGTGCTGTCATATAAAAATTATACATCAATTACTGGTATTCTAGTATTTATAATTAGATTTAGACTTACTTTCAATAAATTCTTGAGAATTTATTGTTAGCAGAGTAATTAATGGACGGATGATTTTGGTAATTAAAATTAACAAACACACGATGTAATTTATTCTATTTATTTAGTGCGTGTTGTTATTACAAAGTTTATACAGGAAGTAAGAAAAAAATGATATAATAACAAACTTTAACTCGCCAAAGAGGGTATGTTCCCAATTTACTAGGAGAACGCGTTCCTATTTTATGAATTATTATATTATACTAATTACTTCAACACTCCTCCTTAATTCATATAAATTGAAAATATTATTATAACTTTACATAAATTCATTATTCAAAAATAAAATAAAAATATATAATATATAATAATAATAGTAATGCCAACTAGTTTAAAATAAATTAATTTGAGAAAAGAAATATGGATTAAACATTTATAATTTAATAATATAATATAATGTTGATAATATGCGGTTCTCCTCCTTAATCCATGCTGTTTTCGATTAAACCAAATTTATATTTCAAATTGTTAAATTTAGAATTTGGTAATGGCTTAGTTAACAAATCTGCAATATTCGTTTCGCTGGAGCAATATTCAATTGCAAGAGTACTATTTTCAATATTGTCTTTTATGTGATGTGCCTTGATGTCAATGTGTTTCGTCCGCATGTTGAATTTTTCCTCATGAACTAAATGAATGCAGCTTTGATTGTCTTCGTATATTATAGTTGGTTCTTTTATTTGTAAATAAAAATCAGTGAGAATATTTCGTAGCCATATACATTCCTTTGAAGCTTCTGAAAGAGCGATAAATTCAGCTTCCGTAGATGATTGTGCTACACAGGTCTGCTTTCTACATGTCCAACTTATCGGACCACCAAAAATAAAAACAAAGCCTGAGTTTGATTTTCTGGTTTGACGATCTTCACCCCAGTCTGCGTCTGAGAAACCAATTAATTTTTAATTTTCGTTTGATAAACCAAGTTGTAATTTTATTGTTGCTGTTGTTTTTAAATATTTTATTACTCTTTTGACCTCTACCCAATCACGTTGTGTCGGGTTTTCCACTCGTTGAGCCAATATGGATACAGCAGCTGCAATATCAGGACGTGTCTTTATAGCCACATACAAAAGGCTATCAATTGCTTTTCGGTAATTTTCGTTATTTGAAAGCAATTCACTTGGATCGTTTTTAAAAAATGCAATATCCATAGGAGTATTAACTGCTTTTGCTTCGTTCAGACTAAACTCACGAACGATGTTATTGATGTACCTTTCCTGATTCAACAAATATTTTTGATCATTTTTAATAATCCGCATTCCAAGGTAATTGTTTATTTCACCCAAATTGTATATACTGAAACGTTTTTTTAGTTCAGTTTCGATGTGCGATGCCATTTTTGGTGATGTAGATGCCATCAAAATATCATCCACATAAACAATTAAGTAAATAATATCACACTTATTTTTATATTTGTACAAACATGCATCAAATCTGCTTTGTTTGAGACCCAATGTGATGAACACAGTGTGAAGTGTCTGATTCCACACTCTGGCAGATTGCTTAAGACCATATAAGCTCTTATTTAGTAAACAAACATGGTTTTCTTTACCTTCTATTATATATCCTGGGGGTTGTGTAACCGACCATACTATAGTGGCTGCACGTTTTATTTTATATCGGGTAGGCTCAACGCTTGGGGGGTTACTATTGCCACTTAGTTCAAATGGTGGAACAAACATACTATACGTGCAATTTTTAACTATATATATATATGTTATATAATGTTTATTAAATTTAAATATAATTAGCTTTTATCAAAAGAAATGAAGTGATTTTTTTTTATTCTGGTGATGGTGATGGTCGCAAAGTGAATCCTGTGCTTTCGTTTGAAATATATATACATATATATACACATATGTTATATATATATATATAACATATGTGTATATATATGTATATATATTTCAAACGAAAGCACAGGATTCACTTTGCGACCATCACCATCACCAGAATAAAAAAAAATCACTTCATTTCTTTTGATAAAAGCTAATTATATTTAAATTTAATAAACATTAAATTAAGTTTATATATTTCTATTTTTTTATTATTTTTATTGGAAAAGAAATCATCAATAGATGTATATGTACATATATAGGCCGAGATTTATAAAAAAAATACAAAAAAACTCACCAGACGCTCAAAGAGTACTCCTTGTCTTGTCCGTACGCGCTCTGAAATTTTAGAAATCTCCCCAACACAACACTACTAAATTTTTCTTTTCTTATATTGTAACTACAAGTAATTTTTTTAATTTTATCTTATTTTTATTTTTTTTTTATCATTAGTATTTAATTCAATTATAAAGATATATAAATTTTTTTTTTATGAATAATAATATTCAAACTACTTTAACGTATAAACGCACAATACTATTTTTTTAATACATATACTATAAATATATAATATCCACCACACATACACGAGTGATCTGGATTTGAAATTTGAAATTGATCACAATTAATTTCTATGGCATATAAGTTTATGCACTATCTACACTTTTTATTTTATTTTATAATTTTCGTGTATATTCCAAAATTTCTGTATACATACAAAACTAGTATACATAGATGCACCGTACGCTGTCCTTTATTTTTAATTAAGGATGATTAATATTTTTATATTCCCGCTACTGCTAGAGTTATATTCCCGTACTAATTTTCTTTTTAACTAGAATTTTTTTTTTGTAAAAAAAACTGCTGAGAGGCCATCTGCCCCATGCGGGTTTATCTTCGTCTTCTTTTACGGGTTTCCAATTTGGTTATTCACAAAAAACCACTAACATTATTTGCAAGACAAAATAAATTTTAACAATTTTTGTTTTTGTTTTAAATACCATAAAATATAGGCAGCAAAATTACTTATCCAAATGGATATATGTCAGTGTTGTTCCGCCTGACTTCTCAAATTAAACTAACATGTTAAACAAAAATAATCAGTAAGCAAAGATACTATTCTCCTGAATTTGAACTATATACTTGAAATCTATCCCTACTTAATCTTTAAGCCAACCGATTCTATAAGTACATAATAATCGTATGATATTTTATATATTCAAGTAAATATATAGACATCGATATTATATATACATCATTTTATTAGTACATAGGTAAAGTATACGGTATACCGGAATGTATATATACCTATTTTGGTGATTCATCACACAATAAGAATTAAAAATTAGGTCAATGACCGAAAATGTAAAAATAAAATTCAAATGTTGTTGTTGTGGTGATTGTATATACATTGTTATCGTTACGCCGATCGCTCATCGTTGGTGATAAAAGGGTATTCAATGCAGCCGTAACAGGGCAGATTCAAGAAGTATATTCGAAGAAAATAACTTATTGAAGCTGAAAATAACTGGCCATTGAATTTTTTTATTTTATTTCATTTTCTCTTTTGATTTACCTTGTTTGAATGTCTTTGCCATGGTATATGCCTAACATTTTACCATTCTCATCTTTTACGTGGTAATTTACGTTTCCTATTTTTTGTGTAATGGTTGCCTTAACAAATTGAGGTGCGAATTTTGCGCAAAACTTTTTTGTAGCGTCACTTTGCGGGTGCGTACGCACTAAGACTGATTGGCCAATATTAAATGAGATATGTCTCGTTCTTAAATTGTATCGGTTTGCACTTTTTTCATAGGCTTTTTCAATATCTGTCTTAACTTGATTATGCACAAGAGATAATCTATTAGGTAGAGGAAGCATTATTTCACCGTCCGATAACGCTCTTAATTGTTTTAGTATTTTATAATCGTCGCCGTGATTTATTTTGTGATACCCGAATAGCAAGAAATGAGGTGAATTCTTCACTGTTTCGTGCACACCATTACGAAGTGCGGAAGCTATGTCAGGTAGGTGCTTGTCCCAGTGAATGTGTTTATTACCGATATATGATCTGATAGCGGACAAAATTGAACGATTAACCCGTTCGGATTGGTTTGACTGAGGTGAGTAAACTGCAGTCTTCGAATCAAATACACCAAATCTGTTTAGTAGGTCTTTATACTCTGCACTTTTAAATTGACTACCATTGTCAGAGTGAATAGTCTCTGGTACTCCGTATACAAAGAATATTTCGTTTTGAAGAAAATCCACTATTTGTTGAGACGAACCCTTAGTTAGTGCTTTAAGCACTACAAATTTTGTAAAGTGATCTAAAACAATGAGAATTAGTGTTTTTCCTTGAGTTGACCGAGGATAGGGTCCAAGTAAATCGATATAAACTCGCTGCCATGGACGTTCGATGTGATGCATATTACCCATTCGCGGTTTCAGTATTCTATTAGGGTCTTTTGATGTTTTGCATATGTCACATTTTGTAATATACTCTTTGACTTGTTTTGTCATTCCAGGCCAATAATAAAATCTGCGTAATTTCTCTAGTGTTTTAGTAATACCACCATGTGAAGATTACGGATCACTGTGTTCCTTTTCGAGTAGGCTGTCACGCATATTAGCCGGTGTCCATAATTTCCAAACTGACAGATCAGATAACTCATCCTTTTTTTTTGGCTCTAATCGTATGAAAATGCGTTGATTATCTACACAGAATGCTGGAAAACTGTTTGGATCTTGCTCGATTTTTTTACGTAGTTCTTTATACTCGATGTCTTCCAAGTCAGATACGGATGATTCATTTAGACTAGGCAGTTTTGATATGCTGGATATTTGCTCTTCTTTGATGTCACAATAAATTCTGGATAACATATCTGGAACCACGTTGTCTTTTCCTTTTTGGTGTTGAATTTCGAATCTGTACCCCTGCAATTTTAAACTCCAACGTGCAAGTCTCCCACTTAGATCGCGTTGTCCCATGAGCCATTTCAGACTAGCATGGTCTGTGATTAAAGTGAAATCGTGACCTTCCACGTATGGTCTAAATTTTTTGATCGCCAATATTGCTGCCAAACACTCAAGCTCAGTCACGGAATAATTCCTTTGGGCTTTATTTCACGGAATAATTCCTTTGGGCTTTTGCGACATAAACGCAATTGGCCGTTCATTTTCCTCTACATCTTTTTGGTACAAGACAGCTCCCACTCCTTCCGTGCTCGCATCGCAGCGTATATAAAATGGTTGATCATACGATGGATTTATTAATACTGGAGCTGTCGTAAGAAGTGACTTTAATTGATTAAATGCGTTTTGTGCATCAGGCGTCCATACAAACTTGCCTTTCTTTAAGCAGTCCGTTATAGGTGCTGTGATTGCTGCAAAATTTAATATAAATCGGCGGTACCAGCCAGCCATTCCGAGTAATCTTCTTGTTTGTTTCACATTTTCAGGTGTTGGAAGGTTTAGTATTGCCTCAATTTTTTTTGGATCTGGTCTTAATCCCTTTTCACCTACTAGGTACCCTAAATATCGGATCTCTCTCATTACAAAATTGCTTTTTCTACATTTATTGTCAGTCCTGCTGTCCGTAGTAAGTCTGCAACCAACTCTAGCAACTCAAAGTGGTCCCTCAATGTGGCAGTGATGATCAGCAAATCGTCTAGATAGACAAACACTCGATCGTGCAGTTCATGCGGTATCACTTGATGCATCAGCCGACACATTGATTGGGCTGCGTTACACAGCCCAAATGGCATCACTCTGAATTGATAGAACGGTCGCCCTGGTACTGTAAAAGCCGTCTTGTCACGTGAAGATTCCGCAAGCGGAACCTGCCAGAAGGCGTCTTTTAAGTCAAGTCCGGTTATGTACTTCGTTTCGGAAAGTCTACCAAGCAGTCCGTCAATTAATGGAAGAGGATATGCGTCTTTTTCAGTCACCGCGTTATGTTTTCGTGCGTCTAAACAAAGTCTTGTCTTTCCGTTAGGTCTCGGTACAATTGTTACGGGCGAACTCCATGCACTTTTACTAGTCTCAATGACACCTAGACTCAACATTCTGTCGATTTCCTCATAAAGACTTCGCTGTACGGCGGTGATACTGGATAGTATCGTTGTTTGATTGGTTTTACGTCTTTATGAACAACAATTTCATGCTCGTACAGGTTGGTCTTACCGAGTCCATTTTTAGAGTATGAAATATAAATATAAATATAAATTTAATATTCTCTCGAATTCTTTTTGATCTACACTATTCAGCACATGGGAATTTGATTGTTCCAATTCGGAGTCTCGTAACTCACTGACGTTAAGACTAGGTACGATGTTAAACATCTCCCAGAAATCAATTCCTAGATATACAGGGGATTCTAGACTTGGTACAATGCAGAACTTAATTTTTTGTGTTCGTGAACCGAACGTAACGGGTAACCAAACGTAACCTTCTATATTGTTGCGTGTACCGTCTGCTGTTTTAATATATGAGTTGAGCTTACTGTATTTTATTTTAGCGTCAGAAAGGAATTTAAGAGAATCTTTACCTAACACGCTTACTGAGGCACCGCTGTCTAGTAAAGCATGCATAGGTGTTAACGCAATGATTATTTTGGCGTATGGGCGTGGATCATTTTTGAAAATGTTTTTATAAATTGATGTAACACTTTGTTTTATGAAAGATCTTTTATTTTTAAAATATTTTATTGACCGAATATGTCTTTTAGATTTTGATAATAAATTGTGACAGTTTTGTGTATTATTTGATGGAATGTATGTTTGATTATCTGCTATATTTAAGCATTCTGTGTGTTGTTCGGGGATCTCAAATTTGTCTGGTTTTGAGGAGCTGTTGGAATTTTCGGTTTCTCTCCCGAGTGTGGTACCCTCGTCATTAACACACTCGGTCGCACGTTTTCCGGTTTAAATTTTGATGCAATTTTGGCAATTTGGTTTCCGCACATTTGCTGCTCCACATCCAAAGCAAAATATATTTAAGAAATCTTTACGACAGTCCTGGTAAGTTTTTTGATCTATCATTTAACTAATATTTTATGTTATAAGTATAAACTTGAATTTCGTTTTTTTTTGGTTATCGCTTAAATTATTTGGATTTAGTATTTTCTCTTATCGTTAAATTTTTTTTTTTTTGAGTTTACACAAACTAAATTAGATATAGCTTTAATTTTGTTCAGATTTACCTATATCCATAATGGATCCACTAAGATATATACAAAATTTGTCTGCCTCCGAATTGGAAATTGAATTTATAGTTAGAGGTTTGTCAAGCAAAGCAACCGATTCGAAACAAATACTCTTGAATAGTTTGACTGCAGAAAGTTCTGATAAATCAATAATACCTAAAAACACACACATTAAACTTCATCCTGATAAAGAACTCGAGATATGTACATCAAAATATGTAGAATTGTCTAACGCAACTTTAGCACAAGGAGCTACGCCTTCAATTGACTTTCTCACTGTTGCTTTTGCGAAAACTTTGCACTATCAAGCTAGAACAGAACGATTGGTTAACAGCATAGGAGAAACACAACAAACTTCGGGTATTCTAAGTAATTGGAGAAGAGCCATCAATTGGTGTACTAAATTATGGAATGAGCTGGTATTGAAGCAGGCTGAAAGAGCGGAGCGAAATTCACCAGAGCGATCCACTCACACTCATCTGACGAGTTCATTTGAGGAACAGATCGACAGCATTGTTGATAATCAGTTCGCGAAAGAGAGTGCTGCAGTTACAAAAAAACCTACAAATTCGTATGAAAAGGAAACGCTTCCAACACATCAACATTTTCCCTTCCCAGAAACCAAAGGAATGAAGAAAAATGTGCATGAGTTTTTTTCTCAGATCGGATTACATATTAATGCAGATCAAACAACACAAGGGCCAAGCGGATTACGTAATCCGCATTATTCAAACACCGCATTTCATCCAGGCTCTCCACAGTTCGCTAACCATATACCACCAGTTAAACAGTTTCGCCAAGACAATTATTATAAATTACGGCAAAGATGGAACCTAACATTTGACGGCAGCGATTCTACAAATGTTCACGACTTTATCTATCGTCTCGAACATATGGCGCGCGATGACGGTTTTCCAGAAATTAACCTTACAAAAATATTGCATCTTTTCTTATCAAAAAAGGCTGATGATTGGTACTGGGTGTACAAATCAACCAATCCAAATGCAACATGGCATCAAATGAAAAACTCAATTTTATTATTTTTTAGCAGTTTTGATTTTGAAGAAGAAACCAAGGAACAAATTTTACGGAGATTCCAAAATCAAAAAGAAAATTTCTCGGATTTTGCATTAGCGATCCAAAAGTTGAATATACGCCTACAGCATCGAATGACAGAAAACCAACTAATTTATCGACTCTGTCAAAACATGAATCCCGCTTTAAGAAATGTTACCTTACCCTATCAAAACAGCGTGTCATCAGTAGATGAACTTCGTGCATTATGTCAGCGATACGAGAGAATGTGGGAACAGACGGGCTACGATCCCAGGCGATTTAATGATAGCAATATTAGACGTAGACCTATGGTGCATGAGATTCAACTGGATAGAAGCGATACAATTACATCAAACGTACAAAGCGTTGGATCGGGTATATACAATTATGGCATGGAAGTACAAAATGATCGAGGATACTCCGTCGAGGCAATAACACAAAATCGTCCAGACAACCGTAACTTTACGAACGATGAAACAATTAAATTGATTTGTTGGAATTGTAAAGATGTGGGACATCGATACCAGGACTGTCGTAAAGATTTCTTAAATATATTTTGCTTTGTGACAGTTTTGTGTATTATTTGATGGAATGTATGTTTGATTATCTGCTATATTTAAGCATTCTGTGTGTTGTTCGGGGATCTCAAATTTGTCTGGTTTTGAGGAGCTGTTGGAATTTTCGGTTTCTCTCCCGAGTGTGGTACCCTCGTCATTAACACACTCGGTCGCACGTTTTCCGGTTTAAATTTGATGCAATTTTGGCAATTTGGTTTCCGCACATTTGCTGCTCCACATCCAAAGCAAAATATATTTAAGAAATCTTTACGACAGTCCTGGTATCGATGTCCCACATCTTTACAATTCCAACAAATCAATTTAATTGTTTCATCGTTCGTAAAGTTACGGTTGTCTGGACGATTTTGTGTTATTGCCTCGACGGAGTATCCTCGATCATTTTGTACTTCCATGCCATAATTGTATATACCCGATCCAACGCTTTGTACGTTTGATGTAATTGTATCGCTTCTATCCAGTTGAATCTCATGCACCATAGGTCTACGTCTAATATTGCTATCATTAAATCGCCTGGGATCGTAACCCGTCTGTTCCCACATTCTCTCGTATCGCTGACATAATGCACGAAGTTCATCTACTGATGACACGCTGTTTTGATAGGGTAAGGTAACATTTCTTAAAGCGGGATTCATGTTTTGACAGAGTCGATAAATTAGTTGGTTTTCTGTCATTCGATGCTGTAGGCGTATATTCAACTTTTGGATCGCTAATGCAAAATCCGAGAAATTTTCTTTTTGATTTTGGAATCTCCGTAAAATTTGTTCCTTGGTTTCTTCTTCAAAATCAAAACTGCTAAAAAATAATAAAATTGAGTTTTTCATTTGATGCCATGTTGCATTTGGATTGGTTGATTTGTACACCCAGTACCAATCATCAGCCTTTTTTGATAAGAAAAGATGCAATATTTTTGTAAGGTTAATTTCTGGAAAACCGTCATCGCGCGCCATATGTTCGAGACGATAGATAAAGTCGTGAACATTTGTAGAATCGCTGCCGTCAAATGTTAGGTTCCATCTTTGCCGTAATTTATAATAATTGTCTTGGCGAAACTGTTTAACTGGTGGTATATGGTTAGCGAACTGTGGAGAGCCTGGATGAAATGCGGTGTTTGAATAATGCGGATTACGTAATCCGCTTGGCCCTTGTGTTGTTTGATCTGCATTAATATGTAATCCGATCTGAGAAAAAAACTCATGCACATTTTTCTTCATTCCTTTGGTTTCTGGGAAGGGAAAATGTTGATGTGTTGGAAGCGTTTCCTTTTCATACGAATTTGTAGGTTTTTTTGTAACTGCAGCACTCTCTTTCGCGAACTGATTATCAACAATGCTGTCGATCTGTTCCTCAAATGAACTCGTCAGATGAGTGTGAGTGGATCGCTCTGGTGAATTTCGCTCCGCTCTTTCAGCCTGCTTCAATACCAGCTCATTCCATAATTTAGTACACCAATTGATGGCTCTTCTCCAATTACTTAGAATACCCGAAGTTTGTTGTGTTTCTCCTATGCTGTTAACCAATCGTTCTGTTCTAGCTTGATAGTGCAAAGTTTTCGCAAAAGCAACAGTGAGAAAGTCAATTGAAGGCGTAGCTCCTTGTGCTAAAGTTGCGTTAGACAATTCTACATATTTTGATGTACATATCTCGAGTTCTTTATCAGGATGAAGTTTAATGTGTGTGTTTTTAGGTATTATTGATTTATCAGAACTTTCTGCAGTCAAACTATTCAAGAGTATTTGTTTCGCATCGGTTGCTTTGCTTGACAAACCTCTAACTATAAATTCAATTTCCAATTCGGAGGCAGACAAATTTTGTATATATCTTAGTGGATCCATTATGGATATAGGTAAATCTGAACAAAATTAAAGCTATATCTAATTTAGTTTGTGTAAACTCAAAAAAAAAAAAATTTAACGATAAGAGAAAATACTAAATCCAAATAATTTAAGCGATAACCAAAAAAAAACGAAATTCAAGTTTATACTTATAACATAAAATATTAGTTAAATGATAGATCAAAAAAAAAAATCCTACCATCCAAATACTATAATACTAAATTAACGATAGAATTTCTATTCAATAATGAAATTTTTAATCTACTAAATATTTAAAATTTATTGAAGTTCAATATCGCAATTTTCAATTTAAATTCAAATATCACAACCAATATACTCGCACTGGTATGTATATATATGTATACTATATTTACATGCATAAATTTACAAAATTGATACGTTGATATGTTTGATATATTAATCAACGGTAACCACTTCGGTAGTATTAACTATTTGATCAAAATATATTTTTAGGAAATTATTATTTGATTACTTATTTACGAAAATAAATTTAATATAAAAAAATTTATTAAATTTTTATTTTGTTTATTATATGAAAATGGTGATGGTGATGCTTTCGAATGAATCCATGTGAAATCTTTAATTCTGAAACTAAAATTGAAAAATAAAAAAAAAACAACAAAAATAATTTGCAGGATCGTATTAATGATAATCGCTAACAGGTATCAGAGAGATTATCCCATAGAGTCACTATGTTTTCGATCAATGAATTCCTGTAACAAAATCAATCATTGTGAACCTTTTGAATAATTTAAGAGACTTAATTAATGAGTTGAATGAAATGGTTAAAGTTCTGCTATGCAGAAATCAACAAAAAGCAATTAAATGGAATTCATGAAATCATCATGTGTCTGACATTAAATTACTAATTCTGAAATCAATGCACACTCCTTACCATCATTCATTAGATATTGAAAAATATTTACTGTAAACTTGTTATAACCACCCGCTATTTAAGAAAAATATATGTGTATAAACTAACTTAGGATTAACAGAATTAATAGAAGCGGTTTTTGGGGTTACACTTATTAAACAGAGAAGCTGTATGGATGTCTTTTTAGGACTACCTCAAAAAAAAATAATTCAATTAATTAAAGCATTTTTATTTACAATCGTAAATCCATTCCGACAAACGCGTTTCTTAACAAATACATGTGGTTTGGAGAATATTTAACCATGCGGTTTGCTTTTGACCTTCGTGCCATATTAACGAAATGTTAAATGACCTTCAAGTCCCTGTTTCGGCGCCATTTTGTAACCGACCATACTATAGTGGCTGCAGGTTTTATTTTATATCGGGTAGGCTCAACGCTTGGGGGGTTACTATTGCCACTTAGTTCAAATGGTGGAACAAACATACTATACGTGCAATTTTTAACTATATATATATATATATAACATATGTATATATATATATATATATGTATATATATTTCAAACGAAAGCACAGGATTCACTTTTCGACCATCACCATCACCAGAATAAAAAAAAATCACTTCATTTCTTTTGATAAAAGCTAATTATATTTAAATTTAATAAACATTAAATTAAGTTTATATATTTCTATTTTTTTTTTTATTTTTATTGGAAAAGAAATCATCAATAGATGTATATGTATATAGGCCGAGATTTATAAAAAAAATACAAAAAAACTCACCAGACGCTCAAAGAGTACTCCTTGTCTTGTCCGTACGCGCTCTGAAATTTTAGAAATCTCCCCAACACAACACTACTAAATTTTTCTTTTCTTATATCGTTTGTAACTACAAGTAATTTTTTTAATTTTATCTTATTTTTATTTTTTTTTTATCACTAGTATTTAATTCAATTATATAGAGATATAAATTTTTTTTTTATGAATAATAATATTCAAACTACTTTAACGTATAAACGCACAATACTATTTTTTTAATACATATACTATAAATATATAATATCCACCACACATACACGAGTGATCTGGATTTGAAATTTGAAATTGATCACAATTAATTTCTATGGCATATAAGTTTATGCACTATTTACACTTTTTATTTTATTTTATAATTTTCGTGTATATTCCAAAATTTCTGTATACATACATACAAAACTAGTATACATAGATGCACCGTACGCTGTCCTTTATTTTCAATTAAGGATGATTAATATTTTTATATTTCCGCTACTGCTAGAGTTATATTCCCGTACTAATCTTCTTTTTAATTAGAATTTTTTTTTTGTAAAAAAAACTGCTGAGAGGCCATCTGCCCCATGCGGGTTTACCTTCGTCTTCTTTTACGGGTTTCCAATTTGGTTATTCACAAAAAAACACTAACATTATTTGCAAGACAAAATAAATTTTAACAATTTTTGTTTTTGTTTTAAATACCATAAAATATAGGCAGCAAAATTACTTATCCAAATGGATATATGTCAGTGTTGTTCCGCCTGACCTCTCAAATTAAACTAACATGTTAAACAAAAATAATCAGTAAGCAAAGATACTATTCTCCTGAATTTGAACTATATACTTGAAATCTATCCCTACTTAATCTTTAAGCCAACCGATTCTATAAGTACATAATAATCGTATGATATTTTATATATTCAAGTAAATATATAGACATCGATATTATATATACATCATTTTATTAGTACATAGGTAAAGTATACGGTATACCGGAATGTATATATACCTATTTTGGTGATTCATCACACAATAAGAATTAAAAATTAGGTCAATGACCGAAAATGTAAAAATAAAATTCAAATGTTGTTGTTGTGGTGATTGTATATACATTGTTATCGTTACGCCGATCGCTCATCGTTGGTGGTAAAAGGGTATTCAATGCAGCCGTAACAGTTGCTTCATGTAAATTTCTTCCTTTAGTGCACCATTAAGGAAAGCCGATTTCGCGACGAAATGTTGGACACTCATATTCTCTTGAGCAGCAACAGATAATAACATTTTTAAAGTTGGGTGTCGAGCCACCGGTGCGAAAACTTCGTCGTAATCTATACCAAATTTTTGGTTGTAGCCTTGAGCCACTAAACGGGCTTTGTATTTGATTTTATTGTTTGAGTCGGATTTTATTTTGTATACCCATTTGCACCCGATTGCTTTTCTTTCAGCTGGTAACTTCACTAAATCCCACGTGTTATTGTCTTGAAGGGATTTGATTTCAACATCCATTGCTTTGAGCCAATATTTCTTTCATAATTAACCTTTTTGGAGGAATGCCTTTTGATGTTCGAGTCGATTGTCGATTTGGAACAGCATCCTCAATATTTTCATTTAATTCACTAGTGTTGTGAATAACCAGTTCATTTATACTATTAACTGGCTGATTTAACTCCTCCTCATCACAATTAATTGGAATAATGTCTCTTATTTCGTCTGATGAAATCTCAATTTCAACTGCCGATTCTTTATTGCACTGTTTCTGAGCAGTTTCTTTAATATTAGCTTCTGGAATTTGAACATCATCGATGAATTTTACATCTCTTGATATAACAACCTTGCGTTGTTCGGGAATAAAACACCTGTATGCTTTTGATTGCAAGTCAAAACCGAGTAAAATCGCAGATACGGCCTTTGCATCTAATTTTGTACGTCGGCCATCTTGAATTTTAACAAAACATTTGCTGCCAAAACGACGCAAATTTGCGTAAATAGGTTTTCTATCATGCCACAATTCAAATGGTGTGTGATTTAGCTGCTTCCGCGGTAATAAATTTTGCAAGAAATTAGGTGTGACAATTGCCTCACCCCAATATTTATTTTCCATGTTTGCATCAAACAATAAGCATCTTGTCATCTCAATCAGCGTTCTATTTTTTCTCTCTGCAACTCCGTTTTGTTGTGATGTGTGGGGTGCGGTGCGTTGACTCTGGATACCATGTGATTTGAGAAAATTTTTAAATTCTCCCATGTATTCTCCTCCACGGTCTGTTCTGATCATTTTGATCGACTTATTGAATAAATTACGAGTAAGCTCATAATAGTGTTTGAACTTTTCGAACGCTTGTGATTTTTCCGTAAGTAAATAAATCATAGTGTACCGGCTGAAGTCATCAATAAATGTAAGTATATACTTTTTACCATACCTGGAGTTTTCGTTTGCATTGGTCCACACAAATCGCTATGCATTAAATCCAAAACAGCGGATGTTTTATTATATGATTCTTTTGGAAAACTAACACGCGTCATCTTTCGTTTTTTGCAAATTTCGCAGTTTGTTTTTAATTCGCGTTTAGTGTTACACTTCATCACTGTATAACCATTAATTAGTTCACTAGATGATAAATTTTTCACTACTTCAATGTCTCTGTGTCCCAAGATTCGATGCCAATCATGGATACATTTATTTGATTTATTTTGAATGAAATTCACTGATTCTTTAATGTGCATTTTATATAAATTATCTTTTACGTCACCGACGGCGATTTGCTGGTTTTGTGCTGTACGAATTTCACATTTATCTTTGATAAAGTCAACTTTGAAACCTTTTGTGTAATTTGTTTCATCGAAACAAGATTTCCACCAATATCTGGTACAAACAAAACATCACACAGTTTTACTTTTGTAGAATCACCGTTATTATTCACGAAATTGATGATTACTGTACCACGACCGGATGACATCACTTCATTTCCATTTGCCACTGAGACTTATTCACGATGTGTTGCATTAAATGAAATAAAAATTTTTTTCGACAACTAATGTGACAGATGGCACCGGAGTCCAGAATCCATCCATCCCACTTACCAATAACAAACCAAAAATTCTAGATTCGATACACGATTTTGATCAATTCAGTTTGCGTTATTTTTACCCTTTTTATTTTGAAGCCATTTTGTAAATTTATAGCAATCTTTTCGCATATAACCTTTCTTTTTACAAAACAAACAAGTGATTGATTTCGAATTTGGTACCATCTTGTTTTCTGTAACACGTAATGCCACTGAATCACCGCTTTTACCGTCTCTTTGTCTTCGTCGTCGATATTCTTCTACAATTTTTGCACGAACAAATGATGAGGTTAATTCTTCTTCTTTACGTGCCTCTAAAGCTGTGATTCAACTATCGTATGAACTTGGCAATGAACCCAATAATGTAGCACTCATTAAAAATTCCGGTTTTATGTCGCATGAATGTGCTAGTAATTTTTGAAATAATTCATTTAATTTTGTTACATGTTGTTCGACGTCACCACTTTCATCAATCCGTTGGTTCATAATTGTACACAAAATCCTAACGCAATTTCCAGGTGAATCTTTTTCATGAAAATCCTTTAGTGATTTCCATGCGTCAGTAGCACTTATACATGAACGAACATGTTGCAACTGATCGTCTTCAAGCGTTAATACGATTGTTGCAAAAGCTTTTTCATCTGCCTTTTTCCATATGTCTGTCACCGGTGTTGGTGCATCTTTTGAAATTACGCTCCAAATGTCTTTTTCCTTCAATACCATCTCCATACGAAAACGCCAATTAAAATAATTTTCATTATTTAATTTCGCAACACTATATTTATCAATTGATGTACTCCATTGTTGATAACCAACAAAAAATTTTATTTTTCACGAAATCCACAATAAAATATGAAAAAATATTTGTTTTATTTAAAGTATAGGCCTATAACCTGTTAGCAGGGTAATTAATGGACGGATGATTTTGTTAATTAAAATTAACAAACACACGATGTAATTTATTCTATTTATTTAGTGCGTGTTGTTATTACAAAGTTTATACAGGAAGTAAGAAAAAAATGATATAATAACAAACTTCAACTCGCCAACCCTCTTTCCCAACCCATGTTCCCAATTTACTAGGAGGACGCGTTCCTATTTTATGAATTATTATATTATACTAATTACTTCAACATTTATTTCATCCATTGTTATTGATTTTGATGTCGTTTGGATCTGGAATATCATATAATGTATGAATCATTGGCAAATATACAATTAAATTTCTTTATTCTTCTAATTTTAGACATCAATTCCGATACAGCGAATTTTTGAATCTGATCAGAAATAATTTCACAATGTGTGGAAAAACTATTTAATATAGTTTCGTCAATGGAAGGGTCATAATAATTAACTAAATTTTCTATTAATCTTGTTTCTAAATAAATGCCATTTATCTCAGAAATCGAAATAATTTTATGGATCTTTTGCGAAATAAGACAATAATTGTTTGGAAAATCAATAGAAAGTTTAACATTTTCAAATACAACGGTTTTAAAATAATTGCCTCCAACATACTATTGTCCCTTCAACTGTGGTATACATTTTTGAGGCTCTATAGAATATTCTTCGGACAATCTATTAAACAATTGATGTAGTGGTAAGTGACCAATTTTAATTTTTAATTTAATTGACGAGAGAATATTTTCAAATTTAAAGGCGGATATGTCGTTCAACGATGTTGCATATTTAATACATTCATCTGGAAAAATGTAGTTAACTTTGAAGATTAAAAGTAGCACTCTGGCTGTATGGGCCGGATACATTTTCCATGTCTTGAGCAAATTCTTTAAGCAATCAAGAAGCAAAGTCGTTATGTGAAATGCATAAATTTTTGTTTAAAAGTATAGAAATAGTTACAGAAAGTTTCAATTACGAAACATTTACGAACATTGTAAAATGATTTGGGAAGAATATCTTTTAATACTATTGGTTCTGTATAAAGTAAAAATTGTCTAATTTTAGTTGCTTTACATCTTTGAAATTCATCTAAACTGCGTGTGGGAGTTTTATTTTCATTAAGTTTTCTGAAATAGTTTTTAATTGAAAAGTTAATTGCGAAAAGGGAAATCCTCGTTTTACTATCCAAGAGGAAAGCAATTGTTTAGTCACACCTAAGAGAATGCAGTGCATATAGCCAATGGGAACTTGTGTTACACAACTAAAACTAACAATTTCTAGTGCAATACGACTAATCTCTTTATGGTGATTTAAATTAGTTTGGTTCTTGAAACTTTCATCTGTCCTTGGAGATGCCTGCAGTGACTGTCAAAATGGAAATACTAAATGCCCTTTATTTAATTCCTTTTCTTTTATTGAGCATTTAGTACAAGAAAAATAGCAAGAATGGGATTTGACATACTTAGTACTTTACATCTTGCGTCACTATCACAAATAAAGTACTTAACATATTACCGCCTCGCCTCGACTTTTTCATATTCCACAAATACGAAGCCTATCACTCATTCATATTAGAGCGACGCTGCGCCGCTATTTTTTGCAGCTGTCAAATATAATTTAGTTTTATTTGTGAATGATTGCGCCTTGTGCGACTTTGATTTGTTGAAGTCAAGTGTGGATCGCAGTGTGGAACGCATTGCGTACGCCTCGTAGCTAACATCGTTGCATCATATTTTTAGTTTTCAAAATTATCAATTAAATTTTAATTATTTGATAATTATTTTTATTAATTTCTTTAAAATTTAACATTCTTAACCAAATAAATCTAATTTAGAAAGTTAAATACTTTAAATAAAAAAGAAAAAATTTCGCAGCTCAAAGTAGAGATATATAAACAATGAGATAGAAATCCAAGTGAAAACATTTAAAAAAATATAAATATTCTATTAGCGCCCTACTAGGCTCTCTTTGACATTTATACTCTTTGTATATATTGTGGAAAAAAAAAATTCTAAAATAGAGATATTATATATTTTATAAATCTCTTCTTTTGGATTTACATTTCATTCTCATTTTATTGTTACTTTTTTGGTATACATATTATTTTAATTTTACCTCAATAGACCATACATGCACATTTCCGATTTTTATGTGCATTCCAAATCTTCTATATATTCATAGAAAATTTTGATTCAATACTACGACAATAGGTAAATGTTCTATTGTTAAACTTGGGAGTTAAAAATACATAATAAAATTAATTTGTTTTGTGTTTACTGATTTATTTACTTAAAATTTTTTTGAGATCAATTTATGATTTTAAAATTGACAATTTTGATGCTGCGATATATTTTTTCACTGTCCATTTACAATGCTTCATAAATATTCGAATGTCGGAAATTTACTGCAGCGTTCGTTACACCCATGAGAAATTACGTGTTCTCCAGGTCCCTTTTGGGTTGTGTGTCGCACCAGCAGTCCTCCAGCGATTTAAGTTTCATTATTGTGAAGTGTAATATTTGCGATATTATGTAGCAAACGGTAAAGTTCAACCATCTGATTCAAAGTTCAAAGCTACTTTAAATTTTCAAAGCCACTCACGGTAAAAGGAGTACCAAGCTTCTTTGGGCTCACTAAATATTTTCGGAAGTTCATTCTTAATTATTAAACAATTGCGAGACCGAACTATTGAAGAAAAATATTAAACTGACATCTGCACAAAACTGAAACACGTGCATTGAGTAACACCAATATCATAAAATCTATAAAATTTTTATGGTGTTCATAGCAAGTGTGTTTATCCAAAAATCGATTGGTGTTGCTGTTCCGTACTTCTAGCATTTCGTGGCATCTATTAATAATGTTGTTTCGAATATTTTATATTTGAGGTGATTTTTAAAAAAAAAATTGAAAATACTTGTACACAAAGATTATATTATTACATTTATTGATAACATACCCGATGTAATATATCAATTCGGCATCATCTATTTTAGTATGGCCTTCATCGTCACTTCCGTAATTTACATGAAACTGTTCAGTAGGCTCGAGCATAATGTCATCATTTATAATCTAATCATCATTATCAGGATTATTTTGATCAGTAATGTTAAATTTAGCAGTGTCGAATTCATTTTTATCACTTATTGTAACAAATTGCATGACTGTATCCAAATCATCTTGTTCGTTATCACCCAATGCATTGCCATTAAAAAAATGTTCATGCTCTCGATTTGCCAGATCATTGTAATTAGAAATAGCAGTAAGTAATTCATCATTGTCGTCTATAGCTTCCTATATTTGTATTTAAAAAATTGTTTAAAGACGTCATCTGTGCCTTGATACGACTGAATTCGAATACCGAAGGATTTTTACCATGACCACCTTTGTTGTGTACTGTGGAAAAGCCATTTCCAAAGGGATCTTGCTTGTAACTTCCACAAAAAACAAACTCTATACATGTATATTCATCCAACAAATCTGAGGAAAGCTCTACAATAGAATTAATGGTTATAACTCATAATTATACCATCAATGCAATAAGTGGGATTTTTTTTTATCAAATTTACATCCTGCGAACCATTTTGCTAATTCTTTTAGTTTTAATATGGTATTATTATTGCGAATAATAGGTTGTTTATTAGCATTTTTTGAATACATTGAGCTGCACATTACGGTATCAACAAATTCATCTAATTTTTTAAACACCACTGCTGAAGACAAAACTGTTGGTTTCATCGATTTCGGGAAACATCCATATTATTTGCAGTTCGTAATGCGGCTGCAACTGTTCTACTAAACACCTCTATAGCCGGTTGTATTCGCATATTTTCAAAATTATTTGGGAAGATGTGAGCTGATGTTAGCTTTGGACAAAGTCTTGTAGTGTTTGTTTGCTCATTTTTATATAATTTTTTAACCACTTCCCAAGAAGCTTTTCCATTTGGTGAGATCAAATTAAGGAACAATTAATTAAATTAAAACAGTTTTAAAGGCCATTACTGGCCCCTTACTGAGTCAACAATTTGGCTCCAGCGGTTTCGATCCTGAGCATGGTCTTCATACTGTCTAAGACAATCTGAAGAGGCCAAGTCGTTCTTTACACCGTGGAGCCATCGTCGCCTGCAACCTCTGCACCTACCATATGGTGGCTCTCCTTTCAGAGATCGCTGCACAATTCGTTCCGGATCAACACGCAGAACGTGCCCGAGCCAGCGTACTCGCTGAGATCTTACTTCATGTGCAATATCGGGGATCTTCATATCTCTGACCTCGGTATTGTACAAAGCTCGGTAGGTACCATCTATTTCGCGTTTTGGGCCGTAAATCACACGCATGACTCTTCTCTCAAATGTTAGGAGTCAATTCTCGTACTCATCCGTCAGCGCCCAACTTTCACATCCAAACATAACAACGGGCCTGATCAACGCTTTGTAAAGCTTCAGCTTCACGGCACTTGAAAAGTGTTTAGATTTTAGCAGTGGCCTTAGAGGATACAAAGAACGACTGCCAGCTGCCAGCCGCACTTTAATATCCTCACCCACACTGTAATCGTGAGTGAGAAGAGAACCCAAATATTTGAACCTCCTCACTCCCTCAAACGTGTGGTGGCCACTACTAAAATCTGGTGTGCCATTGTCCCTAAAACCAGAGATCAGGTATTTCGTTTTGGACTAATTGATCTGAAGTCCAACTGAAGCTGAAAACTCTACAAGCGGATCAAGTATTTCTTTTACTCCGTTGCTATTCAGTCCAATCACGCATATGTCATCTGCATATGCAAGCAAATGATTGGACTGGCGATATAAGATGTTACGCTGCGGTGTTTCAGTTTTACGAAAGATGTACTCCAACATGAGATTAAAGAGTATCGGGGACAGAGCATCTCCCTGCCGAACACCCGAGTTAACTACAAAAATTGTCGATAGCCTGTTCTCAACTTTAACACAGCATTGAGACTGCGTCACTGTCATCCTACATAGTCGTACCAGTTTTGTTGGCATTCCTAGGAATTCCAGGGCAGACCACAAACTCTCTCGATTGATCGAGTCATAGGCCTGCCGGAAATCCAGGAACACCTGATGTACGGGGATGGATGTCTCATAATATTTAGATAGAATCCTCCGCAGCGAAAAGACCTGATCGGTGACTGATCGATTCGGACGAAATCCTCCTTGATAGTCACCAACCAAGCCCTCCGCTAGAGGAGTGATTCTATCCAATACAATGTATGACAGTAACTTGTATGCTGTGCAAAGGAGAGATATACCGCGATAATTCTCACACTTCAAGCGGTCTCCCTTCTTGAAGATGGGGCATATCGCGGCCACTTTCCATTCGTTAGGGATTACTTCGGTTCGCCATACTAATCGAATAAGGTCGAAAAGACAGTTCCATAAAGTATCCCCTCCGAATATCAAGAGCTCCGAATTAATGCAGTCCACTCCAGGTGCACGGTTTCGTTTCAATCTCTGCATGGCTTTAGTGAATTCCTCATGGGAGGGCTCCGCAGTGCAATTCTCTCGTGCAATCACTAAGAAAACCAGGAGCGTTAGAGGGCCTAATCACGTGCATGAAGGAGTATCGGCTGTAAGGAACAATAACAATTTAAATTACGGCACCGTTGTGCATTTATATACAAAATAAAAAAATAAATAGATATTTTATCATGAAGAAGGAAAAGGACAAAACTACATATTTACAACAACAAAATGTGTATAATCATTCTCTCTAAGGTTGCCGTTTTTATATATTAATTAATCTATTAACCAATCCATAGAAGACTAGTCAAATTTTGGTGTATCAAGCTAAAATTAAATGCGTTATTGTTAATGCAAACGAAAAAAATTAACAATAAAAATTTAAAAGTGAATGACATGTAAATCAAATTTTTGACCTATTTTTGTAGTAATGAACATTGATTCATTTTCGTAGTAGTGACTAGTGAATCAACATTTTCTATGAATATATAGAAGATTTGGAATGCACATAAAAATCGGAAATGTGCATGTATGGTCTATTGAGGTAAAATTAAAATAATATGTATACCAAAAAAGTAACAATAAAATGAGAATGAAATGTAAATCCAAAAGAAGAGATTTATAAAATATATAATATCTCTATTTTAGAATTTTTTTTTTCCACAATATATACAAAGAGTATAAATGTCAAAGAGAGCCTAGTAGGGCGCTAATAGAATATTTATATTTTTTTAAATGTTTTCACTTGGATTTCTATCTCATTGTTTATATATCTCTACTCAAAGCCGAGGCGATAATATGAAAAGTGCTTAAGAGTTCTAAGATTACTGTTGATCTTCAAATTAATTTTGGTACTTGAGCAGTTTTTCCTTATGGCGTTTATTTAAATACAGATATATTTACAGGTACAACAATTATTTTAACATCAAATAAAGAAGAAAAAACTTCAAATTTCCTAAATTAGATATAATAAATTAATAAATTTGATACATGTGTTTTTTGTTATTTTATCTTACTTTTAGTCTTTTCACTCGAGATTGCACTATTTTATTCACTCACATATAATTCCCTAAACATGAAAACCACGCGTTCCATCTGCTGTCAGCCAAATTTTCCACGAAAAAGAAAAGTTAACCTGATTTTTTTTGGCGCTTTATAAATTTTCAGCTGTCAAATACCAAATTACATGTGCAACCCATGATCAATGTAGATGGATTCACTATCGCCGATGAGCCGATAGTCACTGAGCAATGAGTTATCGATGAGTCGTATGTCAGACTTGTCCCCCACTGCCAGTGGCGACATCAATAACAATCCCTTTTCTCCAAGAGTTGGGCGTGTTGTCGTCCATTATCATCAACAGATCGCCGATTTCAATAGGTTTCATCTTTTCGAACCATTTAGTTTTCGTGAAATGTACGAATACCCAAAATACATGAGTCAAAGCTTAAGCTATGTACAATTTCAAGGTGCACGAATGGTTAAGCAGATAAATAGGATTCCCCATCGCTTCTCTCTTTCTCTTTATCGTGCGGCGTCCCACTGCAACATCTACTGGTCTAAACAGATAGGTAGATCTGCCATCTCTGATGTACTTGGCTTAACATGACTTATGCGGTTAAACTGACAATTCGAGACTATTTTTTTTTAGTAAAACACGTATTATTTAAATGAAACGTTATGTTCTAGTTTTTCGAATTTATAGTTTTTATTCATAGTAATAATTTTTTTAATCATCAGTACCTTTTTAACTATTCCTACCTATTTGCGTTTTCTAACTGTTCCTGGTTAAGGTTGTTTAAAGATTCGCAGTGCATACGCCTGTGCTCGCACCATTTGCCGCCATTTGGAGAATCTATATGAATCTGGTCTCACGTTTTAATTATTTCGGACAATCTTTTCTTCGATGTGGGCAAATTGTGATATCTTCATCCGTTGTACTTTTTTGATTTCTTTCACATGGTCATTCGTCTTCGTAAGAAAGTGTGTCCTCGAAGTCAACAGTAAAAGCTGTCTTTTCCACGTCTCGTGGGTTTACTTCTATCTGGTGAAATCCACTAGCAAGATCTAAACTTGTGAAATATTGGCACTTTCCGAGTTTATCAAGTATGTCTGTAATGTTAGGCAAGGGGTATCTATCATCTATATAGTCTGTTCATTTAGTTTACGATAGTCTATGACTAATCTCCACTTGATTTTTCCACTAGCGTCTTGTTTTTTTTGGGATTATCTATATGGGTGAAGACAATGGTGAGAAACTTGTCTAATGATGCCTTGTTCTAGCATTTTTGTAATCTGGTTTTGAACTTCTTCTTTATGAATATGGGGATATCTATATAACTTTTGGTATGAATAGGTTTTTCGTTCTGAAGTAATATATGTATCATGTTTTACCTGGTTAGTAAAAGATAGTTGCATATTTTCTTGTTGGAAGATATCGGTATATTTTTCACACAGGCTAGTTAGAGCTGTAAATTCTTCATGATTTAAATGTGATGTACGAATCAATTGCACTATTTTTATGATTGGTTGAGAGTCTAAGGAGTTCATAGAATTTGTTTGAATATTAAACTGGGATAATGGTTGAAGACTTAATGGTTGTTCAAACAAAAATGTTTGTTCTAAATTAGAGAAGTTAATTACTTCCATTAGGGCATTCCAATCGGATGACTGGTAAATTCCTTCAGGGATAATTAGTTGATCTTGAATTGTTATAGGTTTTATGTAAAATTCACCTTGAGGTATATTAATTGGGATTTTGTTAATTCTTTTTGATTTACGGGGAATTTTAAATATACATAGGTGTTATTAATTTGAGTGGTATTAACAATGGCATTCGAACTCTATTAGTTTCTAATTGGGAGTTTGGAATGACTAATTTGATTTTTCACTTTAATAAACGTATCCTACCGGCTGCGCCAATTATGTTTCTTATATAAAATAAGGGACTTCACTTTAGTTATTTATTTAATTATTAAATATATTTATTTAAATATTAAGATTATGTTCCTTATTAAAAAAGGTATCTTATAATTTATTTATTTTATTTAAACGTAACAGTTTTACAACAGTTTTACAATAGTTTTTACAGTGATGTTACTTTAATGACTTACACTAACATTCTAACGGCTTATCGATATTGCTTTATTATTTATATGTTTCTTGAACAAAGAAACGATTAGATGACAAATGAACACTTGCATTCAGTTGAATCGAATTCACACTACATCAATTGAATCGAAGCTGTCCAGCCAATCATCTACATAATGGTTTTCGGTAATAGCTTGATATTTCCCGGAAAATTGAGTAGCGTTATGGTTCTTCACATACTGAGCTATACTCGGCGAAAAGGATGCACCAAATGTCAACACCTTCATCACGTAAACATCAGGTTGTTGAGCTGAACTTTCATCCTGCCATACAAATCTTTGTGAGTCATGGTCTCTCTGCTACTTTTATCTGGTGGAACATTTCCTTTATTTCGCCGGTAATTGAGACTTTTCGTTCACGGAATCTGAATAATATATTTATCAGTGATGATAACAGGTCTGGTCCTTTCAATAGCATAGCATTTAAAGGGACGTCGTTAGATTTGGCTGCAGCGTCCCATACCATTCTGACCTTCCCCGGTTGGTTTGGATTTGTAACGGTGAATATCGTCAGATACCTCGTCCGTGATCCGACTATATTTGCTTCCTTGATTGACAACTTACGAGCGTAACCCTTCTCCACATATTTTCTTATTTGCTTCTTAAGGCATTCAGCGTATTTCTAATAGGCTTTCTGTCGAAAAAAACTCTTTCACTTGTTGGTGCAGGCTTTTGTCGCATTCACAATGGCATACGTGATAATGAGGTTCTTGAACAGTTGAATTCTCTCTCGAGTAATGAACAAATATTGTCCATCCTAGTCGTGTTTTCGCAGCAATCGGCTCCTCCTCTTTCCTTCTCTGATCTTAAGCGGAAGGCCTAACTTCCAGTGCTGAAGGCCGATCAATATCCTCGGAGTGCGGCGTTTTCATATGCTTAAATAGGTATACCTCGCAAGTGCTGCAGCTCTGTGTGTTCAATGTCATATGTAAGCGACTGCGTTGGTAGATTTAGGTCTTCTACCGTTCGGACATCGGAAATTCGATACTTCGGAGCGTTGAGTTGAATACCGGATATCTCTAGTGACACCCTTCTGCTTTCATTCTGATGCCTTGTAGTTTCGCCAGTCCAGCGTAAACAGAGGCTCTCTATCGGACCTCCTAGTTCGAGACTCTTAGCTATGGCTTCATCGAGGAGTGTAATTGATGATCCCTCGTCCAGAAATGCATAGGTTGTGATTGAGCACTTAGTACCATACAGCTTCACTGGAACTACTCGAAATAATACACCGTTCCATAATGGTTGATGTATAGAGCCACCGTACTGACCGGTTTCGAACTTGTTTCATATTTCGACTCGCTGTTTGCGAGTTGATTTGGTTGATTCGATTGAATTGACTGGTTCCATATGATTGAGTGAAATATATTCACGTATAAAGGTGTTATAAGAGTCGCGTAACTCAAACTTTCGATTTAATTTCGCCTCAAGATTGAAGAATCGTCGGCGCGAGTTATGATACAGTCTTGGGCCGGGAGCGTTTAATAGACTTTCATAACAATCTTCTGTGTTCAATAAAAAAATTTTTATTTGCTTTTAGAAAATACAAAATTATACTAATTGTCGATACAGAGTGTATCGCCCTTTTTATAATATTTAAAAATGATTTTATCTTAATTACTTTATTTTATTTATTATTTAATTTCTATGTAAACATCGGAAGTATGAAAATTTGATACATATTACTAATCGATTATTTACTTTATTGAAATAAAAGAAAGAAATATTAAAATGTAATTTATGTTTATGTTTATTAATTTAAATCTAAGTCAGCGTATTCGTGGTAATATGGTTATTAAAAAGATTTCGTGGAATTTGATATTGGGTTGCCGGTTGTTGCAGGAATATTGATGGTGCAGTCATCTGTATGACGTAACTCCTCCCCTCTGAGTGAATGCCAAAAAGAAGACAACTTTTTGGTGGATGCTGGTGGTTGAACGTTTATATTTATTTTTGAAGTGTGCTTTTTGTACCTTTTAAATATAAAGAATATAATTATTGCTATAATTATAATTATTAATATTGTAGAAGTTGTATGTCCTTGAATGTTATGGTATTGATGTTTTATTTTTAAATTTTAAATTTCTTTTTCATTTTGAAGTGATGAGTTGTTTAATGTGTTTATATTAATTTTATGTTTTATATCGGTGATATTAATTTATCCATAAGTTTCTATAATATCTATTTTTTGTTTATATATTAGGTCTTCGTTATTAAATTCTGTATTGTTAATTTTTATATTACAGATATTATATTATTAGATATTTAATGATTTTGGTTCCATTGATTTTATTTCTGCCTATATGTTTGCACGTTGTTGAAAATGGTATAGGTTTGTTGATATGTATACATATCCGTGTAAAATTTGCTCTATTTCTTCCTCAAATCTATCTTTTATTACTGAACAGTGTGTGTCTTTATTTAGAATAATGTTTGGTATGCATTCTGTTTTTAATGGTTTCAATTTTTCCTCGTTGCAATATCTTATTGTCTCGATTAATTTACATGGGTTGTCATTATACATATACTTTTCATTGTTCAAGAGGATATACTTAGATGGAATACTAAGTGTATATGTTTGGTTTATTGGAATTTGTTTTAAAAGATAGTAATTATAGGTTTCGGGTAAAATTCTTGAGATTTGGATGGATAAAATAATATTAGTTGAATTATAATAAGCTTGCACATCTAGTAAATCATATAAATCTCCTTCTGATTTAATAAGAACATTTTGATTTTTGAAAGATTCATATACATATATAAGTTAATTCCTCTTTATTTAATATTTTTCTTGATATTACGTTTACTTTAATGAATGTTATTATACTATCAATATCTTGTATTTGTTGTTTTAATTCGTTTAAACTGTGTTTTAATTTATAAAAAAGGGGTTCCTATTTTAAAATAATCTACTCCGTTTTCTATTACATTATTTATTCTTTCCAGTTCTGTTTGTACTAATTCTGTTTGATTATTTATATACTCTTGTATTTCTTTAAATCTTTCTACCATTTTATTATTGAAGATTATCTGTCCGTTAGTTTGTCTTGTTATTTCGTTTTGATCAATCATTTCCAAAGCATTTCTAATTTCTAAATAGTCGTTGTGGTCTAAATTTCCTATTATTGATTTTATGATAGTTCCAAGTCCGTCTATAAGTCCTCCTTTAAAACGCGTATTTGAGTTTTGAATTGGATAAACATGTTCGAATAGTTCTATATCTACAATTCTTATTCTTTCCTTGAATGAGAATGTTTTATTATTATTATCTATTATATTACGTAATTGATTTATGTTATTTTGGGTTATGTTTATGTTGGTTCTATAGGTTTCTAATTCTATTATGTGAATTAATCTTACTGAACCATATATTATTTTTGCTTGCCCTAACTTTAGTGGTAATATCCCTTCATTATTTTCACTGATGTCCTGAATTTCAATTTGGTTTTCAGCTGATTTTATTATCCTGTAATTTTAAAATGTTTTTAAATTTTTAAGTTTCTTTTTATGGATTTTTCTAACGCCTGTTAGTATAGTTATCTTATTATCTTTTTTAACTTTATGTTTTTTGAATTTCGGTGCTATTTTATTTCTACGATCATCTTCTTCATATATAACCTTACCTACCTCAATATTCTTTGGTTCTGTTCTATTTAAATTTATTTTTTCTATTAATTTCTTTTTTTCAGCTAAATTTCTGTTATGTACTGTATTTTTTATAACTTCATAATCTTCTATATGTTTTTTCAAATATTCTTGAACTGTAGTTTTATTTATTTTATCTGGGAAAGGATTATTTTTTTTGTGTAAATCGCCATTGAGAAGTTCAAATGGTGTTATTCCTGTTGAGGAATGAATACTATTATTATATGAAATGACGGCTTCGTGCATTATTTCATTAATGTGTTTCTTTTTATTTTGGGTGTAAATGATTCTACAGATTTCTGTTAATGTTGAATGGAATCTCTCCACTGGGGAGTTACCTGTTGATGATTTTGCACAAGTGAAATGTATTTCTATTTTGTATAACTGTAAAAATTCTTTAAATAAATCGGAAGTAAATTCTGATCCATTATCTGCAATGATTTTATTTGGAATGCCAGGATGTGACATAAAATGTTTTAAGTGAGAAATGATATTAATACTATTTCTAGCAGATAATAAATAAACTGCTCCAAATTTGGTGAATTTATCAAGGATTGTTAAAAAATGTTCTTTGTATATACTATATACATCGATATGTAGAAATTCTAAAGGTTTCTTTGGTGTTTCTGAAACTTCAAATTTAATTTTTGGTCTTAGTCTATAATATTTAGTTGTTTGACAAATTTCGCAATTATTAATATGTTTATTTATAAATTCTTTCATTTTTGGAAGCCACGGTAATAAGGGGTTGTAAGATTATTATCCTACCTTAATAATTTATCCGGTGCGGATTTTATAAATGAGTGCTATACAATAAATTTTACTGTTTACAATTTATTTATTTATTTATTTATTGATTCCACAAATTTTATTATTTATTTATCAATGTATATAATTGTTATTTATATTTATTTATTTATCAATGTATATAATTGTTATTTATATTTATTTATTTATTAATGTATATAATTGTTATTTATATTTATTTATTTATTTTCAACACCACCATTATTACACACAACTTGTTTGCTTGAACGTTAGAGATGGAATGGGAGAGAATATTGTGTTGTTTTGTTTTTGTTGTAATGACGTCGCCTTCGTCTTCGTTTTGTGAAGAGGGAACACATGCGCCGGCGACGGTCGACATTGCACTTTTTGTTAAGTGTTGCATCACCGAACATTGTTGTTCGTGGTGATGTTGTTAGATGGCGATTTGTTTTACTATAAATGTTTTATAGTAATGGTTCGGTTATTGGATAGTGTTGGTTGGATAGATTGATATGTGATGGGGTTAGTGAACGCTTAATTCAAATAAGTTGGATTATATTTGAATTTCACTAATTATTTTGTTTGTGGCAGAATCGAATATCGGTGAGTCGAATATTCGAGCTGCTACAGGGTATCCAGCGTCAGCTTAAAAAAAATTTTCTTTTAACACAAAAATCACTTTATAATTTGAAAATACATCTTTACCGAGCACTCGTTGATTTCTATCCCCTTTATTGTATATGGTTCTAAAATATTCTGCGGCATCCCCGTTTCCCCAATCGAACGAATCATGACTTGACCCAGGGTAAGTGGCGTCAACACAACGGATCCGTAGTTTATGATCACAAATCTTAAAAAGCAATAAATGTTAAAATAGGAACAAATTACTGTAAATAGAGCATGTTGTAATTTATTGTTACTTACTACCTGTTCGCCTTGTAAGATATTTTAATTGATTTTTAATTTTATAAAAAATAAAAGCACAGTGGACTGTATTATTTGATCGTTACAAAACGTATGCTCTGTTCCGAGATTACATTCTATTTTTATTTCAAATTACTATGTATATATAAAAAAAAACATGTAATATGCATTTGTACAATTGGAGAGAGAGAAAAGGTGCATACAGATAAATCTATATGCAATTGTCACCAATTGTACAAGTACATAACAAAAAATAGTACTAATGAGAATTACTCTAGTCTATAATAATATCAGGGGAGTCGAACAATAAACATTGAGATGTCCGAACACTACCATTGCATTTAAACTGTAAAATCCTTTACGGTTGTAAAAGAGATGAGTATTTAGACCAGCCGGCTTTGCGATTTTTATGTGCGTACCATCTACACACATTACAATTCCAGGAATTTTGCTCTTTCCGTAAAAATACTTCCTTGCCTCCGATTTTTCATCCTCACTCATCTTTAGCGTTATCCATTTATTGCACAAAATGTCTTCTAAAATGTCTAACACTTCAGCTATCACGACCGAAACCGTTGGCTGTGCCATGCCAACAAAGCAATATGTCTTTGCAGGCATTACGTAAAGCTTTCCTCGTTTCTTTCCTTTGCAGCGCTGCTTCTTCATTAAAATCTAAATAGATACCTATGGTATCCATTATACTCACTATTTTATTTTATTTTTAAATTAAATTTAATTATTTTCTTTTAATACAAAAAAAATTTAAATCAGCATAAAAACACAATTCAACGTCAAAATTTTGACAGTACTGGTGAAGTTGCAGATTCATTGCGGATCGGTAATACAGTTTTCCGGCGGATTCTGTAATGCGAAAAATTGTAAATGCGAATCAAGTGCGGATCGAATGAACTCACTCCGCAGTAAATCCGCCGAGTTGTATAATCGGCATGAATAGCTCCTTTTTAATTTTTCGTAACATTCTTTTATTCCTCTGTGGTTCGAAGTCGTATGATAATTGTTAACTAACTCTAATTTTTTATTCTCATCCTCTATATCTTCTAACATACTAATGCTTCTAACAATACCAATATATAACAGGCCGATTTTTTACAAAAAAAATGGCCGGTCCTATGTATGTGTAATGGAATAGAAAACCAACAATTCATATGAAAAAGTCGATTTTTACGTGATTTTACGTGATTTTTTTCTTATATCTTAAAAAATAGGGCTAAAAATAATTTTTCATATACTAGGATTTAAATAATGATTATTTATCATAAGATCTGTTCAATTACTTTTCAGTTTTATTAATCTTTTAATTCATTTTTTTGAAGATTTAGACAACTAGAATTTTATTTTTTGAATCGGGAATAAAAATTATGAATGAAATTGTATGTATAAGTTCCTTTGTCTTTCTCATAGAATTTAAATATGATTTTGATTCTATATCTCACTCTCAGGTTTTTTGTTGTTGTTTTTTTCGCTTCTCGTTAGTACATTCCGGTTGATTTTGGCTTTATTTTTGATTTTTTTTCTTTTGTAGTTAGTTCATTAAAAATAGTAGGAGGAGGAGGTTGTTCGTCAGCCGCGGAATTATATTTTTGCGTATTATTTTTTTTAGGTTTACTGAAATTATGCATTTATCAGAGTTGTAGATTTATTTTTAATATTAATAATTTAAACACACGATAATTATTCAAACATTAATTAAATCTATTTCTTGAAGTATAAAATTATACACTTTCATAAAACATTTGATAACGTTTTTTTTATATAAAATTTTGAATTCATAATCATACAATTTAATTTTGATTAACATACAGAATATTAAATTAATTGATATTATACTAGTATGTAATTATATTTCTACATATATATTATATTTAAATAAACTATTTTAATTTATGCATAATCATAAAACTAATCTATAATCATCTATCCCCGCAAAAAAATTTAATTCATAATAACTGACAAAAAATAATACATTTTACAAAAACAAATGCAGAACACCTAAAAAAGAAATGTACCATCAAGAAGAAAAATTAAAAAAAATTTAAAACAACGTAAGCAAAACAAACCGAATACTTTTTTATCAATGAGAAAGAAGAGTTAAGTTATACCATCACTATTTATGAATTTTATGGAATTATTGACTAACGAAACAACACCGAACGTAGAAATCACACGAACGTAAAAATAAAAATCTTGTTGATTAAAAATTAAAAATTTAGATAAAATATATCCAATAATTGGAAAAATTATCTTACAGGACTCTTGGTAAATAATCATAATTAAAACCCTCATCATTGAAAAATTAATTTTAGGCCTATATATTTAGATATAAGAATGTTAAGCGCAAAAAAAACCGTAAAATCTACTTTTTCCATATGATTTTGTTCAATTTTGCTGTTTTCTATTCCATTACTCATACTAATGCTCAAATGTTATGAAACGGCCTATTATATATTGGTATTGCTTCTAACAAAACGTAATTTTATTTTCACTTTTTTAGGAAATATTTCTGTTATAATATCAAATATATCATTACTACAGGCTATACAATTTATTTTTCCTCGCTTACCGTACTCTACTAATATTTTTGTTATAATTTCTTCGTTTATGTTTTTTATCTTTATTTTATACCTTCTTTTTATAAAATGTAATATCTTAAAATCAATTTCTAAATTATTCGTTATATTTTCATCTTTTTCAATAATTATTTGATTATTAAACTCATTTATAGCAGTTTCTACAATTGGTATTATACTTATTCTATTTGATTTTGAATTATCTTCGTGACCAGAATCTTTTGATATCAATAAACCGTCGATATTAGAATTTTGATCAACAAAGAATTTTGAACAACTACTTTTTTATTTATTTTAAATCGACTTAAAGGTAGATTATCTTCGTCATCATCTGACAATATGCTTTCGTCATATGATTCTAAAGTATCTCCCTTAATTTGATTTATATTTAATTCTATTTTAGAATCTATATCTTTAATTTCGTCTATTTGTATACGACTTAACGCATCTGCATTACTATTTTTTGTTCCTTTTTTATACAATATTTCATAATTATATTCTTTTAATTTTAATCTCCAACGGATTAATTTTGAGTTGGTTTCTTTAAGATTGAAAAGCCATGTTAATGGTTTATGATCCGTTACTATTTGAAATTTACGACCGTATAAATATGGTCTAAAAGATTTACATCCCCACACTATGGCCAATAATTCTTTTTCTATTGTGCTATAGTGTTGTTCAGTAACCGTTAAGGTTCGACTTGCATAGCATATTGGTTTATCTTTTCCAATTCGCCCTTGAGATAGCACAGCGCCTAGTGCTACATTACTAGCATCCGTTGTTAGTATACAATTTTTATTAAAGTCTGTGTTAATTTTCGATAATTTGTTAATCAGAATTCGCTTAATTAATTATTAATTAACAAACTTATCTTTTTTTTATTTTATAATTATCACACGGCTTTTTTTAACATAACAAAAAAAAATGTGTTTTTCACAGGTGTGCCATACAAAAAAAAAACTAAAATATAATACATTAAGTTATTCGTGTGTCTTAGCTATAATTCCGTATGATTCCGTTGTATGTTCGCCATCTGTTTTGAAACACCATATACTAAGCAATACCGACAAAATTTCACTATTAACGAAACGTCGAAATTAAAATAAATACAGTAAAAACTGCGAAAGCCGGAATCTGAAGGGACCGATCAAATTTTCCACCATTGACAAGTTTTCCGCTTCTCACAGTTACTTAAGGATTTTCGAATCGATTTGTTTGGGTGAAATATAGCAAATAAAAGCCAACAAATATTTACATTAAATAAACATTTTATTTAAATTAATCAAAATCACAAAAAATAACACAGATTCATTCATTATTAAGTACATAATTACTTAACGTTATTCAATAAAAATTAAATTATATAAAAAATTACGTATGGTATATTATTTCAGGTATATTATTTCAGGTACCAATTATGTCAGTATCTACAGTGATACATATTTATTGCTTCATCCAATCACAATACTGTTTATTATATTTTGTCCCGCACTGCTGACATAAAATATGATTGAAGTGTGGATTGAACCAAATTTGGTTCAGCCCTCATTAATTGAAGGAAATAAACTTTCAATTCACAAACTTTATCGAAGATCAACGAATCACCTTTGTGTTTTGCAAATGCCTCCAAATTTTTCAAATTCTTCATAATCTCTGCTTTATTTGGTACATTTTCAATATCATCGTCGTCATCTTCATCATCACCACCATCGCTATTCAAATTATTTTCAAGATCTCCGGAGGTATGTTGTTGTACTAGTTCAACTATGTCGATGTTACTGGATTCGGTAACGGTTTCAACATCCATATTGACAAAATTTATTGCGCTATGCAAATGGTCGTTGTAAATAGCACCTATAAGATGTTGAATCTCAACCACCCCATGTTCTGATTCCTCGTTGGCTTCGTCATTTAGATCTGCAGGAAAGCCACAATGTTTAAAACATTTCCGAATAGTGGTTGGTTTCAAACACTTAATTGCGGAATCCAAAAAAACTATTGCATCTAGAATAGAAATTTTTTTTGTTAAAGCTGAGCCTGTATTTCCTTCCTCAATTTTACTAAGCAAATCTTTTAACAAAAGTTTTCTGTAGTTAACCTTCACTGCTTGAATTATGCCATTATCAAGTGGCTGAAGCACGGACGTCGTATTTGGCGGTAGGTAAACCAATTTTATATTAGAAAACGTTAAGTGTGGATGACAGGCAGCATTGTCCACAAATAATAAAATATTTCTTCGTTGGCTTCTCATTTTGGCATTCAGTTGGGTTAAAATTGTTTGAAAAATTTCGGAAGACATCCATGCCGTTGTATTGTTGAAGTAAGAAATAGGGAGAGACGATTTTTTTAAATTTTTGAAGCACCTTGGATTAAGACTTTTACCTATTACAGCAGACTTTTCGACTGTTCCATCTGCGAATACGATTAAAAGTAATGTTAATCGTTTCTTTGCTAACTTGCTGTGTGGGCATTTCTGCCCTTTTAGGTGCAATGTCCTATTAGGCAAAGCTTTATAAAATAGAGCTGTTTCATCAGCGTTGGCAATATCTTTAATATTGTTATTTCCGATAATTCGGACTAATTTTCCTTTCCACTCCTCAACCGTATGACTATTTACTTCGTTTGATTCTCCACACGCAATATTAAATGTTATGTTATATCTTGACCGAAAACTAGGTAGCCACCCATTTGATGCTTTGAACTCATTAACTTTTAATTCTCGTCCGATTTTTAAGGCAGCTTCTTGCAAAATTGGTCCAGAAATTGGAATATTTTTTGCCCGAGCTTTGCAAAACCACTCGAATGTTAACGTGTTTAACGTTTCGTACGTACATGATCTGGATTTTTTACCGTCTTTTTCACTTTCCGTCGAACATACAAATTTTTTTTTTATTTCATCTTTATTTTTCATAATGTTATAAATTTGTGTTTTGCCGCATTTAAATTTTTCGGTCACATAAGTGAATGTTTTCTTTTCGGTATCTATGAGTCGTATCACATCGAATTTTTCTTTTAATGATAAGCAGTGCGGTCGTTTACTAATTTTTCTACAAAAAACATAAAATGTTAATTTGCTAACTCAATTAATTTAAAAGTTACATACCTGTCTATTATTCAACGCAAATTTTAATTTACAAATCTACTGTAGATTAAACTCATAACCTCAAACTTTGACAATTAAATTAAACAAACAAATCGAAAAATTTAACACTGTCCCTACACACCGTAAGATTAATTTTTTGTTACATTTTCTGTGTGTGTTTAAAAACAATGAAAGTAATAATTAAATCTTACATTCCGCCTTTGACAAATAAATGTTCATTAAATTTACATTTAAAATTACGAAAAAACAATTTCCTTCCGCGTCTCACAGTTTTCCGCGTAAAGAGGTTGAAAATATATTAGAAATGGTACTTAAATTTTTTTTGTCCGTGTTTGGTGGGATTCCGGCTTTCGAAATTTCCGCTATTTGCAGTTTTTACTGTAAACACAAATATGTCAAAACCAAAAGCGTAAGTCATGATCTGCGGTAATCACCTTAACATATTCCCGGCCTTAACGGGAACCGTTAATCCTTGTCGCTTGTTGGGAGTAAGCACAGTTTTATAATGGGTTGCTTGAATGTTGAACTTGCAGTTTTTATTGGCGCTGTCCTGGTGTTTCCATCATCGCCTCGATGAACCTCTAAAATTCTGCGCAAAGACCATTTGCAAGGCGGTAAGTTTTGATCCTTTATTAATACGATATCTCCAATTTTTAGGTTTTTCTCTTGTCCTTTCCATTTGTTTCGTTGTTGGAGATGACAAATATAT